>OX246749.1:8872953-9520453 GCA_945910005.1 Isoperla grammatica
ACCGCCTGTGTTACACCAACTAATGCATCCACTTTCTGATAGCTAGATTAAAGATGGCAGTAGATAAGAAGTTCATAAAAACACCGCTAGATTGCAATCGCTTGGTATTGAAAACGAACTGAGTGCGTGATAAATTCGGGTCATGTAAACGCATCGATCTGAATCCAATCCAATCCCAATTCAATACTCAATACGCCTTGTAAACATAGCTATTATAACAAGAAAAGAAAAGTATTTAGCTAATGTAAGGCTATTTATGAATTGAAATTACAATAAAACGATACAAAAAATGAAATACACAAGCAAGACCGAATGAAAGGAAAATAACAGATTTGAAATAAATACTGTTACTTAATAATTACTTATCTACCTACTGATGACCATAGAATTGGTAAACAAGTAATTACGACAGTAGTAGGGAGAAAATAGCGGTTCTGGCGCAGGACATGACCTTTGACCTTGACCCCGCCGCCACTGCCTGCCGCTCGTCACCGCGAGGCGCTTGATTAGTCACTGTGTGACCTTGAACAGATTGCAACTCAGGATGACTCCGCCCACCGCTCACTGGTTGGAGACCCGTGCGAGATTATCTAACAGCTGAGTAGAGTATTAAAAACAAAATGACTCATCCACAACAATCACATAACATTGTTGATGACGCAGGTTCGTAACCTACCTACTGCAATCATTGTATATAGTTCAAACTTACTATGCATAGATCTTCGCAGTAAACAAATGAATATTCTAAGTATTTAATGAAATATAAAAAGTTTTAAAATATAGAAAAAATCAATAATAATTAGGGGTTAGATTATCATCGAAGTTGAGATGAGGTTAAGGGTACGATTAAAAAGAAATAAGATTATCAAAGAGTTCAATGTACTACTTTATTTATATCACCAACGTGCTACGCCATATCGAAAAGATTAGAAGTGCTATTTGCTACCATTTAAATGTTCGGATATGATCAACTTCTTTTCATCGCGGAGAGCTTAGCGAAAGCAAAAGAGAGAGAGAGAGAGAGAGAGATTGTGTTCCACCCACAGCTCTGCCGAGGGATCGTGAACCCTACCTTCTTAATAGACTCAAAAGAGCTATATCAGACTACAAGACTATTGTTTGTGTGTTCGTGTGATTGTGTATATTCCATATAACGCATTTTTTAAATAAACCAATCACTTTTCGTTTCCTTGCTATTTTTAATATCCTGTTAAAACTAACAGTATGTCAGTGACAATATATTACCAATCTTATTTCATGTAAACCACTCGAACCGAGGATATTACGCATCCCGTTGTTCTTTGATTTACACATTAAAATGTACATTTTTTTTGCATGTATACAAATCAACAAAAATAGACTCACCTAGTATTTGTTTTTAAATATATTTCAAATTTTTTAAAATTTTATAACAATGAAAGTTCTTAGTTGTTAATACCATGATGCAACTAATTGTCTTCAAAGTATAAATAGTATCACCATCATAGTTGCTATGATGCTTATCATCATGTGGTATGCTTGCGTCTAGAGATACGTTTTTTTTTGTGACGTTGATTTTAGATACTGTACTGGTGAACTGAAATCAGTGAAAGTTTTGAAAACACTACAAAATGCTAATTTTTTAATAATATATAATCTCACACACCTGTTTCCAAAAATCGAGCCAGGAAGTGGTTAGCCCTCCAATCTCTGAGGCACAGAATCAATTAATAATAAAATAGAAAAATTCATGCCAAATGTAAAATCAATCAATGCTAAAACACATATCTCTACTTATGTCATATCAAAATTGTTAATTTATTTTATTTTACTTCATACTTGCATCAACTTAAATAGAATCGGTTTTTAACTAGCTTGTTATTTTGTCTATTTGAGGGTTACAGTGGCACATAGATTTATCGTGAATGTTATCTATAGTACATTAAGTTATTCAAGTTCTATATAGGATATGTTGAGATGGAAAGGATTTAAATAAGAGAGAAGTACACAAACGTAGATGATATTCTTTTATTATAATGTAATGCAGATTTAATGTTACACTTAAAAAGTCAAACAAATAGTATATGTAAACCAGATGGTGAATCACACTAGAGCAAGATATTCCAGTCTCTAATTCGAACTTTAGTGCGAATCACCTCCAGATATATTTACATTACATATACTTTACAATCACATTTTTTTAATTTTATAATGTCCATACGCAAATGTAGTAACACCATCAGAGTTGATGTAACGTTTATCATCGTATGGAGAGAGGGTCTGCTTCCTTTGTTTGATTGTATATAGTTCATGATTTATACTTCTAATAGATACCATACCAGCACTGTACATTTTTCGGAATAATAAACACTTTCTATAGTCATCGTGTCGAATATGATGTTTTAAAGTGGCTCTTACAATACCCTTACCCACTTTTTTATTATTATCAGAGCCATTGGCTAAAAAAGAATACATCTTAGCTCTCAAACCAACAAACTCTCGAACAGGCTCACCTTCCATTTCATCCTTGAATTTTCCCAGAACTTTCATGTTTTTCTTACTAAAAAGTGTATGATCTTTAGGGAAATTAGACGTATCAAACAAATGTTCATCTGACTTCATGTCCTCGTAAAGATCTTTTGTTTCAATTTCGTAACACAGAGAGTCAGTATCAATGAAAAGAAGCCGTGCTCGATTGCCATACTTATTTTTTGTGTAATTGTAGTGAAAGTCATACATTACAGCTTTACTTAAATCTAAAATACTAAAGCCTGCATATATTGGACGGTTTAAAATAAGAGTTTTCTTCTTACTATGCACAGCTACTAAGTTATTTTGAAACATTTTAAATCCTTCAAAGGCGGGAGAAGCCACAAGTTTTAGCATTCTTCTTTTATTGTTCACCAGTGTAACATTGATTCGTTTACGCATATTTTCTATTAATTTACCAAACAGACTGTTGACCATCAATTTGTATAGATTACGCTCGAAGGTGTTGTGAGCATTCTGACGTTTATTTGTGTTGAAATCTACATATGGCTTCAACCAAGGGCTTTGGCTAAATTCAAGCACTTTATGAATTTTTAAGAGCTTCATACCTAATGACAGGTACTGCTTCAAATTTCTGTAGTGTATAATGTAGTTCTTTTTATTGTTTAAGTTTGGAGTCAACTTAGTGACTTTAGTATTCAACCTAATATCTAAATCATCTACAAGATTTTCACTGTATGGCGATATCATATTCTTCGAAATAGTAATTTTTTCTGGAGCTAGAGGATAATCGTTATGTATGTCATGTAACTCTACAGGATATTCCAAATCTACTTCTAATATGTAGCCGGTGTTTGAGTCGTTAGGTACATTCTCAAATGTAATATTTTCAATCTCACCTTTAGCCAACCATTTGAATCCACTTATGGGGAGATAATCAGACATGGCCACACCGTATAGATTGTTACAATCCCAATAAGTAATAAATTTGGATGGTTTATCAGAATCAAACCCCTCAACATATTTATTATTAGCTTCCGAGAATCGTTTAGATATTGTAGATACACCCCCTCTTATTCCATTTTCAATAAACAAGTACATATTCGGGTCTGTAAACAATTCTAATTGAACACCAGTCATCTTCAAACAAGCATGGAATGTGAGACCAGAGCTGGTGTAATTGTGCGCTGGATCTAATCCGTAATTATCTTAACATAGTAATCTAAAATTTTCAAAAACATCAGCTAAAAGACATACATCAGTTTTTACGTATAAATCCTGATATTCGCCAAGGTTTTTTATGTCGAAAGCTTTCCAAACATCGACTGCGTGTTTATAGTCAATATCACTTAAATCTTCACCTGTAATGACAGCTTTAACAACGGACCATGTGCTGATAACGTTTCCTGTGATGAATCTTTCGATGGAGTCGCCAAATCATACAAGTTTAAAAACACTATGTATGAGAGAGATCTGCTTCTTTTTTTAAACAACCACAATGATAAGGTCAAAGAGTTGGTTTTGAAAATTCTTAGTACGTTTAAAGGTGTTAAATGGTACATATCAATGTTTGTACGGTTTTCACGGGAGATGGAAGGTGAACCTCAATTTACGTCTCCCTGTTTTAGAAGCGTGTGTTATACACTCCTTGAGGAAAACGATTTTGATGATCAATTTAGTGATGCATTTCAAAAAATTAATGCTTTATCAAGTACTTTTCAAAAGGATGGTAGTAATTGGGGTCTAGAACATGTTTACTATTTAGAATTAAAAGTTGTACAATACGCGCCTCTAGCAGGGAGTAGCTACATACCTCTACCATCAAAATTGAAATTATCTAAATCGATAATCAACATACAAAATTATCGCGACAATAAATGCTTTCTATGGTCAGTTCTCGCGTATCTCTATCCACAAACTAAAGATTCGCAACGTGTGAGTAAATATGAACATCTGGAATCTGAACTTAACATGAGTGGTATTGATTATCCAGTAAAGATATCAAAACTTGATATTTTTGAGAAAAACAATAATATTTCTATAAATGTTTTTGGGTATGATAAAGACATATTTCCTGTTCGTATAACAAAAGTACATTGTGAAGAGCATGTAAATTTATTGTACATATCGAATGAAAACAACTCGCACTAATACCTGCCCAGGGACTGCCACCTTATCGTGGTGGGCAGGTTTGCGTGCTTTGTTGATCCCGAGAGCTATGCCGGCGGAAGCATATGCTTCTGGTAGGGCCACCCAAGCCGGACTGGTCGAGGAGGAGAAGTCAGACGAAGTGCAGTCCACACCCCAATCCCCTTTCCCCCCCACTGTCCCATTGAATATTTCTCCTCCCACTTGGCCCTGCCCTCCCTTGCTGGACTCCCGTATGACGACTCACGCGACGTACAATGGATCTGATTCGGATGTGGCTTTATTCTTCATTATCATCCTTCTCATCTTCATTATCACCCGCTCATCGTCTCGATTAGCCATCGTTGCATAAATATGAGACGTTAAGCCCCATTAATCAATCAATCAATTCGCACTACTTTCTCATTAAGGATTTCAACCGACTCTTACATTCTTTAACAAAGTATGAACACAGAAAATTTTACTGTTATCTGTGCCTACATAGATTTACTACTCAAAAGCTAAGAGAGGAACATCATACATTATGTAGTCAACACGATCCACAAAAAATTCAATTACCCACCGAAGAAGATAATATTTTAAAATTCAAAGATGTTCAATTCTCATTAAAAGTACCATTCATTATATATGCTGATTTTGAGTGTATTTCTAGAAAGATCTTAGGTTGCGACCAAACAAGTGATATATCACACACAACTCAAGTCACAAATCATGAACCATCGGGATTTTCCTATGTTATTGTTGATTCTAAAGGTAACTCCTTAAAACAACCTGTAGTTTATCGGGGTTCACAAGCAGTCGACAAGTTTTTAGATGCAATGTTGAGTGAAGAGGATAACTTATGTAAAATTATGTCCAAGGTAGTCCCTATAGTTATGACAGATCATGACAATAAATCATTTAAAGAAGCTGTTATTTGTCATATTTGCAACAAAGCTTTAGGCTCGGATCGAGTAAGAGATCACAACCATTTAGATGGTATTTATCGAGGTGCCGTCCACAATAAATGTAATCTTGCTTACACACAAGCGAAATATATACCAGTTGTTTTTCATAACCTACGAGGATATGACTCGCATCTAATAATGCAAAAACTTGGTAAAATTAAAAACAGAAGAATTTCAGTCATCCCCAACACCGTTGAAAAGTACATCTCTTTTTCTGTATCAAATCTTCGTTTCATTGACTCGTACCAGTTTTTAAACGATTCACTAGATTCATTGGTAAATAATCTTGTTGGTTACGGAATTGACCGGTTTGTAACACTTAAAAAATGTTTTCATCAAGATAAAATTCATCTTCTTTTACGTAAGGGAGTGTTCCCATATGATTATCTTGATTCTGAAGAAAAATTTCTTGAAACTAATCTACCAGCACAAAAGTTCTTTCACAATGTTCTTACAGGTGAAGATTTAAGTGATATTGACTATAAACACGCAGTCGATGTTTGGAAAGCTTTCGACATAAAAAACCTTGGCGAATATCAGGATTTATACGTAAAAACTGATGTATGTCTTTTAGCTGATGTTTTTGAAAATTTTAGATTACTATGTTTAGATAATTACGGATTAGATCCAGCGCACAATTACACCAGCTCTGGTCTCACATTCCATGCTTGTTTGAAGATGACTGGTGTTCAATTAGAATTGTTTACAGACCCGAATATGTACTTGTTTATTGAAAATGGAATAAGAGGGGGTGTATCTACAATATCTAAACGATTCTCGGAAGCTAATAATAAATATGTTGAGGGGTTTGATTCTGATAAACCATCCAAATTTATTACTTATTGGGATTGTAACAATCTATACGGTGTGGCCATGTCTGATTATCTCCCCATAAGTGGATTCAAATGGTTGGCTAAAGGTGAGATTGAAAATATTACATTTGAGAATGTACCTAACGACTCAAACACCGGCTACATATTAGAAGTAGATTTGGAATATCCTGTAGAGTTACATGACATACATAACGATTATCCTCTAGCTCCAGAAAAAATTACTATTTCGAAGAATATGATATCGCCATACAGTGAAAATCTTGTAGATGATTTAGATATTAGGTTAAATACTAAAATCACTAAGTTGACTCCAAACTTAAACAATAAAAAGAACTACATTATACACTACAGAAATTTGAAGCAGTACCTGTCATTAGGTATGAAGCTCTTAAAAATTCATAAAGTGCTTGAATTTAGCCAAAGCCCTTGGTTGAAGCCATATGTAGATTTCAACACAAATAAACGTCAGAATGCTCACAACACCTTCGAGCGTAATCTATACAAATTGATGGTCAACAGTCTGTTTGGTAAATTAATAGAAAATATGCGTAAACGAATCAATGTTACACTGGTGAACAATAAAAGAAGAATGCTAAAACTTGTGGCTTCTCCCGCCTTTGAAGGATTTAAAATGTTTCAAAATAACTTAGTAGCTGTGCATAGTAAGAAGAAAACTCTTATTTTAAACCGTCCAATATA
Organism: Isoperla grammatica; assembly: GCA_945910005.1. Classification (NCBI taxonomy): domain Eukaryota; kingdom Metazoa; phylum Arthropoda; class Insecta; order Plecoptera; family Perlodidae; genus Isoperla; species Isoperla grammatica. Next base: position 8,880,050 of record OX246749.1, read on the forward strand.
TGCAGGCTTTAGTATTTTAGATTTAAGTAAAGCTGTAATGTATGACTTTCACTACAATTACACAAAAAATAAGTATGGCAATCGAGCACAGCTTCTTTTCATTGATACTGACTCTCTGTGTTACGAAATTGAAACAAAAGATCTTTACGAGGACATGAAGTCAGATGAACATTTGTTTGATACGTCTAATTTCCCTAAAGATCATACACTTTTTAGTAAGAAAAACATGAAAGTTCTGGGAAAATTCAAGGATGAAATGGAAGGTGAGCCTGTTCGAGAGTTTGTTGGTTTGAGAGCTAAGATGTATTCTATTTTAGCCAATGGCTCTGATAATAATAAAAAAGTGGGTAAGGGTATTGTAAGAGCCACTTTAAAACATCATATTCGACACGATGACTATAGAAAGTGTTTATTATTCCGAAAAATGTACAGTGCTGGTATGGTATCTATTAGAAGTATAAATCATGAACTATATACAATCAAACAAAGGAAGCAGACCCTCTCTCCATACGATGATAAACGTTACATCAACTCTGATGGTGTTACTACATTTGCGTATGGACATTATAAAATTAAAAAAATGTGATTGTAAAGTATATGTAATGTAAATATATCTGGAGGTGATTCGCACTAAAGTTCGAATTAGAGACTGGAATATCTTGCTCTAGTGTGATTCACCATCTGGTTTACATATACTATTTGTTTGACTTTTTAAGTGTAACATTAAATCTGCATTACATTATAATAAAAGAATATCATCTACGTTTGTGTACTTCTCTCTTATTTAAATCCTTTCCATCTCAACATATCCTATATAGAACTTGAATAACTTAATGTACTATAGATAACATTCACGATAAATCTATGTGCCACTGTAACCCTCAAATAGACAAAATAACAAGCTAGTTAAAAACCGATTCTATTTAAGTTGATGCAAGTATGAAGTAAAATAAAATAAATTAACAATTTTGATATGACATAAGTAGAGATATGTGTTTTAGCATTGATTGATTTTACATTTGGCATGAATTTTTCTATTTTATTATTAATTGATTCTGTGCCTCAGAGATTGGAGGGCTAACCACTTCCTGGCTCGATTTTTGGAAACAGGTGTGTGAGATTATATATTATTAAAAAATTAGCATTTTGTAGTGTTTTCAAAACTTTCACTGATTTCAGTTCACCAGTACAGTATCTAAAATCAACGTCACAAAAAAAAAAACGTATCTCTAGACGCAAGCATACCACATGATGATAAGCATCATAGCAACTATGATGGTGATACTATTTATACTTTGAAGACAATTAGTTGCATCATGGTATTAACAACTAAGAACTTTCATTGTTATAAAATTTTAAAAAATTTGAAATATATTTAAAAACAAATACTAGGTGAGTCTATTTTTGTTGATTTGTATACATGCAAAAAAAATGTACATTTTAATGTGTAAATCAAAGAACAACGGGATGCGTAATATCCTCGGTTCGAGTGGTTTACATGAAATAAGATTGGTAATATATTGTCACTGACATACTGTTAGTTTTAACAGGATATTAAAAATAGCAAGGAAACGAAAAGTGATTGGTTTATTTAAAAAATGCGTTATATGGAATATACACAACCACACGAACACACAAACAATAGTCTTGTAGTCTGATATAGCTCTTTTGAGTCTATTAAGAAGGTAGGGTTCACGATCCCTCGGCAGAGCTGTGGGTGGAACACAATCTCTCTCTCTCTCTCTCTCTCTTTTGCTTTCGCTAAGCTCTCCGCGATGAAAAGAAGTTGATCATATCCGAACATTTAAATGGTAGCAAATAGCACTTCTAATCTTTTCGATATGGCGTAGCACGTTGGTGATATAAATAAAGTAGTACATTGAACTCTTTGATAATCTTATTTCTTTTTAATCGTACCCTTAACCTCATCTCAACTTCGATGATAATCTAACCCCTAATTATTATTGATTTTTTCTATATTTTAAAACTTTTTATATTTCATTAAATACTTAGAATATTCATTTGTTTACTGCCAAGATCTATGCATAGTAAGTTTGAACTATATACAATGATTGCAGTAGGTAGGTTACGAACCTGCGTCATCAACAATGTTATGTGATTGTTGTGGATGAGTCATTTTGTTTTTAATACTCTACTCAGCTGTTAGATAATCTCGCACGGGTCTCCAACCAGTGAGCGGTGGGCGGAGTCATCCTGAGTTGCAATCTGTTCAAGGTCACACAGTGACTAATCAAGCGCCTCGCGGTGACGAGCGGCAGGCAGTGGCGGCGGGGTCAAGGTCAAAGGTCATGTCCTGCGCCAGAACCGCTATTTTCTCCCTACTTACGACACCTGTCTGTAGGGCTGTAGCTGTGGTGGAGTCGGCTTGATGTGATGGTCGAAGATAATTTGGTGACTATGTTGAAGATGATGATGGTAGTGGAAGGTAACCGGAGAGCGTGTGTTGGTAGTGGAAGGTAACCGGAGAGCGTGTGTTGGTATTGACAGATTAATTGTCTATGGTGTTGTAGCTGTGGTGATCGCTTGTTGTTTACTTATTATTCTTGTTATTAAGATGATGATGGGAGTGGAAGGTAACCAGAGAGCGTGTGTTGGTATTGACAGATTAATTGTCTATGATGTTTTAGCTGTGGTGGTCGCTTGTTGTTAACTTATTATTCTTGTTATTAAGATGATGTTGGTAGTGGAAGGTTACCGGAGAGCGTGTGTTGGTATTGACAGATTAATTGTCTATGGTGTTGTAGCTGTGGTGGTCTCTTATTGTTTACTTATTATTCTTGTTATTAAGATGATGATGGTAGTGGACGGTAACCGGAGAGCGTGTGTTGGTATTGACAGATTAATTGTCTATGGTGTTGTAGCTGTGGTGGTCTCTTGTTGTTAACTTATTATTCTTGTTATTAAGATGATGATGGTAGTGGATAGTTACCGGAGAGCGTGTGTTGGTATTGACGGATTAATTGTCTATGATGTTGTAGTAGTAGTGGTCGCTAGTTGTTTACTTATTTTTCTTTTTCTTAAAGGGTTAGTCAGAGGAAAAACTAAAACAGTATCATTTGTATATATACACCCTCAAATATGGAAAACATGACTAAAAGATACCATACTTTAAAAGCAGGCGGTTAAAAAATCAAAGAAAACGTAATTTTTTGGCTTGTTGCTACCAAGTAGCACCGAGCAATTTTTCTAATGGTAATTCCCATACACAAAAAATGTTGCCTTGAGATAGTAAAACCACCGCTAAAATAGGGCACTTATCAAAAATCGATCACGAGGTTTAATGTGCATCGTTTCTCTACCGATAACATGCTTCTTAGTTCGAACGTGTACTTCTGCAAAATGCCCTGCAATTCATTTTCTTGTGACTTGATGTGAGAAAAATTGCAATCTGTTTTGAGCGGTACTGTCCGCAGTCGCCGAGTGTTTCGCGAAGCACTGGATGAACTCGTGTTACACAATGAGTGCTCTGTCTATCAGGCAGGCGTTAGCGACCTTAAAACCGATACAGCTGTACTACGCTTTAAAAGAAAAATGCAGCAGAGCTCGCGAAGTGAGTCTTATAGAATAGCTTAATGTTCACTATTTTTTTTCTTGCATTGAAGCAACCTATTTCAATTTTATTTTACACATAACTAAGAAACTGCCAACCGTAAACTTTATAAAGCTATCTTTACTACAATTAGGTACAGAACGTGCTTGCCTACATTTACGTTCACTTACATGTAGCTAGAATAAACACAAAGTTATCATGAACAATGTTTATTTGTCCATGTACACACCTGAAACAATACATTCAAAAAGAACACTTTCCCAATAATTATACGGTATACCACTATATACGTTACATAAAAATAAAACCCAAAAATAATGTCCTCAGCCAGGTAGATCAGCTGTTGCCGGCTTACGTCGACACTTGGTCAACAACTTAACATATGAAAACAAAAGTCATATGATCACAATACCGCATGCCATTTTCAACGTCCGATGACTCACCGACTCGTCAGGTAGCGAGAGCGAGTGACGCGTATTCCACCTATCAATAAACTTCTTATTAAACAACAATATTACAAATGAGATTACTTAATAATAATATTACATGAAACTCATTTTTTTTTTAAACAACGCTTATATTTAAATGCCCTAAAAAGTAAATAATAAATTTTCGCTAGAGCGCTCTAGTTTTGCTGTCGCCGCTGTGTGTCCTACTGGCGCTAGAGCGCTCTAGTACTGCTGGTAGTCTTACTGGCGCTAGAGCGCTTTAGTGTTTCTGTTGCCGCTGTGTGTCTTACTGGCGCTAGAGCGCACTAGTGTTGCTGTGGCCGCTGTGTGTCTTACTGGCGCTAGAGCGCACTAGTGTTTCTGTTGCCGCTGTGTGTCTTACTGGCGCTAGAGCGCACTAGTGTTGCTGTGGCCGCTGTGTGTCTTACTGGCGCTAGAGCGCTCTAATGTTGCTGTCGCCGCTGTGTGTCTTACTGGCGCTAAAGCGCACTAGTGTTGTTGTCGCTGCTGTGTGTCTTACTGGCGCTAGAGCGCACTAGTGTTTCTGTTGCCGCTGTGTGTCTTACTGGCGCTAGAGCGCACTAGTGTTGCTGTGGCCGCTGTGTGTCTTACTGGCGCTACAGCGCTCTAATGTTGCTGTCGCCGCTGTGAGTCTTACTGGTGCTAGAGCGCACTAGTGTTGCTGCCGCCGCTGTGTTTTACTAACGCTAGAGCGCACAAGTGTTGCTGTCGCCGCTGTGTGTCTTACTGGTGCTAGAGCGCACAAGTGTTGCTGTCGCCGCTGTGTGTCTTACTGGGACTAGAGCGTTCTAGTGATGCTGTGTGTCTTACTGGCGCTAGAGCGCACTAGTGTTGCTGTCGCAACTGTGTGTCTTACTGGCGCTAGAGCGCACTAGTGTTGCTGTCGCCGCTGTGTGTCTTACTGGTGCTAGAGCGCACAAGTGTTGCTGTCGCCGCTGTGTGTCTTACTGGGACTAGAGCGTTCTAGTGATGCTGTGTGTCTTACTGGCGCTTGAGCGCACTAGTGTTGCTGTCGCAACTGTGTGTCTTACTGGCGCTAGAGCGCACTTGTGTTGCTGTCGTCGCTGTGTGTCTTACTGGCGCTAGAGCGCACTAGTGTTGCTGTCGCCGCTGTGTGTCTAACTGGCGCTAGAGCGCACTAGTGTTGCTGTCGCCGCTGTGTGTCTTACTGGATTGTTTATTCTACTTTGAAAAAGAGATGTAGAAGTATTGGATTTGAACAGTCACATTAGATTTAATGAAGAAATTATGTGGATTGCGACAACCATGTTTAATGCCAAGAACAGAAGTAGTTTTTATTCAAGTGTACATTGTTGTCAAACACAAGAACAATAATAGTAGAATGGTGGTAGTCGTACCAACTTAAAATACTAAATATGTAACTAGATAAGAATAAGAACAATTATCTTTCCAACACTCGCCCTTAATCTAGATACATAATCATACCGAAACCTTTTATGCACTTTGCATGATTAGGTCCATGCAAACTCTTAGTGAGAACATCAGCAGACATATTTTCTGTTGATAAATATTTTAGATTGATCATCTTCTTGGTAACACAATCTCTAACAAAATGATATTTAATATCAATGTGTTTAGACCTGTTATGGTACATAGGATTCTCTGCTAGTCTATGTGCAGATTGATTATCATTATACAAAACTACAGCATCGTCTGTACTTGCAAAACCCAACTCACATAATAAATTTTTTAAGAAAATTGCTTCTTTTGCACACTGAGTTAATGCCATGTATTCTGATTCTGTGCTAGAGACAGCAATGGTTTTTTGCTTTCTGCTTTACCAAGAGATTGCACATCCTCCAAGTACAAAAACAAATCCAGTAAAAGATCTTCTATCAAGAGGACAATTTCCCCAATCTGCATCAACAAATCCTTCAAGTTTAACACCTGTCTTCCTATATACAAGACACAAATCTTTTGTTTTTTGTAAATACCTTAGGACCCGTTTAGCACACACCCAATGAGATTGATCATAGCAGTTATTAAATTGACTGAGTACACTTACAGTGTGTGCAATATCTGGTCTGCTGATTACAGCGAGGCGCATTAAACACCCTATCAGTTCCTGGTAAGGCAACGAATGGTCTGGATGTTGAGCCTTAGATAACTTTAACCCTACCTCCATTGGAGTATTTAAAGGTTTACAATCAGTCATACATAATCTTTCAAGAGTTTTTTCAATGTAAGATCTTTGGTCTAAACATAATTCCCCATTTTTCCTTCTGATCCTCATACCCAGCACACAGTTTGCCTCTCCAAGATTTTTCATTTGGAACTTATTCATAAGTTTCATCGTTACTTCTGATTTACATTTTTCATTATTGGTAAAGATGAAAAAATCATCTACGTACAAGGCAATTATGAGAATATACCCATTTTCAATGTTAAAGTACAGACAAGGTTCCAAATCAGATTTTTTTAAACCCATTTCAAGCAATACTAAATAAATAGTATCATACCAAGCTCTACTCGCTTGCTTAAGGCCATACAAAGCTTTCTTCAACAAACAGACTTTACCCCTTACAGGCTCCAGCCCTTCCGGTTGTTTCATGTAAACGACTTCCTTTAAAACACTGTTTAAAAATGCCGTTGTTACCTCAAGGTGACTTACAGACATGTTCAATTCAACTGATAAAGCAAGTAACATTCTGATTGAACCATACCTAACAACAGGTGAAAAAGTATCACAGTAATTTATGCCATACCTCTGAGAAAAACCCCTTGCGACTAGACGGGCCTTGTATGTTGAAGTACCACTAGAGTCCATCTTGATCTTAAAAACCCATTTACAGTCAACAAGTTTCTGGTTATTGGGTAAATCTACAAGTTCCCATGTTTCATTCTTCACTAAAGAATGAATTTCCTTCTCCATGGCATGCTTCCACTTCTCTCGATCGTCTCCAGCCAAGGCCTCTCGTACAGTTTCAGGCTCGCCCTCCTCGCGTGTAGCCTGATAAAGTATGAATTCAGGATATTCCCTGGGACGCTTATCCCTGACTGGATATCTTCTTTCTTGCTCCGTAGCAACTGGCTGCCCTGGATCTTCTTCCACTGAAACATCATCTTCTGGATCTCCGTCTTGTAGCTCTGGCTGGCCGTCCGATTCGTGGTCACTCACTTCTGTCTCCGACAAAACATCGCAAAGTTCCCACACTTGATTGTCAGTTTTATCAGTAGCAGCAACAGCCTCTAAACGATGTCTTCTAGCAGGAAAAGTTTCTTCATGAAAAATCACGTCGCGTGCTTTCTCAACTCTCCGGGGATTCTTGGGATCTATTAGACGATAGCCCTTCGATTCAGTGCAGTATCCTACCATTATCATTTCCTTGCTTTTCGGATCCCATTTTGTCCTCAGCTCCTTAGGAATGTGCATGTAGGCAGCACAGCCGAATACCCGTAGATGCTCGAGATTCACTTTATGTCCCATCCACACCTCTTCTGGTAGTTTCCCCTCTACCGCTTTGGTTGGTGACCGATTCTTCAGATAGACAACGACACTCACCGCTTCTGCCCAGTAACACCTACTCAATCCAGCATCACTGAGCAGAGCTCGAGCTTTCTCCACTATGGTGCGGTTGGCTCGCTCCGCCACTCCATTTTGTTCCGGTGACCTTGGAATACTGGTTTGGTGCACGATTCCACTGCAAGCCAACAACTGGTACATATCCTGGTTAACGTACTCAGTGCCATTATCACTTCGAAGACACTTCAGTTTCTCACCCGTCTGATTCTCTACCAAGATTTTCCATTGTTTAAATACTGGATAAACATCACTTTTGCTGGCCAGAAAATAAACAAACGTCTTTCTACTGTAGTCATCAATTAGCGACATAAAGTACTTTGCACCAGTCAATGACGGCACACTTGGCCCACATAGATCAGAGTGAACTAATTCTAAAAGTTTAGTCGCTCTTTTACCAACGTCTTTATTAGGAATTCTATGCTGTTTTCCCATCACGCATGCTTCGCAAGGTTTAGTGTCCTTACTTCCAGTAAAATTAACACCTTCAGCCATACCGTCTTTCAGCAGATCCATGCTCGCTTCGTTGAGATGTCCCAGTCTCCTATGCCATAGTTCCCGTGTGCTCATTGTGAGATGAGCCTGATGACCATCTGTAGACACATGTTGTTCCCGTTCTACCTCAGAGCTCGGAATCACTGACTGACCAGACTCCTTAGGAACCACATATGACTCTACATCCAGGTGATACAGCCCTTGCCTTTGTGTCGCACTGGCTAATACATCACCTTTCACCATAAAATCACTTTCACGGTACATATGAGCACCATGAGACCCAAATACCCAAATCAAGCCGTTAGAGGTCACACTGCTAACCGAAACCAGATTTGCTGACAGGTTTGGAACATACACAACATTGGTTAACTTTTTGTGCTCGGACACATTTACCAGTTTAACCTCGACTTCACCGATATCACCACTTTTAGTGGTACCACCGTTTGCCACTGTAACTTCAGCTGGAGAACACCATGAGCGGTTCTGCATCCAATCTGCATGAGGCGTCATCGTAGCTGTCGCTCCCGAATCGAGAAGCCATGCTCGTGATTCGACTTTCACAGACATTGCCGAGAACATATTCCATGCAGTGAGTCCTGCCTTCTGCTTCTTATCATGTGATCCACCAACCTTGTTTCCATGAGCCTCGTTAGAATCCTTGTGAAATTTCTTGGGGCATTCCGATGACTTGTGACCCTCCTCGTGACATTTGAAACATCTGAACTGGAATTTCTTCTGTCCAAATTTCTTTTTGTTGTTGCCACCTTTTGAAGTATACAAAGAAATTGACCCCTTTTCATCACTAACTCTTCTGGAATTCTCATGAAGCAATTTTGTTTTTACCTGATCACTAGTAAGTTTGTCAGAACTTACCTCCAAAGTCATGACTAGCGGGTCATAACTATTCGGCAAACCACTCAAGAGAATTACTGCAAGGAACTCGTCATCCATAGGATAACCTATGTCAGTCAGTTCCAAACTGAGAGACATAACCTTGTTTACGTATTCTTCCATTGATTGAAAATGATCTGCTTTCATGCTAAACAAACCTCTCAGCAGTCCCAACCGTCTCATTAGACCTGTGTCTTCGAATGCTTTTACGAGGCTCTCCCACGTGGTTTTTGCTGTCGTACAACTTCTTACGTGTACATAGCATGATGGATGTATACTCAGATTGATCTTGGTCCTTGCCCTCTCATCTGTATCCCCGTCAACAGGTTCAAACGTGCCGTCTTCTTGCTTCTTAGGCTTGACAGCAGTCCACAGCCTTTCATGCCGCAGATACATCTCCATCGCAAATTTCCAAGTACCATAATTTGAACTTCCATTCAGTCTTTCTAGATTAAAAAATTTGTCTGCCATCGTGATATAATAGTACCTATCACTCACAGACACAGCTTAATGAAAAACTTTCGACTTACCGAACACGCACTATAACCTAGGTCTAGCCTAGACAAAAACCTACACACGATGTCACTTCAAACCACACCTGACTCGTAATAAGAGAGAACTTTTCTTATCTTCTTATTACACTCGATGGTCAATAATTTTTCATTTATCTCTAAACCGAGACTGGGCCCATAACCTATTGGATTTGAACAGTCACATTAGATTTAATGAAGAAATTATGTGGATTGCGACAACCATGTTTAATGCCAAGAACAGAAGTAGTTTTTATTCAAGTGTACATTGTTGTCAAACACAAGAACAATAATAGTAGAATGGTGGTAGTCGTACCAACTTAAAATACTAAATATGTAACTAGATAAGAATAAGAACAATTATCTTTCCAACAAGAAGTAAATAAGGTAATGACAAATAAACGTACGGTATTAAGTGTATGTGGTATTGAGACCTGCTAGTCATACTGGTCCTATAGAGATTGTCCAGCTATTGTTGCTCAGCTAACCTGAAGTGAGACCTAAACGATGAGTGTATCATGTGTGGGCTGCTCCAAACAGTCCGAGTCTATGGATTGTTTTGCATGTAGACACAATTTTCTATTCCATCCTTATTTGATATCAACTTTATTTTTTTCAGGTGTCCGGCTTCTCCGCAACCTTGCCCTGGTCATGAGTCAAAGAAACTATTTAGATTCTCCGAATGTTGCCCATCGTACTGTGGTAGGACAATGCGATTGTTTTCTAGACACATTACAATCAACGGCAAAGGCGACCTCGGTGACTACGGGAAAGGAAGCCACGTCGGAGACAGAATTAACGATAGCGTTAAGAATATCGACATTAACGTGAGCGGCGGCGGCAACGTGTCCATGCAAATAGGCAGCGGCTAAGGTGCCAACGCGTACAACGACAACAACAACAACAACAACAACAACAACAACAACAACAACAACAACAACAACAACAACAACAACAACAACAACAACAACAACAACAACAACAACAACAACAACAACAACAACAACAACAACAACAACAACAACAACAACAACAACAACAACAACAACAACAACAACAACAACAACAACAACAACAACAACAACAACAACAACAACAACAAAATCAAACACAACCAGAACAACAACAACAACAACAACAACAACAACAACAACAACAACAACAACAACAACAACAACAACAAAATCAAACACAACCAGAACAACAACAACAACGGATGAAAAAAGAAAAACAATTTTAATTGATGCTTATTTGTTCTAGACCATTTAAAAACTTTCTAAGACCCATTTTATGAGTCTCAAACGGTTCCCAAAATCTAAAAGAACAACAATAAAAAACAATAAGTGGCCATGAAACCACATTATTTTATAAGATCTGAATATATGCCCGAGCAATAGCATGCTCCATCTTTTGACAGATTTCCAGAAAGAGTGATCGAAATAAAGAACGATGAGGATCAACTTTGAGCTAGTCTTAGGGTCTGTCCAAAAGCCACAAATTATGCTTGCTTCCTTGCTCGTTTGCTTGATTGGTTGTCTAATTTTAAGTCATGATGTCAGAAGCAAGAGTCAAACGCTCGCGAATTCTAGTTTGCTTGGAAAAGAAGAAAAAGAAGATTTAAGACAACGAAAGTGTACACTCATTTGCTTATCTTGTTTGCTAATAATGGATGCTGAACAAAGCGTCGACATGGTGCGGCAAGAGGAACCTGTTGTAAAATTAATAAGTGTATAAGATGATAATAAATTATAGGGTGAATTCAATAAAATGACCGGTTCGGCCTAGGCCTACACATACAACAATTAAGTTGTATTTCACTAGTGGCCAGTTAAGTTGGTATGATTTTGAGGTTAGATGTGTCCTTAAAATATCATGAGTTCATTGGATATTTAAGCAAGCGTCAAAAGCTTCAATAATGAAGCAAACTATTAAAATAAGCAAGCTATTAAAAAAAGCAAGTAAGACAAGAAGCACGTAAGCAAATAAGCAAGCTGTTTTAACTTTTGGACAGACCCTAAGTTGTATTTCACTAGAGGCCAGTAAAGTTGGTATGATTTTGAGGTTAGATGTGTCCTTAAAATGCTATGTGTTCATTGGATATTTAAGCAAGCGTCATAAGCTCCAATAACGAAGTAAACTATTAAAATAAGCAAGCTATTAAAACAAGCAAGTAAGACAAGAAGCGCGTAAGCAAATAAGCAAGCTGTTTTAACTTTTAGACAGACCCTTAGTCAATAACGGTGAATAAACATTGTCTTTTGACTCTAAACTGAATATAAACAATACCTTTTAGATTTTGAGTATTTTATGTTGATTCACTGTTTGTCTAATCGAATTGCTAGCAAGCTATACAAGCTTTTAATCCGTCTATATATTTTGAGCTATGACCCTTACACTTCTATTTCTAAGCCTAAGACTACTTGAACAAAAAGGTTTCATCTCATTATGTTTGTAAATTTAATATATACCGTGCTTACTTCAAAATCAAACTCACTGATAATACATCCCCCTACATCAGTGTCGGAGGCAGGGGCATATCAAAAGAGCCGCCCAAATCTGTACGACCGCCCCTGGAAAGCCAAGCGTGCTCCATCTGTTCTGTTATGGCAGACACAGGTGACGCTCAGTCTATCAAAGACCAGCATCCAAGAACACAACCCATGTCAGTGCTCACAGCAGCGCAGCGAGTGGCAGTGATGACGGCTTCTAGACCGCTCAGAGTATATTAATGTGACGTCACGATTCCCGTCTCAACCAACGACGAACACTTATTCAGACCAAAAACAACTATGATATTAGATAGGTGACGGATAGATCCTTTTTTGAAAACATACTAGTTAAGGGCATCCGTTCCGATATTTCGTTTTCCTTAACACGAAATAGTGAAAAAGAAGTTGATTAAATCAAATCGTCAAATATTGTAATGCTGCAATTACAACATTAAATAATAACTACGTTTCAAAGGCTGTTTGCAGTCAGATAGGTCGTCTTTTAGAGCGGAGATCTAGTAGAGGGCACATGACGTCATAACATCTCCGCTGCGCCCTGACCAGTGTCACGTGACTCTGCCGGGCTGAGCCAATAGCTGAGCTATGGTCGTGATGTGAGTAGAGGGCGCATGACGTCATAACATCTCCGCTGCCCCCTGACCAGTGTCACGTGACTCTGCCGGGCTGAACCAATAGCTGAGCTATGGTCATGATGTGAGTACAAGGCGCATGACGTCATAACATCTCCGCTGCCACCTTTGTTAATAATTTATAATGTATAATAAATAAATTTCATATAATATTATATTAGGTTTGGCTAAAAGCAGTAATCATATCCACATATCAGTTACGGTTCTCCCATTGATAACACTAAAACGTCCCCGAGTTTTTTTAAGTAATCTTCAGAACACATGCTTCTTATTTCCGAATTTTTTTTTATCATAGTTATATAAAAGTGTGTCATCACAATTAATGTTGGAGGAAGTCCGTCATCGGCTGTTGGGTGCGGAAAGGAGAGGGGGAGAGGGTTTCATAGCTGGGCATGAACCTTAATGTTTTTGACAAGTTCTAGATAACATAATCATACTTAAAACAGACATTGAATTGTGATTGTTTACCTTTTGACACAAAGGTTCATTCAACCAAATACCTAATAGGAATAGATTACTGCTACGGTATTAGATTCAATGGTTGTAATCTTGGCCAATACGGGACACCACATGAGCTGAGCATGACCAGTGAAGCTGGAGAGATAATTTTCTTCTGCACAGAGAAGACAGCACACCGCAGCTTTCAAGACGGGCTAGACTCTAACTAAGGTTAGTAATTGTTTTTTTTTTTTTTAATATTTGTCTTTAATGATTACAGTGACAGTTACTGTCAGTGGCGAAAAAGACAAGTACAACACATTTAAAGTTGGCACTGGCTAATCACTGAGCTCTTCTAACTAGCTGAGATTATGTATTAATAACATGAATCCCATAGTTTCTGTGGACAAGTGTACTTAGCAACGTTTTGGAGGTTGTGACTTCAAGTCTGTTGCATGTTTAATATGATGTTAGTGTCAATATTTTGTCGCACAAGTGTTTTGAGTGGTTTCAATGCATTCTGGTTCACACATTAACGGCAACAATATTCATTAAAGTCACGTACGCGATGCGTCATCGTGATTGATGCGTTGTGCGGGATTCATGGGAATGCGCAATACTTAAGAGCGAAGGATACCTCTACGTCAAAAACCGCAGACAATTTTCATTTTTTAATTATATCTCAAGATTGAAACACAAAATCGAAAATCTGAGACACCATAGCACTGTGGTATGGTTAGCCCTACAGACTGAATAATAAATGTATTTAACGTTATAATCAGTATGACTGTGATAACGATTTCCTTAGTAAATTAAATAAATAAATAAATAAATAAATTCACATTTAGAGTCTACCCACTCAGTAATTAAACTGATTTGCAGTGGGGGACTTTAATTTAAAGTGACTAAACCAACCCTGCAGACTTCGAACACCATCGACGAGTGAGCGATAACCAATCAAAGATCGATATTTCAAATATGAAACAGATGAATCAGTGATTGGACAGTGCGAACACCTGCGGACAGATGCCAGAATCAACAAGGCTGATTCAGAACAACTTTGAATTTATTGAGTGCTTCGTTGCTAGGACGGCTCCAAAGTCACCGTTTACTTATTCCTAAGCCAAGAAGTAATGGAATTGAATCCACATTAGAAGTTAAAAAACTTCTGCCTGAAGCGGGATTTGAACCCGGGACCTTCTGCATTGGAAGCAGGGATGCTAACCACTGGACCAACGAGCCACCTTAAATTAAAGCCACCGTAAATTAAGGAAATCGTGTTCCGATTTCCGATTACGATTACGATTTCCTTAGTAAATTAAGGAAATCGTTATCACAGTCATACTGATTATAACGTTAAATATATTTATTATTCAGTCTGTAGGGCTAACCATACCACAGTGCTATGTGTCTCAGATTTTCGATTTTGTGTTTCAATCTTGAGATATAATTAAAAAATGAAAATTTTCTGCGGTTTTTGACGTAGAGGTATCCTTCGCTCTTAAGGGGCCTAGATAGATATGACGTCACAACCAAAAACCATTGAATATGCAGGTTTTCGGTAATTCCAAGCTCACGCATAAACTGTATGAGATAAATCGATTCTTTTTCAGTACAACGTGCATAAATTTTGTGCTGACATTCCTCACGACAAATATTTAGGCCTATAGTTTATAGTAACACAAATGAAATAAAAAATGTTTATTATACGAGAGCAATGTGCAGCAAGATGTTGTTAATCACATATTTGTGTCTTACCTGTAAAACGTATATCCAATAGGTACCCAACACTGAGTAGAGGAACTATGGTTCTAGCACTTTTAAGATCTACATAAATAAAATTTAATTCTTCCAAATTAATCTTTGTCTAATGACTGGCTAACACGCACTTGACACTTTCACCATGGAGTTGTATCTTATCAGGAGGTCTAGCTTCAATGCAACTTCCTGTTTCATTGAGGTACATCCGGCCGACGAGCGGCTGTCGCCATTTTGATCCTTAAATTACAGCCTTCTGGATGAGTCTGGATGGTCATCTTTGATTGACCCATCAAAAGGCTGAGACAAATGTTGAAAATTGTGTCAAATTCAGATGTCGATTAGTGCCTGCTTACACGATGCTCAAACAATATTATTTTGCTGGTAATGTGTCTTATTTTGGAAATAAATAACTTTCGTATTTTCGCTCCTTAATATTCGCGATCACAGTGAAGGACATGCGCGCGCATTCATCTCGTAAAAGCCTATGTTCTGGGTCAGTGGTCTTACTAGGCCTAGGCCTAAGCCAAGCATTTGTAGCTTGGCCCAACTTAGATATTAAACCACTGCCTATGGCCTAGAGTAATGAACTAACAATAACCCGATAGGCCTACCTAACTACGGCCTACGCATAATCGTCTAGTTAGCATCGTTGCTAAAATATGAGACGTAAATGCCGTCACAGGCCCAACCAGGAGGCCTTTGACTAGGGCCTAGGGTCTTAGCTGGACCTAAGCCTACATAGCAACGTTTAAGCGTTGACCAAACTTATATTGAATGTCTTTATGGTTAACGCATACGTCTAGCCATTGCCTAGTCTATTTTTGGCCTAGGCCTACCCCTAAACTAGCCCATAATGGGAAACTGTTTTACTTGGCACCAAGAAACCCGATAGCTCGATGTGACGTGGCACACACACTGCATGCTTGTGACACTTAACGTTGGAAAACGATATTGTAGCACTCAATAATACTTACGCTTCAAAGCAGTCTTTTTCGGCGAGAGGTCTAAACTATCATCTGTTAAACACGGAGTTGTAAGAATGCATCAGCTGTTAAACCTAGGCCTACGCCCCCATGTTGACAGGAACACCAGGTTGGCTTTCACTTCACTCCGGCAGTCGCCGCTAGCCCGAGCTGACCAGTTTCTTTCAAGTTAAAAACATCATGGGCTTTAGAGGCTCCTAAACTTCTGGCCAAGCCATTTAAATCCAATCAATTACCTAGGCCACGGTTAAATATTATCTCGCCTAGCTCTGCACTAAATAGGCCTAAAAGGTGAATGGGTGAGAAGCACTCGCCTTTGAATAAAAATCTAAGCCTACGAAGTATTTGTAAATAAAAATGATGAGCCTAGCCTGCCTACCTTCTTAGCCTACCTCGTAAAGGTATTTCACTCATATTTGAATACCAAGAAAAACGGGGTGAATCAATTATTTTATTGTTTTAAACTTTTTGCTGCCAATCTGCACTGTTATAACGTGAACTGTTATTTTATTACTGACATTTGATGTCATGGTGACATTAAATTTGATGTTATGACATTTGACAACCCGGAACAAAACGTCCGCCACCCATAATGCATTGCAAATCTCACTGCACTTTATACGATCACCGCTCACTACAGAGCTAGACATCCAGTACCGTAGGTACTATTATAAATCCATGCTTTCACATGGTTAGAGCGAATTTGCAATAACAACACTCACTAAATCAAAATTCTGAGGTAATCGTTATCTAGCCAATACATTTATCGTTAATGTGATACCTTGAAGCACTTTCTACCCAAAGCCGTGCCCGAACTATGGGCATTTGACTTCCACATTCCCTTCGAAGATTATTCTCCTTTGCTTCCAAAGATGGGCCCAGACTATGCGTTGCACCGGCTTGGACAAGAAGCACTTGGCCGCGCATTGACACATCGTCGCTCAGGAATGGAGGGGAAATTTTTTTTTTTTTTAATGGGGCTTAACGTCTCATATTTATGCAACGATGGCTAATCAAGACGATGAGCGGGTGATAATGAAGATGAGAAAGATGATAATGAAGAATAAAGCCACATCCGAATCAGATCCATTGTACGTCGCGTGAGTCGTCATACGAGAGTCCAGCAAGGGAGGGCAGGGCCAAGTGGGAGGAGAAATATTCAATGGGACAGTTGGGGGGAAAGGGGATTGGGGTGTGGACTGCACTTCGTCTGACTTCTCTTCCTCGACCAGTCCGGCTAGGGTGGCCCTACCAGAAGCATACGCTTCCGCCGGCATAGCTCTCGGGATCAACAAAGCACGCAAACCTGCCAACCACGATAAGGTAGCAGTCACTGGACAGGTAGAGGGGAAATAAGTGGGGAGCGCTGCCACTGTGGCTTGTTGAGTTAGTCCCCGGGAGCCATCAGGAATTTGAATGCGAGGCAGAAATCTACGATATGCTCAAAATATCAACAACAAAATATGTTGTGCGGGTCAGGTCTGATTCGGTCGCGGGGTACTCACGAAAGACTCTCCGAACCTGTTAGTGCGGAGAAGGTGGAACAGATAGTCGTGGTTGACCCTGTCGACCCCCTGCTGTAGTTGTACACAGCTGTACAAGGTATTGCTCAAAGAGGTTATGATGAGGGTGCTGAAAGCAACAACCGGGGCAATTTCTTAGAACTGTAACTTTTAATTTCTAAGCACAATGATGCAGTAAAGAAGGTGAGCGATTGACCACAAAACGCAAAATAAACTCACTCATCGATTCAAAATGAGTTGTTACACGTCATGTCTTCTATGTTAATTGAATAGATCAGGGATGATTGATGAAGTGAAAAGAGCGCGTATCTTTGCGATCATGGTAGATGAGAGTAAAGATATAACCAAAGTTGAGCGACTGTCGATAGAAGTGCGCTTTTATTTAGTAATAGTGTATATGAGACATTTCTTGGTTTAACCAGTGCAAGTTTACTCGAGATAGATATTTGGGCTTACCGTCTCCTATTTTTGCAACTTGGCTAATCGAGATGATGAGTGGGTGAAATATAAAGATGTAATGCAACATGGGGCTGTTTGGAGGAAAGGGGCAAGAAGGAGAGCGGGGAGGAAAAAGGAAGGGGAAGAAACAGGAAGTGGAGACGATGTGGACTGCATTTCGTTTGGCTTCTCCTCCTCGACCTGTCCGGCTAGGGTGGCCCTTCCAGAAGCATACGCTTCCGCCGGCATAGCTCTAGGGATGCCCACCACAAAAAGGCAGCACTCTGGGCAGGCAGGTTTACTCTACTCGCAGAACACATGCTCGCGTATATAAAGCGCACTCCAAGTGATTGTGGTATTAATATCAATTGTTGCGTTGGTGCCGATAGTATAAGTGGTCGCGTGAATGGCGTGCTAGCTTTTATGAAAAGGGATGTTCCACAAGCTAAGTACATTGTACACACACTGCTTCAACCATAGGCTTAGCCAAGTAATCGTACACGTGTGTAAAAATATTAAACCAGCAACAAATTGATTCGCGTTAAGCGAAGATGTGTACGTGTTTTAATTTGGCTCTGCAACACATGCTAAATTTATGGCGATCCAGAAACTTGTTCAAACTACTGGCAAAGTAATTTAATTGAAAAAGATTTGTGGTACTCGCTGGACTTGCCAAGTATCGGCGTGTCAAGCCGTGAAGAGACCGCTGTCTTCAATACTGGTCACCCTCACACAACTATCCATAGAGATGACTGGTCGTCTCGGCGTGTCAAGCCGTGAAGAGACCGCTGTCTTCAATACTGGTCACCCTCACACAACTATCCATAGAGATGACTGGTCGTCTCGGCGTGTCAAGCCGTGAAGAGACCGCTGTCTTCAATACTGGTCCCCCTCACACAACTATCCAATAGATGACTGGTCGTCTCGGCGTGTCAAGCCGTGAAGAGACCGCTGTCTTCAATACTGGTCCCCCTCACACAACTATCCATAGAGATGACTGGTCGTCTCGGCGTGTCAAGCCGTGAAGAGACCGCTGTCTTCAATACTGGTCCCCCTCACACAACTATCCATAGAGATGACTGGTCGTCTCGGCGTGTCAAGCCGTGAAGAGACCGCTGTCTTCAATACTGGTCCCCCTCACACAACTATCCATAGAGATGACCGGTTGTCTCGGCGTGTCAAGCCGTGAAGAGACCGCTGTCTTCAATACTGGTCCCCCTCACACAACTATCCATAGAGATGACTGGTCGTCTCGGCGTGTCAAGCCGTGAAGAGACCGCTGTCTTCAATACTGGTCCCCCTCACACAACTATCATAGAGATGACTGGTCGTCTCGGCGTGTCAAGCCGTGAAGCGACCGCTGTCTTCAATACTGGTCCCCCTCACTTAACTATCCATAGAGATGACTGGTCGTCTCGGCGTGTCAAGCCGTGAAGAGACCGCTGTCTTCAATACTGGTCCCCCTCACACAACTATCATAGAGATGACTGGTCGTCTCGGCGTGTCAAGCCGTGAAGAGACCGCTGTCTTCAATACTGGTCCCCCTCACACAACTATCCATAGAGATGACTGGTCGTCTCGGCGTGTCAAGCCGTGAAGAGACCGCTGTCTTCAATACTGGTCCCCCTCACACAACTATCATAGAGATGACTGGTCGTCTCGGCGTGTCAAGCCGTGAAGAGACCGCTGTCTTCAATACTGGTCCCCCTCACACAACTATCATAGAGATGACTGGTCGTCTCGGCGTGTCAAGCCGTGAAGAGACCGCTGTCTTCAATACTGGTCCCCCTCACACAACTATCATAGAGATGACTGGACGTCTCGGCGTGTCAAGCCGTGAAGAGACCGCTGTCTTCAATACTGGTCCCCCTCACACAACTATCATAGAGATGACTGGTCGTCTCGGCGTGTCAAGCCGTGAAGAGACCGCTGTCTTCAATACTGGTCCCCCTCACACAACTATCATAGAGATGTCTTTTCGTTTCGGCGTGTCAAGCCGTGAAGAGACCGCTGTCTTCAATACTGGTCCCCCCCACACAACTATCCATAGAGATGGTCTCGGCGTGTCAAGCCGTGAAGAGACCGCTGTCTTCAATACTGGTCCCCCTCACACAACTATCCATAGAGATGACTGGTCGTCTCGGCGTGTCAAGCCGTGAAGAGACCGCTGTCTTCAATACTGGTCCCCCTCACACAACTATCATAGAGATGACTGGTCGTCTCGGCGTGTCAAGCCGTGAAGAGACCGCTGTCTTCAATACTGGTCCCCCCCACACAACTATCCATAGAGATGGTCTCGGCGTGTCAAGCCGTGAAGAGACCGCTGTCTTCAATACTGGTCCCCCTCACACAACTATCCATAGAGATGACTGGTCGTCTCGGCGTGTCAAGCCGTGAAGAGACCGCTGTCTTCAATACTGGTCCCCCTCACACAACTATCATAGAGATGACTGGTCGTCTCGGCGTGTCAAGCCGTGAAGAGACCGCTGTCTTCAATACTGGTCACCCTCACACAACTATCCATAGAGATGGTTTTGGCGTGTCAAACCGTGAAGAGACCGCTGTCTTCAATACTGGTCCCCCTCACACAACTATCATAGAGATGACTGGTCGTCTCGGCGTGTCAAGCCGTGAAGAGACCGCTGTCTTCAATACTGGTCCCCCTCACACAACTATCCATAGAGATGACTGGTCGTCTCGGCGTGTCAAGCCGTGAAGAGACCGCTGTCTTCAATACTGGTCACCCTCACACAACTATCCATAGAGATGGTTTTGGCGTGTCAAACCGTGAAGAGACCGCTGTCTTCAATACTGGTCCCCCTCACACAACTATCATAGAGATGACTGGTCGTCTCGGCGTGTCAAGCCGTGAAGAGACCGCTGTCTTCAATACTGGTCCCCCTCATACAACTATCCATAGAGATGACTGGTCGTCTCGGCGTGTCAAGCCGTGAAGAGACCGCTGTCTTCAATACTGGTCCCCCTCACACAACTATCCATAGAGATGACTGGTCGTCTCGGCGTGTCAAGCCGTGAAGAGACCGCTGTCTTCAATACTGGTCCCCCTCACACAACTATCATAGAGATGACTGGTCGTCTCGGGCTAAAAAACTTTTTAACCAGTTTAACATGCAGTTTGTTACACATTTATAGTTGAAGGGGGCTTCCGATTACCTTCAAGAAGTAAATTGTGGTCTTAAATAAATAAAAATAAATTCACATTTAGAGTCTACCCACTCAGTAACTAAACTGATTTGCAGTGGGGGACTTTAATTGAAAGTGACTAAACCAACCCTGTAGGCTTCGAACACCATCGACGAGTGAGCGTAACCAATCAAAGATCGATATTTCAAATACGAAACATATGAATCAGTGATTGGACAGTGCGAACACCTGCGGACAAATGCCAGAATCAACAAGGCCGATTCAGAACAACTTTAAATTTATTGAGTGCTTCGTTGCTAGGACGGCTCCAAAGTCACCGTTTACTTATTTTTTAGCCAAGAAGTAATGGAATTAAATCCTCATTAGAAGTTAAAAAACTTCTGCCTGAAGCGGGATTTGTGAGGGCAATTGTAATCATTAAGTCTGTTATCGATCATTTTCGAGAACAACGAGAACAGTCAGAAGAAAGATTTCATAAAATTTGGAAAGAATGTGTGAAGATTCCAGAAGAAAATAACCTTTCTCTTGACATCGACAACGTTGTGCCGGCTAGAACGGTGGGGGGCTTGAATCAAACGCCTTCCACAACGGTTACGGGGAAGGTTGGAATTCATAGTCGGCCCCTACACCTAGGGGCACCCATTGTTGCTATGGATTTGTTTTGTTTATGGGAAATAACATGCAAACAATTGTTACCTTGGTAACAATGGGCGCCCCTAGGTGTAGGGGCCGACTATGAATTCCAACCTTAGCCTCACAGATGACATGGGAAGTGCCAAAAATCAGAGCAATGATTTAGAGTCAGAATTGCGCATTCACGTATTCATACCAGTACTGGACGGAATACTTGGAGAACTATCCAATCGATTTGAAAGGAACCCCCCATTATTGCGAGGCATTACCTGTCTTTGGGCCGGTCTTACAATCTCCTAATAAGAATTTTTTTTGTGCAATTAAGCTATTTGGAGGATTTCAAGGGTGTTGATTGGTGGTTGCCATAGAGAAAACAAGCTATTCGACGAATAAGTAGGTATTGGGACATTGTCAGACTGGACCTTTAAGTTGAATCGTTTGTGGACATCGATATGATTAGGCCACTGGCTATAAACTATGAGTGCGATCTGGCAAGCCTGGAATCAAAAACAAAATTGTTGCCGCGAACGTTGAAACGTTACGTAGAAGAAATATAGGAGAAGATAGAAAGCCTTCTACAGTTAGTGTAATTTCTGGAAAAATATAGACTTACTTTCAATGAAGCTTAAAACTGTGCACTATTAGCCTTACAATACCTGCATCAAGTGCTGCTTGTGAAAGAAAATTTTTGTGCATGCGCCGTATCAAGAGTTACTTACGACATTGAATTAATTAAGGGTTCTTAGAGGGCAGCACAAACGAAACGTTTTGCGGCACAAACCAGCACAAACGTAGCACAAACGATTTACACAATTTTCTTAGTTGAAATTCAAGAACTGTGGGGTTGGTATTTAGGCCTGGTATTGTGACTGATTACGAATTAGGGGACTTTGAAATCTTACACCATGGTGGTACTTGTATGCCTCTGACACAACTCATTTTGTCGCTAAATGCATGAATACGTCTTCAGGCAACCCACTTTCACCATATAGATTTACGGTTTTGACAGGATGAGCTTTTAAAATGCTATTCATGTTTACCGATAGAGGTGGCTCAGCGGTTAGACGCGAGACTAATTCGGGAGGTCGCCGGTTCGATTTCGGCCACCGGCAGTCCTGACTGAAGGTTTTTTCCGAGGTTTTCCTCAGTCGTAAAAGCGAATGCTGGGATTGAGTCATACTGTCAGCCCTCGGAGAATCCTTCCCAACTATCCAAACACCGTAATAACCTAGTTAGTCACCTGAAGAGGGGCACATCAGGTAAAGCTGGTGTGCACCCTAGAACGGGTATTCCTACAAAAATTATTATGATTATTCATATTTGATAACAATGAGACCATGTGTTAGTTTATCTGAAGCCGGTTAGTGAGGTTTCAGACATATAAGTTAATTACAGCAATAACATTATGTAGCACGTAGTAAAAGTGATGAATGCAGATGTTGGTTTTGTTTCTTGTACCTCGTCGAGTCCAATTCAGTTTTAAACGGGAAGTGGTTTTGTAAGAATAGTGTAGAAATTTCTGTGAATAGAGATAAATATCCCGATAAATATTTAACTTGTACGCCCGGGGATTCGAACACACGCCCCTTCTACATGGCATATACGCTTTTAGAACCAGCGCCCCAAAACGCATGAGCGACCGCGGACAGTTGTCAGAACTCAAGACTGGCGACTAAATATCCCAATGCCCCCCCCCCCCCCCCCCCCCCCCCCAGCACAAACAACACATTGCAATAACGCTATTTGAGACGATGAGAATGGTGAAACTCTAAAAGTATTCACTGTGCATTAGAATGGCTGTTAGCGCGGGGAAGTAGAGAGAAAAGATTGTATAATTAGAACTGAAAGTGGACTGTATATTTGAATGAACTTACCGAGAATGCAGTGAGGTGGAGAATAGCGTGATGCCGAAGTGCAGAGACTAGTTGTTTGCTAGATAAAGAAAAGAATAAAGAACCCGGGGTTGAAAGGAGAAGAAAGAAAGAGTAAGAAAAACGCCTCAAGAGAGGCTCGAACCACAAGCAGCAGCGGGTAGACTAAGAGGTGAGCTCGACGCTCGGAGTCCGCTAGCAGTTCGAAGGCGAGATGACAGGCACGTAGGAGAGATGGAATCAGACTGGTCTGACTGCACAAATGCAGCTCAAACACGAAAACAAGCATACGTCACAAGGGGGAGGGGAAATGGAGATAAGAGCGAAGGGCGTAGCAGTGGTGACGTAAACAACCGGAAGAGTGACTAAAACCAATATATGAAATTAACTACAAACTAGAGAGGTTGGCGTGAACAATGGCTAACAATAGACAGCGCATGGCAGGTAGCGGCAACCCTTCTGTTATTCGACGGAACTCCGCGCGCTCGCTGCGAGAAGACTTTATGAATAGACTTCCAGGTTTGTACAAAATAGCGAATTTGCGCAAAATTGACGGTTTTTCTAGTGAAGCGTTAAGGTCGCGCCCAGTCTAGCTATTGTCGCAAGAAGAGTAATTGGGCGGGCGCTAGCAACTCCTCGACCCAGACTCCAATACCACAAGAATAACAAGTCCATCGAAACTTATGCATGCAGAGGACAGCACTTTACAGCAATTTTAGTCAATCAGTAACCACCCCACAGTCCCGTCATTGTTATATTTATTGTAATCAACTTTCTAATACTGGCTATAAAGAATGAAAGTTCTTCCTAGCTGAATAAAACATTATAATTTATAATTCCTTCGAGTTGTGTATTACAAATTAATATTTTGTTACTTTTTAAACCACTGTAGTAGGGCTGGCATCTATTTACTGCAATAAATAAAAAACATTACTGAAATTGAAGCAATGGTGTAGACGCTACAAGGTTTATACTAAGGCACTGCATACACAGGGGGGACTGTCCCTACATGTTTGTATATAAATAAAATAAAATAAATAAATACATTCATATTTAGAGTCTACCCACTCAGTAACTAAACTGATTTGCAGTGGGGGACTTTAATTTAAAGTGACTAAACCAACCCTGTAGGCTTCGAACACCATCGACGAGTGAGCGATAACCAATCAAAGATCGATATTTCAAATACGGAACATATGAATCAGTGATTGGACAGTGCGAACACCTGCAGACAAATGCCAGAATCAACAAGGCCGATTCAGAACCACTTTGAATTTATTGAGTGCTTCGTTGCTAGGACGGCTCCAAAGTCACCGTTTACTTATTCCTAAGCCAAGAAGTAATGGAATTGAATCAACATTAGAAGTAAAAAAACTTCTGCCTGAAGCGGGATTTGAACCCGGGACCTTCTGCATTGCAAGCAGGGATGCTAACCACTGGACCAACGAGACACCTATGTAGGGTCGTGTTATAGAGACAGGTTATGTCACTAGATTGATTAATTGATTAATGGGGCTTAATGTCTCATGTTTTTGCAACAATGGCTAATCGAGACGATGAGCGGGTGATAATGAAGATGAGAAAGATGATGAAGAATAAAGCCACATCCGAATCAGATCCATTGTACGTCGCGTGGGTCGTCATACGGGAGTCCAGCAAGGGAGGGCAGGGCCAAGTGGGAGGATAAATATTCAGTGGGACAGTGGGGGGGAAAAGGACAGGGTCTCGTTTCGTCACCTCTTACGACTAGCAGAGTCACTCTGGGCCTATTCTACCCCGGGACAAGACGGGTCGTTATGTCACTAGAGACACGTTATGTCACTAGAGACACGTTATGTCACTAGACACGTTATGTCACTAGAGACACGTTATGTCACTAGAGAAAGTAATGTCACTAGAGACACGTTATGTCACTAGAGACACGTTATGTCACTAGAGACACGTTATGTCACTAGAGACACGTTATGTCACTAGAGACACGTTATGTCACTAGAGACACGTTATGTCACTAGAGACACGTTATGTCACTAGAGACACGTTATGTCACTAGAGACACGTTATGTCACTAGAGACACGCTATGTCACTAGAGACACGTTATGTCACTAGAGACACGTTATGTCACTAGAGACACGTTATGTCACTAGAGACACGTTATGTCACTAGAGACACGTTATGTCACTAGAGACACGTTATGTCACTAGAGACACGTAATGTCACTAGAGACACGTTATGTCACTAGAGACACGTTATGTCACTAGAGACACGTTATGTCACTAGAGACACGTTATGTCACTAGAGACACGTTATGTCACTAGAGACACGTTATGTCACTAGAGACACGTTATGTCACTAGAGACACGCTATGTCACTAGAGACACGCTATGTCACTAGAGACACGCTATGTCACTAGAGACACGTTATGTCACTAGAGACACGCTATGTCACTAGAGACACGTTATGTCACTAGGGACACGTTATGTTACTAGAGACACGCTATGTCACTAGAGACACGCTATGTCACTAGAGACACGCTATGTCACTAGAGACACGCTATGTCACTAGAGACACGTTATGTCACTAGAGACACGTTATGTCACTAGAGACACGTTATGTCACTAGAGACACGTTATGTCACTAGAGACACGTTTTGTCACTAGAGACACGTTATGTCACTAGAGACACGTTATGTCACTAGAGACACGTTATGTCACTAGAGACCCATTATGTCACTAGAGACACGTTATGTCACTAGAGACACGTTTTGTCACTAGAGACACGTTATGTCACTAGAGACACGTTATGTCACTAGTGACACGTTATGTCACTAGAGACACGTTATGTCACTAGAGACGCGTTATGTCACTAGAGACGCGCGTTATGTCACTAGAGACGCGTTATGTCACTAGAGACGCGTTATGTCACTAGAGACGCGTTATGTCACTAGAGACACGTTATGTTACTAGAGACACGCTATGTCACTAGAGACACGCTATGTCACTAGAGACACGCTATGTCACTAGAGACACGCTATGTCACTAGAGACACGCTATGTCACTAGAGACACGTTATGTCACTAGAGACACGTTATGTCACTAGAGACACGTTATGTCACTAGAGACACGTTATATCACTAGAGACACGTTATGTCACTAGAGACACGCTATGTCACTAGAGACACGTTATGTCACTAGAGACACGTTATGTCACTAGAGACACGTTATGTCACTAGAGACACGTTATGTCACTAGAGACACGTTATGTCACTAGAGACACGTTATGTCACTAGAGACACGTTATATCACTAGAGACACGTTATGTCACTAGAGACACGTTATGTCACTAGAGACACGTTATATCACTAGAGACACGTTATATCACTAGAGACACGTTATGTCACTAGAGACACGTTATGTCACTAGAGACACGTTATGTCACTAGAGACACGTTATGTCACTAGAGACACGTTATGTCACTAGAGACACGTTATGTCACTAGAGACACGTTATGTCACTAGAGACACGTTATGTCACTAGAGACACGTTATGTCACTAGAGACACGTTATATCAGCCCATGTCTTCTCTATGTGAGACGTGTTGACACGAGTACATGAATACACAGTAACATTGATCCAACACCAAGCAACAACGTTAGGAATAGCCTAGCCTACGCTATACTTTGTCTACAATTTGCATTTTATATTATATCTGAAACTCTCTTTCCCACCGTTGCAAGGAACGTAATAGACAATAATTCTCAGATATTACATTAAATATTCTAGTAGGTAGGTGTATCTTACTGCTTAAAATATGGCGTATAACACCGTACCGTGCCACCAAATACTTAAAGCGATAGCGCCTATCTAAGTATTTGGTGCCACTTACTTCATCTGAGAACTGTTTCGACCGCTTTCACTGGTCTGGGTCAATCGCTGTCGCCGAATATCTAGTCGGGTAAGGGACGGCGTCTGTCAAGGACGCATGTCAGGTGCGCCACAGTGTTAGGGTATAGTATGTAGGCTTCAAGTGCAAACAACACTAGCGACATGGCTCACGTACTCGACGTCACATCGCCCGAAGAGGCGGAGACAGTCTTCATGGATTTCGACATAAATGTGCTGTTCCACCAAGGTACGGGTTGGCTGAATCATAAATAACATTTTAGCTGAGAACGACACAATATTGGCAGTGTTCAATGTCCGCAATAGGGTTCCGAAAGAACTAGAAACTGAATTACAGAAGTTTCAAATAGTTCAATTGTTGCGGGGAAATAGGTAATATATTGTCAGGAAACGCAGGCCACGTCCTCCCCTTTCCGTTTTCCTCCCATTTTCGCCCTACTGATCCCTTCCCTCCTCCTACTTGGCCCTTCCCTACCAAAACCCCCGACGTCATATGACCATACTTATCGTTTTCGTTCGTCGTTAAACAACAAATATTTTTAAAATGATAGTAATAATATTAATAAAAATAATAATAATTATAGTTATAATAATAATGATAATTATGATAATAATAATAATAATAATAATAATAATAATAATAATAATAATAATACTAATAATAATAATAATAATAATAATAATAATAATAATAATAATAATAATAATAAATGTGGGCATTTGAGAAGCAGAAGAAGAAGAAGAAGAAGAAGAAGAAGATATATTAAGTAGTTCTAAGTAGATTTTAATAAGGTAAACACATGGAAATACTTGACATTTGTGTCCGTACAACATGTTTATGCCGGTTTTGACCGAGTTTGTATGTCTTGCAACAATAAAATAATAATAATAATAATAATAATAATAATAATAATAATAATAATAATAACTGCATACAAGAAACGAATAGGATCCATTTTAAAAACACAATTGAATGGTAAAAACAAGATCAAAGCAATTAACACTTATGCTATACCGGTACTAACATATTCATTTGGAATTATTAACTGGACACAGACAGAACTTCATGCCCTAGAAATTCTCACCCGCACAACATTCACCAAATACAGAAGTCATCACCCTAAGTCAGCAATAGAACGAGTGACTCTACCTAGAGAAAAAGGGGGAAGAGGCTTGATTGATTTAAACAATTTATATTATAAACAAATTGAAATTCTGAGAAAGTACTTTTATACAAAATGCCCACATTCACAACTTCATAGAGCTATAGTATCGGCAGACAAGTCGCTTTCTCCCCTCAATTTAAATGACGGAAATTTAAACTTGCTTCAAAAACTAAATTCTGACACAGCAAAAGAGATCAGAATATCAGAAAAGACTTTACATAGCAGACATTATAGGGAACTGCTTAAGGATAGCGTCGATAGGGTAGCATCGAACAAATGGTTAACGTCCGGGGACAGTTTCAGCGAAACAGAGGGATTTATGATCGCTATTCAAGATAAAGTAATCAAGACTAACAATTACAAAAAATACATACTGAAAGACGTCACAGTGAATGATAAATGTAGAAAATGTAATATGAACGGCGAAACAATTGAACATATCGTATCTGGGTGCAAAATGCTTTGTCAAACAGATTATCTTCATAGGCATAACCAAGTTGCAAACATTGTACATCAAAAATTAGCCATGAAGTATAAACTTATAAACACAACCACTGCGTATTACAAATACAAGCCTGAAAAGGTATTAGATAGTAAAGACTACAAATTATATTACGACCGGGCAGTTATTACAGACCAAACCATACATCACAATAGACCGGATATTATATTTATTGACAAGAAGAAACAAGAAACGATTTTAATTGATGTTGCCGTCCCTTTATGCCACAATGTAGAGACAACTTGGCGGGAAAAGATAAACCGATATAAGGAATTATCTATTGAAATAAAAAGGTTGTGGAAGCAGAATAATGTAACTGTTATACCGTTAATTATATCAGCAAATGGCATTGTTCCACGTAAACTCCATGACAGTATTAAACTAATTGGTCTCCAACCGAACATATACATCGAGATGCAAAAAGCAATTATTTTGAACACGTGTAGGATAGTGCGAAAATTTTTGAACTAAGAAGAATGAAGACTTCAAGAAGTTCTCCATCCCGATGGTGGTTTTCGTGGTTTCCACCGTACAAAGAGCGAATGCTGGGATGAGTACAAATCGGCCACGACCGTACATAGCATCCACAGTTCGGTTTGGAAAAAATAATGTGGACAATGATATATTAAGTAGTATAGCCAAATGTGGGCATTTGAGAAGCAGAAGAAGAAGAAGAAGAAGAAGAAGAAGAAGAAGAAGAAGAAGAAGAAGATATATTAAGTAGTTCTAGGTAGATTTTAATAAGGTTAACACATGGAAATACTTGACATTTGTGTCCGTACAACACGTTTATGCCGGTTTTGACCGAGTTTGTATGTATTGCAACAATAAAATAATAATTGTAATAGAAATAATTTGATTTTTGTAATTATCGTTTATTTCTTTATTTGCGCATTAAATAAGAATTCCCACTAAGCTAAAACCTTAGCTTAACAGTGGGTTGCATAAATACAAACATTGCAGAGCAAACTGGTACAATTTTCAACAAAAAAAACAATAATAAACAAAATACAACAACAACAAAATTCTTAATATAAAGTTCAATAACACTTTCATGTGAGCAATTAAAAAGATAATATGCATAAATAATAGACACTAGACAGGATACTGGAAGTCTTGCGCCTTCAGTTGACTCATGGTGATACGAGTCAACTAAAAACCCCCAAGGGGATGATTGAAATTCCTTGTCTCCAACAATAAGAACCTTCTTAGTTTGCATTTGCCTGCGTGGATCAAACTTAAACCTGATAAGAACTGATAATTTGAATTGTTAAATGTTTTATTTTATTCTTTATTTTTAACCAATTAAAATTAATTATGAATACTTTAATTGACTTCCAAAATAACAACCCTAAAGATCTAAGCTATTTTTAATCCTTTTAATACAGTGTATAGTTCTTAAAAAACTATATTTTGGCTCGTAACCACTATTTCAATACTACGTAGCATTCGCACATGTAGACAAGGCTACTTTCAGAGAAAAGAGCGTTTTTAACGATGCAAGAAGCAAATCGTATAACAATTGGTCAACAAATGTTTTTAGACTAATTCGACCATGCTGAATACGAAAATCTCTGTTGACACCTCGAAATCTGGACAGGAAGCCCGGAATTCAAGATGGCGGCCAAGATGGCGTAGTTAATTTGATTCTATAACTACACACCATTTACGAGCTGGTCCATAATATGTTTTTAGACTAATTCGACCTTCCCGAATCCGAAAATCGTTGTTAGAATCTTCTTGTCTGGACCGGAAACCCGTAAATCAAGATGGCGGCTAAGCTGGCGTATGTTTTACTTGTATGTCTCGCGCAACTTACTATAAAGACAATAATTTTAGACTAATTTGACCTTTCTGAGTATAAAATCGATATTAAATCGTTCCAATCTTGACCTGAAATCCGTATTTCAAAATGACGGCCAAGATGGCGTCAGTTCTTTGATTCTACTGGATCCTACTGTACGTCCCACACTGCTTATGAGCTAAGACCATAATATGTGTGTAGACTAATTCGACCTTGCTGAATCCGAAAATACTACTAAATCTAGACCGGAAACACAAAATTCAAGATGGCGTAAATTTTTATTTTTAATGTATCGCACAACTTACTATTAAGACAATGATTTGAGATTAATTCGACCTTGCTGAATCCGAAAATCGCTTTTAAATCCTTCAAATCTTGACCAAAAAGTCCAGTCTCAAAATGAACCAAAAAGAATCATTGAAGCAGACAGGGATGTTCTTCACCGTTTGCTAGTTGCTTACGAGGCAGGAAGGGCGATTGATATGCAGTCGATCTTGAAGCATGAACTCCTTCCTGTGCCACTAGCATTAGCAGAAATGAATGGTTCCCTGAGAAGTTCTGAAAAGGCATCTCTTCTGAAACTACTCACAGAAAACATAGAGTGCCCACCGTCTCTTTGTATTAACAAATCTGCTTCCCACATAATTGTAGATGGGCAAGCTGTAGTTGTGGCTCTTGGTAAACCTGCGAGTGCAAATACTTTCGGCGACCTCGCCACTTGCTTCATTGACAGAATCCATAATATAGCTTCATCTTATAATAGAATAGACGTACTGTTCGATAGATACAAAACAAAGTCTATTAAATCAGGTACACGAAGAAAGCGTACAAAAGGATTGGCTCCAGGGCAAAGAGTAATTACTAATCCCTTAGTACCTTTGCCTAAAGACTGGAGAAACTTCATGTCTCTTGGGGAAAATAAGGCTGATCTTGCCCGTTTCCTCTCCGAACAACTAATGATACATGACTTTGGTGACTTAGAAGTTATTGTGTCAGGAGGCTTTGATGATGAGCGTATGGTCAAGTCAAACAAGACTGAAAGAAATGTCAGTGGTCCATCCTCATCGCAAGAGAAGGCTGATACTCGCGTCATCTTGCATGCCGTCCACAGTGACTTCGATAATGTCGTGGTGATGGCGAGGGACACTGACATTTTGTCTTCTTCTTATCCATCACTTCAACAAAATTATAAGTACAACCGTGTGGATGATGAGTGGTACGGCGAAGGACAGGAAGTACGTTCCAATTCACACTATTTGCTCCATTCTAACGGTGTACCAGATGTATAACATCCTGTCCTTCCATGCACTTACGGGGTGCGATTCCACATCACACTTGGCGACCATCTCCAAAAAAGTAGCGTGGGCGTCCTTCACGACAGCTGAAGCATGCAACCTTTTAAATGGGCTTAGGCAGCTACCTCTTGAAGCTACTGTCGTCGAGAATGCAGAGACATTTGTGGATGCAAGACCCAGTGCGCAACCAGGACCTGTGGATGCCGGAAGTTTGAGTTGGTATGCACAAAAATCTGCAAATGCAGAGGACGATGCATCAATGTGAATGTTGATTAGACACACAGTATTTACATTAAACGTTTTGGCTGTGATTGTTACGTGGAATTTATTATTTGTTACTAAAGTAACTATTCCCGCCACTTTAGACACATCCCTTAAGATGTGCGAGATATTTAAAATTAAAAAGTTCCCATTTTGGCCGCTGTCTTGAATTCTGGGTAACCGTTCAAACTTTTGAGGTGTCAACACCGATTTTCGCTTTCAGCAAGCGCGAATTAGCCTAAAAAACATGTGGACTACATCGTAAAACGTGTTAGATATCGAAATACCGACGTCATCTTGGCCGCCGTCTTGAATTCTTGGTTTGCGGTACAGATTTCGAGGTGTTCAAAGCGATTTTCGTACTCAGCAAGGTCGAATTAGTCTATACACATATGGCTTAGCTCGTAATTGTGCGAGATATACAAAATCAAAACAACGACGCCATCTTGACCGCCATCTTGAATTACTGGTTTTCGGTCAGGGTTTTGAGGTAACAACAACAATTTGCGGTTGTATAAAGTCAAATTAGTCTAACGACATGGACTAATAAGTCAGGTGTGCAAGATATACAAAATAAAAAATAAAAAGCTATCTTGGCCGCCATCTTGAATTCCAGGATTCCGGGCTTCCTTGCGTATGAGTATGAGTATAGCTCATAATATCGATTTTTTGACTCAGAAAGGTCGAATTAGTCTAAAATTATTGTCTTTATGGTAAGTTGTGCGAGACATACAAGTAAAACATACGCCAGCTCAGCCGCCATCTTGATTTACGGGTTTCCGGTCCAGATAAGAAGATTCTAACAACGATTTTCGGATTCGAGAAGGTCGAATTAGTCTAAAAACATATTATGGTCCAGGACGTAAATGGTGTGTAGTTATAGAATCAAATTACCTACGCCATCTTGGCCGCCATCTTGAATTCCGGGCTTCCTGTCCAGATTTCGAGGTGTCAACAGAGATTTTCGTGTTCAGCATGGTCGAATTAGTCTAAAAACACTTGTTGACAAAATGTTATACGATTTGCTTCTTGCATCACTCAGGACGAGAAAGTGGCCTTGTCTAATGATGTTAGTGTTACTAAAACACGTTTATGTGGCGTGGTGTTAACAGTGAGCCTAGCCCTCCCCGTTAACCAGTTTTAACAGAGACTTTTAGTGCAGCTATATTTATAACACGGTGGTGATTTCAGGTTTCTGGTATGAAGATCCGGACCCCAACCTAAACCAAGACTTGGATTTCTACGGCCCCCGATTCGCTAGTTTTGTTGTTGGTCACAACAATCTTCGAGCCTTCCTTCGGGTCTTTCGTTATTACTACCCTTGGTGTCAGGCAGCACAAACTACTGTCTTGGCTATCTTGCATTTGGTGTTCGCTTACCAACATTGGGACCAGAAAGACAGAATCGTTAAAAACTGCATCAATGCTTTTTTAGACATTGTTGTTGTTGTTTGTTTTTTGATTTACGCTCATGGTAGAAAGCGTCTGACACTCTTTATGGAGAACTTACGAAAAGTGACTTTAATTTTCGAAAAGAATGGTGAAGAAAACAAGACGATTATTGAGAAAACTCAACTGAGTATGAACAAAGTCTCAAAATATTTTATTTTGGGGGTTTTGACTGTTCAATGCAGTAGCGCTATTGTTGCATTGATATTGGTAATGATCCCCCAACGCATCCTCATCGATGAGTAAGTGTAGTATATAGTATGGTATATAGTTTATAGTATAGATAATAGTATATTATATTTGTATGAGTGAGTTTATAGTAATAATGTGCCATTGAGTTTATATTGTTTAATTTATTACACTCCAGAATGAAGAACACCTTCAAAAAGAATAAATAAAATCCATCAAAAACCATAAAGTTTGTATAAGAAATACCGTTTAGATAATAGTATCATATACGATAGTAGTATGAGTGAGTGAATATATAGTGTGGTTTATAGTATAGTTTATAGTATAGATAGAAAGTAATAAAAGTATAGATGATATTGATAGTATTAGTATATTATATAGTAAAGTAGTATGAGTATATAATATTACGCCTATTTCCAGTTTACGTTACTCTTGAACCGAAACTCGGCATGCTAACCATTCGGCTGTCATGGCTCGTTACAGTACGGGGAAGCTAAACGATTTCGGACGACGTGTTGGGAAAAGCCCGGAAATAAAATTATTTTAATTCTGTGACGCGAGTGAGCGCGCATTTGTTTTCGTAGCACCACGTAGTAGTTAAAATAGAAACTATAAGATCGGTCGGTAAAAGAAGCTCGTAACGACATTATCACCTTGGTAATGCTACAAGGTCACCGGCTTGGTGGTTGTACTGCGTTTGAAGTTATGTCCGACGTTGCTCGGTATACCCTGCAAGTCAAGTATAGGCGTGCGTCTACGTTATGATGTCTGTCTGATATAATATGATTGACAGTAACTGATAGGGGTTGCAAGATACATTCCGTGCATGTTCTAACAGGCATTATTGGGTGTTTCTTCCGTACAACTGATCCGGTTTCTACTCACTTTTTTTGTGTATTTCTTTGGGAGATAGATTACGTACGTAGTACAAACACATTATCTGATTATTTTTCTGTAACTTCCACTTTTTTTTTTTTTTTTTTTTTACAAATAGTACGTTTTTTGATAGTTAATTTCCATTTTTTAAGTACATTGTTTTACATGTGAATCACGTTAAATATGGCAATATGGCGTACGAGCGAGAGCACAGCTGTTCGGAGCAAACAGGAAGTGCCTACCTCATTTCCCGTTATTGTGGTTCAAGATCAACATTCCCCCTAACCTTTTGAATGTCTTTATAAAGTTGCGTCTTCGTGTAGGCCTAGGCCTACCTCATTTCCCTTTATTGTGGTTCAATAAAAAAAAAAAAATATTAAAAAGTGAAAAAAGTGAGTAGAAACCAGATCAGTTATACGGAAGAAATACCCATTATTGTTATTATGAAATAAAACGTTATGATCGTGAGTAAACGAACCTGGGCTCTGAACCCTCAGAGCCCCTAGGTAGGCCTAGTTGTCAGACGGTCCAAATGAGACAGATATAGGCCTTTGTAAACACTACGTCTTTTTCATGTATTTTTAAACCGTTGTCATAACCTTAGAGCAGAGATGAGGTAGAGGGCGCATGACGTCACTACACCCGTCCACAACATCACCGCTGCCGCCTGACCAGTGTCACGTGACTCTGCCGGGCTGAGCCAATAGCTGAGCTATGGTCGTGACGTATGCGCTTGCGCGTACGAGTGCAGTAATGCAGCGGCTGAGTCAAATCTTAGAGCAGAGAGTCAAACACCTTGCTATAATGACAGTATGATAACAGAACCACAACTAATAAATACAGTACAGTATTGTTATTGTGTATTATTTCATGGTAGTTCTTAAATCTATCGTTTTTCAAATAGAAATACGTTTTAAAGTGGGCATAATATTTAAATATAATGGTGTATGTTGTATTTATAACAATACGAGGTAAGAATTTCATTGTATTGTATTACGTTACTTACGTTTTAAAAAGAAACGACGACCAAACGTTATTTTGTGCTCGTTACGAGCTCTCGCATTACCGCGCCTGTTTGAATATGACCAGCGTCACGTGACTGCTCGGCTCGAGATGTTGTGGACGTTTTCGCCTGCCAGCTAACAGGGGTGGGATGACGTCATGCGCCCTCTACCTCATCTCTGCTCTAGTGTCATAACATCGATTGATAAAAATTAGATGTCATGAGTCACAGTTTAACGACAAAATAGGAATATGGATGGGTTAATTACGTTATCAAAGGATACTTCATCCCTGCATGTCTGACGTTCCGTATGACTCATATGACATGTTAATACTGTGCGTTGCGTTGATAAGTCACGTAATTATTTTGCACTTTCCAACATTGACAGCGAAGGGTACCTTTACATCAAAAACCTCAGGAAATTTTCATTTTTTAACTATATCTCAAGAACGCACCTTAAAATCGAAAATCTGAGTAATAAGCGGGCTGTGGTTTGGTAAACCCTACAAACTGAATAATAAATATACTTATTATAATCAGTATGTCTGTGATACCTATTGTATAAGAATACTTATTAAATATGAATAACATGCAAACTGATTATAATTTTAGATACATTTATCATTCAGTTTTGCAGGCGTTCCCCCGCTCCGCTTCAGGCAGAAAGTTTTTTAACTTCAAATATGGATTCAATTCCATCACTCCTTGGTTTAGGAATAAGTAAACGGTGACTTTGGAACCGTCCTAGCAACGAAGCACTCAATAATTTCAAAATTGTTCTGAATCGGCCTTGTTGATTCTGGCATCTGTCGGCAGGTGTTCGCACTGTCCAATCACAGATTCATGTGTTGCATATTTGAAATATAGATATTTGATTGGCTATCGTTCACTCGTCGATGGTTTTCGGAGCCTACAGGGTTGGTTTAGTCGCTTTACATTAAAGTCTCCCACTGAAAATCACTCTTGTAACTGAGTTGGTAGACTCTATAAAAACGAATTTATTTATTTATAGCCTGATAAGTGTGACATAAAAATGCTTTATAATCGCGAGCTTTGATAAGCAACTCGATACTGCAATGGTTTGTATTAAAGAATACATATTTACTTGCTTACATTTAAGGTAAGATATATGTGGTATTTCTCAGGGGGACGTAAATAAAACATACGTACATTAAATATGTACTTCTTAAGTGTGTTTTTCCAGCATTATGTTTTCAGTTTGTTTGTAAGATGTGTTTGAATAACATATATTTTTCAGGTATAATAATTTAAAAATAACAAACTCCAATAACAATATAATATTTGCAGATTTTACTTACCGTATGACCTCAAGCCTTTTCCAAATTTCGAATTAACTGTCGCTTATTTCATTTTAAGTGTTACAAATCAGACTATACTAACATTTATTTTGATGCCTTTACCAATTTATCTGATGAAAATGCTGAACACATTATGGAAGATTCTGAACGGAAATATCCGAAATATGAGACTGGTGGCATCCAAAGAGGTTCAAGATAAGATAAACGAACAATTAAATATGGAGATGTATGGAAGACTGCTAAGTTTGTCTGTTCAAGGAACTGTCCTCGGTAAGTGTTTTTAGTTATCATAATTTTACACAAGCTTTCGAATTCAAAAACTTTAGATAGGCCTACTGACATTTATTATGGCTATTAATACTTAACGGCCATGGGTAGATCATAATATTATTTAATCACGCAACATTAATGGCATTTTATTTTAACGCTTGAAAACGCTTAAAAATATTGAAAAGTGATCTTTGCGTGATTTGATTTTGAGAAATGAATCAAAAGCTTCAAAATATTGTAATTTGAATTTAGAGGTAATTAACTGCTCAAATCAGAATCGTAACATTTGCAATATTTGTCAGTTTTTAAATTAATTGTCTAGCCGAGCGGGTACAACACCAGATTCCGTTTAGGAATCACTCTTTCAATACCTTCAAGCATTATCAAGTGATCAATTAAAAAAGGTAAATTAGTGAGCTTGGACTACTTTTGTTGTATAATATAACTACAACTTCTCATTAGAAACGCTTTAAAAAAGCATCAAAAGTGTTTAAGAAAACTCACGAAAAATGTGTTTTGCCACAAAGACGTACGATATTAGAAAGTTAAATTCTATGTCACTTCAAAATAACAAATTCAAATATAGGTAAGAAATACCTCGGGGGTAATTTCGGAGGTCCTGCGGGGCCCTCTCGAGCCAGTGCCTGGGACCTTGGACGGTTGTTACGCCATTGGTTTCAGGTGGCGTAGATGTCCTGCAAGTGGTCGATGTGAGCGAAGATGAAGACGAGATGGCGGTGGGTTCGTGTCAAGGTCAAGGTCATTCCGTCCGGCTGGAAGGGGAGTCCCAGCAGATGGCTGTGGAGAGCGTTGAGGACGCTGTTGATCGGGAGATGCAGACTCTACTGGCAAAGAACGTCCAGCAGCATAGAATGCTATTGAGGTACGTCACGTCATTAGTAGAGCACAAAGACATTGGAGTAGTAGTAGTATATCTTTCCTGTAGACTCACATACAGCGCTAGTGTCGTGGATGCCTATTGAAGGCAAAGACATTGGAATAGTAGTAGTATATCTTTCCTCTAGACTCACATACAGCGCTAGTGTCGTGGATGCCTATTGATGCAAATACATTGGAATAGTAGTAGTATATCTTTCCTCTAGACTCACATACAGCGCTAGTGTCGTGGATGCCTATTGAAGGCAAAGGCATTGGAATAGTAGTAGTATATCTTTCCTGTAGACTCACATTCAGCGCTAGTGTTGTGGATGCCTATTGAAGGCAAAGACATTGGAATAGTTGTAGTATATCTTTCCTCTAGACTCACATACAGCGCTAGTGTCGTGGATGCCTATTGAAGGCAAAGACATTGGAATAGTTGTAGTATATCTTTCCTCTAGCTAGACTCACATTCAGCGCTAGTGTCGTGGATGCCTATTGAAGGCAAAGACATTGGAATAGTAGTAGTATATCTTTCCTGTAGACTCACATACAGCGCTAGTGTCGTGGATGCCTATTGAAGGCAAATACATTGGAATAGTAGTAGTATATCTTTTCTCTAGACTCACATTCAGCGCTAGTGTCGTGGATGCCTATTGAAGGCAAAGACATTGGAATAGTAGTAGTATATCTTTTCTCTAGACTCACATTCAGCGCTAGTGTCGTGGATGCCTATTGAAGGCAAAGACATTGGAATAGTAGTAGTATATATTTTCTCTAGACTCACATTCAGCGCTAGTGTCGTGGATGCCTATTAAAGGCAAAGGCATTGGAATAGTAGTAGTATATCTTTCCTCTAGACTCACATACAGCGCTAGTGTCGTGGATGCCTATTGAAGGCAAAGACATTGGAATAGTAGTAGTATATCTTTCCTCTAGACTCACATTCAGTGCTAGTGTTGTAGATGCCTATTAAAGGCAAAGACATTGGAATAGTAGTAGTATATCTTTCCTCTAGACTCACATTCAGTGCTAGTGTTGTAGATGCCTATTAAAGGCAAAGACATTGGAATAGTAGTAGTATATCTTTCCTCTAGACTCACATTCAGCGCTAGTGTCGTAGATGCCTATTAAAGGCAAAGACATTGGAATAGTAGTAGTATATCTTTCCTCTAGACTCACATTCAGCGCTAGTGTCGTGGATGCCTATTGAAGGCAAAGGCATTGGAATAGTAGTAGTATATCTTTTCTCTAGACTCACATACAGCACAAGTGTTGTGGATGCCTATTGAAGGCAAAGACATT
The DNA here is from genome assembly GCA_945910005.1 of Isoperla grammatica. NCBI lineage: Eukaryota > Metazoa > Arthropoda > Insecta > Plecoptera > Perlodidae > Isoperla > Isoperla grammatica. Next base: position 8,919,716 of record OX246749.1, read on the forward strand.
GGAATAGTAGTAGTATATCTTTCCTCTAGACTCACATTCAGCACAAGTGTTGTGGATGCCTATTGAAGGCAAAGGCATTGGAATAGTAGTAGTATATCTTTCCTCTAGACTCACATACAGCGCTAGTGTCGTGGATGCCTATTGAAGGCAAAGGCATTGGAATAGTAGTAGTATATCTTTCCTCTAGACTCACATTCAGCACAAGTGTTGTGGATGCCTATTGAAGGCAAAGGCATTGGAATAGTAGTAGTATATCTTTCCTCTAGACTCACATACAGCACAAGTGTTGTGGATGCCTATTGAAGGCAAAGGCATTGGAATAGTAGTAGTATATCTTTCCTCTAGACTCACATACAGCACAAGTGTTGTGGATGCCTATTGAAGGCAAAGGCATTGGAATAGTAGTAGTATATCTTTCCTCTAGACTCACATACAGCGCTAGTGTCGTGGATGCCTATTGAAGGCAAAGACATTGGAATAGTAGTAGTATATCTTTCCTCTAGACTCACATACAGCGCTAGTGTCGTGGATGCCTATTGAAGGCAAAGGCATTGGAATAGTAGTAGTATATCTTTCCTCTAGACTCACATACAGCACAAGTGTTGTGGATGCCTATTGAAGGCAAAGGCATTGGAATAGTAGTAGTATATCTTTCCTCTAGACTCACATACAGCACAAGTGTTGTGGATGCCTATTGAAGGCAAAGGCATTGGAATAGTAGTAGTATATCTTTCCTCTAGACTCACATACAGCGCTAGTGTCGTGGATGCCTATTGAAGGCAAAGGCATTGGAATAGTAGTAGTATATCTTTCCTCTAGACTCACATACAGCACAAGTGTTGTGGATGCCTATTGAAGGCAAAGGCATTGGAATAGTAGTAGTATATCTTTCCTCTAGACTCACATACAGCACAAGTGTTGTGGATGCCTATTAAAGGCAAAGGCATTGGAATAGTAGTAGTATATCTTTCCTCTAGACTCACATACAGCGCTAGTGTCGTGGATGCCTATTGAAGGCAAAGACATTGGAATAGTAGTAGTATATCTTTCCTCTAGACTCACATACAGCGCTAGTGTTGTGGATGCCTATTGAAGGCAAAGACATTGGAATAGTAGTAGTATATCTTTCCTGTAGACTCACATTCAGCGCTAGTGTCGTGGATGCCTATTAAAGGCAAAGACATTGGAATAGTAGTAGTATATCTTTCCTGTAGACTCACATTCAGCGCTAGTGTCGTGGATGCCTATTAAAGGCAAAGACATTGGAATAGTAGTAGTATATCTTTCCTGTAGACTCACATTCAGCGCTAGTGTCGTGGATGCCTATTGAAGGCAAAGACATTGGAATAGTAGTAGTATATCTTTCCTGTAGACTCACATTCAGCGCTAGTGTCGTGGATGCCTATTAAAGGCAAAGACATTGGAATAGTAGTAGTATATCTTTTCTCTAGACTCACATTCAGCGCTAGTGTCGTGGATGCCTATTGAAGGCAAAGACATTGGAATAGTAGTAGTATATCTTTCCTGTAGACTCACATTCAGCGCTAGTGTCGTGGATGCCTATTGAAGGCAAAGACATTGGAATAGTAGTAGTATATCTTTCCTCTAGACTCACATTCAGCGCTAGTGTCGTGGATGCCTATTGAAGGCAAAGACATTGGAATAGTAGTAGTATATCTTTCCTGTAGACTCACATTCAGCGCTAGTGTCGTGGATGCCTATTGAAGGCAAAGACATTGGAATAGTAGTAGTATATCTTTCCTGTAGACTCACATTCAGCGCTAGTGTCGTGGATGCCTATTGAAGGCAAAGACATTGGAATAGTAGTAGTATATCTTTCCTGTAGACTCACATTCAGCGCTAGTGTCGTGGATGCCTATTAAAGGCAAAGACATTGGAATAGTAGTAGTATATCTTTCCTCTAGACTCACTTACAGCGCTAGTGTCGTGGATGCCTATTGAAGGCAAAGACATTGGAATAGTAGTAGTATATCTTTCCTCTAGACACACATTCAGTGCTAGTGTCGTGGATGCCTATTGAAGGCAAAGACATTGGAATAGTAGTAGTATATCTTTTCTCTAGACTCACATTCAGCGCTAATGTCGTGGATGCCTATTGAAGGCAAAGACATTGGAATAGTAGTAGTATATCTTTCCTGTAGACTCACATTCAGCGCTAGTGTCGTGGATGCCTATTAAAGGCAAAGACATTGGAATAGTAGTAGTATATCTTTTCTCTAGACTCACATACAGCGCTAGTGTCGTGGATGCCTATTGAAGGCAAAGACATTGGAATAGTAGTAGTATATCTTTCCTCTAGACACACATTCAGTGCTAGTGTCGTGGATGCCTATTGAAGGCAAAGACATTGGAATAGTAGTAGTATATCTTTTCTCTAGACTCACATTCAGCGCTAGTGTCGTAGATGCCTATTGAAGGCAAAGACATTGGAATAGTAGTAGTATATCTTTCCTGTAGACTCACATTCAGCGCTAGTGTCGTGGATGCCTATTGAAGGCAAAGACATTGGAATAATAGTAGTTTATCTTTCCTCTAGACTCATATACAGCACAAGTGTTGTGGATGCCTTTTGGAAGCAAAGACATTGGAATAGTAGTAGTATATCTTTCCTCTAGACTCACATTCAGCGCTAGTGTCGTGGATGCCTATTGAAGGCAAAGACATTGGAATAGTAGTAGTATATCTTTCCTCTAGACTCACATTCAGCGCTAGTGTCGTGGATGCCTATTGAAGGCAAAGACATTGGAATAGTAGTAGTATATCTTTCCTCTAGACTCACATTCAGCGCTAGTGTCGTGGATGCCTATTGAAGGCAAAGACATTGGAATAGTAGTAGTATATCTTTCCTCTAGACTCACATTCAGTGCTAGTGTTGTGGATGCCTATTGAAGGCAAAGACATTGGAATAGTAGTAGTATATCTTTCCTGTAGACTCACATTCAGCGCTAGTGTCGTGGATGCCTATTAAAGGCAAAGACATTGGAATAGTAGTAGTATATCTTTCCTCTAGACTCACATTCAGCGCTAGTGTCGTGGATGCCTATTGAAGGCAAAGACATTGGAATAGTAGTAGTATATCTTTCCTCTAGACTCACATTCAGCGCTAGTGTCGTGGATGCCTATTGAAGGCAAAGACATTGGAATAATAGTAATATATCTTTCCTCTAGACTCACATTCAGCGCTAGTGTCGTGGATGCCTATTGAAGGCAAAGACATTGGAATAGTAGTTGTATATCTTTCCTCTAGACTCACATTCAGCGCTAGTGTCGTGGATGCCTATTAAAGGCAAAGACATTGGTATAGTAGTAGTATATCTTTCCTCTAGACTCACATTCAGCGCTAGTGTCGTGGATGCCTATTGAAGGCAAAGACATTGGAATAGTAGTAGTACATCTTTCCTGTAGACTCACATTCAGCGCTAGTGTCGTGGATGCCTATTAAAGGCAAAGACATTGGAATAGTAGTAGTATATCTTTCCTCTAGACTCACATTCAGCGCTAGTGTTGTGGATGCCTATTGAAGGCAAAGACATTGGAATAGTAGTAGTATATCTTTCCTCTAGACTCACATTCAGCGCTAGTGTTGTGGATGCCTATTGAAGGCAAAGACATTGGAATAGTAGTAGTATATATTTTCTCTAGACTCACATTCAGCGCTAGTGTCGTGGATGCCTATTGAAGGCAAAGACATTGGAATAGTAGTAGTATATCTTTCCTGTAGACTCACATTCAGCGCTAGTGTCGTAGATGCCTATTGAACGCTTGCTTAATGGGGCTTAACGTCTCATATTTTTGCAACATTGGCTAATCGAGACGATGAGCGGGTGATAATGAAGATGAGAAAGATGATGATGAAGAATAAAGCCACATCCGAATCAGATACATTGTAGGTCGCGTGGGTCGTCATACGGGAGTCCAGCAAGGGAGGGCAGGGCCAAGTGGGAGGATAAATATTCAGGGGGACAGTGGGGGGAAAAGGACAGGGTCTCCTTTTGTCGCCTCTTACGACTAGCAGAGTCACTCTGAGCCTATTCTACCCCGGGCTGAGACGGGTCATGCCTATTGAAGGCAAAGACATTGGAATAGTAGTAGTATATCTTTCCTGTAGACTCACATACAGCGCTAGTGTCGTAGATGCCTATTGAAGGCAAAGACATTGGAATAGTAGTAGTATATCTTTCCTGTAGACTCACATTCAGCGCTAGTGTTGTGGATGCCTATTGAAGGCAAAGACATTGGAATAGTAGTAGTATATCTTTCCTGTAGACTCACATACAGCGCTAGTGTCGTAGATGCCTATTGAAGGCAAAGACATTGGAATAGTAGTAGTATATAAGCGTTGCTGCTTGGCTGTTGTTCCCGGCCACGACTCGACAAGACCCGACCGACTTCTGAATCTGTCTAGACACTGTGTCGTGATGTTCGGTGCTGTCCACCCACCGTCTCTCGAACATTCTCGGTGGTCTGTCTTGAAGGTGGAGTGGGGGTTGTTTTGAATCTGTCGTAGTAGTGGATTCAACCATTTCGACTGCAGAAGGGTGTGAAGGCTGTGGTAGCTGCGTATTGGTTGAAAGAGCTGCGTAGAAAAGAAAGTATCTTCCAAGGTTGTTTCAAGGGTGCCAGCTGGCCTCGAAGATCGAAAGTGGTAGAATGGATGTATAGTTGTGTAGAAAAACATTGATCTGCTTCGAACTGTCGTTGAAGTCATATTATTTAACTGAATATTGCCGATATTAATTATTGTTATTATTATTACCATGATTGCCGATAATTAGAACAATTATGAGTTAATATTAAAGTAATAAAGATAATTAATACAATAACAAGTGAATAATACAATTTATTAAAAGGTAGATCTACTGTGGGGTATGTATTGTCATAGTGGTGATCCTATTATTTGTTGTTCATTAACTGGCATTTCTTATTCTTACAGTTTAACTCAAGACCTGGCGTCACTCGTCGAAAAATGGCTGATAACGGAGTTTCTTGTTTACGCCATTGCTATTGCCGGGATCACGTGGGTAGTTCTAGCCAACGTAAGTAGCCGTACAACGTAACCTTTCCCCATCGAACAATTCATTCGAAAGTGGTTTCTCCCCTTTTCACGAACACAAGTTGTACTCAAATTATCCTTTCTTTTTGACACAAGGTAAAATACTTTTAATTTAAGAGATTTACAACGACTAAATAAAAAATATCAATAATCTTACGCACGGCAGGTATAACGAGCAGCTAATGAGAAAGTTTGTATAGTAGGCCTAAGTAACTTGTTTTCAGCATAGCAACCACCAATCAGCCGCCACCTAATAGCTTATTAGCTCCTTAAACATTTCTTATAAGCTTACGGGCCGAAGACTGGCCGAAACAAATAAAAACACTAAGGGCCGGTATTTCAATGTCCAGTTAAAATCTACTTCTCAGTTAAATTGTTTTCACCATGACAACGGCCAATAGAAATACACCAAACTTGGCTTACCTGACAGTTAAATTTACTTGACACTTTAACTGGACATTGAAATACCGGCCCTAAAATCAATAAACACAACACTAACAGCTACTCAGATAAGTTAAAATATATCGCTAGACTTACACGCTGGCAGATGACAATAAGTGTGCATCCTAGCCTTAGGATGGCGCCGGCAAGTATGCAAGGTGGCTCGTTGGTCCAGTGGTTAGCATCCCTGCTTCCAATGCAGAAGGTCCCGGGTTCAAATCCCGCTTCAGGCAGAAGTTTTTTAACTTCTAATGTGGATTCAATTCCATTACTTCTTGGCTTAGGAATAAGTAAACGGTGACTTTGGAGCCGTCCTAGCAACGAAGCACTCAATAAATTCAAAGTTGTTCTGAATCGGCCTTGTTGATTCTGGCATCTGTCCGCAGGTGTTCGCACTGTCCAATCACTGATTCATCTGTTTCATATTTGAAATATCGATCTTTGATTGGTTATCGCTCACTCGTCGATGGTGTACGAAGCCTACAGGGTTGGTTTAGTCACTTTAAATTAAAGTCCCCCACTGCAAATCAGTTTAATTACTGAGTGGGTAGACTCTAAATGTGAATTTATTTATTTATTTATTTATCGCTAGACTAACACGCTGGCAAATGACAATAAGTGTGCATCCTAGCCTTAGGATGGCGCCGGCAAGTATGCTCCTAAATATATCGCTAGACTAACACGCTGGCAAATGACAATAAGTGTGCATCTTCGCCTTAGGATGGCGCCGGCAAGTATGCTCCTAAATATATCGCTAGACTTACACGCTGGCAGATGACAATAAGTGTGCATCTTCGCCTTAGGATGGCGCCGGCAAGTATGCTCCTAAATATATCGCTAGACTAACACGCTGGCAAATGACAATAAGTGTGCATCTTCGCCTTAGGATGGCGCCGGCAAATATGCTCGTAAATATATCGCTAGACTTACACGCTGGCAGATGACAATAAGTGTGCATTTTCGCCTTAGGATGGCGCCGGCAAGTATGCTTGTAAATATATCGCTAGACTTACACGCTGGCAGATGACAATAAGTGTGCATCCTAGCCTTAGGATGGCGCCGGCAAGTATGCTCCTAAATATATCGCTAGACTTACACGCTGGCAGATGACAATAAGTGTGCATTTTCGCCTTAGGATGGCGCCGGCAAGTATGCTTGTAAATATATCGCTAGACTTACACGCTGGCAAATGACAATAAGTGTGCATTTTCACCTTAGGATGGCGCCGGCAAGTATGCTTGTAAATATATCGCTAGACTTACACGCTGGCAGATGACAATAAGTGAGCATCTTCGCCTTAGGATGGCGCCGGCAAGTATGCTCGTAAATATATCACTAGGCTTACACGCTGGCAGATGACAATAAGTGTGCATCTTCGCCTTAGGATGGCGCCGGCAAGTATGCTCGTAAATATATCGCTAGACTTACACGCTGGCAGATGACAATAAGTGTGCATCTTAGGATGGCGCCGGCAAGTATGCTCGTAAATATATCACTAAGCTTACACGCTGGCAGATGACAATAAGTGTGCATCTTCGCCTTAGGATGGCGCCGGCAAGTATGCTCGTAAATATATCGCTAGACTTACACGCTGGCAGATGACAATAAGTGTGCATCTTAGGATGGCGCCGGCAAGTATGCTCGTAAATATATCACTAAGCTTACACGCTGGCAGATGACAATAAGTGTGCATCTTCGCCTTAGGATGGCGCCGGCAAGTATGATCGTGAATATATCACTAGACTTACACGCTGGCAGATGACAATAAGTGTGCATCCTCGCCTTAGGATGGCGCCGGCAAGTATGCTCGTAAATATATCGCTAGACTTACACGCTGGCAGATGACAACAAGTGTGCATCCTCGCCTTAGGATGGCGCCAGTAAGTATGCTCGTAAATATATCGCTAGACTTACACGCTGGCAGATGACAATAAGTGTGCATCTTCGCCTTAGGATGGCGCCGGCAAGTATGCTCCTAAATATATCGCTAGACTTACACGCTGTCAGATGACAATAAGTGAGCATCTTCGCCTTAGGATGGCGCCGGCAAGTATGCTCGTAAATATATCGCTAGACTTACACGCTGGCAGATGACAACAAGTGTGCATCCTCGCCTTAGGATGGCGCCAGTAAGTATGCTCGTAAATATATCGCTAGACTTACACGCTGGCAGATGACAATAAGTGTGCATCTTCGCCTTAGGATGGCGCCGGCAAGTATGCTCCTAAATATATCGCTAGACTTACACGCTGGCAGATGACAATAAGTGAGCATCTTCGCCTTAGGATGGCGCCGGCAAGTATGCTCGTAAATATATCGCTAGACTTACACGCTGGCAGATGACAATAAGTGTGCATCTTCGCCTTAGGATGGCGCCGGCAAGTATGCTCGTAAATATATCGCAAGACTTACACGCTGGCAGATGACAATAAGTGTGCATCTTCGCCTTAGGATGGCGCCGGCAAGTATGCTCGTAAATATATCGCTAGACTTACACGCTGGCAGATGACAATAAGTGTGCATCTTCGCCTTAGGTTGAAGCCAGCAAGTATGCTCGTAAATTGAACGAATAAGTATTTTTATGCGATCAATGTTCAGGTATAGAAAACTAAAATGCTCAAGACATGAGGTTTAACACAACACAATCCGATAATAGTACAGTTATCAAAGGTCCTTATAATTTTAATTTCCATTGTCGACAAATATCCCTATTTATACTGATTGAAAATCGTTCGCGTGTTGCAGGAAGATCCAGCGCGAACATTCTTGTTCACAATGTTCGGTGTGCTATCTTCAGGTATCTACCTGCTGTTCTGCAACCTAGCTGACAACATCACATACCAGGTAACACACGCGGCAGATACCTACCTACTGTACACCATTCTTCAACCCTATCGAAAATTCGGAAATTATAAAATATATCTCTGAACTGAGAGAAAACTCAGCTTGTGGTCCTGACCAAATAAATGTCAAAACCATAAAAAAAATAAAAACTCACATAATAACGCCTCTTACACACATTTTCAATCTTAGTCTAACTACTGGTATATTTCCGAATCCACTAAAAACAGCTACTATCAAACCCATTTTTAAAGGAAGCGACAAGCTAAAAACAACAAACTACCGACCAATCTCCCTACTTAATCATTTTGCTAAATTATTTGAGAAATGTATCAAACATAGATTAGTCAATTTCTTGGAAAAGCACAAACAGATCTCACCAGCGCAATATGGCTTCAGAAATAATCTGAGTACACAAGATGCAATATTAGAACTAACAAACGAAGTCTCAAATAATCTTGACAAATCAATAAAAACAGCAGCAGTTTTCCTTGATCTTGCTAAGGCCTTCGATACTGTTCACCATGACAAATTAATTGAAAAATTACAAGATATGGGTATCCGTGGAATTGCTTTAAACTTATTAAAAAATTACCTATCAGATAGAAAACAGAGAGTTATTATCGGAAACCAACTTAGTAATCCCACAACACTAAAATGCGGGGTCCCACAAGGGACAGTATTAGGACCAATCTTATTCCTAATATATATAAACGATATATGCAATCTCAAAGTGGGAGGAAAAATAATCACATATGCAGATGACACTGTAATAATCTTTAGCGATATCACACATGAAGCTCTTCACGAAAAAATTGAAGCGGGCTTAAAAGAAATAAAAATATCACTACAAGAGAATCTATTAACGCTTAATCTCGATAAAACTGTCTGTTTATTTTTCTCTCTCCACCCGCTAAAACACAATGAACAAAGACCGATCAAAATCCACAATGCATCTTGCAATACTAATACTAAGGTAAATTCACAGACAGAATCAATTTGTAACTGCTATGAACTAAAAACAGTTTTAACAACCAAATATCTTGGTATGACAATTGATAGTGCCCTTAAATGGAAAACCCACATCCAAGAAACTATAAAAAAGATAAGAAAAATAGCCTACAAATTCAATAGACTCAGAAACATAATTAGCTTTCACTCTCTAAAAATTGTCTACTATAGCCTTGTACAATCATACTTACAGTATGGAATACTAGCCTGGGGAAATGCACTTGAAACTCACCTAAAACCACTGCATACTCTACAAAAAAAGATATTAAAAATAATGCTTAACAAACCATCCCGGTACCCCACAATAGATACCTTCCAAAACAGCCAAATTTACGATATAAGAAAAATCTTCATTAAATTCCTATCGATTCACCAACATAAAAATACAAACAAATCCACGATAACATCACATATACACACGACTAGATCGGCAACACAGAACAAATTAATATTACCCAGGAAAAATACATCGTTTGGACTCAGGCAATATAGCTACCTAGGTCCCAGGGTCTATAACTCACTACCAGATTATATTAAAGCATCTAATAACTTAAATAAATTTAAAAGAAATCTCCACAAATGGCTAATAGCAAAAGACTGCTATTTCTGCACTAACTTAATTAAACTAACTCACTAGCAAAATTTAAAATTTAAAATGCCATCTAATCAGAAAAAAAAAAAAAAAAAAAAAAAAAAAAAAAAAAAAAAAAAAAAACAAGAAAGAAAGAAGAATTAGATTTAGGACCAAAACCATCATAATTAAGAAATTCCTATAAAAAGAAATAATAAATAGTTTTAAAATCAGAACAACCATAATCAGTAATCACACAGAACACAAGTCTCGATATCCCCCGTCATTCCCTCATTAAACTGTAAACTACCTCCTTTCCCACGCACACGTGCACACGCACCTATGTGGGTTTTCAGATCTTTATACTGTCAATATCTTTACTTTATTATTACTTTACTTTACTTTATCTTTACTAATTACTTAAACATATAGTACATGTATACTCAAATTATAACAAATTTAATATTATTATATTAAATACTATCTTATTTATGTACAAAAAAAAAAAAAAAAAAAAAAGACTGAATAAAAACTTATCTTATCTTATCTTATCTTATCTTATTACATTACATTGTTATTTAACATTGCAGTATATTGCTATAGCAATGTTTATGATTAATGGGGCTTAACGTCTCATATTTTCGCAACTATGGCCAATCGAGACGATAAGCGGATGATAATGAAGATAAGAAAGATGATGATGAAGAATAAAGCCACATCCGAATCAAATCCATTGTACGTCGCGTGGGTCGTCATACGGGAGTCCAGCAAGGGAGGGCAGGGCCATGTGGGAGGAGAAATCTTCAGTGGGGCAGTGGGGGGGAGGGGCAGCGTCTCCTTTTGTCGCCTCTTACGACTAGCAGAGTCACTCTGGGCCTATTCTACCCCGGGCCGAGACGGGTCTCCTTTTGTCGCCTTTAACGACTAGCAGAGTCACTCTGGGCCTATTCTTCCCCGGGCCCAGACGGGACATAGCAATGTTTATATGTTGCAAGGTGCCTAAACGCGTCATGGCCCCTGGCCTGGGAAATGTGTGTATTCTACGTCCCAGCAGTATATTGCAGCAAAGGCATTGCCCATGTAGAGGACTTTAGGCGTGTTTCCAAATGAAAAGTGGTAAGATGCTCTCGAGCTTAACAGTAATGGCTCAGATAATCACCTTGAGGGTTATTTATCTGTTCTAGAGCATCCTGGTCAGCGAATCGTTCTACGAATGTGATTGGCTGGCAGCTTCAAAGAGCTTCAAGAGGAAGATGCTCATTGCGATGGATAGAGCCAATGTCCCGGTTGAGTTTAAGCCCACCGGACTAAAACCTCTCTCGCTGCAATTATATGTAGAGGTGGGAATTACAACTCACATTTTTGATGTGCACTACATTGTAGAACTCGCTTACATTCTACAAATTCACATAGTTGATATTCATGCACAAGATAATAATAATAATAATTATAATAATAATAATAGTAATAATAATAATAATAATAATAATAATAATAATAATAATAATAATCATAATAATAATAATAATAATAATAATAATAATAATAATAATAATAATAATTATTATAAAAAATTAAAATAATAATAATGATGGTAAATATTATTATTATAATAACAGTAATAATAATAATAAAAAAAAATAATAATAATAATAATAAAAATAATAATAATAATAGTAAAAATAATAATAATAATAATAATAATAATAATATAATAATAATAATAATAATAATAATAATAATACCAATAATAAAATTCAATATACTACTACTTTTTTGTTGTTTACGTAAAAACACTAGTAAATAAATACAATCACTATTATCCCAATTGTAAAGGGTAGATTGACAATGGCAATGACCGTATACAGCATCGCTGTGAGCGTTCCTAGCAATATAGTTTCAGTATGACGCTCATTTGACGCATGCCATAACGATATCGTGGAATAGACCTTCTTCAGAGTTGATCTAGGATCCTTAGATAAAGCTCTTTACGACCCTCTAGAGTTTTAATAACAACAATGTACAACAGTGAAAATTGTATCATAACATAACTGTCAAGAACCCTTAAATGGAATAATCACGGCCCTCAAGATTAATTCTGGAAATATTATGTGTTATTTTTTTTATCATATTGTATTTATTATGTAATAATAATAATAATATGGTTGGTATAATAAATAAAATATTCATTTTAAATGTGTTAGCATAATAGTACAGCATTCTTGTGTTAAACTCCGAAAACCAATTATGATGCGAGTAAGGTGAACCTCAAGTAGTAAGCCGTTGCAAATGTACAAGAATAGTTATACCAGCTCGGATGCGGCGCGAGAGTAGTTTGCATGCCGGGTGGCGCTCTGCGGTTCTTTGTGCAACCGTTCCAACTGTAACCTTGTTTTTGTTTTGTTCTGGGTTTGGGGCTGACGGCTGCGCAGCTAGTGAGAAAACTGTCCCTCCTGGCGCTGGATTGGTCTTAAAATGATTCTTATTCATTCTCAACTCTTCTCTCTCTCTCGTCATCAGTCAATTGGTCTTGTAGTTTTATAAATTGCCCTTTTTACCGTTTTTTGGCACTAAAAATAAAATCTACCGATTTTTATTTTAGGGTTGACTTTGCTGTAATCGGGTAAAAATATAAATGTTTGTCTTAAACTTGGGGACATAGCTGAAAGGCTTTATTAGCATAACAACGTCGCTTTGGATGTCTCTTACCAGAAACCTTTCTACTTGCAGGTCTCCTATGACGCATTTAAAATGCTGACTGCGATTAAAACCTTCGCGAACTGATTTCAATGCCAGCCCAGCCTATCAACATGTGACATCAGTGTGTTCTATGAAGGCTCAGTCAACAATGACGTCAATCATCTCAATGCCAGCCCAGCCTATCAACATGTGACATCAGTGTGTTCTATGAAGGCTCAGTCAACAATGACGTCAATCATCTCAATGCCAGCCCAGCCTATCAACATGTGACATCAGTGTGTTCTATGAAGGCTCAGTCAACAATGACGTCAATCATCTCAATGCCAGCCCAGCCTATCAACATGTGACATCAGTGTGTTCTATGAAGGCTCAGTCAACAATGACGTCAATCATCTCAATGCCAGCCCAGCCTATCAACATGTGACATCAGTGTGTTCTATGAAGGCTCAGTCAACAATGACGTCAATCATCTCAATGCCAGCCCAGCCTATCAACATGTGACATCAGTGTGTTCTATGAAGGCTCAGTCAACAATGACGTCAATCATCTCAATGCCAGCCCAGCCTATCAACATGTGACATCAGTGTGTTCTATGAAGGCTCAGTCAACAATGACGTCAATCATCTCAATGCCAGCCCAGCCTATCAACATGTGACATCAGTGTGTTCTATGAAGGCTCAGTCAACAATGACGTCAATCATCTCAATGTCAGCCCAGCCTATCAAAATGTGACATCAGTGTGTTCTATGAAGGCTCAGTCAACAATGACGTCAATCATCTCAATGCCAGCCCAGCCTATCAACATGTGACATCAGTGTGTTCTATGAAGGCTCAGTCAACAATGACGTCAATCATCTCAATGCCAGCCCAGCCTATCAACATGTGACATCAGTGTGTTCTATGAAGGCTCAGTCAACAATGACGTCAATCATCTCAATGCCAGCCCAGCCTATCAACATGTGACATCAGTGTGTTGTATGAAGGCTCAGTCAACAATGACGTCAATCATCTCAATGCCAGCCCAGCCTATCAACATGTGACATCAGTGTGTTCTATGAAGGCTCAGTCAACAATGACGTCAATCATCTCAATACCAGCCCAGCCTATCAACATGTGACATCAGTATGTTCTATGAAGGCTCAGTCAACAATGACGTCAATCATCTCAATGCCAGCCCAGCCTATCAACATGTGACATCAGTGTGTTCTATGAAGGCTCAGTCAACAATGACGTCAATCATCTCAATGCCAGCCCAGCCTATCAACATGTGACATCAGTGTGTTCTATGTAGGCTCAGTCAACAATGACGTCAATCATCTCAATGCCAGCCCAGCCTATCAACATGTGACATCAGTGTGTTCTATGGAGGCTCAGTCAACAATGACGTCAATCATCTCAATGCCAGCCCAGCCTATCAACATGTGACATCAGTGTGTTCTAAGAAGGCTCAGTCAACAATGACGTCAATCATCTCAATGCCAGCCCAGCCTATCAACATGTGACATCAGTGTGTTCTATGAAGGCTCAGTCAACAATGACGTCAATCATCTCAATGCCAGCCCAGCCTATCAACATGTGACATCAGTGTGTTCTATGAAGGCTCAGTCAACAATGACGTCAATCATCTCAATGCCAGCCCAGCCTATCAACATGTGACATCAGTGTGTTCTATGAAGGCTCAGTCAACAATGACGTCAATCATCTCAATGCCGGCCCAGCCTATCAACATGTGACATCAGTGTGTTCTATGAAGGCTCAGTCAACAATGACGTCAATCATCTCAATGCCAGCCCAGCCTATCAACATGTGACATCAGTGTGTTCTATGAAGGCTCAGTCAACAATGACGTCAATCATCTCAACGCCAGCCCAGCCTATCAACATGTGACATCAGTGTGTTCTAAGAAGGCTCAGTCAACAATGACGTCAATCATCTCAATGCCAGCCCAGCCTATCAACATGTGACATCAGTGTGTTCTATGAAGGCTCAGTCAACAATGACGTCAATCATCTCAATGCCAGCCCAGCCTATCAACATGTGACATCAGTGTGTTCTCTATGAAGGCTCAGTCAACAATGACGTCAATGCCAGCCCAGCATATCAACATGTGACATCAGTGTGTTCTATGAAGGCTCAGTCAACAATGACGTCAATGCCAGCCCAGCCTATCAACATGTGACATCAGTGTGTTCTATGAAGGCTCAGTCAACAATGACGTCAATCATCTCAATGCCAGCCCAACCTATCAACATGTGACATCAGTGTGTTCTATGAAGGCTCAGTCAACAATGACGTCAATCATCTCAATGCCAGCCCAGCCTATCAACATGTGACATCAGTGTGTTCTATGAAGGCTCAGTCAACAATGACGTCAATCATCTCAATGCCAGCCCAGCCTATCAACATGTGACATCAGTGTGTTCTATGAAGGCTCAGTCAACAATGACGTCAATCATCTCAATGCCAGCCCAGCCTATCAACATGTGACATCAGTGTGTTCTATGAAGGCTCAGTCAACAATGACGTCAATCATCTCAATGCCAGCCCAGCCTATCAACATGTGACATCAGTGTGTTCTATGGAGGCTCAGTCAACAATGACGTCAATCATCTCAATGCCAGCCCAGCCTATCAACATGTGACATCAGTGTGTTCTATGAAGGCTCAGTCAACAATGACGTCAATCATCTCAATGCCAGCCCAGCCTATCAACATGTGACATCAGTGTGTTCTATGAAGGCTCAGTCAACAATGACGTCAATCATCTCAATACCAGCCCAGCCTATCAACATGTGACATCAGTGTGTTCTATGAAGGCTCAGTCAACAATGACGTCAATCATCTCAATGCCAGCCCAGCCTATCAACATGTGACATCAGTGTGTTCTATGAAGGCTCAGTCAACAATGGCGTCAATCATCTCAATGCCAGCCCAGCCTATCAACATGTGACATCAGTGTGTTCTATGAAGGCTCAGTCAACAATGACGTCAATCATCTCAATGCCAGCCCAGCCTATCAACATGTGACATCAGTGTGTTCTATGAAGGCTCAGTCAACAATGACGTCAATCATCTCAATGCCAGCCCAGCCTATCAACATGTGACATCAGTGTGTTCTATGAAGGCTCAGTCAACAATGACGTCAATCATCTCAATGCCAGCCCAGCCTATCAACATGTGACATCAGTGTGTTCTATGAAGGCTCAGTCAACAATGACGTCAATCATCTCAATGCCAGCCCAGCCTATCAACATGTGACATCAGTGTGTTCTATGAAGGCTCAGTCAACAATGACGTCAATCATCTCAATGCCAGCCCAGCCTATCAACATGTGACATCAGTGTGTTCTATGAAGGCTCAGTCAACAATGACGTCAATGCCAGCCCAGCCTATCAACATGTGACATCAGTGTGTTCTATGAAGGCTCAGTCAACAATGACGTCAATCATCTCAATGCCAGCCCAGCCTATCAACATGTGACATCAGTGTGTTCTATGAAGGCTCAGTCAACAATGACGTCAATCATCTCAATGCCAACCAGCCTATCAACATGTGACATCAGTGTGTTCTATGAAGGCTCACACAACAATGACGTCAATGCCAGCCCAGCCTATCAACATGTGACATCAGTGTGTTCTATGAAGGCTCAGTCAACAATGACGTCAATCATCTCAATGCCAGCCCAGCCTATCAACATGTGACATCAGTGTGTTCTATGAAGGCTCAGTCAACAATGACGTCAATCATCTCAATGCCGGCCCAGCCTATCAACATGTGACATCAGTGTGTTCTATGAAGGCTCAGTCAACAATGACGTCAATCATCTCAATGCCAGCCCAGCCTATCAACATGTGACATCAGTGTGTTCTATGAAGGCTCAGTCAACAATGACGTCAATCATCTCAATGCCAACCAGCCTATCAACATGTGACATCAGTGTGTTCTATGAAGGCTCACACAACAATGACGTCAATGCCAGCCCAGCCTATCAACATGTGACATCAGTGTGTTCTATGAAGGCTCAGTCAACAATGACGTCAATCATCTCAATGCCAGCCCAGCCTATCAACATGTGACATCAGTGTGTTCTATGAAGGCTCAGTCAACAATGACGTCAATCATCTCAATGCCAGCCCAGCCTATCAACATGTGACATCAGTGTGTTCTATGAAGGCTCAGTCAACAATGACGTCAATCATCTCAATGCCAGCCCAGCCTATCAACATGTGACATCAGTGTGTTCTATGAAGGCTCAGTCAACAATGACGTCAATCATCTCAATGCCAGCCCAGCCTATCAACATGTGACATCAGTGTGTTCTATGAAGGCTCAGTCAACAATGACGTCAATCATCTCAATGCCAGCCTAGCCTATCAACATGTGACATCAGTGTGTTCTATGAAGGCTCAGTCAACAATGACGTCAATCATCTCAATGCCAGCCCAGCCTATCAACATGTGACATCAGTGTGTTCTATGAAGGCTCAGTCAACAATGACGTCAATCATCTCAATGCCAGCCCAGCCTATCAACATGTGACATCAGTGTGTTCTATGAAGGCTCAGTCAACAATGACGTCAATCATCTCAATGCCAGCCCAGCCTATCAACATGTGACATCAGTGTGTTCTATGAAGGCTCAGTCAACAATGACGTCAATCATCTCAATGCCAGCCCAGCCTATCAACATGTGACATCAGTGTGTTCTATGAAGGCTCAGTCAACAATGACGTCAATCATCTCAATGCCAGCCCAGCCTATCAACATGTGACATCAGTGTGTTCTATGAAGGCTCAGTCAACAATGACGTCAATCATCTCAATGCCATCCCAGCCTATCAACATGTGACATCAGTGTGTTCTATGAAGGCTCAGTCAACAATGACGTCAATCATCTCAATGCCAGCCCAGCCTATCAACATGTGACATCAGTGTGTTCTATGAAGGCTCAGTCAACAATGACGTCAATCATCTCAATGCCATCCCAGCCTATCAACATGTGACATCAGTGTGTTCTATGAAGGCTCAGTCAACAATGACGTCAATCATCTCAATGCCAGCCTAGCCTATCAACATGTGACATCAGTGTGTTCTATGAAGGCTCAGTCAACAATGACGTCAATCATCTCAATGCCAGCCCAGCCTATCAACATGTGACATCAGTGTGTTCTATGAAGGCTCAGTCAACAATGACGTCAATCATCTCAATGCCAGCCCAGCCTATCAACATGTGACATCAGTGTGTTCTATGAAGACTCAGTCAACAATGACGTCAATCATTTCAATGCCAGCCCAGCCTATCAACATGTGACATCAGTGTGTTCTATGAAGACTCAGTCAACAATGACGTCAATCATCTCAATGCCAGCCCAGCCTATCAACATGTGACATCAGTGTGTTCTATGAAGACTCAGTCAACAATGACGTCAATCATCTCAATGCCAGCCCAGCCTATCAACATGTGACATCAGTGTGTTCTATGAAGACTCAGTCAACAATGACGTCAATCATCTCAATGCCAGCCCAGCCTATCAACATGTGACATCAGTGTGTTCTATGAAGGCTCAGTCAACAATGACGTCAATCATCTCAATGCCAGCCCAGCCTATCAACATGTGACATCAGTGTGTTCTATGAAGGCTCAGTCAACAATGACGTCAATCATCTCAATGCCAGCCCAGCCTATCAACATGTGACATCAGTGTGTTGTATGAAGGCTCAGTCAACAATGACGTCAATCATCTCAATGCCAGCCCAGCCTATCAACATGTGACATCAGTGTGTTCTATGAAGGCTCAGTCAACAATGACGTCAATCATCTCAATGCCAGCCCAGCCTATCAACATGTGACATCAGTGTGTTCTATGAAGGCTCAGTCAACAATGACGTCAATCATCTCAATGCCAGCCCAGCCTATCAACATGTGACATCAGTGTGTTCTATGAAGGCTCAGTCAACAATGACGTCAATCATCTCAATGCCAGCCCAGCCTATCAACATGTGACATCAGTGTGTTCTATGAAGGCTCAGTCAACAATGACGTCAATCATCTCAATGCCAGCCCAGCCTATCAACATGTGACATCAGTGTGTTCTATGAAGGCTCAGTCAACAATGACGTCAATCATCTCAATGCCAGCCCAGCCTATCAACATGTGACATCAGTGTGTTCTATGAAGGCTCAGTCAACAATGACGTCAATCATCTCAATGCCAGCCCAGCCTATCAACATGTGACATCAGTGTGTTCTATGAAGGCTCAGTCAACAATGACGTCAATCATCTCAATGCCAGCCCAGCCTATCAACATGTGACATCAGTGTGTTCTATGAAGGCTCAGTCAACAATGACGTCAATCATCTCAATGCCAGCCCAGCCTATCAACATGTGACATCAGTGTGTTCTATGAGGGCTCAGTCAACAATGGCGTCAATCATCTCAATGCCGGCCCAGCCTATCAACATGTGACATCAGTGTGTTCTATGAAGGCTCAGTCAACAATGACGTCAATCATCTCAATGCCAGCCCAGCCTATCAACATGTGACATCAGTGTGTTCTATGAAGGCTTAGTCAACAATGACGTCAATCATCTCAATGCCAGCCCAGCCTATCAACATGTGACATCAGTGTGTTCTATGAAGGCTCAGTCAACAATGACGTCAATCATCTCAATGCCAGCCCAGCCTATCAACATGTGACATCAGTGTGTTCTATGAAGGCTCAGTCAACAATGACGTCAATCATCTCAATGCCAGCCCTGCCTATCAACATGTGACATCAGTGTGTTCTATGAAGGCTCAGTCAACAATGACGTCAATCATCTCAATGCCAGCCCAGCCTATCAACATGTGACATCAGTGTGTTCTATGAAGGCTCAGTCAACAATGACGTCAATCATCTCAATGCCAGCCCAGCCTATCAACATGTGACATCAGTGTGTTCTATGAAGGCTCAGTCAACAATGACGTCAATCATCTCAATGCCAGCCCAGCCTATCAACATGTGACATCAGTGTGTTCTATGAAGGCTCAGTCAACAATGACGTCAATCATCTCAATGCCAGCCCAGCCTATCAACATGTGACATCAGTGTGTTCTATGAAGGCTCAGTCAACAATGACGTCAATCATCTCAATGCCAGCCCAGCCTATCAACATGTGACATCAGTGTGTTCTATGAAGGCTCAGTCAACAATGACGTCAATCATCTCAATGCCAGCCCAGCCTATCAACATGTGACATCAGTGTGTTCTATGAAGGCTCAGTCAACAATGACGTCAATCATCTCAATGCCAGCCCAGCCTATCAACATATGACATCAGTGTGTTCTATGAAGGCTCAGTCAACAATGACGTCAATCATCTCAATGCCAGCCCAGCCTATCAACATGTGACATCAGTGTGTTCTATGAAGGCTCAGTCAACAATGACGTCAATCATCTCAATGCCAGCCCAGCCTATCAACATGTGACATCAGTGTGTTCTATGAAGGCTCAGTCAACAATGACGTCAATCATCTCAATGCCAGCCCAGCCTATCAACATGTGACATCAGTGTGTTCTATGAAGGCTCAGTCAACAATGACGTCAATCATCTCAATGCCAGCCCAGCCTATCAACATGTGACATCAGTGTGTTCTATGGAGGCTCAGTCAACAATGACGTCAATCATCTCAATGCCGGCCCAGCCTATCAACACGTGACATCAGTGTGTTCTATGAAGGCTCAGTCAACAATGACGTCAATCATTTCAATGCCAGCCCAGCCTATCAACATGTGACATCAGTGTGTTCTATGAAGGCTCAGTCAACAATGACGTCAATCATCTCAATGCCAGCCCAGCCTATCAACATGTGACATCAGTGTGTTCTATGAAGGCTCAGTCAACAATGACGTCAATCATCTCAATGCCGGCCCAGCCTATCAACATGTGACATCAGTGTGTTCTATGAAGGCTCAGTCAACAATGACGTCAATGCCAGCCCAGCCTATCAACATGTGACATCAGTGTGTTCTATGAAGGCTCAGTCAACAATGACGTCAATCATCTCAATGCCAGCCCAGCCTATCAACATGTGACATCAGTGTGTTCTATGAAGGCTCAGTCAACAATGACGTCAATCATCTCAATGCCAGCCCAGCCTATCAACATGTGACATCAGTGTGTTGTATGAAGGCTCAGTCAACAATGACGTCAATCATCTCAATGCCAGCCCAGCCTATCAACATGTGACATCAGTGTGTTCTATGGAGGCTCAGTCAACAATGACGTCAATCATCTCAATGCCAGCCCAGCCTATCAACATGTGACATCAGTGTGTTCTATGAAGGCTCAGTCAACAATGACGTCAATCATCTCAATGCCAGCCCAGCCTATCAACATGTGACATCAGTGTGTTCTATGAAGGCTCAGTCAACAGTGACGTCAATCATCTCAATGCCAGCCCAGCCTATCAACATGTGACATCAGTGTGTTCTATGAAGGCTCAGTCAACAATGACGTCAATCATCTCAATGCCAGCCCAGCCTATCAACATGTGACATCAGTGTGTTCTATGAAGGCTCAGTCAACAATGACGTCAATCATCTCAATGCCAGCCCAGCCTATCAACATGTGACATCAGTGTGTTCTATGAAGGCTCAGACAACAATGACGTCAATCATCTCAATGCCAGCCCAGCCTATCAACATGTGACATCAGTGTGTTCTATGAAGGCTCAGTCAACAATGACGTCAATCATCTCAATGCCAGCCCAGCCTATCAACATGTGACATCAGTGTGTTCTATGAAGGCTCAGACAACAATGACGTCAATCATCTCAATGCCAGCCCAGCCTATCAACATGTGACATCAGTGTGTTCTATGAAGGCTCAGTCAACAATGACGTCAATCATCTCAATGCCAGCCCAGCCTATCAACATGTGACATCAGTGTGTTCTATGAAGGCTCAGTCAACAATGACGTCAATCATCTCAATGCCAGCCCAGCCTATCAACATGTGACATCAGTGTGTTCTATGAAGGCTCAGTCAACAATGACGTCAATCATCTCAATGCCAGCCCAGCCTATCAACATGTGACATCAGTGTGTTCTATGAAGGCTCAGTCAACAGTGACGTCAATCATCTCAATGCCAGCCCAGCCTATCAACATGTGACATCAGTGTGTTCTATGAAGGCTCAGTCAACAATGACGTCAATCATCTCAATGCCAGCCCAGCCTATCAACATGTGACATCAGTGTGTTCTATGAAGGCTCAGTCAACAATGACGTCAATCATCTCAACGCCAGCCCAGCCTATCAACATGTGACATCAGTGTGTTCTATGAAGGCTCAGTCAACAATGACGTCACAATACACAGTTGTGTAATTACACTGGGGGCTGCTAAACATTCCAGTAGAATCCAGTTCATTCTTGTCATTTATCTCATATCCAGTTTCAGTATAGACTGGACTTAACTTGTTTCTGCTGGAATATTACTCAGGTGATAAAAAGAATAAGTGGATTTAACAGAATTACACTGGATATTATGTTCAACTGGAAATAAATAGAAGTTAGTGGAACTTTAACCAACAAGATTCTAACAGTATTCTTCAGGATTTCATTGTTATAGATACTAGTATATGTATTAACGTGGTAAAAACTACTTTACTAAATGCTGTTCCATCAAGTCACTGTTATACGTAAGGTAAATTCGATTTATTAATCGACATTTCGGTTCAATTACAACTTGAAGGTGACACCGGTTTTGACAAGAGGGGTGGTCACCCCCTTCAATGTCATCAAAGCTTCGTTCGCCTGTCCTACACTTTACACTAGTGTTAGTCAGTAACTACAAGAAAATGCAAAAAAATTTGCAAAAAAAAATGGCGAAGCCCACAACGTGGAAAATCAATTGTAACAAACTAAAAAAAGCACACGTACAAAAACGCCCATTTCAAAAGAGGCTCAACATATAAAGTTGTGATATCTATAATTGTGTCCAAGCCCATTATTTTCTTTAAAATATGTTTATAATTAATTTAGTATAATAAATTAAGGGAGTGATAAGAGTGGTCAGTATCCGTGTGGTGGGTGAGAATAATGATAAATAATAGGTGTCACTTTGTATGGGACAATCTCCACTAGTCTGCCGGACAACTCTTCCTAATTGTAAGAGTCTCGTTGGTCCAGTGGTTAGCATCCCTGCTTCCAATGCAGAAGGTTCCAGGTTCGAATCCCGCTCCAGGCAGAAGTTTTTTAACTTCTATTCAGGATTTAGTTCCATTTGTTCTTGTCTTAGGAATAAGTACACGGTGACTTTGGAGCCGTTATAGCAACGAAGCACTCAATAAATTCAAACTTGTTCTGAATCGGCCTTGTTGATTCTAACATTTGTCCGCAGGTGTTCGCACTGTCCAATCACTGATTCAAATGTTTCGTATTTGACATATCGATCTTTGATTGGTTATCGCTCACTCGCCGATGGTGTTCAGGCCTACAGGGTTGGTTTAGTCGCTTTAAATTAAAGTCCCCCACTGAAAATCAGTTTAACTACTGAGTGGGTGGACTCTAAATGTGAATTTATTTTATTTTATTTTTATATGTCGTATCGGAATCCTTTTCTCTTACATCAGGCACAATGGCCAGTCTTTACAACCTCGAGGCACTCCTTAAAGGAATCACAGCACACTTAGCCGGCAACTATGCTAATAAATCCGTAATAAATAAAACGTTCACAAGTGGATAAAGAAATGATTGTCAGACGATTCGTAAGAAGATGCAGCGCTCACGGCGCGGCACATTCACAGGCAAAGTGTGGCAATCGTCCGCTAGAATGCTCTGCCTGCTAGCTCACTGATTTTCTATGCAGTAATTACCATAATTATTTTGTTACATGGTCATTAACCAAGTTATAGTTCTGAAAAATTACTAAGTTGTCCTCATCGATGGCGAGAGCATTGTGAAGTAAAATTATTTTTCATGCGGATCACGATCATCAGGCATACAATGATCACATACAATCAAACTCACCAATCTTTATGAAATTACCACATTGATATAAATATGTAATTTAACATGTGTTTCTACAAAAATTGTTACTAAACATATTGCCACATGTTCGCATACTAAAATAACATACACCTAATTAATATACGTACTACAAACTACAATACACAAGTATTCATATCAAATATATTATGTGTAGGTTTATCATATATTATTAGTATCATATGTATAATGTTCCTACCATTATGCATGGCTTTAAGTAGGTCAACTACCACTATTGACTGGTAGCCAGTTCGTTTTAAACCCTAGGCATGTTAGCGTCTGTTCTGTGTGTAAGTTTGTTGTTAAACCTTAATAAATAAAGATTATACACAAGTACTCCGTCTGAATCATCAGTAATCATCAGCCATCGCCTGTCCACCATCCATCCGCTACACATGTAAACACCGGCTTTCACCGAGCTTGAACACTGTTTAAACAAGTAAAACTGTTTAAACTATCATGTAAAAACTGTAGTTTTTTAAACTGTTGTTTAAACTGTAGTTTAAGCTGTCCCCACAGGGTATCAAAACTTTTCCAGAACATTGGTTAATAGGTATCCTGATTTTAAAGATGTTTCGGCAAAGTATCAAAATGTAAGTGTAAAGCCTCTTACTACAAATTTTCACGTCGCAAGTGTCTTCATCCTGAACCTTAAAATACTCTCTATAAGCCCTACCAGTAAATGTACAGTAGGTCCTAAGTAGCCTACTTGAGTTAGCATTAACAATGTAATATTAATAATAGATCCGACCTGGTATAGACATAGGCCTAAACCTATCCTCGCAAGAAGAGATTGATTAATGGGGCTTAACGTCTCATATTTATGCAACGATGGCTAATCGAGACGATGAGCGGGTGATAATGAAGATGAGAAAGATGATAATGAAGAATAAAGCCACATCCGAATCAGATCCATTGTACGTCGCGTGAGTCGTCATACGGGAGTCCAGCAAGGGAGGGCAGGGCCAAGTGGGAGGAGAAATATTCAATGGGACAGTGGGGGGAAATGGGATTGGGGTGTGGACTGCACTTTGTCTGACTTCTCCTCCTTGACCAGTCCGGCTTGGGTGGCCCTACCAGAAGCATACGCTTCCGCCGGCATAGCTCTCGGGATCAACAAAGCACGCAAACCTGCCCACCACGATAAGGTGGCAGTCCCTGGGCAGGATCCTCGCAAGAATATTCCTTGAATCGTAAAATAAAATAACTTGTTCCAAATCTGTCGCACTTGGTGTGAATACTTTAAAGAAAATAATTTATACAGTTTTGGTTGAAAAAACAGTTCTAATTTTTCAGGCTGCCATTAAAATGCGTAGCCGTTGGTCGGCCGACCAAGTGGTCGCTGGCTCGTGTGTGCTAAGGGTGTGTTCCAACTTGATTTTTCGCCTGCTAACCACTAATCACTAACCACTACCTGCTACACACTAAACGCTAACAGCTTTGGGCACGCCACCTAGTATGCTAATACAAAGTTTATTGTTATTAATCATCTAATGTAAATAAATACGATAATAATACTTCCACTCACTGGTTGGGTATTTTCCTAACCTAAAAGTATCAGCTGTGATGGCTGGTATCAACCATCTTGATTTAGTGGGTCAATTGGTGTCGTAGTGTACACTTTCGGCCACTACCCACTACCCACTAACCACTAGCCAAATAAGGAGCATTGGTCGCCTGCTTGTGACGTCACTTCCTTTCGATTAGTATAACTAAGCTTAGTCCACTACGAAAAACGTCAAGTTGGAACACACCCTAAGTGCAGGCGGCGACATGTTCTGTCTATTCCAGTGGCGGAACTGTGGGATTGTTTTTAATACAAATATCTTTAAAATATTTCAATCGTGGACATTTCAAGGAAACTTTCTATGCGTTTATAAGGGCTAGTCCACACAGATTTTTAAGACATACGATTTAAGGTTCAACGCGTAGTCGTAAAGTTGGATCATAGGAAACACGTACTGGCGTTCACGCAAAGTTTTAGTTTTAAGACGTTGTTTTCATTGTTGTTTCTAAAACAACGTCTTAAAACCTTATGCATTATGTCTAAAAAAATCTGTGTGGACCAGCCTTAAAGCACGACATGGAAATAAAAAAACATTGTGAAAAAACTGGGAGGAAATTTCACAGATCTATCAAAAACCATTCAGAATGAGCTTATTGAGTGTTTAACAAATAGCAGACTTTGTAAAACTAGAGATTAACAAAACGCTATTCTTCTCAGTGCAAGTTGATGACACTACTGATATCGCGGAGAAATCACAATGCTCAATCATTGCTAGATTTGTTGACGAGAAAGGAGACATTCAAGAACGGTTTCTTGGTTTTCATGACGTCAGCAAAGATTCAACAGCGAATGGTCTATATGAAGTTGTAACTTCTGTGTTAGAGGGACTGTCTTACCGAGACGAACTTATTGCACGGTGCTACGATGGGGCTAGCGTGATGGCTGGGGCGCTGGGTGGGTTGCAAGCTAAGACTCGAACCCAGGCACCTGAAGATCTGTTGACACACTGTCCGGCTCACCGACTCAACTAAGTGTTACAAAATGGTTCGGTCTATGTTAAAGAGACGCTCGTTTTCTTTTCCCTAATTCACAACTTTCCCACGTTTTTCCACACTTCAGCTAAAATAAGTGAAGTTCTTTCGCGGATTGTGGGGAAGTGGATTCCATACCACACTGAAGTGAGGTGGAGCTCGATGGATTGATTAATGGGGCTTAACGTCTCATATTTATGCAACGATGGCTAATCGAGACGATGCGCGGGTGATAATGAAGATGAGAAAGATGATAATTAAGAATAAAGCAATATCCGAATCAGATCCATTGTACGTCGCGTGAGTCGTCATACGGGAGTCCAGCAAGGGAGGGCAGGGCCAAGTGGGAGGAGAAATATTCAATGGGTCAGTGGGGGGGAAAGGGGATTGGGGTGTGGACTGCACTTCGTCTGACTTCTCCTCCTCGACCAGTCCGGCTAGGGTGGCCCTACCAGAAGCATACGCTTCCGCCGGCATAGCTCTCGGGATCAACAAAGCACGCAAACCTGCCCACCACGATAAGGTAGCAGTCCCTGGGCAGGAGGAGCTCGGACTCTAAGGTGTTAGCCTTTATTCGAACACATCGAGATGCTCTGATAGCAGTGTTTCGTGAAGTAACAGAATTAATGGAAACCTCACCAGCAACAAGACCTCAAGCTGAATCATTGTTAACCAACTTCAATGACTTCCATTTTGTGTTCCTCCTTCTTGTATACGGCGACATTTTTAAAATTACCGGTGTGCTGTTCGATATTTTACAGAAAAACCTATTTGATATGAGTTATTGTTTCACTCAAATACAGAGAGCTATAAAAAACTTGAAAGAGTGTCGAACCGATATGCGGGCGAACAAGTACGTCGATAATGCAATGTTACTCCCGCAACCCGCGGCCCACATGTACCATACCGTGGCAAATACAGGAAACTATATTTCAAAATTATTGACAATATATCAACTTGGCTAGATACGCGATTTGGTGACATTTAAAAGCTTGAGTTTTTATCTAGATGGCTCGTCGGTCCAGTGGTTAGCATCCCTGCTTCCAATGCAGAAGGTCCCGGGTTCAAATCCCGTTTCAGGCAGAAGTTTTTTGACTTCTAATGTGGATTCAATTCCATTACTTCTTGGCTTAGCAATAATTAAACGGTGACTTTGAAGCCATCCTAGCAACGAAGCACTCAATAAATTCAAAGTTGTGCTGAATCGGCCTTGTTGATTCTGGCATTTGTCCGCAGGTGTTCGCACTGTCCAATCACTGATTCATATGTTTCATATTTGAAAAATCGATCTTTGATTGGTTATCGCTCACTCGTCGATGGTGTTCCAAGCCTACAGGGTTGGTTTAGTCACTTTAAATTAAAGTCCCCCACTGCAAATCAGTTTAGTTACTGAGTGGGTAGACTCTAAATATGAATTTATTTTATTTATTTATTTAACTTTAGTTGACACAACACCGTTTGTAACATATGCCGACTATGGATTTCCGGAGAATGCATTTAATTCGCTTAAAAACTTCTATGCGAGTCGCTTTGATTTCAATCGTTTGAGTCAGAGCTGCAAGTAAATTACGCTGATCCAAGATTTACATCGCCATTAGCAAGTGCCGCCATCAAATTGCTCATTTCGAGTCAACTAAATGAAATACTCGGGCAAGTGTATCTTTTCTTTTGTTTAGTAGCCGCGATTCCTGCGACTAGTTCGTCAGTTGAAAGAAGTTTTTCATGTTTAAAACGTGTGAAAACATATCTGAGAAATACAATAACACAGGAAAGGCTTTCAGCAATGATCAAACTCTCTATCGAGAAAGCACTTCTTTCTAAACTAGAGACCGGCTAATCCTGGTATGATGACATCATTACTCGTTTTGCTGGACGGAAAGAGCGAAGGATCGACCTGATTTATAAGAAACAATCCATGCGCATGTGGTAAGTAGTGAACATTTATTTCCGCTATTAATATTTGTTTGACTATTGCCCATGTGCATGTTGCACAACAGACAACATGCCAATAAACCTGACTGGTCTCGCGAATTGCTTTCCCACGTTCAACATATTTTGCTTTCGAGGGAAACACCACACTCAAAAGATAAACGTATAATTTATCTAGCCGTGGCCGTGCGACAGCTGTATCTATGGCTCCGTTGCTTCTGCGTTCTGTCGATTGTCATTGACCTTGTGTCGTGTCTTGTGTGTCGTAATTCTATCTACCCGAAACTGCCCCCCCCCCCCCACCCCGCCCACCCCGCCGCCCATAGGGTGCGCTCTGTATACGTGAACTAATGCCACTCCCCACCTCCAGCGCTAGTGCGTGCTTCACCATGCTGTCATAACTCAGTTATGTTGGCTTTTGGACACATGAAATAACGTGTTGGGTTTCGTGCAACATTCAGTTTCAATGTCATTTCATTTTCTCCTTTTAGACATTATTATTCTTAGTAGTTGTAAGAAAGAAGTACCAAGTTTAATGTTGACAAACAACATCATGTGATTTGAGATCGTGTGCCAGCGTGCCTATCGGAACTAGGCCTAGAATAACTTAATGAGCCTGATACTACACTACTATAAGGTAAGACTCTTCTCATTTACCTTAAAGGCCCACTAAACCCTCACATTTCGTTTAAAACGTGTAATTGTAAGCCTAATCTGTAACGGTTAGTGAATGTGTCAAGTTGCCTAGTGTATCCAAGCTCTTGAAATCCAAGAAAGAATGTTTCGCCCCAGGCGTTGTGACGTCTACAAAACCCCACGCTGCTCGCTGCATATGGAGCATCTTCTGTGTTTCGACGCCCGCGCAAATATATCTCGTCGTCCAGATCCATCTAATTCACTTAAGCACAAATTAAACATACCATTGAATTCGTCTTACTTCGGTGTACACGATGAATGTTTAAACAACCTTCTATTATTTATGCAACTTATTCTATAAAATGTTAAACATAAAGCAATTACCACATAATTTAGATGGAAACACAACCAATTTCAAGCTTGTGTAATAATGAAGGTAGCTTTAAAAATCAGAATTTCAACCAGCCTATCATGTTAACTGATATGTTAAGATATTATAATCAGAAAACCAGCAAGAAATCGATGAAATTGTAGCCGATTATCGTATGTATATAATAATGCGTGTTGTCCGTTCACTGCCGCGGAGTACAACTCGGTGAGCGCGGGCAAAGCCGCATGGCCTGTCAAGCTTTTAATAGCTTGGCTGAAAACATCGACGCATTTGTACATTACTGAGTGGGTAGACTCTAAATGTGAATTTATTTTTTATTTTATTTAAAATGTTTCAATTATAAACTTATTAGTTGTATGGCTCAATCTATTGCTATCGATACTTTAATAAAAAAAAGCACATATATAATAACTTAGAATAACTGAACAAACTATATTTTGAATTTGAAATACAAAATAATACTACAGTTATTAAGAAGAAACAAAACAGCTTGAGCGTGATATTATTAATATTAGTATTGCGGTTATCACGATTTGTAATTTTAGTTTTCGGCAATTTTTAGTTACAGAATTTCCATTGATGCCAATAATAAAATAAAGTCAATATATTAATAATAATATAATATAATAATAATAAAAGTAATAATACCACCAATAATAACAATAATAATAATAATGATAATGATGCCAACACAAATAATATGTAAATCACGCACACGCACACAACCAACCCGTGACACACACGACTTAATTGTAGTTTTGACGTGTTTTTTAGGCCTATGTAATATATTTGTATCAATTATTATTATTATTTCCAGGCCTGACTGGTAGAAATCCCACGTAGTTTCCTGATTCCTCGGGCAATTGGTTGAGTTTGATTGGAGAGCACTCATTGAGATACGACACACTGACTCCTCTATACATAATACAACGCAAGAGAAATCAATACCATGTTTTTATAGTCGATAGTAAAGACTAGTAGTTTGACTGATCTACGCCGCTCACTGGATATATTCGCGGCCATATCAGGCAATAGGCCGCAACACGCGTTGTTATATACACACGATAATCGGCTAAATTTCCATCAATTTCTTGCTGGTTTTCTGTTTGTAATATCTTAACATATCAGTTAACATGATAGGCTGGTTGGAATTCTGATTTTTAAAGCAGGCTCCTCATTAAACAAGCTTGAAATTGGTTGTGTTTCCATCTAAATTATGTGGTAATTGCTACATGTTTAACATTACATAGAATAAGTTGCATAAATGGTAGAAGGTTGTTCAAGCATTCATATTTCATCGTGTAGACCGAGGTAAGACGAATTCAATGGTATGTTTGATTTGTGCTCAAGTGAATTAGATGGATCTGGACGACGAGATATATTTGTGCGGGCCTCGAAACACAGAAGATGCTCCATATGCAGCGAGCAGTGTGGGGTTTTGTAGACGTCACAACGACTGGGGCGAAACACTTTTTCTTGGATTTCAAGAGCTTGGATACACTAGGCAACTTGACACATGCACTAACCGTTACAGATTTGGGTTACAATTACACATTTTAAACGAAATGTGAGGGTTTAGCGGGCCTTTAAAGCAAAACATTTCTACGGCTATATTTATAGCATCCATTGAAATTTTAAGTTTTAGGTCTTGACCCATCCGCATTCAACAGCACGTGTGATGGGCCTAGTTGTTGAGGCCTAGGGCCTAGCCTAGACGTGAACCCTAGGCCAGGCTATGAAATTCCTACTAATGCCTAGGATTTTTCATGATTTTGTTTTAGCCTGGAGAAAATATGAATGCTGAAACTGTTTTTTTATTATCTGTTGCCAAAAGAACTGTTCAAAATTAAGATTTAAAATCAATAGGCATAGGTGGCCTAGGCCTACCCTCTGTAGGTAGGCTCCTTCACTTTTGAGTTGATGGTGAGGGGTAAAGTATGAGGTTGTTTGCCAGTGTCACTGAGATGGTTCAAATCTTGAGGATAGGGAGAAAGTGGTTGTGTATAGGTCTGGGGGGGGGGGGGGGGGAGGGAGGTAAAGAGGAAGGTTTATTTCAGAGAAGAGGAGATAATGGTAGGAAATTTCAAAGACAGGGGAGTAATACAGAATATGTTTGGCAAGTTTTATTTTAATGATTGGAATATTTGTGATCGGAATGAGTCGGAAGGTACAAATAACAATAATAGGTATGTCTAATGTCACATATAATTGCTTTTATTTCTAAAAGTTGCTAAACAAGTCACATAGCAAATTTTAACACAAACATAGCTATGCAATTGCCAATATAAAACGTTAAAGTAAACAAGAACTAGGCCTACATACTTATTATCTTAACTTGAAAGTAATGGCAGTAACCAAGGCATACAATAGCCAATATTATCAAACTAACAATGCAAGTGAGCAAGACACTTCTTGTGAGTACTCGAAGGCAGCATAGTTTTCATTGTACCGGTACCAATGTACGGTATCCTTCAGTAAAGTACACATGGGCGTATATCTGGTGATAATAATTGTTCGGTACGCAATCAGTCTACAGTATCGGTTTAGTATCTGAGGGTTTCAGTCCATACCAGCGAACTCGGTTTCACGGGCCAGTTCAAACTATGTTTGCTAGTTCAGTGATTTTACTGAGTCAAACTTAGTCCGTACCGAGGCCTCTCAATGTATAATCCACATATTTCGAAGTTATTATTTTATTTTATAGGTGAAAGTACGTCATGTCGTCAATACCAGTACCAATACCAGCAGATGTACTACAAAATTGTAAGAATGATGCAAAAGCAGCAAACATAAAAGACAGGCAGTCCAAGACTAGCTCAACACAATATGTTGGACTTCCAGATCTACCAGTGGGACACTGGACCAAATTGACGAGAGGTTAGCCCGTCGAGTTCTCTGAAGAGAGAATATGCGAGCATGGGGAAAGGCATGAAGCGCAAGAACACCTTACCGCGGGTTACCGAATGTTAAAATCAGTAAAGGTAAAGAATGTACTATTTAGTTATATGCCTTTGCATTGCTTTTGCAAGGCTAAGGTAGAGGCATCATTTTCCGTATCCCATACCTACACGGATTGATTGATTAATGGTGCTTAACGTCTCATATTTGTGCAACAATGGCTAATCGGGACGATGAGCGGGTGGTAATGAAGATGAGAAAGATGATTATGAAGAATAAAGCCACATCCGAATCAGATCTTTTGTACGTCGCGTGGGTCGTCATACGGGAGTCCAGCAAGGGAGGGCAGGGCCAAGTGGGAGGAGAAATATTCAGTGGGACAGTGGGGGGGAAATGGACAGGGTCTCCTTTAGTCGCCTCTTACGACTAGCAGAGTCACTCTGGGCCTATTCTTCCCCGGGCCCAGACGGGTCTCCTTTCGTCGCCTCTTACGACTAGCAGAGTCACTCTGGGCCTATTCTTCCCCGGGCCCAGACGGGCTATACCTACACAGTTGACGCAACATTTAATTAGAATGGAAACGTCGAAGCAGGGTTTTGTACTTGCAAGGCTGTTGCAAGCGGCTTGTGTAAGCATGTTGTTGCAGTACTGTGGTTCCTGTTTGATGTGCTACGACAAGGACATCATTACATTCCAGAGCCACTTGCGTGCACAGAAAAGAGTCGTAGCTGGGGCACAGGCTCAAAACGACCAAACACTTCACAAACGAAATTCTATTACCTCCATTTTGTTTAACACAAGGTGCCAAAACGTGGAGAAAATAGACAACCTGTTGCTACGAACATGTCAATGGGCAAGTCTAGTAACAGGCAGAACATAAAACTGATTACCAACTTACTAACTAATTTTTCTCGTGTCCTCACAAACTTTAGTGTATTGCCAATGTTGCGTGATGTGTTTGCCGGCCAGCAGTATGAACCTACACCAAGCACAGTTTCTGAGGAATCTCCAAATGTATTAAGAGAAGAACAGCCTAGTTGTGACCTACAACTACCGAAACCTCCAAACCTACCACTACAAATACTCTGGAACACAACAAGTAACAAACTAATTATATAATCATAATTTAAATATCAGCCTAACTTAAGTCTTGAAGAAGCTCAAGAACTTGAGAAGAAAACAAGGGAACAAAGCAAAACCAACCTGTGGCACGGGGAACGTCGGAACCGCATCAAAATTCGGAGCAATTGTGAACCGCGGCAGAGGTTACACAAGAGTTCGTTAAATCAATCTGGTAGCCCTATGAGGGTGACAGTCTATGGATGAGGCTGTAGAGCGCCGTTCTCTGAGCCACAGATCCCAGGGCTGTCCAAAGTAGCGGCAGGGCCAGAGTGGACACCCCTATGAGGGTGACAGTCTATGGATGAGGCTGTAGAGCGCCGTTCTCTCGGGCACAGATCCCAGGGCTGTCCAAAGTAGCGGCAGGGCCAGAGTGGACACCCCTATGAGGGTGACAGTCTATGGATGAGGCTGTAGAGCGCCGTTCTCTAGGACACAGATCCCAGGGCTGTCCAAAGTAGCGGCAGGGCCAGAGTGGACACCCCTATGAGGGTGACAGTCTATGGATGAGGCTGTAGAGCGCCGTTCTCTAGGACACAGATCCCAGGGCTGTCCAAAGTAGCGGCAGGGCCAGAGTGGACACCCCTATGAGGGTGACAGTCTATGGATAAGGCTGTAGAGGGCCGTTCTCTCGGACACAGATCCCAGGGCTGTCCAAAGTAGCAGCAGGGCCAGAGTG
The DNA here is from genome assembly GCA_945910005.1 of Isoperla grammatica. Taxonomy (NCBI): domain Eukaryota; kingdom Metazoa; phylum Arthropoda; class Insecta; order Plecoptera; family Perlodidae; genus Isoperla; species Isoperla grammatica. The sequence goes on from OX246749.1 coordinate 8,953,567, forward strand.
GACACCCCTATGAGGGTGACAGTCTATGGATGAGGCTGTAGAGGGCCGTTCTCTCGGACACAGATCCCAGGGCTGTCCAAAGTAGCGGCAGGGCCAGAGTGGACACCCCTATGAGGGTGACAGTCTATGGATGAGGCTGTAGAGCGCCGTTCTCTCGGACACAGATCCCAGGGCTGTCCAAAGTAGCGGCAGGGCCAGAGTGGACACCCCTATGAGGGTCACAGTCTATGGATGAGGCTGTAGAGCGCCGTTCTCTCGGGCACAGATCCCAGGGCTGTCCAAAGTAGCGGCAGGGCCAGAGTGGACACCCCTATGAGGGTGACAGTCTATGGATGAGGCTGTAGAGCGCCGTTCTCTCGGCCACAGATCCCAGGGCTGTCCAAAGTAGCGGCAGGGCCAGAGTGGACACCCCTATGACGGCCACTGTCAACACCGCCCGCAGGGAGTGATGCAGGACTTTCAGTCTGTAAACACAGATTAGCAGTGTGTTAGGGCCGCGACAGCAACCCCTGTGTACAAAGGGGTAACTGGGAGGGGGGCGGGGGGGGTAGGGTGTTACCCCCCCCCTCCGAAACTATATCGTGATTGATACTTACTACTTACTACTCTGCGTACCAACCTATAAGCACCCTGCCTGCCAATCACTAACCTCAAAGGGAGGCGATGGTATTGTGGAGATCATAAATGTCGATCATCCACATTATTCAGCAAAGCACTCTGCATCTGCACCTTCTCAGCTGGTACACTAGTCCCAAAGAAAGTATTCGCATACCGATCTCAGGTCATCGGCTACTGCCCCTTTCAACCGCGCCAATTGAAAGAAAATCAACAGATACCTGGCGTTCCTTCACACATTCGTAAATGCACGGTTCGGCTTAGTCGAGTGCACAGGCGGTTTGGCCACACTCACCATTACAGGTAACCAACGGAAGGTTTTAAATTATCCCCGATGGACCTGTTTGGATTAGATGTTAGGAATTAGCAAAGGAGAAAATTAAGTTGTTATCTTGGACTCGGCTGTGTCGTAAGTATCAGAATACTTTCGTGAGGGCAACTATAGTATAAAAACGAAACTACCGAGATTGGCCCCTGATGGCGCTAGTGAAAACAAATGAAGCGCTCAAAGTGGCAATGTCGCGCAACAACCTGCTGAAGCAGCGTCGTTCTTCCTACGTCGCCGCATAATGGCAAATTGTGAAAATTGTTTAATAAAATACGGCTTCTAAAATTTTTGGGCAGATCATGGATCCCATCGGTCCATCTTAAAAGGCAAGGCGCCATTTTTATCAGGACACGTTTCAGACGTACAAACAACAAATAACACACAACAAACACAAACAAAACAAGAACATAAAAACAAAAACACAAAACAAAATAAATACACATCAACAATAAAAAACAAAACAAACACAAAAAAAACAAGATATATCACAATAATATCCAGCACTATTTTCAACCACGGAATGAAATCTTCAGCAGTTAGTTGCTAAATTTGGCCTCATATAGCGCTGTATGTACTAACACACGTTGCCTATAAGTAATATTTCAGCAGTTAGTTGCTAAATTTGGCCTCATATAGCGCTGTATGTACTAACACACGGTGCCTATAAGTAATATTTCAGCAGTTAGTTGCTAAATTTGGCCTCATATAGCGCTGTATGTACTAGCACACGGTGCCTATAGGAAATATTTCAGCAGTTAGTTGCTAAATTTGGCCTCATATAGCGCTGTATGTACTAGCACACGGTGCCTATAGGTAATATTTCAGCAGTGAGTTGCTAAATTTGGCCTCATATAGCGCTGTATGTACTAACACACGGTGCCTATAGGTAATATAGCAGTTAGTTGCTAAATTTGGCCTCATATAGCGCTGTATGTACTAACACACGGTGCCTATAGGTAATATTTCAGCACTTAGTTGCTAAATTTGGCCTCATATAGCGCTGCATGTACTAACACACGGTGCCTATAGGTAATATTTCAGCAGTAAGTTGCTAAATTTGGCCTCATATAGCGCTGTATGTACTAACACACGGTGCCTATAGGTAATATTTCAGCAGTTAGTTGCTAAATTTGGCCTCATATAGCGGTGTATGTACTAACACACGGTGCCTATAGGTAATATTTCAGCAGTTAGTTGCTAAATTTGGCCTCATATAGCGCTGTATGTACTAGCACACGGTGCCTATAGGAAATATTTCAGCAGTTAGTTGCTAAATTTGGCCTCATATAGCGCTGTATGTACTAACACACGGTGCCTATAGGTAATATTTCACCAGTATGTTGCTAAATTTGGCCTCATATAGCGCTGTATGTACTAACACACGGTGCCTATAGGTAATGTTTCAGCAGTTAGTTGCTAAATTTGGCCTCATATAGCGCTGTATGTACTAACACACGGTGCCTATAGGTAATATTTCAGCAGTTAGTTGCTAAATTTGGCCTCATATAGCGCTGTATGTACTAACACACGGTGCCTATAGGTAATATTTCAGCAGTAAGTTGCTAAATTTGGCCTCATATAGCGCTGTATGTACTAACACACGGTGCCTATAGGTAATATTTCAGCAGTTAGTTGCTAAATTTGGCCTCATATAGCGCTGTATGTACTAACACACGGTGCCTATAGGTAATATTTCAGCAGTTAGTTGTTAATTTGGCCTCATATAGCGCTGTATGTACTAACACACGGTGCCTATAGGTAATATTTCAGCAGTTAGTTGCTAAATTTGGCCTCATATAGCGCTGTATGTACTAACACACGGTGCCTATAGGTAATATTTCAGCAGTAAGTTGCTAAATTTGGCATCATATAGCGCTGTATGTACTAACACACGGTGCCTATAGGGCACTAGCAACACCAACAAACAACAATGGAACAAATGAATTGAACTGATGGACAAACCATCAGCTGTCAAAATAATAAAATTGCAACCATAGAAATAAAAACAAGTGTAGCAATAGTAACTGCTCGCCATTTAAAACTTTTAATGAAAGACAACGACTAAGTGAACATTTTTTATGTGTATTTGTTTGTTTTTTGTTTTGTTTTCCAAAATCAGAAGAAATTATTTTTTGACAGCTTGTTGTTTGTCCATCGATTCAATTCATTTGTTTCATTGTTGTCTTTTGGTGTTGCTAGTGCCCTATAGGTAATATTTCAGCAGTATGTTGCTACCTTCTCCATTTAGCCTTGGCCGCCGGGATGGTCTCGACAGGGTCCTTAAGGAGGTTGACCCTGAGACCCAGACAGGTGTCCTGAACGTATCTGTACCAGTCCAAAGAGTTCATGTCGAAATAAAACAACTCTCGGTCGCGCCAGTCAAGACTCGACCACAACGCGTCCACGTTCTTTGTCTCGAAGTCCCACTGTTTGGTCGCGAAGTAGGCGATCACGTTCGTAAAGCGGTGGATCTTGCGGTAGATGCGAACCATCCTGCAACAGTCCATAATTAGATGAGCGTAGCGTATCTCTGATTGATTGATATTTGGGCTTAACGTCTTATATTTTTGCAACTTGGCTAATCAAGACGATGAGTGGGTGATAATGAAGATGAGAAAGATGATAATGAAGAATAAAGCCACATCCGAATCAGATCCATTGTACGTCGCGTGAGTCGTCATACGGGAGTCCAGCAAGGGAGGGCAGGGCCAAGTGGGAGGAGAAGAAATATTCAATGGGACAGTGGGGGGGGGGGGGGGGGGGAAAGGGGATTGGGGTGTGGACTGCACTTCGTCTGACTTCTCCTCCTCGACCAGTCCGGCTAGGGTGGCCCTACCAGAAGCATACGCTTCCGCCGGCATAGCTCTGGGGATCAACAAAGCACGCAAACCTGCCCACCACGATAAGGTAGCAGTCCCTGGGCAGGAGCGTATCCCTCCATTAAACTCGTAAGGTTCTTGGTCAGTGTGCGCATTAAAATTGTGTTCGTCGTGCACAGATCAAACGGCTACACGGATTTGGCTGAAATTTTAAGTCAACACTCGTGACCACTATATTAGTTGGTGAGAAAATAACGAGCCAAAGCCGTCAAGACGACAAGCTACGAAATATGAATTAGTGAAAAAACGAAAACAGTTTTAATTTTTTTAAATTAAATCTTACACGCGGATTTCAATCGTATTTTTATATGTACGTATGTCCAGAGCAACAATCTCGACACTTGATAAAAGTTTTAAAATTGTAATTTTCACCGCCATTTTGTAAAGAAATATTACCTTCTATTTACGGCAATATATTTTTTGCATTTTTTAGTGTTCCACTAATTTGATTCGCGTTTGAGAAACAATGAAGCTAGATCCGCATAGTATTCACAAGTATGGCCTACACATACAGACCTTTCTCTGGATTTTTGATAGCTGTAATATACTCACTGTGACGCAGGCAGGCACTATATACTCACAATGGCGACCTGTTGGTGGCGAGAAGACAGACATCCATCAGCATTGCAGGCAGGTAGTGAACTAACAGTCTGAACATCAAGTAGACTCTCCTGTTGGCTATGTGGGTCATGGTACTGAACCAGATGGCGCGAGCAGGCGGCACCTTCACGCCGTGCTCCCAGTACAAGTCTGTGAACCTCTTCCAGGTCACGCAGTTGCTTCTGGGGGCGACGTAGTTGTACACGGGGGTCGCTGCCGTCGCCCTGAGAGAGACAGACACAAGTCACGTGATAGTACTGTACCTCGCCGCCCCGCACCACCCACCTGTTGTCCGCCACGTCCCGGGCCGAGGCTACGAGAGCGTTGATGGCCATGTCACTGTACCTCGCCGCCCCGCACCACCCACCTGTTGTCCGCCACGTCCCAGGCCGAGGCTACGAGAGCGTTGATGGACATGTCACTGTACCTTGCCACCCCGCACCACCCACCTGTTGTCCGCCACGTCCCAGGCCGAGGCTACGAGAGCGTTGATGGCCATGTCACTGTACCTCGCCGCCCCGCACCACCCACCTGTTGTCCGCCACGTCCCAGGCCGAGGCTACGAGAGCGTTGATGGACATGTCACTGTACCTTGCCACCCCGCACCACCCACCTGTTGTCCGCCACGTCCCAGGCCGAGGCTACGAGAGCGTTGATGGCCATGTCACTGTACCTCGCCGCCCCGCACCACTCACCTGTTGTCCGCCACGTCCCGGGCCGAGGCTATGAGAGCGTTGATGGCCATGTCGCTGTACCTCGCCGCCCCGCACCACCCACCTGTTGTCCGCCACGTCCCAGGCCGAGGCTACGAGAGCGTTGATGGCCATGTCACTGTACCTCGCCGCCCCGCACCACCCACCTGTTGTCCGCCACGTCCCAGGCCGAGGCTACGAGAGCGTTGATGGCCATGTCGCTGTACCTCGCCGCCCCGCACCACCCACCTGTTGTCCGCCACGTCCCAGGCCGAGGCTACGAGAGCGTTGATGGCCATGTCGCTGTACCTCGCCGCCCCGCACCACCCACCTGTTGTCCGCCACGTCCCAGGCCGAGGCTATGAGAGCGTTGATGGCCATGTCGCTGTACCTCGCCGCCCCGCACCACCCACCTGTTGTCTGCCACGTCCCAGGCCGAGGCTACGAGAGCGTTGATGGCCATGTCACTGTACCTCGCCGCCCCGCACCACCAACCTGTTGTCCGCCACGTCCCAGGCCGAGGCTACGAGAGCGTTGATGACCATATCACTGTACCTCGCCGCCCCGCACCACCCACCTGTTGTCCGCCACGTCCCAGGCCGAGGCTACGAGAGCGTTGATGACCATGTCACTGTACCTCGCCGCCCCGCACCACCCACCTGTTGTCCGCCACGTCCCAGGCCGAGGCTATGAGAGCGTTGATGGCCATGTCGCTGTACCTCGCCGCCCCGCACCACCCACCTGTTGTCCGCCACGTCCCAGGCCGAGGCTACGAGAGCGTTGATGGCCATGTCACTGTACCTCGCCGCCCCGCACCACCCACCTGTTGTCCGCCACGTCCCAGGCCGAGGCTACGAGAGCGTTGATGGCCATGTCGCTGTACCTCGCCGCCCCGCACCACCCACCTGTTGTCCGCCACGTCCCAGGCCGAGGCTATGAGAGCGTTGATGACCATGTCACTGTACCTCGCCGCCCCGCACCACCCACCTGTTGTCCGCCACGTCCCAGGCCGAGGCTACGAGAGCGTTGATGGCCATGTCGCTGTACCTCGCCGCCCCGCACCACCCACCTGTTGTCTGCCACGTCCCAGGCCGAGGCTACGAGAGCGTTGATGGCCATGTCACTGTACCTCGCCGCCCCGCACCACCCACCTGTTGTCTGCCACGTCCCAGGCCGAGGCTATGAGAGCGTTGATGGCCATGTCGCTCTACCTCGCCGCCCCGCACCACGTTCCTGTTTTCCGCCACGTCCCAGGCCGAGGCTACGAGAGCGTTGATGGCCATGTAGCTGTACCTCGCCGCCCCGCACCACCCACCTGTTGTCCGCCACGTCCCAGGCCGAGGCTACGAGAGCGTTGATGGCCATGTCGCTGTACCTCGCCGCCCCGCACCACCCACCTGTTGTCCGCCACGTCCCAGGCCGAGGCTACGAGAGCGTTGATGGCCATGACACTGTACCTCGCCGCCCCGCACCACCCACCTGTTGTCCGCGACGTCCCGGGCCGAGGCTACGAGAGCGTTGATGACCATGTCACTGTACCTCGCCGCCCCGCACCACCCGCCTGTTGTCCGCCACGTCCCAGGCCGAGGCTACGAGAGCGTTGATGGCCATGTCACTGTACCTCGCCGCCCCGCACCACCCACCTGTTGTCCGCCACGTCCCAGGCCGAGGCTACGAGAGCGTTGATGGCCATGTCGCTGTACCTCGCCGCCCCGCACCACCCACCTGTTGTCTGCCACGTCCCAGGCCGAGGCTATGAGAGCGTTGATGGCCATGTCGCTCTACCTCGCCGCCCCGCACCACCCACCTGTTGTCCGCCACGTCCCAGGCCGAGGCTACGAGAGCGTTGATGACCATGTCCCTATACCTCGCCGCCCCGCACCACCCACCTGTTGTCCGCCACGTCCCAGGCCGAGGCTACGAGAGCGTTGATGACCATGTCGCTGTACCTCGCCGCCCCGCACCACCCACCTGTTGTCCGCCACGTCCCGGGCCGAGGCTACGAGAGCGTTGATGGCCATGTCGCTGTACCTCGCCGCCCCGCACCACCCACCTGTTGTCCGCCACGTCCCAGGCCGAGGCTACGAGAGCGTTGATGGCCATGTCACTGTACCTCGCCGCCCCGCACCACCCACCTGTTGTCCGCCACGTCCCAGGCCGAGGCTATATGAGCGTTGATGGCCATGTCAAGTTACCTCGCCGCCCCGCACCACCCACCTGTTGTCCGCCACGTCCCAGGCCGAGGCTATGAGAGCGTTGACGGCCATGTCGCTGTACCTCGCCGCCCCGCACCACCCACTTGTTGTCCGCCACGTCCCAGGCCGAGGCTACGAGAGCGTTGATGGCCATGTCACTGTACCTCGCCGCCCCGCACCACCCACCTGTTGTCCGCCACGTCCCAGGCCGAGGCTACGAGAGCGTTGATGACCATGTCACTGTACCTCGCCGCCCCGCACCACCCACCTGTTGTCCGCCACGTCCCAGGCCGAGGCTACGAGAGCGTTGATGGCCATGTCGCTGTACCTCGCCGCCCCGCACCACCCACCTGTTGTCCGCCACGTCCCAGGCCGAGGCTATGAGAGCGTTGATGGCCATGTCGCTGTACCTCGCCGCCCCGCACCACCCACCTGTTGTCCGCCACGTCCCAGGCCGAGGCTATGAGAGCGTTGTGGCCATGTCGCTATACCTCGCCGCCCCGCACCACCCACCTGTTGTCCGCCACGTCCCAGGCCGAGGCTACGAGAGCGTTGATGACCATGTCGCTGTACCTCGCCGCCCCGCACCACCCACCTGTTGTCCGCCACGTCCCAGGCCGAGGCTACGAGAGCGTTGATGGCCATGTCACTGTACCTCGCCGCACCGCACCACCCACCTGTTGTCCGCCACGTCCCAGGCCGAGGCTACGAGAGCGTTGATGACCATGTCACTGAACCTCGCCGCCCCGCACCACCCACCTGTTGTCCGCCACGTCCCAGGCCGTGGCTATGAGGGCGTTGATGGCCATGTCACTGTACCTCGCCGCCCCGCACCACCCACCTGTTTTCCGCCACGTCCCAGGCCGAGGCTACGAGAGCGTTGATGGCCATGTCACTGTACCTCGCCGCCCCGCACCACCCACCTGTTGTCCGCCACGTCCCAGGCCGAGGCTACGAGAGCGTTGATGGCCATGTCACTGTACCTCGCCGCCCCGCACCACCCACCTGTTGTCCGCCACGTCCCAGGCCGAGGCTACGAGAGCGTTGATGGCCATGTCACTGTACCTCGCCGCCCCGCACCACCCACCTGTTGTCCGCCACGTCCCAGGCCGAGGCTACGAGAGCGTTGATGGCCATGTCACTGTACCTCGCCGCCCCGCACCACCCACCTGTTTTCCGCCACGTCCCAGGCCGAGGCTACGAGAGCGTTGACGGCCATGTCACTGTACCTCGCCGCCCCGCACCACCCACCTGTTGTCCGCCACGTCCCAGGCCGAGGCTATGAGAGCGTTGATGGCCATGTCACTGTACCTCGCCGCCTCGCACCACCCACCTGTTGTCCGCGACGAACCAGGCCGAGGCTATGAGAGCGTTGATGGCCATGTCACTGTACCTCGCCGCGCCGCACCACCCACCTGTTGTCCGCGACGTCCCAGGCCGAGGCTATGAGAGCGTTGATGACCATATCGCAAGGCACAATATTAGCCTCTTTCTCTTTGTCCACTTGCATCGTCCTCAAGAGCCCCGCAGAGGAGGCGACCAGGACTCCAGTGGGCCCGTAGACATTGTCTATCCATCCTGGCATTGGCTCGCTCTTGGTGCACACCACTGCAACATAACAACAACAACAACAACAATAATAACAACGTATTAGCCTACCGTTATAGTTGACCCAACGAAAGTAGGTATTCTGATGCTAACGACACAGCCAATGTTATTTAACAGCTATAGTAGGCTAGATCACCAGTCGCCCAACCTTCCACTCAGTAGCAAGTGTAGCGATTTGAAGCCATTTTGAAACTGGCAATTTACATGCTAATTTGGACCTTTAAGTACTGCTAGCGCTGCCAATGGCAGAAAGTCGCATTAGAAACTCCTATTCCCGCCTGTGTTATTTGCCCATTTCAAGATGGCATCAAATTGACACGCTTGTGGCTGCTAGGTTGCGCATCTAGCCTACTATAGCTGTTGAATATCATTGGACACAGCCGAGTCCAAGGTGACAACTTAATTTTCTACTTCGCTAGTTCCTACCATCTAATATAAACAGATCGATTGGGGATAATTTAAAACCTTCCGTTGGTTACCTGTAACGGTGGGCGTGGCCAAACCACCCACTCGACTAAGCCAAACCGTGCTTTTACGAATGTGTAAAAGAACGCCGGGTATCTGTTGATTTTCTTTCAATTGGCGCGGTTGAAAGGGGCAGTAGCAGTGGCGGCACTACCTACGGCGCTGTGGCGCTGCAGCGCCACCTAAATTTGAGAGAAACTTCACTTATCTATGTATTTCCCCAATATTGACTGTAGTATATTCAAACTGTACGCCACATATCCCGGAAGTGTCCGTGATATGTGCTGCCCCCTATGGGCATTATATAGAACTAGAGTCATCTTCAATGGCTACCTTCAGGCTTCAAAGCTTACCTGAATATACCTGCAACACCAAGCGTTATGTGAGTCTGTAAAGTGAGTGTAATACATCAATAAACGACCAGGTATACATTAGTCTGTCTCGACTACTTATTTCATTATGTTCAGAACCATCAAACATAACATTGACCAAATGGCTAAGATAGACTGACAAGACCTCGTTTCATGTGTGGTTTTTGATGCATTTTATTTGCACGTACAGCACGATTATACGTGTATCCCCAATGACGGCCGTTGCGGCAGTATGTGTATTCTGCACTGCGCGCTGTGAGCGGTTCTGCTCGATCTAGCTATTCCCGCGCGTTTCCCTTCACCCCGCGAAGGAGTTTTCTATCCACAAATTTACAGCGCGGGTGCTCTGTGTTTCAAACAGCGATATGCAATGTCCAGCCTGCGAGCTTCCCTTGCCAAGCTATAGAGCGAGTCCACCTTACCACGCACAGCCGTGATTGGTTACTTTCTCACAGCGAGTCCATTCATTCAACCTGCAACACCCGACCTCAGCTCGAACGAGGAGGAGTTCCGAGGTTTTGACTCTCCAACAGTAGGCCTAGCTCAACAGATGGTAGCCATCAAAAATCCTTTTTGGCTAATGCCTCCACTAGTGGACACGCCTTAGAGAATAAAGTCACAAATCTCAGTAAGACCAGCAAGAAAAAACAAAATCACAACTTCAATTTATCTCATTCCTTCACTACAATGTCGAAAGTTTAAGAAACAAATGTCTTGAAATTGAAATAATCCTAGAATCAAGTAATGTCGACATCTTCTGTGCTAACGAGCACTGGCTAGTAGAAGGGGAAATAGAACACTACAAGCTGAATGGGTTTACCCTGAGAAACAGCCACTGTAGAACTCAACTATCCCGAGGAGGTACCGCAATCTTTGTCAGAAACACTCTAGCCTATATGAATATAATACCCAGGCCAGATCTGCAGAAAGGAAATATAGACAGGCATGCCGAGTTCTCCATTATAGAATTAAAACTTCTTAAAATCATAGTAGTAGCAACGTACAGGGCTCCAGATGGAGATGTTGCCCTATTCCTAAACTCACTTGACCTGATTCTTCACCAAATCACAAAAGAAAAGAAAACTGTTATCCTAGCAGGTTACTTTAACATAGACATTCTACAACTTACAACAAACCAGACTCTTCTAGATGACCTGATAGCATCCTACAACTGTATGCCAACTATAACAGAACCCACCAGCAGTGGCGTAACTAAGGGGGGGGGTTTAGGGGGTTTAAACCCCCCCCGAAACTACATCGAGAATGATTTTACTTAATACTATTAACTTAATACTATATTGTAAGATCCTTAAACCACTTCAGTGTATAACAATCGCAACAAACAACATTTTCATTATATTTATCATACCACTTCACTTAGATAAGATAATAATAATTTAGATAAAAAAATAATAATTTCTTTCAATAATTAAATTACATTATTTATGTGTTCATCTACAACTAATACACCTTTCGCTCGAACCAGTAAAAGTGAGGGTACGTATAAATAAAAATGCGTTAATCTAATATTACAATATCACGGTCTGTGAATTAAAATTTAAATAACGTATGTGACTTGTGAACACAATGTTTCACTTTATGTTGGGATTATAGTGAACAACCATAAAACATTAAAAACACAATTTCTATGCAATTCTTATTCTATGCAATTCTTATCTCAAATTACAAAAAAGGGCTATAAGAACAATATGTAAACTGAAACCTATAGAATCCTGTAAAAAGCATTTTAAAGCATTGAACATTCTAACAATTTTTGGTTTATATGTCTATGTAGCTATCCTTTATATGAATGAACAAGGGCAATTTCTGGCAAGTAGAAATAATGCAATACACTATCACAATACTAGGCAAAAAAACAATTTCTATAGCCATTGCCATAAGAAAAAAATGTATGAAGAAGCTCCAATCTATATAGGATTAAAATTATGGAATAAATTACCAGATGAACTAAAAGAAATAGCGCAGAAGAAAAACATTTTTAAAGTTAAGTTAAAAGAATACATAATAAAGAAAACATTATATTCCATAGAACAATTTTAGAAATGCGACAATCAGAGGCCTATCTAATCTACTTGGAGTATCAGGGATACTACTATCAGTGTTTCTATTTTAATATTATATGTGTACAATGTTTTATATCTATATATGTGTATAGTTACTTAGTCTTAAGTCTTTATTTGTTCCTTTTTAGAATTAGAACATAAGATTATATCTTATGAAATGACCTGTACAATATCATCCAGAATGAATACAACTGTACGTGACGAAATAAATAAATAAATAAATTTAGAACTATAAATAATACCTACTGTAACACTTTAACTTCAATATTACACACAAACGAGTAGTGGTTCGTGTAGTATTCTTTGAGTCTACAAGGCACGAAATAATTATAGAAGTGAAAAAAAATTTCGCCTTCGGCGAAATGGCCTCCGGCGGCTGGGGCTTCGCCCCAGACCCCTTTCAGTCCCCTCATCTCACTTTGCCCTAATAACCCCCCCCGAAATAATTCCTAGTTACGCCACTGCCCACCAGAATAACAGCCCACAGTGAATCTTGTATTGATAATATCTATACAAACACTAACACAACTTTCAATTCCTCGTTATTAGTGAGTGGTCTCTCCGACCATGAAGGTCAATACCTCAAAATAGAACTGACAGACCACAACCAATATGACAACAAGCCAAAATGCAGCTACAAACGAATATTCTCGGAAGAAAACTCTAGAACATTCTGCAATCTACTCGAAAACGAAACATGGGCAGACACAATTGATCAACAAACAACAGATGATAAATACAAGCACTTTATGGACGTGGTAATCAATAACTTTAATATAGCATTCCCCTTAAAAAAACTACTCGATAGGCGTAAATCTCAGACCAAACCCTGGTTTACTGCAGGAATTCAAACCTCTTGCTCTAGGCTGGGCTGTCTGACAAGAATCATCAAAACAAACACGTGCTCCAGTGCATTCAGAAATTATGTAAAAAGATATAAGCTAATTTACAAAAAAGTCCTAATAGCAGCAAAACAAATGTCAGTTAATAACCTCATAAAATATTCAGACAATAAGAGTAAAGCCATCTGGAACATAATCAGAACACACACAAACCACAAATCCAACCTTAATGACAATCCCAAGGTTGATAAGATCGAAAATGGAGGCACCACTCTTACTAACGAGGCGGAAATTTCCAAAGCCTTCAACAATTTTTTTATTAGCATCCCCTCAGAACTTGAAAAGGGGAACCCTTCACCCTGTAACCATGATCCAGATGCAATAACCATTCTTAAAACAAACGTTCAGAGTAACATCCATACTATGTTTATGAATCCCACCTCACCACAAGAAATAAAATCAATAACGCTAAACTTAAAAACAAAAACCGCTCAGGATATAAACGAACTCTCAGAAAAAATTATAAAAAGATGTATAAACTACCTTCTTACTCCTCTTGAGGATGTTTTTAACAGTTCCCTTCAATCAGGCATTTTCCCTAAACTTATGAAACAAGCCCTAGTTATTCCTATTTAGAAAAAAGGTCAGAATAGTCAACTAAACAACTATAGACCCATTAGCATTCTCCCTGTCTTTTCAAAAATTCTAGAAAAAATAGTAGCTATTCGCCTACTTAACTTTCTACAACAACATGACATACTTGTGAAAAACCAACATGGATTTTTACCAGGAAAATCAACTGACTCAGCAGCAGCAGAGCTACTTGATAAAGTATACAAGTCCCTAGACCAAGGACATAACACTTTAGGAGTATTTTTCGACCTAAGAAAGGCGTTTGATTGCGTCCAACAGAAGCTACTAATTGACAAGCTCAACCACTATGGCATACGAGGAACAGCTGGGGAATGGTTCTCTTCCTACCTCAGCAATCGTCAGCAACAGGTTGTCATTAATAAACACAAAAACTCGGCATCAGGATGGAAGGTTAATAACGTAGGGGTTCCACAAGGCTCAGTCTTGGGTCCCATTCTGTTCCTCACACTTATTAATGACCTACCTTTATACTGCAGTAGCAGTACATGCAGGGACATTCTAGTTTTTGTACTCCATATGATCCTTTTTGCTGACGACACTAGCATTATTCTATCCTGCCCATTTCCAACCTTAACAAAGGAAACTATTAATAAAATTGTTCAGTTAATATGTCTATGGTTTCAAGCCAATAAACTGTTCTTAAACGAAGACAAAACCCAACTACTAGATTTTAAAATTAAAAAGAACACCAATCCGAGTCAAAACAGCATTTCAATTAATACCAAGCTGGTTAACACCGGAGACAACTGCAACTTTCTCGGTCTTGGTATAGACAGGCAACTCAACTGGCAATCACACATAGAGAGCATGTGTAAGCGTCTAAACTCCAACATTTACGCACTTCGAATCTATCTTCCTTGTCTAGTGGGGAAACACTACGCACTGCATATTTTGCCAATTTTCATGCGACCATGTCATACGGCATCCTATCATGGGGAACTGCTGCAAGATACCAATTAAAACGTGTTCTTACACTTCAAAAAAGAGCTATAAGAATTATAGCCAATATAAAAAATCGAGACAGCTGCCGGAGTAAATTTAAGGAAGCTAACATAATGATTGTCACTAACACCTACATATACAAAACTGCATGCTTCATCAAATCCAACCCCAATTCATTCCCAAATAACATCCCACACCCACAACACAAGACAGAAAGACGCACTACAATATCCCCAACACAAAACGACAAACCTGGAGAAAAGCCTATATTACATGGGGAGAAGAGTTCTCAATAAACTTCAAAATCTTTTAAAAGCAGATATACTCAAGCCAAAGCTTAAGCAGTACCTCCTTGAACACCCTTTTTATAGCCTTAACGAGTTCTTTGACCAGTAGAAATTACCAGTATGTTATCTAGATTAAATTCTTAGGATTAAAAAATATTAAAATTAAATTAAGATTAAAATCTAGTATTACAACTTTACATTAATCTTACGAACCTATGGTGTTTGCTATTATTGATATTATTATCAATTATCATTAGGCATAACTCTCCTGTAAAATTAGTTTTAGTATAATTTATGTAACCATCCTGACGAAACCCAAATCATGTATCCACATAGATAATGGTGAATAAACTTACTTAACTTTACTTTACTTTACTTCATTTTATTATCAGCCTTTGAGATAACATTGTGTCGTCAACCTGTCGGCTGCTGTTACAGTTCTTTGCAAATAGTTTCGGTTCGGTGTTGTGTTTTGTGTTTTGAATAGCCTGTTGTGTCTCATAACCAATGTAAAATAGTGCTTCGTATGATCGTGTTGACGTTATTATATTGCGTGGTGTTCTTTGCGTGTGTTATTCCGCATTACATCGGTGAGTAATTTAATAGCAAACATTAAACTAGCATTATGTGTGGCGAAGCACATGGCCTAGCACCTGTGTACCATGTTCCGTTTTATGTATGGCGCGAAGCACGGTATTCGATATCAAGTAATTGACTGAAATGTAATACTTAATATTAATCAGATTAAAATGAATTCTGTAGCTGCATTATTGGACAGACCTTTTGCTTCTCGTAGACTTAAAGAAAATTTGGAGATTAAAAAACTCGGTCGCCAAACCCCAGAACTCACTATAAAACAGGCCAGTAAAAGTAACAGCAAGCAGTAGGAACATAAATTCCAAAACTGTTATTATACTATGTTTGATTGGGTGTGTGGTTACAGTGTAAAGAATGCAGTGTTCTGTTTTCCATGCATTCTTTTTGGGGGGAAGCCATCGTGGACGAAAACAGGTGTAACGGAGCTAAGCCCCATGTTAAATAAAATAACAGCACATGACGGTTCTAAAAAACACATAACAAACGTTATGCAGCTCGATAATATCTTTGATATTATTCAGTCAAAAGTGCCATTCGTTTTCGTTTCGGGGGGGGGGGGGGGGGGGGGCGTGTACGTCTTTGTGTCTCTGAAGAAGAAATCCACATGTTGTATTACAGCTCCACCTCCCATAACCCCCACGAGCCTCCACTGGGCAGTAGACAATGTCCTGAGATCGGTATGCGAAGACTTTCGTTGGGACTAGTATACCATTGAACACGATATCAGTAATAACGATATAATATGCAATGTAATGTGTTTTTTTTTTTTTATGATTTTAATTGTTTGTGTTTAACAACGTACTAGATAGCCTGGGTTATATGACGTAACTTCTGAACCTGATCCATTATGGGCTACATGGCGGGATTCGTCATGAGGGGACGGCAGCCGGCCAGCGCAGTTGACCTTGCGCAGTCTACAGTACCACTAGCGCAGTACACACATCATCTGCCGTACAAAGAGCTCGGACCGGGAGATATAATACTTACCGATGGAAGGTCTGACTGAAAACCGTTGCTGGCAAGTGCAGTTGGCCTTGCGCAGTCTACAGTACCACTAGCGCAGAACACACATCATCTGCCGTACAAAGAGCTTGGACCGGGAGATATAACACCGATGAAAGGTCTGACTGAAAACTGTAGCCGGCCAGCGCTGTTGGCCTTGCGCAGTTTACCGTACGACTAGCGCAGTACACACATCATCTGCCGTACAAAGAGCTTGGACCGGGAGATATAACACTTAGCGATGGAATGTCTGACTGAAAACCGTTGCTGGCAAGCGCTGTTGGCCTTGCGCAGTCTACAGTACCACTAGCGCAGTACACACATCATCTGCCGTACAAAGAGCTTTGACTGGGAGATACAACACTTACCGATGGAAGGTCTGACTGAAAACTGTAGCCGGCAAGCGCAGTTGGCCTTGCGCAGTACACACATCATCTGCCGTACAAAGAGTTTGGACTGGGAGATACAACACTTACCGATGGAAGGTCTGACTGAAAACTGTAGCCGGCAAGCGCAGTTGGCCTTGCGCAGTACACACATCATCTGCCGTACAAAGAGTTTGGACTGGGAGATACAACACTTACCGATGGAAGGTCTGACCATAGAGATACCACAGAGTGGTACTATATTAGCTATGTTTACATGGTGGACCGTACTGAGTACCAGACTGAGAACTGTCATGGTCGCTTGCGTTTATATGAAGGTGTACCCAAACTTGATTTCGGTCTCGCGCCACATTGGTCGTACATAACCCTACTTTTTTCTTCTGCCATATAAAATTAATTTAAAGATGCATCCCGGCGAACAAAAGTTTCCAAGCTGTTGTAAATATTTTACTTGATTTTTGTTGAAGGCAACTACAATTATTTTCCATCTTATTCACCTACAAACAGCGTTAGTTCAAAGCTTCAGTTCTTCAGTCAGTACGTTCTACCCGTTTACATGATAGGACTGAGTCGGTCTTTCGGTACGGTCTAGCGTTTTTGGCGGACCGGACCCAGTCGGTTCGGTCCCATTTTCTAGTTGTGTACATGGCCCTGGACCGTACTCAGTACCGGACTCAGTCCGCCATGTAAACAGGGTAAATAACTCTATGGGTCTGACTGAAAACTGTAGCTGGCCAGCGCAGGCGCAGTTTACAGTACCACTAGCGCAGTACACACATCATCTGCCGTACAAAGAGCTTGGACCGGGAGATATAACACTTATGGTACGTTTACAGCTACGCGTTGCAAGCGAAGCGAGGGCGCGAGCTCCAATCAGCGGCCGAGTTGCAAGCAAAGAAGTTAATAGTTTCACGCAAACTCGGCCATTGACTGGAGCTCGCGCCTTTGTTTCGCTCTCAACGCGTAGCTGTAAACGTACCATTACCGATAGAAGGTCTGAAAACTGAAGCTGGCAAGTGCAGTTCTGGCGCAGTCTACAGTACGACTACCGCAGTACTCACATCATCCGGCGGTACAAAGAGCTTGGACCGGGAGATATAACACTTACCGATAGAAGGTCTGAAAACTCCAATCGGCAGATCTTGTCCGTGTGTCCTTACTGCGTCCTCTGACAACGCTTTTGTGAATGAGTAAGTGTTCGGCCATTTTCCCATCAGCCTGCAAGAAGACGAAACCAACTAGGGTGCTTAGATGTCTTACCAGGGTAGTGTAACATAAAGGGCGTTGTGTTTCATTGTTAGTTTAGAAGGCTGTGTTTCATTGTTAGGTGATTGTTAGTTTCAAGTTGTTGATTTTGGTAACTAAGGAGAGTGATTATGCGGTGACCTAGCAACGGCAGAGGTGGTAGAAAGTCTGTGTGTTCTTAGATGATGTTTTAAAATCTAATTCAACATAAAAAGTCGGTTTTCGTGTGTGTGGCGTATCGTGAAATCCATCATCGAGATACGTGTGAAAGTTCAAGGAAGAAATCATCGAGTAACTCAGTGCACTGACGTCGCTACAAGGATACCTTGAAGGAGCAGCTGCATAATCCAAAATTTTACACATCATCTTGACAGAAAATGTATGTAGTTGACCTATTTTGAAATTAGCAACAAATTATAACCACAATACCGAATGAGCTAGATTATTATTTTTATTATTATTATTATTATTATTATTATTATTATTATTATTATTATTATTATTATTATTATTATTATTAGTAGTTTTTTAAACGTAAACTTTTCCGGGTTTGTGAGTTCAAGGGTTCACATACATTTCTTTTTTTTAACGTGTGAGCGAGAGAAGCGAGCGTCTTAATTATAGACTTTATGGCACTGGTTCTGTTTGTTTTTGTTTTTGTCTCGGGATAGCGGTCAAACGGAAAGTCCGATCAAGCTGAATTTTGAAACGTCCATAAGCTTCGATTGATTGATTGATTAATGGGGCTTAACGTCTCATATTTATGCAACTATGGCTAATCGAGACGATGAGCGGGTGATAATGAAGATGAGAAAGATGATAATGAAGAATAAAGCCACATCCGAATCAGATCCATTGTACGTCGCGTGGGTCTTCATACGGGAGTCCAGCAAGGGAGGGCAGGGCCAAATGGGAGGGGAAATATTCAATGGGACAGTGGGACAATTACAGAATAGTTACTGAAAAAAATTTTCTGAAACAAAATGGCAGCAAAATAAGACACAGCCATATTTTTAATATCATTTTTACGGTCACGAATGTATTCATTTTATGGCGATCTGATGTTTTGGCAAAGTTACACAAAAGTTAATCGAAAATATTTTTCTGAAACACATAACGGCAAAATGGGAGGTGGCTATATTATGGTCAATTTTTGTCCGGTCACGAATATACTAACTAAAACGCGAAGTGATTCGTATTAAGGCAGAAATTACATTTCTATTGCTGTCAATTGCTAGTAACGGTGGCGGACCGTGTAGAAAACACTAGACGAAATGACAACAAAAATTCTTAGCAACGCACATTGCACTGCATTCCAAGAATGTCGGGAAGTATAATTGCTATGGAAATTAGAACAAAATTTGAAATACGCATTCTTGTATTGTTGCTATGTTGTGGTTTAACAAAGTACTGGACAAGTGGGGGGGGGGGGGGGGGGGGGGGTTGAAGGAAAAACATAATTTATATATTGAACAAAAAATCGCATGCTCGCTTATCGCTTACACAGAGCGTTTTCCTAGTTTTTAACATTGTGGAAATGGATGGGAAAAGACCTGACTTGGGAGTTCGACGAGCCTCCGCCAGGGGCCGCATTCCAGTACATTTTTTTATCCTCCTTAACTCTCGCTAACCCCATGTTAAAATGACCCATGGGTTAACTCCTACCCAGACGTCCCTGCATAATTCGGAGGCAAATATGACCCTGTCCGATAGTAGGGTTATGAAGAGATATCTCAACAATACTTGGAAATGCCACCATTTTGTTAATACCCATGTGTAAAGTTTCACAAATAACACATTTCAATTCTTTACTTGGGAATATCCACCTTCATGGATACGTTACTTTATGTGTTTATTGAAGTTTATAAACAATTTTGTGTATTAAAAGAACATTATATAGGTCCTACATATGTAAATTTGTAGTTTTTTTTGTGTATTTTGTCGACGTTTTGAGGTTATTAAACTATTTTTGTTTGATATTGTTTTTATTTGGCCCTTTTTTCAACAATGTCTTTCTTCGATCGGCGTCTCAATTGCCGACTCCTGATTGGCTATTGGCTAACACCGGGGTTAAGTTTGCAAATGTAGGAATAGTCTTCGCCATTTGGTGATAGCTGGCGGAAAAGTCTTTGATTCTAAATCCTCTTGTAACTCTAGCCTACCCACGATTTAACGGATAATTGAGCGGCGACAGGAATACCCGAAAAATTTAACCCATTTGTTTGTATATCCACATTTTTGATTGAATGATTAATGGGGCTTAACGTCTCATATTTATGCAACGATGGCTAATCGAGACGATGATAATGATGATGATGAGGGATGACGGTGATAATGAAGATGAGAAAGATGATAATGAAGAATAAAGCCACATCCGAATCAGATCCATTGTACGTCGCGTGAGTCGTCATACCGGAGTCCAGCAAGGGAGGGCAGGGCCAAGTGGGAGGAGAAATATTCAATGGGACAGTGGGGGGGAAAGGGGATTGGGGTGTGGACTGCACTTCGTCTGACTTCTCCTCCTCGACCAGTCCGGCTTGGGTGGCCCTACCAGAAGCATACGCTTCCGCCGGCATAGCTCTCGGGATCAACAAAGCACGCAAACCTGCCCACCACGATAAGGTGGCAGTCCCTGGGCAGGATCCACATTTTTAAGAAAACATATTTTTTTTTTTTCATCCTGAACTCATAATGCTATACAGAGAGAGACATGGGTAGAAGAGAATAAGTTCAATCAGGCATATTGATCTGGACATGGGGTTCCAATAGCGAATACTACCCTTCTCTTTCTTTCTTGTTCTTTCTCTGTCGACCTTCCCATTATCCTTGGAGTGCAGTTTTGTGTTAGGACCTTTGAATAGGAATTTTGTTGCATGTTAGAAAGGAAGTAGCTTATGGACGATTTGGGGAAGGATGTAAAAAATATGTAAACAATCCCTTGAAATGTACAAATATCGCGACCTAAACGTCATAGTCATTCCAACACACCTCATTTTCCTTTCCTTTCGTTTCAGCACACGGACAGTAAACCGTTCATCATTATCCACAACACCCGGTAGCGAGTGGTTTCTTGTCACCAAATACCTTAATAGGAATAGCTTCGCTATTAATATGATCGACTGGTACCATTTAACATGGAAGGCGGCGGCGACACAGTTTGCAGCGCTCCTGGCGGCGCGGAGTAACCCTAAGCCCGCGAATTCAAATCTGCTGCCCAGAGAGCTAGCATTTTCAGATAAAGTTTCATCAAATACTTACATACTAACACTGATTTTACCATAACTTACTATTTGTAAAATTATTTAAACCGTTCATGATGCTCCTTTTTGTTTCAGTAATGCATATCATGTTCTACAATCTCGTACAATATGATATGTAACTTTGTTATGGAAGTACGACGTTCCATACAACTAGGTACCTATTCACAGCATGATCATAAGTTTTCTTGAGTCTCTGTGAATAGCAGAGTTTGGCAGTGCTCTTGCCTAACAAATAAATATTAGTTGGCCAAATTATATGCCGGCCAGCGGCTACAAAGTTCAAAACAACATGAAGAAGAACGTGCGTAGAATCAGCTTTTGGGATTGATTGATTGATTACTGGGGCTTAACGTCTCATATTTATGCAACGATGGCTAATCGAGACGATGAGCGGGTGATAATGAAGATGAGAAAGATGATAATGAAGAATAAAGCCACATCCGAATCAGATCCATTGTACGTCGCGTGAGTTGTCATACGGGAGTCCAGCAAGGGAGGGCAGGGCCAAGTGGGAGGAGAAATATTCAATGGGACAGTGGGGGGGAAAGGGGCTAGGGGTGTGGACTGCACTTCGTCTGACTTCTCCCCCTCGACCTGTCCGGCTAGGGTGGCCCTACCAGAAGCATATACGCTTCCGCCGGCATAGCTCTCGGGATCAACAAAGCACGCAAACCTGCCCACCGCGATAAGGTAGCAGTCCCTGGGCAGGATCAGCTGTTGGGGATGAGGAGCATGGAAATAAACGAAGCAGAGCAGAGGTTCTACTTCGACAACAAATGTGTATTTGCATGTACTGTAATGAGGAGATGATTTGGTAATAGGCGTACATAATGGTTTTAATAAAACAATGAATACATTGCTAGCAAAGGAAAATATCAGATCAAGGAAGGCAGGGCAAAATTGTCTCCTTGTGGCCTAGGCCTACCATGGGCTTATTATTGCCTGCCCTATACTGGTTGTGGAATTTCAATAAAATTTTGGTGAGTTAGTGTATGCACGCCCGCTAAGGTTTCTGAATGATAGCCCCCTCCCCCAACCCCTACCCCCACTAAGACACCAACATGCAATAATGCTTTTCTAAACCATTCAGCCGATTCCGATACAATTTCGGGGAGTTAGTGTATGCGCGCCCGCTAAGGTTTCTGAACGATTACAAACCCCCCCCAACCCCTACCCCCACTAAGACACCAACATGCAATAATGCTTTTTCTAAACCATTCAGCCGATTGCGATACAATTTCTGGGAGTTAGTGTATGCGCGCCCGCTAAGGTTTCTGAACGATTACAAACCCCCCCCAACCCCTACCCCCACTAAGACACCAACATGCAATAATGCTTTTTCTAAACCATTCAGCCGATTGCGATACAATTTCGGGGAGTTAGTGTATGCGCGCCCGCTAAGGTTTCTGAATGATTACAACCCCCTCCAAGCCCCCCTCACCCCCCACCCCCACTGAGACACCAATATGCAATAATGCTTTCCTAAACCATTCATCCGACTACGAAACAATTTTGGTGAGTTAGTGTATGCACGCCCGCTAAGGTTTCTGAATGATTATAACCCCTCTCCAACCCCCCTCACCCCCCACCCCAACTGAGCCACCAACATGCAATAATGCGTTCTATTATTATTCATCCGATTGCAATAAAACTTTGGTGAGTTATTGCGCGCACGCCCGCGAAGGTTTCTGAATGAGTACAACCCCCCTCACCCCCTTTGTGTATCAACAGACGGGAAAATATATTGTGTCTCAAAAACACTTCAATAAATAGAATTAAAACATAAATACTTTATTTCTTTCATGGGCATTGCAACGCATGCCGGGTTTGCTAGTTGTAATTAAATTAACCCTTTGATTTATACATCCACGTAGGAAAGTTAGTAACTCATAATCATACAGGCTAGGCCTACGAGTATAATTCGTCGTCAAAAGTACGATCACATCCGGGATGTGTACGATACGATAAGTGTCCAAAAGTAGTGTCAACTAATCACTGGTACCTAGTTGACACCCGCACAATTCAAATTCCCACCAAAATCGTATTTGTTTAGAGTGAATTAACTCGTTCTTAAAACTATCCGTTATACTATTTAAAATACGTGGTTGGTGGTTTTACAATACTACAGCTTAGTCAAAGCTACTATTATTAACATAACATGTGTCTTCATCTTATTTTATTCGTAGTCGTGGGCCAAATCGAGCTTACTCGGCATACAAATTGCATGCTTAGCTCCCGCGATGAACGTTGTTGGTACTCCGCGCCGCCTCAGCGCTAGTGTCGAAGCTGTCGCCATGATTTCCTGGGAGTCCATCGTATTATTATTGCTACGGTATTTGTTGTCACTGTCAACTAAAAACCCACAATAGCGGAACACTTGTAGCGGTCAACCCCCTACTGACAGCCAAAAGCCGGTAGCTTTCACCAAATGGCGAAGACTATATAATACTGGAATGAGGCCCCTGTTAGCGGACAACAGACCTACTTGTGTGAGAGATGATCCAGTGTGCTGTGGTCTGCGGTCTCGGCCAGGTAGATCGCGTGATCGCTGGGTATCAGGGGGGCGTAGAAACGCTCGTCTATTTGACTCTCAGGGCAGTTGGAGTAGGCGGTGGACACGTGGACTACAGACTGTAACCAAACACTGTAATAGAGTAGGCGGTGGACACGTGGACTACAGACTGTAACCAAACACTGTAATAGAGTAGGCGGTGGACACGTGGACTACAGACTGTAACCAAACACTGTAATAGAGTAGGCGGTGGACATTCTATCTACATGGCGGACCGTACTGAGTACCAGACTGAGAACTGTCATGGCCGCTTGTGTTTATATGAAGGTGTACCCAAACTTGATTTTGGTCTCGCGCCACACTTGTTCGTTGTAGTCGTACATAACCCTACTTGTTTCTTCTGCCATATAAAATTAATTTGAGGATGCATCCCGGCGAACAAAAGGTAACAAGCTGTTGTAAATATTTTACTTGATTTTTGTTGATGGCAACTACAATTATTTTCCATCTTATTCACCTACAAACAGCGTTCGTTCAAAGTTCCAGTTCTTCAGTCAGTACGTTCTATCCGTTTACATGATAGGACTGAGTCGGTATTTCGGCACGGTCTAGCTTTTTTGGCGGACCGGACCCAGTCGGTTCGGTCCCATTTTCTAGGTGTTTACATGGCCTGGACCGTACCCAGTAGGCCTACCGGACTCAGTCCGCCATGTAAACAGGGTACTTGTGTGATTAGGTACCTGATCACAGTAACAACGAAGCTTTAAACGGATAGAATGTGGAAAGGCAACATTCACTGTCATATTTCTTATTTGCTACAAATTCAAGAGTTTTCCTTCCTCTTATTGTTCCGGAGAAAGGTAGATGTGATACCCACTCACCCTGAGTTTCCTGAATGTCCTGCAGAGATTCAGGACCTCCCTCGTCCCCCTCACGTTCTGCAAGATGGCGGACGAGAGCTGCTCGTCGAACCTGACAGTGGCGGCCACGTGGAACACGATGTCGACCTTCACCGCAGACAGACAGACAGACATATAGACAGACAGTGGCGGCCACGTGGAACACGATGTCGACCTTCACCGCAGACAGACAGACAGACATATAGACAGACAGTGGCGGCCACGTGGAACACGATGTCGACCTTCACCGCAGACAGACAGACAGACATATAGACAGACATATAGACAGACAGACAGACATATAGACAGACATATAGACAGACAGTGGCGGCCACGTGGAACACGATGTGGACCTTCACCGCAGACAGACAGACAGACAGACACATAGACAGACAGTGGCGGCCACGTGGAACACGATGTCGACCTTCACCGCAGACAGACAGACAGACAGACATATAGACAGACAGTGGCGGCCACGTGGAACACGATGTCGACCTTCACCGCAGACAGACAGACAGACATATAGACAGACAGTGGCGGCCACGTGGAACACGATGTCGACCTTCACCGCAGACAGACAGACAGACCGACATATAGACAGACAGTGGCGGCCACGTGGAACACGATGTCGACCTTCACCGCAGACAGACAGACAGACAGACATATAGACAGACAGTGGCGGCCACGTGGAACACGATGTCGACCTTCACCGCAGACAGACAGACACAGACATATAGACAGACAGTGGCGGCCACGTGGAACACGATGTCGACCTTCACCGCAGACAGACAGACAGACAGACATATAGACAGACAGTGGCGGCCACGTGGAACACGATGTCGACCTTCACCGCAGACAGACAGACAGACAGACAGACATATAGACAGACAGTGGCGGCCACGTGGAACACGATGTCAACCTTCACCGCAGACAGACAGACAGACAGACATATAGACAGACAGTGGCGGCCACGTGGAACACGATGTCGACCTTCACCGCAGACAGACAGACAGACAGACAGACAGACATATAGACAGACAGTGGCGGCCACGTGGAACACGATGTCAACCTTCACCGCAGACAGACAGACAGACAGACATATAGACAGACAGTGGCGGCCACGTGGAACACGATGTCGACCTTCACCGCAGACAGACAGACAGACAGACAGACACATAGACAGACAGTGGCGGCCACGTGGAACACGATGTCGACCTTCACCGCAGACAGACAGACAGACATATAGACAGACAGTGGCGGCCACGTGGAACACGATGTCGACCTTCACCGCTGACAGACTGACAGACAGACATATAGACAGTCATAGACAGACAGACAGGCATATATACTGAGACAGACAGACATACATATAGACAGACAGACATATAGACAGACATATAGACAGACATATAGACAGACAGGCATATATACTGAGACAGACAGACAGACAGACAGACAGACAGACAGACAGACAGACAGACTAACAGACAGACAGGTAGACAGACAGTCAGGCAGACTGACAGACAGGCAGACAGACAAACAGACAGATAGACGGACAGACTGACTGACAGACTAACAGACAGTCAGGCTGACAGACAGACCGACAGACAGACAGACAGACAGACAGACAGACAGACAGACAGACAGACAGACAGGCAGGCAGACAGAGAGACAGAAAGACAGACAGACAGGCAGACAGACAGACAGACAGACAGGCAGACAGACTGACAAGACATACAAACAGACAGGTAGACAGACAGGCAGACAGACAGACAGACAGACAGACAGACAGACAGACAGACAGACAGACAGGCAGACAATAGACTGACAGACAGACATATAGACAGACAGACAGACAGACAGACATACATATAGACTGACAGATTGAATTGGGCGCCCGACACTAGGTCAAAAGTAGAGCACAACTCTAATCCCTCTAATCATTATTCATTAGTTGAACATTGTAATTTAAATTACTTACATTAAGTTAAGTCTTTCGAAATGTCAGGCAGTTTAGGGCATCAGGTTAATATCAACCCATGTTTCAATTGCCGGTGAATTTACTCTTAGTACGTTTTACAAGTACTTTTACTTTTAGTTAGGGTACGGTCCGAAACCTGCTGAGAATGCTTTAAGCATGCTTGGCCCGTACCGAAACCTATTGAATGTGCTTTACCCAGCGTTCCGAAACCTCATTCGTGAGCATATTCAGCACGCTCAATATGCCCGAGGTTTTCAATGGGGCTGCGAACGCAAAGCTCGTCGCAGAGCGCGCCACGTCCGTAGCTCCGAACGTGATGTACTAGCAGACGACAAGTGGATGCGTGTTGCACGTTGTAAACGTCATGTCACCTCATTTCACTATAATCACTTAGTACTCTTCAAGACATTTCTATCTTATATGATCTTAAAATCTAACTGGCCATTAATATATTTTTATTACATATGCAAAATATAAAGCGATGTGATGGCTCAGTAGATTAAAATTAGAAATGGTTGAATGCGTGGTTTTATTAGATACAGGCCTATTTCCTCTCCGCAGTCATGCCACACTTGGTTACTTAAAGGGTTGGAATGGCCATATTAAAAGACAAATTTCTAAACCTTTTGAGGGGAATAGGGAAACACCATTATTCTTTTTGTGTTTATGCTAGTTTGCCCCCTGTCGACAAAGTAAACACATGAGTAGGCCTAATATGGCAAATAGTGTAGACCTAGGCCTAACAAAGACACATTTTGAGACCTAACAAAATAGAAAAATTAACATTAAAAGCAATTAAAGACGAATTGAGAAAGCGTGGTGCACCTCTTCACGGAAAGAAGGCGAATTTGCTTGAAAGGTATACCTATTTAGGCACGGCGCGAGGATTTTGAGGGTTTATAAAAATTAGCCTTCAAGGCCTAGCTTGAGCTTGCATGCTGGGCTTAGCAAATGTTGTTTATGCCGGGCGTACCTAATTATCTTGTCGTTTCTTTATAGATTAAATGCGTATGAACGCAATAAAAACTTTAAAGGAGACGATGTTGTTAATGCTGAGGATCATATTATGACCACTCCCCCACCTGAAATGTACAAGGATATAAATGGGGATACCAAATTGCCTCCTTGTACAAAGGAGCGAATTTCGTGTTTTCTCTCTAGGTATGAAGCAATAACTCTGTGTCAATAATTATTATTCAGTAAAAACTAAATTAATTACGGCCTATTTTTATTAGTAACATTGTTTAGTAGCCCTACGTATTCTACGTAAATAAATCCAATAGCCTATGATGTGTAGGAAGCCTACTAAGAAATAGGGCTAGGCCTAGCCCTCGGTGTAGCCTGTATGCATAGGGCTTGGTAGAGTAGCCTACCTATGCGCTACATTCATTGTATGACAATAACCATGGTTTTAGTGACAATTAGGCATAATATACTGTTTATAAACAAAGCATGTCATTATCTGTCACAATATTGATGCTTTCGTAGGCCAACATGGAAGTAGAAACTCGAATTAAAAAATTAACCTAGTAATGACAAAACATAAGGTTACGCCACAGATAATATTACGACCAAGGTAGGGCTAGGGCCTAGCCCTAGCAAGGAGGCCAACAGCTAGCTACACTTGAGGGTTGAGGTTATGGGTAGGCCTACCCAAGCCTCGCCGAATCTCTGACATTCCGTAGGAGTAAACAAAAACCTGGTATTAGGAATATATTTATTGATGATCTATTGACTTCGGCCTACAGCCAATAATGATCTACCTGAAGTATATCCCTCAACATGAAAGTCGTCAGACTTGAAGTGTGCGGAACAAACAACACTATAGTTGAGGTGGGATGCCAAATTTTCCGCCTCACCGCGATTTCCCACGCCTTTCTAAGCTTTTTGTCTTTGGGAAATTTATTCCCACCATTATTTTTACAATTTGGGACGCAGCAATACGTCATTTTGCTTATTTTAAACAATTTTCATTACCATAAAAAAACTCCTGTCAGCCATAGCTGTGTTGTTCGCATTACACCTGCCACACCCCCCTGCTAGATTCGAGGATCTAATGCGCTAGCGCTCCTAGTGAGCAAGTTTGGCAGTTCGGAGCCTCATTGAGCATCTCCAGCATAAGGTGGTTTTTGGCGGCATTTTAAAAATGCCTTACAGACGGACCTAACCTTGGGCTTAACCTAAGTGTAAGATTGCGCCAAAATCATATGTTTGCACATGTATTGGAGCCTAGTATATTTAATTGATTTGACTTACGCCTCTATCAACCTTTTTAATTAACCTAACTGTTTGACAGCTAATGTAGTGGGCGTGGCAAAACGACCTTGCGCCTGATTGACCTAAACAGCCAAAGCCTATGATTGAAGTGTTCCGTAAGTATATCGTGCTTATAGATGCTTTAACGTGCTGGAGAATGCTAGGGGCAAAGCATTCTCAGCAGGTTTCGGACCGTACCCTTTGTAGAAGAAAATTTAAATGAAAGTATTTAAAAAAAATTCTTTGGATTCTAATTAAATGTTACTTCTATATTTTGATAAGTGATTTCATACATTAAATTGTTCAATCATTAGTACCAAAATATTAAGTATAAACACATTTCCAGTTTAAATATTAAACTCACTGCGCGAAGACTTTGTTTACTATCTTGAAGATGACAATTGTAGATAATAATTGATAGCGCGCATGATTTTAAAAGATCGCTGATTTAAATGTTAACTATTTATTTATTCATTGATTATCAATCATTTTGTGGAACCCACCTGTAGCTCCAGCAAGTGTCTGTATGGAACCCACCTGTAGCTGCAGCAAGTGTCTGTATGGAACCCACCTGTAGCTGCAGCAAGTGTCTGTATGGAACCCACCTGTAGCTGCAGCAAGTGTCTGTATGGAACCCACCTGTAGCTCCAGCAAGTGTCTGTATGCAACCCACCTGTAGCTGCAGCAAGTGTCTGTATGCAACCCACCTGTAGCTGCAGCAAGTGTCTGTATGCAACCCACCTGTAGCTCGAGCAAGTGTCTGTATGCAACCCACCTGTAGCTGCAGCAAGTGTCTGTATGCAACCCACCTGTAACTGCAGCAAGTGTCTGTATGCAACCCACCTGTAGCTCGAGCAAGTGTCTGTATGGAACCCACCTGTAGCTGCAGCAAGTGTCTGTATGGAACCCACCTGTAGCTGCAGCAAGTGTCTGTATGGAACCCACCTGTAGCTGCAGCAAGTGTCTGTATGGGACCCACCTGTAGCTGCAGCAAGTGTCTGTATGGAACCCACCTGTAGCTGCAGCAAGTGTCTGTATGGAACCCACCTGTAGCTCCAGCAAGTGTCTGTATGGAACCCACCTGTAGCTGCAGCAAGTGTCTGTATGGAACCCACCTGTAGCTCCAGCAAGTGTCTGTATGGAACCCACCTGTAGCTACAGCAAGTGTCTGTATGGAACCCACCTGTAGCTGCAGCAAGTGTCTGTATGGAACCCACCTGTAGCTGCAGCAAGTGTCTGTATGGAACCCACCTGTAACTGCAGCAAGTGTCTGTATGGAACCCACCTGTAGCTGCAGCAAGTGTCTGTATGGAACCCACCTGTAGCTGCAGCAAGTGTCTGTATGGAACCCACCTGTAACTGCAGCAAGTGTCTGTATGGAACCCACCTGTAGCTCGAGCAAGTGTCTGTATGGAACCCACCTGTAGCTGCAGCAAGTGTCTGTATGGAACCCACCTGTAGCTGCAGCAAGTGTCTGTATGGAACCCACCTGTAGCTCCAGCAAGTGTCTGTATGCAACCCACCTGTAGCTGCAGCAAGTGTCTGTATGGAACCCACCTGTAGCTCCAGCAAGTGTCTGTATGGAACCCACCTGTAGCTGCAGCAAGTGTCTGTATGCAACCCACCTGTAGCTGCAGCAAGTGTCTGTATGGAACCCACCTGTAGCTCCAGCAAGTGTCTGTATGCAACCCACCTGTAGCTGCAGCAAGTGTCTGTATGGAACCCACCTGTAGCTGCAGCAAGTGTCTGTATGGAACCCACCTGTAGCTGCAGCAAGTGTCTGTATGGAACCCACCTGTAGCTGCAGCAAGTGTCTGTATGGAACCCACCTGTAACTGCAGCAAGTGTCTGTATGGAACCCACCTGTAGCTGCAGCAAGTGTCTGTATGGAACCCACCTGTAACTGCAGCAAGTGTCTGTATGGAACCCACCTGTAGCTGCAGCAAGTGTCTGTATGGAACCCACCTGTAGCTCCAGCAAGTGTCTGTATGGAACCCACCTGTAGCTCCAGCAAGTGTCTGTATGGAACCCACCTGTAGCTCCAGCAAGTGTCTGTATGGAACCCACCTGTAGCTGCAGCAAGTGTCTGTATGGAACCCACCTGTAGCTGCAGCAAGTGTCTGTATGGAACCCACCTGTAGCTGCAGCAAGTGTCTGTATGGAACCCACCTGTAGCTCCAGCAAGTGTCTGTATGGAACCCACCTGTAGCTCCAGCAAGTGTCTGTATGGAACCCACCTGTAGCTCCAGCAAGTGTCTGTATGGAACCCACCTGTAGCTCCAGCAAGTGTCTGTTCTCCAGGCTAATACCCAGAGCCTCCAACGAAATGTCTCCGGCCACCACGCGGAGCTTTGACCGGAATTCCGGACGTTCCTTCTTTATCCGGTCGAAACACTGGAAACAAATCGACCAACAATAAGTTGTACTTCCGGTGCACAGTGGCCGTATTCACAAGAGATATTATCGTTGAGTGAGTAACATAGGGTAGAGGGCAAAAGGAAAAAGTTACTTTTGTTAAGTACTTCAGTTACTGTTACAGTTGTTTGCCACTGAAAGTAATTCAGTTAGTCCTACAAATATAGTCACTTTCTTACCAAAGTACTTGAGTTACATTTACAATTACTTTATAAAGTAATTGAATTACTTCTCGTTAGTTACTTTGTACAATTTCTTAAAAGTTGAACTTGAGTCAGCAAAACTAACACAAAATTAAGGACAATGTTTGTATTTTGCTGCCACTTACATAATATTGTAATAGTATGCTGACTACTTTAGCTTATTAAGTAATTTATTATGAAATTAATATGTCCTAAAACATAAATACGAATTTAGGGTACTTAGGGGCCAGGCCTTACGTTTTATAAATTAAACATTGGAAGGAAAGTAACTGTAAAAAGTAACTGGAAACTAAGTACAATTACTTATAAAAGTAATTTAGTTTTAGTAGTGTTGAGTTACTCAAAAAATAACTAATTACTTTTACTAAATTACTTTTACTCAGTTACTTCACAACACTGGTAGAGGCCCCACGCCGTCGGCAGTTTGTCTACCGACTTTTACTGCCCAAAATACTTTAGTCGGGTAGTAGAATTTCGCCAAGCGACGCGATGACGGAGCCCGATTGGTCGGCTACTTCACCGAAGATATACGAAGACTGCCGAAAACTCCGTCATCGCGTCGCTTGGCGAACTTCTACTAGCCGACTTAAGTATGTTGGGCAGTAAAAGGCGGTTGACAAACTGGCGATTGCGTTGCGGCTCTACCCTATATTAGTCACTCAACGATATTTTCTTGGTGGTCTGAAGTCAGGCCTTGATACCTCAACAATTTTAGAACATACAAAATACATGCATGTCAAGGTAAGTAAACGATATCTATTGATGTTCACACCTCGAAGTCATAGACGCATTGCCACCATCTTTGAACAAAGATAAGACCAACTCAGACTATCGGAGGTTGCTTAAGAGCGTTCGGCAGTAGGAGTTTTACAGATGTATAGGCCGTCAACTAACTACTCTTGAACTAATAGTAGGATTATTATAAATATTTACCTACTTGTAGAGGGATCTCACATCTATGCATGGTATTAAGTACATTTGTCACCAACCTATTCAAAAACAATGTACCCAATTTGAAACGGATTCTCTGTATTATTTCGCCGAACATTTCCGATGAAAGTAATTTATTTGCATAATTCAAACGTGAGTATATTAGTTTTGAACAGGCTTGTCACAAATGTACTTAATACCATGCGTAGATATGACATCTCTCTGCAAGTGGGTAAATATTCATAATAATCCTATTATTTGTTTAAGAGAAATTAGTTGCCTAAAAACGTCAAAACTACTTCCGAACGCTCTTAACTTCGGTGTTGGTATGGGAACCGGCTAAGCGACCGCGGCTAAACAGTTGGCATTGTGGATGTAGCCCAGTTAGGAAGCTTTTCCGCTGCCCTTGAGATAACTGTAGCTCATTACTTTACTGGGAAAGGTAGGCAAGGTTTGTAGTAGCCAATGTCAACAAGTACTTGTTACGAAGGTCATTCTCGTAACCTTGAATTCTCACCGGTGATCCGACGAGATCGTCAATCCTCTCGTCCAGGCTCCGCCCCTTTTTCTCCCTCACCATCATGTAGACAGTGTGGATGTCTGGGCAGGACCGTAGCAGCTTCTCTATCAGCACCTTCCCCATGAAGCCCGTGGCCCCGGTCACTAGCACGCTCGACCCGGCGTAGAACCTGGACCCCAACATAGCAAGTTATACATCGCCATCATGTAGACAGTGTGGATGTCTGGGCAGGACCGTAGCAGCTTCTCTATCAGCACCTTCCCCATGAAGCCCGTGGCCCCGGTCACTAGCACGCTCGACCCGGCGTAGAACCTGGACCCCAACATAACAAGTTATACATCGCCATCATGTAGACAGTGTGGATGTCTGGGCAGCACCGTAGCAGCTTCTCTATCAGCACCTTCCCCATGAAGCCCGTGGCCCCGGTCACTAGCACGCTCGACCCGGCGTAGAACCTGGACCCCAACATAACAAGTTATACATCGCCATCATGTAGACAGTGTGGATGTCTGGGCAGGACCGTAGCAGCTTCTCTATCAGCACCTTCCCCATGAAGCCCGTGGCCCCGGTCACTAGCACGCTCGACCCGGCGTAGAACCTGGACCCCAACATAACAAGTTATACATCGCCATCATGTAGACAGTGTGAATGTCTGGGCAGCACCGTAGCAGCTTCTCTATCAGCAACTTTCCCATGAAGCCCGTGGCCCCGGTCACTAGCACGCTCGACCCGGCGTAGAACCTGGACCCCAACATAACAAGTTATACATCGCCATCATGTAGACAGTGTGGATGTCTGGGCAGGACCGTAGCAGCTTCTCTATCAGCACCTTCCCCATGAAGCCCGTGGCTCCGGTCACTAGCACGCTCGACCCGGCGTAGAACCTGGACCCCAACATAACAAGTTATACATCGCCATCATGTAGACAGTGTGGATGTCTGGGCAGGACCGTAGCAGCTTCTCTATCAGCACCTTCCCCATGAAGCCCGTGGCTCCGGTCACTAGCACGCTCGACCCGGCGTAGAACCTGGACCCCAACATAACAAGTTATACATCGCCATCATGTAGACAGTGTGTTTGTCTGGGCAGGACCGTAGCAGCTTCTCTCTCAGCACCTTCCCCATGAAGCCCGTGGCCTCGGTCACTAGCACGCTCGACCCGGCGTAGAACCTGGACCCCAACATAACAAGTTATACATCGCCATCATGTAGACAGTGTGGATGTCTGGGCAAGACCGTAGCAGCTTCTCTATCAGCACCTTCCCCATGAAGCCCGTGGCCCCGGTCACTAGCACGCTCGACCCGGCGTAGAACCTGGACCCCAACATAACAAGTTATACATCGCCATCATGTAGACAGTGTGGATGTCTGGGCGGGACCGTAGCAGCTTCTCTATCAGCACCTTCCCCATGAAGCCCGTGGCCCCGGTCACTAGCACGCTCGACCCGGCGTAGAACCTGGACCCCAACATAACAAGTTATACATCGCCATCATGTAGACAGTGTGGATGTCTGGGCAGGACCGTAGCAGCTTCTCTATCAGCACCTTCCCCATGAAGCCCGTGGCCCTTGTCACTAGCACGCTCGACCCGGCGTAGAACCTGGACCCCAACATAACAAGTTATACATCGCCATCATGTAGACAGTGTGGATGTCTGGGCAGGACCGTAGCAGCTTCTCTATCAGCACCTTCCCCATGAAGCCCGTGGCCCCGGTCACTAGCACGCTCGACCCGGCGTAGAACCTGGACCCCAACATAGCAAGTTATACATCGCCATCATGTAGACAGTGTGGATGTCTGGGCAGGACCGTAGCAGCTTCTCATATCAGCACCTTCCCCATGAAGCCCGTGGCCCCGGTCACTAGCACGCTCGACCCGGCGTAGAACTTGGACCCCAACATAACAAGTTATACATCGCCATCATGTAGACAGTGTGGATGTCTGGGCAGCACCGTAGCAGCTTCTCTATCAGCACCTTCCCCATGAAGCCCGTGGCCCCGGTCACTAGCACGCTCGACCCGGCGTAGAACCTGGACCCCAACATAACAAGTTATACATCGCCATCATGTAGACAGTGTGGATGTCTGGGCAGCACCGTAGCAGCTTCTCTATCAGCACCTTCCCCATGAAGCCCGTGGCCCCGGTCACTAGCACGCTCGACCCGGCGTAGAACCTGGACCCCAACATAACAAGTTATACATCGCCATCATGTAGACAGTGTGGATGTCTGGGCAGGACCGTAGCAGCTTCTCTATCAGCACCTTCCCCATGAAGCCCGTGGCCCCGGTCACTAGCACGCTCGACCCGGCGTAGAACCTGGACCCCAACATAACAAGTTATACATCGCCATCATGTAGACAGTGTGGATGTCTGTGCAGGACCGTAGCAGCTTCTCTATCAGCACCTTCCCCATGAAGCCCGTGGCCCCTGTCACTAGCACGCTCGACCCGGCGTAGAACCTGGACCCCAACATAACAAGTTATACATCGCCATCATGTAGACAGTGTGGATGTCTGGGCAGGACCGTAGCAGCTTCTCTATCAGCACCTTCCCCATGAAGCCCGTGGCCCCGGTCACTAGCACGCTCGACCCGGCGTAGAATGGACCCCAACATAACAAGTTATACATCGCCATCATGTAGACAGTGTGGATGTCTGTGCAGGACCGTAGCAGCTTCTCTATCAGCACCTTCCTCATGAAGCCAGTGGCCCCGGTCACTAGCACGCTCGACCCGGCGTAGAACCTGGACCCCAACATAACAAGTTATACATCGCCATCATGTAGACAGTGTGGATGTCTGGGCAGGACCGTAGCAGCTTCTCTATCAGCACCTTCCCCATGAAGCCCGTGGCCCCGGTCACTAGCACGCTCGACCCGGCGTAGAACCTGGACCCCAACATAACAAGTTATACATCGCCATCATGTAGACAGTGTGGATGTCTGGGCAGGACCGTAGCAGCTTCTCTATCAGCACCTTCCCCATGAAGCCCGTGGCCCCGGTCACTAGCACGCTCGACCCGGCGTAGAACCTGGACCCCAACATAACAAGTTATACATCGCAATCATGTAGACAGTGTGGATGTCCGGGCAGGACCGTAGCAGCTTCTCATATCAGCACCTTCCCCATGAAGCCCGTGGCCCCGGTCACTAGCACGCTCGACCCGGCGTAGAATGGACCCCAACATAACAAGTTATACAACGCCATCATGTAGACAGTGTGGATGTCTGGGCAGCACCGTAGCAGCTTCTCTATCAGCACCTTCCCCATGAAGCCCGTGGCCCCGGTCACTAGCACGCTCGACCCGGCGTAGAACCTGGACCCCAACATAACAAGTTATACATCGCCATCATGTAGACAGTGTGGATGTCTGGGCAGGACCGTAGCAGCTTCTCTATCAGCACCTTCCCCATGAAGCCCGTGGCCCCGGTCACTAGCACGCTCGACCCGGCGTAGAACCTGGACCCCAACATAACAAGTTATACATCGCCATCATGTAGACAGTGTGGATGTCTGGGCAGGACCGTAGCAGCTTCTCTATCAGCACCTTCCCCATGAAGCCCGTGGCCCCGGTCACTAGCACGCTCGACCCGGCGTAGAACCTGGACGCCAACATAACAAGTTATACATCGCCATCATGTAGACAGTGTGGATGTCTGGGCAGCACCGTAGCAGCTTCTCTATCAGCACCTTCCCCATGAAGCCCGTGGCCCCGGTCACTAGCACGCTCGACCCGGCGTAGAACCTGGACCCCAACATAACAAGTTATACATCGCCATCATGTAGACAGTGTGGATGTCTGGGCAGCACCGTAGCAGCTTCTCTATCAGCACCTTCCCCATGAAGCCCGTGGCCCCGGTCACTAGCACGCTCGACCCGGCGTAGAACCTGGACCCCAACATAACAAGTTATACATCGCCATCATGTAGACAGTGTGGATGTCTGGGCAGCACCGTAGCAGCTTCTCTATCAGCACCTTCCCCATGAAGCCCGTGGCCCCGGTCACTAGCACGCTCGACCCGGCGTAGAACCTGGACCCTAACATAACAAGTTATACATCGCCATCATGTAGACAGTGTGGATGTCTGGGCAGGACCGTAGCAGCTTCTCTATCAGCACCTTCCCCATGAAGCCCGTGGCCCCGGTCACTAGCACGCTCGACCCGGCGTAGAACCTGGACCCCAACATAACAAGTTATACATCGCCATCATGTAGACAGTGTGGATGTCTGGGCAGCACCGTAGCAGCTTCTCTATCAGCACCTTCCCCATGAAGCCCGTGGCCCCGGTCACTAGCACGCTCGACCCGGCGTAGAACCTGGACCCCAACATAACAAGTTATACATCGCCATCATGTAGACATTGTGGATGTCTGGGCAGGACCTTAGCAGCTTCTCTATCAGCACCTTCCCCATGAAGCCCGTGGCCCCGGTCACTAGCACGCTCGACCCGGCGTAGAACCTGGACCCCAACATAACAAGTTATACATCGCCATCATGTAGACAGTGTGGATGTCTGGGCAGGACCTTAGCAGCTTCTCTATCAGCACCTTCCCCATGAAGCCCGTGGCCCCGGTCACTAGCACGCTCGACCCGGCGTAGAACCTGGACCCCAACATAACAAGTTATACATCGCCATCATGTAGACAGTGTGGATGTCTGGGCAGGACCGTAGCAGCTTCTCTTTCAGCACCTTCCCCATGAAGCCCGTGGACTAAAAGCACCCATAGGTTCGGCCCACAGCGCAGGTTTCGTTTTGTCTGTGACGTCGACCGATACATTGGGTTTGAAATATAGTTAATTTTATAGTTAATAGGGAACACGCGTATGAAAATTTTAATCGATTTTTAAATACCTTGTCTCTCATTTAATAATTTTGTGTCTTTGAATTTTGAAAAACGGATCATCTATGCCTCAATATAATTGGTTAAGTAACGATAAATAAAAGCCGCCATGTAGAGTGGATTTGACGTCATAGTTTTGTTCTGCGTACGCTCACCGCTTCAGCGATTGGTCTGTTCCACCACGTCTACACAATCATTGCGTCACAGCCACCTGTACGCGTTTCAGATCCCCGAGTTTAAACTTCAATAAATACGACCACATTAAACCTATTTAAAAATTTCTTTTTTACGTGCGACTTGCATTAATATACTTTTTGTATCTAATACTATTAAACTAAGTGTTTGGTTTAACAAAAAAAATCGTACTCGTGTTGCCTATTATAGTAAATATATATTTCAAACCCCATGACCGATACAAGTTCGATCGTGGGGCCGAAATCCCCATTAGAATTAAACGCGAGAAACATCGTCTCACTTCCACGTCTCGTAACTCACTCATTTGTAGCCCGATTGCCAAATGGGTGACATCGACGTAATCTATAAATCATTGTGATTGATTTGAGTGGTTGTTCTTGTCGATTCGGATAAATGCGAGATATTTATGATGATGGATATAAAACCTTGTAATCGCGTACCACATTCTGTATCAAACTGTCACCTATCATATCATGCAGGGGCGCCGACTATGTGGGAGCTCAGGGGTTAAAGCACCCATTGAATTGTTTGGGGGGGTGAGCAGCGCAGCACCCCTCCAAATATTCTGACTAAAAGAAAAATTAGACCTATATATTTTAGAGCTTTGAGGTCTCAATTTTCAAAAAAGTGTTTCAATTTTTTTACGATTATGTTTCTATTTTCATCTTGGATACATTCAAAGAGATTGAAATAATCTTTTTTTGGCATCATTATATGTATATTATTACAATATCATTTATATATGTGTGTTAAATGCATTATTTTGGCATTGCATTCACGCCACTTTTTTTCTAAAACACACCAAACAAACTCTAAAAACGGGGTTTAAACATTGTTCGCTTGCGACGCTATTATTGGGGTGCTAGGCCCCCCAAATCTCCCCTATCTTTGTCCCTTTTCCACAAAGTTGAATACCCCTCGGAATTTGGAAAACCTGGCGCCCCTGAATCATGGTAACAGACTGTAGCTGCAGCAAACACAAATTACTTAAGACGTGTTATTTGAAACCGTGTTGTCGCAACGAGCCGAACGTAGCGAGAAGGTGTTGAATTTCAAGGTTTTGTTTCTATCATCCTAAAACCGTCGCATATATTATAAGTCTCAACGTCTCAGTTCCTTTTTCTTTTTTTTCAAAAAGTAACTGTTACTCGGATCAGTTCCTTTTCAAGCAAAAGTAACTTAAAGGAATAGTCAGGTGAAAAACTAAAAAACAACCATTTGTATATGTCCACCCTCAAATATGGAAAACATAACTGAAAGATACCATACTTTAAAAGCAGGCGGTTAAAAAATGAAAGAAAACGCGATTTTTTGGCTTGTTGCTACCAAGTAGCACCGAGCAACTCTTCTCATGGTTATTCATATAAAAAAAAATGTTACCTCAATAGTAAAACCACCGCTAAAATGGGGCACTTATTAAAAATCGATCAAGAGGTTTAATGTGCATCGTTTCTCTACCGATAACATGCTTCTTAGTACGAACGTGTACTTCTAACAAAATTCCATTCAATTATTTTTTTTGTGACTTGATGTGTAGAAAAGTTGCAATTTGTTTTGAGCGGTACTGTCCGCAGTCGCCGAGTGTTTCGCGGAGCGCGGGCTGGTCTCGTATTACACAATGAGTGCTCTGTCCATCGGGAAGGCGCTAGCGAGCTCAGAACCGATCCAGCTATATTACGCTTTAGAAGAAAAAATGCAGCAGAGCTGGCGAAGGGAATAGAATAGAATAGCTAAATGTTCACTATTTTTTTTCTTGCATTGAAGCAACCTGTATCAATTTTATTTTACACATAACTGAATTTCATGCACGTGTATGAATCATTGCCAACATTGGTGATTTTTTAGTTTTTCACCTGACTATTCCTTTAACTTTTCAAAGTTCCCATTTTTGGGGGAACTTCCCCAAGACTGATGATAACACAGGAAAAAAGTAGTTGGGTCAAGAACTTGACTGACCTTTGAATGACCGTATCCTGTCGATTGAGTAGTAGTCTGTTGTTATCCTGCCGCTTCTCGCGAAGTCCGTCTTCCTCCCCGCAAGCAAGACTCGTCATCATACAGGTCAAGTAGAGTCCTTTGGAACTGAAGAAAAATGCCAGGTAAAGTTGTGTTACACCACCAAGAAGCGAGATAGTGTCAGGACCGCCCACAATTAGTTTCCACCTTAAGGTGAATCTACCCCCATATTATTTTTTTTTTAATATGCATAAAGAACACAATATGGAGTAAGTATATTAAATACGCTCATTTGAGAAGATCAAAACTAATTTTCAAGCCCATTTTGGAGGAGCCGTATGGTATTTACAACGGGTTATATGACGAATACGGCTAACAACTACGTTTAAACCACATACGCGTTTGGTATGCGATTTTTTGTTTACACCTTACCCTCACTATTGGCTATGTGGATTCAGTGTTTTGAAATAAGTGTTTTCAATATTTGGTTTACTACGATTTATTTTGCTCGCCGGTACAAATACATTTTCCGTTACTTTACTGTTACTGTAACACTTATTGTCATACTGTTACTGTTACTGCATGTTACTGTAACTCTTAGTGTTATACTGTAACTGTAACTGTTACTGTTCCTGTTCCTGTAACTGTTACTGGTATACTGTTCCTGTTACTGTAACTGTTACTGGTTTCCTGTTACTGTAACTGTTACTGGTACACTGTTACTGTTCCTGTTCCTGTTACTGTTACTGTTATACTGTTACTGTAACTGTTCCTGTTATTGTCACTGTGTATATTCTTGTTACTGTAACTGTTACTGTTATACTGTTACTGGTATACTGTTCCTGTTACTGAAACTGTTACTGGTATACTGTTACTGTTCCTGTTACTGTCACTGTTATACTGTTACTGTAACTGTTATACTGTTACTGTTATACTGTTACTGTTCCTGTCACTGTTACTGTTACTGTTTTTGTTATTGTTACTGTTACTGTTACTGATTTTTATTGGTAATTAGCGCTAAGGGTTCTAGAACAATTCCGAAAATGGCAATTAACCAGAAATTTACACAAAAAAAGAAACTCCCGAAGAAAAAATGTATCTTTTTACTTATTGTTCCCCGTGCCTAAGTCCCCCTCCTTATCAGACACAACACTGCGCTAACCTTCACTGTATTGTCTGCACGCACTAACTACACACCCGGTTGTACGTGTGTACACTAGTTACACACTGACCTTGCAGCTGGCTCCCCATTGGCTGCCGGCCGGCCGACCTAATGTATACGCTCTACTGACCTTGCAGCTGGCTCCCCATTGGCTGCCGGCCGGCCGACCTAATGTATGCGCTCTTGCGTTCGCGGGCAGAAAAAAAAAAAAAAGCCCCAGCCGCCGGAAGACATTTCTTTAAAGAAGATTTTTTATTCTTCATAACTTATATGACGTCTTAACCTTCTGTAAACACGTTTCAATGTAATAGTTCAGTAACTTTTAACTTTTAGTAGATTCTGTGTAGTGTTATTTGTTAGTAACTATAGTACATAGCACATGTTCACAGATATACATTTATTCTATCTTCTACTTTAAACACCATATCTTTTTAGGCCTTTTTTAACAATACTGTACTCACTTTAAATCATTTTCACTGCTGCTTAGTTCGTATATTATAATATTAGTATGTTCACTTAATTGTATGTTTCTTTATGTTTGTGTATGTCTATATTGAATTTGCACTAGTGGAATTTGTATTCTGTTGCATATAAAGGCCTAATAATAATGATGATAATAATAATAATAATAATAATAATAATAATTTTTTTTTTTTTTTTTTTTTTTTACAATCGCACAAACTTTATTATTATTAGAATACAAAATGAAAAGTACAGAACAACTTGTTCCACAAAGCCATGAGGCTTAACTGTGGATTACACAAAATAAATAACAATTCAGTGCACAGTAAGATGGAAACAAAATGAAAATGACAGTAGAATATAATACAACATAGAACTAATAATGAGAACGATTACGACACAAAATATCAAGATAGAAGACAGTAAAACATATGCATGTTTGACAACTACTTTGAAATCACATGATTTTAATAAAGAAAACCCAACAACTTTAACGTACAAACAAAGAATTGATATGAGATCAAATACTATTTAAATAGAAATCCTTTAGCCCTCTTTTAATTATGCTAATTGAATTTAATACTTTTAGGCTAAGTGGCAACTCGTTAAAAGTACGTGGAATAATTACTTTAAGCGTTCTCGCGCCGTGTTTGTTGAAATATTTAGGGACCCTATATAAATGTAATATTTGAGAACGCGTGGTGATTGGATTTTGAAGAATCATTTTAAAATCATTTTTAAAATAAAACTGAAAAGCGAGTCTATACTTATATAGCATGTGGATAGGCAAAACGTCACCTTTTTTATAAACGCTGGACTCAACGCAGTCAATATTTCTATGAGATTTGGTAAAGAACGTGACCATTTGATGTTGCAAAGCTGTAATATGCCTTAGATTTGATAATGACGCGTTACCCCATGCTAATATACCGTACATTAATATTGATTCTGCTAGAGATAAGTAAACTGTTTTAAGAGTATCTGAAGGAAGCATAGTTTTTATACAATACATTTGACTGAGACATGATCTTAATTTATTACATAATTTATTGATGTGCGGAACCCAATTAAACCGATTATCAATTATTAATCCTAGATACATGTGGCTGTCAACGCAATCAATAACAGTATTACAAGTACAAGTTTCACCATGCATGCAATCATAGGAATGAGAGATAATTCTCACGGTGCTTAACCGATCAATGTTTAAAGGGTTACATATATGCACGATTTTAGTTTTTGCTACGTTTATAACCAAACCGTTATCGTGGGCCCACAATAGTAAATTTTGAAAGTCAGTTTGTAGATAATGATTAGCAATGTTTAAGTTCTTATGAACGGCAATTAGAGCGGTATCATCAGCATATAAGTAAATTTTACACTTCCGCATGTACTTTACAATATTATTTACATAAATAAGGTATAGAATTGGTCCCAATATTGAGCCTTGAGGCACACCAGACTTGACAGCTAATTTTTTACTTAATGAACTTCCAATTTTGACCGCAACTTCTCTTTCACTCAAATAACTCTCAAACCATTTTAGCAATTGACCTCTAATTCCAACTTGTTCCAAGTTCCTTAAAAGTATTTTATGGTTGAGGGTGTCAAATGCTTTGCTGAAGTCAATGAACATGGCCACAACATGCATGTTGTCGTCTAATTTTGAATTAACAAAGTCTGAAAATTGCAATAAAAGATCTGACGTTCCTTTACCTTCCTGAAATCCATATTGTTGTTGTGTTATAATTTTATACTTTGCTAAATATTTTGTTAGGGCATTTGAAACACATCGCTCTAGAATTTTTTCTATAACTGGTAACAAAGCTATTGGTCTATAATTCCCATAATCCATATGATCACCCTTCTTGTATATAGGCCTTACAATAGATACTTTTAATTTCTGTGGTACCATACCTTCTTCAACTGATAAATTTATAAATTTGGCAATAATGGGACTTATCTAAAATAATAATAATACTAATAATAATAATAATAATAATAATAATAATAATAATAGTAATAATAATAATAATAATAATAATAAAACTAATAATAATAATAATAATACTAATAATAATTTTTCATTTCATTTCATTTATTTATTATTCTGTACAATTACACAAGTTTAATATTGAGCAAACACCTTCATGAGCTCTCTGCTCGCTCGAAGGTTTGCTTTTACATACATGAATAAAATAGTGCACAGTCAACGTTAATCAATACAAATTTAGAATTAGACTA
Organism: Isoperla grammatica; assembly: GCA_945910005.1. Lineage (NCBI taxonomy): Eukaryota > Metazoa > Arthropoda > Insecta > Plecoptera > Perlodidae > Isoperla > Isoperla grammatica. The sequence continues at coordinate 8,997,193 of OX246749.1, forward strand.
AGAACTACAAAAACATGTTTAATTCTCTATACAATCGAACAGTTGTTAAAATACATTGGTGTAATTATACTAAAATTAATGCTAAAACACTTCTAAAACAATGCTGTATATACATTTAAAAAGTTCAGCGTTCTGCGAATAATTAAATCAAATTAAAATTTGTTAAAAAGTAAGAATTACAAAAGCCATGTTTTATTATCTATACAGGTAAACAGTAGTTATCAAATTGTAAAACAATGCTAAAATAATACGAAACTAGTCCTAAACAATACTGACACAATGTTGAACTACAACTGAAACCACGTTCCCTCTTTGATCGTGTGTTCTGCCAGCTTTTTAAAAGTAATATAATTCATGGAAACAAAGAACTCAGGCATTTGACTAATAATGGTGTTGAACAATTGTGGCCCTTTATAAGTTAATTGGTTTCTCGTGTTTGTCATTCTAAAGTCCGGTACATTCAAGCTCAGCATTCTTGACTTCCTGGTGTTCACACTATTGGTTGTAAAATGATAGTTACTCAAATTCTTAAATACATATGTAACAACTTTTAACAAATAGAAAAGTGACAAAGGAAGAATATTAAACTCTGCGTATATATAATCAACTGATTCAAGACGACTTATGTTGAAAATTGTTCTTATGACATAGTTTTGTGTTGTACGAAGAGAAGTTAGTTTGTAGTCAAATGTTCCACCCCAGTGAATAATACCAAATTGCAGAATAGATTGAAAAAGTGCGAAATATAACTGACGTAAAACATGAATAGGCATTATCTTCTTAAGATGGTAAAAAATATAGTTAATTGCTCTAAGCTTTATAGATAACATCTGTATGTGTATACTCCAACTTAGGGATGAATCTATGTAGACGCCCAGATATCTAATAGAATCACACATTTCAATGCAGCTACATTTACATCCAGTCTCCTTAATACATTTAAAATCATGGTAAACAATCTTGAGATGAGGAATCGTGGCCTGCTCTTTAAAACGAAACAATATATATTTAGTTTTTAAGCTATTAAGAACAAGACCATTTCTGTTAAAATAAGAGGATAAAACACGCAAGTCTTGAACAACAAGGATTTCTAAAATTAGATACGACACAGCTGATAAAACTAGAGCAGCATCATCTGCAAACAAAGTAATCTTGGCATAAAGAGGCAGCAGAGAGACGTCATTAATAAAAATTAAGAAAAATATTGGCCCTAACACAGACCCTTGTGGGACACCACGATTAACAGTCATTTTATCACTAAAAGTACCATTTATTCTTACCATTTGTGTTCGTTTACTTAAATATGATTCAAACCAAATACCAATTTTTCCCCTAAGACCGCAGTTTTGAAGTTTTTCTATCAATAAATTGTGGGAGATCATGTCAAATGCCTTACTCAAGTCTAAATATACCGCCATGGTCTTGTGATTTTTCTCCATTGCTTGAGTGATATGTTTGGTATGGCTATCTATGGCCATATCCACATTTTTATTTGGCAAGAAACCATATTGATTAGGAGAAAAATAATTGATAGATTGTAAAAAGTTTAAAACTTGATTTTTGACACAAACCTCTAAAATTTTCGATAAAGATGGTAAAAGTGAAATTGGACGATAATTGGTCACCATTGTTTTATCACCAGCTTTAAAAACAGGTATAATGACAGCCGTTTTGAAAATGTCTGGCACATAGCCATTGTTGATAGAAAGATTAAACAGGTATTTGAAAATCGGTACAAAAATGTCAATATTATCTTTTATCATACAGATATTAACTCTATCAATCCCGGCACTTGTTTTACGTTTCATGCTTCTGATGACTTGTACAAGATCAGCTTCAGTTATTTCAGAAACGTGCATGGTTTGGTTAACCCACTGCTTCTTAAAATTCTCCCTTGTTGCGTCCTCACTTCCTGCTTGCTCGCCGCCGCCAGCCGCAATATTAGCAACATTTATAAAATAATCGTTAAAATGGTTTGCTACTCGACTAGGATCATCTTCAGTAAGCGTCTTTACTCCATCAATTGTTATTTCAGATATTGCTTCGTGCCCTTTGCCTTTCAATATTTTGTTAACGACATGCCAATAGTTCTTGCCTTTATTGACTGCCTTCTCTATTTCTTCCTTGTAGAAGTTTATTTTATCACGCTTTATTTTCATGCTTGCTTCTTTACTAAGTGTTTTATACCTGTATTTCAACAGCTCATCATCTGGGTGGCGTTTTAATAATAATAATAATAATAATAATAATAATAATAATAAAAATAAAAACAATAATAATAACAATAATAATAACAGGAAAACGCTCTGTGTGACGCGTTGATAAGCGAGCGCGTCCATGTCTACAAAGTTTCTGGCGCAAAGTTCTCGAAGCTTTAATCATTGTTCAATGTGAGAGATAAAGATAAAAGTGTGAAAACAAAAATTAACAACAATAAAAAATGCACATTACAACAATTTTTCTAATCTCAATACCTGGTACACTTACCGGAATTGTTGAATGTCGTGCAATGTGCGTTGGAAAAAAGACTTTAGGGAGTACATAAAGAAAACTTTAGAGAGTACATAAAGAAGACTTTAATTAGTACAGAAAGAAGACTTTAATGAGTACATAAAGATGACTTTAGGGAGTACATAAAGAAGACTTTAGGGAGTACATAAAGAAGACTTTAGGGAGTACATAAAGAAGACTTTACGGAGTACATAAAGAAGACTTTAATGAGTACAGAAAGAAGACTTTAATGAGTACAGAAAGAAGACTTTAATGAGTACATAAAGAAGACTTTAGGGATAACCTAAAGAAGACTTTAGGGAGTACATAGAGAAGACTTTAGGGAGTACATAAAGAAGACTTTAGGGAGTACATAAAGAAGACTTTAATTAGTACAGAAAGAAGACTTTAATGAGTACAGAAAGAAGACTTTAATGAGTACATAAAGAAGACTTTAGGGAGTACAAAAAGAAGACTTTAGGGAGTACATAAAGAAGGCTCAAGGGAGTACATAAAGAAGACTTTAAGGAGTACATACAGAAGGCTCTAAGGAGTACATACAGAAGGCTTTAGAAAGTACACTAACAGTCAGCAGACTGGAAACCGAGGCATTTCTCGCTCTCGCAGTCGCAGTGAAACCCATAATTCATGAGTCTCCAATATGTGTGGAAGAATATTAAATAAGTTGATATTTATGTTAACACACAAAACACGTAAACAGTATTTAAAGTAATTAATTCAATTTCTACAAGGGGTTCAAAGTTTTCGATTTCCTGTTTCCCGCACTTTTTTTTAAAACGGCCTGTGACCTTATTGCTTGTATCAAGTCACTGTTTATGAATAAATTCGCCACTGCCTCCTAGATGAAACAATGAAACTTATTACTCGAGCCGTTGTCAAAACTGGCAAACTGGCAAGCGTTTGTCAAATCCTCAGAAAATGAATAACTAAACAAAAGGCTGTCTGAAGATACAACTCCATGGTCTGATATTTTAATATTATTATTATTATTATTATTATTATTATTATTATTATTATTATTATTATTATTATTATTATTATTATTATTATTATTATCATTATTATTATTATTATTATTATTATTATTATTATTATTATTACTATTATTATTATTATTATTATTATTATTATTATTATTATTATTATTATTATTATTATTATTGTTATTGTTATTATTATTATTATTATTATTATTATTATTATTATTATTATTATTATTATTATTATTATTGTTGTTGTTAATATTATTATTATTATTATTATTTTTATTATTATTATTATTTATTCTTTCAAGTCACGATTTCACGTATGCTTCTCATGAATAAGATTTGCAAAGAGGAATGGGGAAGGCTCACACATTTTTTTTATTTGCTTACTGGTTACCTCAAGTTAAAATAAACGGGAACTAATTGGTTTCGGCTCGAAAGGTGCATTAACATCGCTTTAACAGCAAGTCAAAGATGTTGTCAAAACACGCTCAGAAACGGACCTGCGCCATCTTGCTCGTGATTAGAAGGTTCTGACGTCATATGTCAGTAAACAATAATTTTATATCATACAAATAGTACTGCAATCCCACCCTTTAGTTGATTATTGCTCTCATAGGACTCTAACTGAACCAACGTTAATTTTTAGTTAGTAAATGAACACTGCTCAACATTAATTAACAACAATATGTTAAATAATTGCATTATTTTAAACACGTTTTGGTAAATACTGTATCAAAATGTATTTTCTGAAGAAAACAGTGGTATAAAAGACATTGTTGTAAAGTCACTGCATCCTAGATATTGTAAAATGTCCAACTTAATATCGTTGATATTATTAAGAATACTTCAAGGAGGCAGTTGTTTTCATGACATATGACGTCAAGAGCCGTTTTTCGATTACGGAACAAGAAGTTCCAAATTTCAAACTAAAATTTTTTAGGTGCTTTGAGGAATATTCATTTTTGATGAGACTTCCCTATTACAGTGTTTATGATTGGCTGTTGCATCATACAAGTAGTGACGCCATGGCCCGTTTTTCCCGCCCAAAATTATCTGGATAACTTAACCTCGTTTTTATCGATGAAAATCCATTTTCTTAGTTATACACACACAAATAAAATAATATGTTTGTGTTTTGCCAGTTGATACTCCGTATAGAGTACGCACAACACCAAAACACAACAATAAAACAAATGAATTAAACCGATGGACAAACAAGTTGTCAAAAAAAATATGAAGTTCTGAAGTTGGAAAAAACAAACGTTCAGAACGTTTACACACTTTCAGATAGTTGCTGTCCATTACTGAACATAAATTTTAACTAGCGAGCAGTTACTATAGTTACAACTAATTGTTTCTCCTCATTATCTGCAAAGATATTACTTTGACAGCTTGTTGTTTGTCCACCAGTTCAATTCATTTATTCCATTGTTGTAGTTCGGCTGTTACGTCAGTTGTGCGTACCTTATATAGAATAATAATTACAAAAAATACATGAGAGTTCCCTATTGCGCCTGCACTAGCTAACAATGCACCGAGTGGGAAACTCCCTATTGTCCGGCCGTGTTCTTGGATAGTCTATATGCAAATACGTTCAAGTACACCGGAGCACCGGTATGAGCTTCAAGGTCACCCGACACGTAGAACAAATATACATTTCCTTCTAAATACATGAATAGTTTTTGCATGTTTCCATTACATTATGTAATCTATTAAATGAATCACTAAGGGCCGGTTTCACCAAGATCAACTTTGGCCAAGTTCAGTTGAACGACACCAACACCAACTTTTAACTGCAAAATTCACTGCATGAAGAGTGAAATGTTTTATTGATAATGTGTTGCTTTATACGTCGATTTACAGATAGTTTTAGTAATGATGTGAAACAAGATACACATTTTTATCCCATTTGCATGCAATTGTATACTGTTAATGGCAAATATGAAGGATAGTGAAGGAAGATTTTCTCAGATTGGTAATAAATGTCAAAGATATTTACAGTCAATTGTTTAGCCATTGCCTACTGGATAACTTGTACTCTGCTTGTGCACAATACGTACAGAAGGCAGTGACAGAACTGCTTTGGAGATTATCATCACAAATCTGAACGGTGGGCATCGAGGGTTCTATCCAACAATGCATTTGCAGTTTTTGTTTAATCATTTTTACATTAAAATACATCAGTTCTATGAGTAAACAAACATGTATACCAATCTTTACATGGATTATTTTAAACGTCATGGTATTACAAGAGGCAATAACTGGCATTGTGAGAAATTATTTCCATCTCTATGTAAACAAAAAACATGCAGTAACAATACTTAAGTATCCCAAACAACACAAATGCGAGATATGTAAGAAATTAAATACGCACAAGTTATTATTTTTGTCAAATTGGTAACATTCAGGTTCAAGCTGAACTCGACCGAAGTCCATGCTGGTGAAACCGGCCCTAACTACAGAAAGGGCTGTAGTAGTCCACGAGGGCTGTATTCACGAGGGCTGTAGTCCACAAGGACTGTAGTCCACTAGGACTGTAGTCCACTAGGACTGTAGTCCACTAGGACTGTAGTCCAGTAGGGCTATTGTTTACGAGGGCTATAGTCCACGAGGGCTGTAGTTCACTAGGACTGTAGTCTACGAGGGCTGTAGTCACGAGGGCTGTAATCCACGAGGGCTGTAGTCCACTAAGACAGTAGTCCACGAGGGCTGTAGTTCACTAGAACTGTAGTCCACGAAGACTGAGGTCAACGAGGACTGTAGTCCACGAGGGCTGTAATCCACGAGGGCTGTAGTCCACGAGGGCTGTAGTCCACGAGGGCTGTAGCTCACTAGAACTGTAGTTTACGATGACTAGAGTCCACGAGGGCTGTAATCCACGAGGGCTGTAGTCCACGAGGGTTGTAGTCCACGAGGGCTGTAGTCCACGAGGGCTATTGTCTACGAGGGCTATAGTCCACGAGGGCTATAGTCCACGAGGGCTGTAGTAGTCCACGAGGGCTTAAGTCTACGAGGGCTGTTTTCACGAGGGCTGTAGTCCACGAGGGTTGTAGTCCACTAGGGCTATTGTCTACGAGGGCTATAGTCCACGAGGGCTGTAGTAGTCCACGAGGGCTTTAGTCCACGAGGGCTGTTTTCACGAGGGCTGTAGTCCACGAGGGCTGTAGTCCACGAGTTGTTTTCCATCGCAAAGCTGAGATACGCTTCCTTGCGGGAAAACTTGTCCCTAGAGCCAAGGGGTTTTAACGTTGCGCGCGCATCGTCAAGCTTTGTGCGGATTGGCCGATATTGCAATTGATTGATTAATGGGGCTTAACGTCTCATATTTATGCAACGATGGCTAATCGAGACGATGAGCGGGTGATAATGAAGATGAGAAAGATGATAATGAAGAATAAAGACACATCCGAATCAGATCCATTGTACGTCGCGTGAGTCGTCATACGGGAGTCCAGCAAGGGAGGGCAGGGCCAAGTGGGAGGAGAAATATTCAATGGGACAGTGGGGGGGAAAGGGGATTGGGGTGTGGACTGCACTTCCTCTGACTTCTCCTCCTCGACCAGTCCGGCTAGGGTGGCCCTACCAGAAGCATACGCTTCCGCCGGCATAGCTCTCGGGATCAACAAAGCACACAAACCTGCCCACCACGATAAGGTTGCAGTCCCTGGTCAGGAGGTAACTAAGAAGATTTTAAATATGGCACCTTACAACTACGAGTAGATGTTGTTTTCTTCGTCTGCTATTGACGTTCTTTAGCGGGTTGCAGGAATTTATGTACTCCCTCATTCTTTACTTAATATTTTTACCACGCAGAATTAAAAGTTATAGGCCCACGTACGCCTTTTTATGCATTAAAATTTAAGAGGAACATTTCAGTACTCAAAAATGGCATTAAAATAATAGTGGGGCAAGTAAATAAATTGGTAACAACGCTAAACTTTGTACTTTTACGTCAAAGGTCCGAGGCGGCAATTATTTTGTGTAAAGGCGAGCTCGTCTACCGACAGTGGATGCACAGCAACAGGGTGGTTAAGCATCTTAATACTCTCCATGTTCGAATATATACATTTATGTGTAACGATTTGAATAAACGCTACTTTAGAACTGGTACCATACCTTCGTTGTCGTCTGATGATGAATTTTCAAATCTATGCTCCCGTCTTTGAAGTTTGTCGTTACGTTGGCGTAAACGCTTTGCTCTCCTCTTGAGAGTCTGCAGTGGAACCCAATAAAAAGAAATTTGAATTAATGTCTGTATTTGTCAACTAAGACCTGGTGGGCTTTTTACCACTGGGTACTAAATATTTAGTACAAGTGTGAAACGTTTAGTTCTGGACTTAATTTGAAAATGGGTAGCCTAGGCCTAGGCCTATTTTAGCCGCTAGCCTACATACTAGGCCTACTAACTAGGCTAGGGAAATCCAGTTCTGTGGTGTTAGGTTCTAGGCCCATAGCCTCGACCGTAGGAAGAATGTTTTTAAGCAGGCGTAGTGTATTACTGTGCTGGTAGATAGCGCCACACACTGGTCAGTGGATGTGTGTGCGCGCCAACCACCGCGTCTACACAGGACGCCAGTCAGTGTACAAATAAACCATGGTGAAAGTACTAGGCCGACCGTGTTTTACATCTAAATCCACTCACTCCATATCCTAACCCAGTATTCTACAGTGGCGACGAGAGATGGCGAAGCAAATGGAGGTTTTCGTCCCGGAGGAGGAGGATTGGAAGTCCTATGAAGAACGGCTCCTGCAACACTTTATTGTAAATAAAGTAAACACGGAGCGGGAGAAGAGAGCGTTGTTAGTTTCTTCGGTCGGTAAGGCGATCTATGCCACCCTCAAGAATCTGTGTGAACCTGTGAAAGTGACGGACCGCACTTATGACGAGCTTGTACGTCAGAGCATTTCACGCCGGAGCCGTCGGTCATTTCACCGGATGATTGATTGATTAATGGGGCTTAACGTCTCATATTTATGCAACGATGGCTAATCGAGACGATGAGCGGGTGAAAATGAAGATGAGAAAGATGATAATGAAGAATAAAGACACATCCGAATCAGATCCATTGTACGTCGCGTGAGTCGTCATACGGGAGTCCAGCAAGGGAGGGCAGGGCCAAGTGGCAGGAGAAATATTCAATGGGACAGTGGGGGGAAAGGGGATTGGAATATGGACTGCACTTTGTCTGACTTCTCCTCCTCGACCAGTCCGGCTAGGGTGGCCCTACCAGAAGCATACGCTTCCGCCGGCATAGCTCTCGGGATCAACAAAGCACGCAAACCTGCCCACCACGATAAGGTGGCAGTCCCTGGGCAGGTAGTGGAAGAAGAAATAGAGAATCCTCAAGAAGAGATACGCACATTGGTAACGAATACTGTAATCTCGTCAAACACGGTCATTGTCGAGAGTTCCAGTGCCGACTGGATGATGCTCGATCAATGTACGGCAGAAGAACAGAAGTTCTACAATGAACGAGTGCATGTGTCTGCCGATCAAGGAGTACGTATCTGTCTGGAAACCTCCAACCAGGTTGGAGACGTTTGGATGGAAAATCGCCGGCATAGCTCTCGGGATCAACAAAGCACGCAAACCTGCCCACCACGATAAGGTGGCAGTCCCTGGGCAGGCGTCTCGTTTGTTCTTTGTCTGCAGACCTATATAATAATTAATATATTAATATATTATGCTCCCTGAATTGAGATGTAATCAGTAATTCCTTAATCAAGTACATTATACAATTACATACAATTTGCCAACAATTGACCAATTTGACATACCATTTTACAATTTTGGATTGACGTTGGTTACACTTCGGAAAAATGTAGATAGTGTCAAAATGGTAAAAAAACCTTTAAGTTCAAAGAGTAAAAAATAAAAATCTAAAAACCACTTTATGCCTCAGAAGCAAAAACAAAATCACAAGACAAATTGCAAAAACTTAAAATAATCCCTAACAATCACCGAAGTGAAATAACGGCTATTTTTAATAAAAAATAAATCATGAAAATAAAAAATGACAAATATAAAATCAGTTCTGACTTTAAAAAAATCAAATAGTGTACACTTAACTGCCGAGTTTTCACACTTTGGTTGTTTCTACCAACTTACCATGTGAAATGGTATTTTATAAATTTTTTAATTCACTGTCCTTCCTTGAAGCTAAAAAAGAAAAATAATAAAATGTTTATACCCATTTCTGTACTTGTAGTTCCAGTACTCACTTTGTATACAAATGTATACAAAATGTCCCATGTTGTATACATTTGTACACAAAATGTATACAGTTATGATTGGCCTAAGGTTTGTATCCAGTTTGGATATGGGCTGTATACAACTTGTATATCCTGTATACGTTTCAACATTTCCGTAGGGCCGCGCGCGTCCACGTGAGAGATATTTTTACCAGTGATTTACTATGTATCCAAGTAACGATGCTTCGTTTTTTGTGATGGTCGAGTTTTTGTGCCAAGAAAAAAAAAGGAGTGGACCTACCGGTATCGGTTATCCCGAACAGTATTATTAAAAACTGCCCGGGGCTGGAAAAAATGGGCGAAATAACCAATCGCACGGTTAAGGTTAAGTGCGAAACGAAAAGGACGACGGGGAAGAGCACAGAATATTTTCAGGCGAAGGTGCTGGCACATTCTGGTAAGTTTACAACCTTATTACTCTTTTTTTTTGGTTGGGCGAAAGACCAAACTTGAACGTGACCATGTGGTGTAGGGCCTAGGCTTAGGCCTAGGGAGTGCGCTTAGAGGTTATGTTGTTTTGTTCGTTTTCGCTTGCGAGCCTAGGCCCTATTGCAATGTTTTGAGGATGGCCTAGAGTAGGCCCTGGCCTAGGCTAGGGCCTACAGAGGCGTGGCCGAGGTATAATTTTAAGTTTGGTTCAGCTCCTCTACTACTAGGCTAGGTCTAGGCTAACCTTAATTATTATTTTTCAGAGAGTCGACCTGAATTAGTGGCCCTCATGGGCCTTTACATTAAAACAGGCCAATTGGCCACCCCATCGAACAGTAAGAGGGGACGCATACCTAAAAATATAAGTACGAGTAGCAGCGACGAGGGCTCGGAGACCTTAAGTCCCTAGAAAATCGTCCGATGAAGGTAACTATCGGGAGTGTAGCATGCCTCTATACAATTATGTTCAAGCGTAAAAATTGCCAGAACTTGTTCTGGCGTTCAACCTCTCTGGGTAAGCCTAGCTAGCGCCAGACCAGCAATTAGGCCTACATCCAATGAATAGTAGATGTAGGCTTTTTTAAACGATGAATAGCCTATACATTAGGCCTTATGTTTGCATCCCTAGTTGAAAGTGCACTGGTAGGCCTAACATAAGTGACAAGAGTCAGGAGGGAGTAAGACCTAGTTCTACAACTGGGTAGGCCTACAATGTTAAAAGAAAGAGATATGTTATATGTTCGCTCAGTAAAATGCAGTTATTCTGTGTACAGGCAAAGAAACAAAGCCTAGGCAAACTACCAGAGAGGTTTGATTTTGGGGAGGGGGAGGAGGATGGGAAATGTTTCATGTGGATGCAACATAATATCTGTTATTTTTTTTAGGCAAAAAAGTTGCAAAAGGCCAACAAAGTAAGTGCAAGTATGCATGCTGCACGGGCCATTCTAAGCTCCTATGAAAGTCTGTCATCTTCTCCGAAGCACGTGACGGTATGCGAGAACTCCGACAACATTGTGTAGGATTTGAAAAGAAAAAACGAACATCAAGCAAGACAAATTGTGGAGCTGAAATCCAAATTGAGAGCTGTAACTCAGGAAAGGGATGCCATGATTGGTATGTAAAATACAAGAATAGTGACCTGTTACTGTACACTGTTTGCTTTAAGTTTGTTATTTATGTTAAAAAGGGTCATTTTCACTAAAATTGATTTTGCTTTTTCAGATGTACATGAGACAAATATGAAAATCGCAGTCGAATTGAGAAAATCTCTTCAATACGCTCGACGGTTGGCATCAAGACCAACGAGACCTGCGACTGCTAGTTCTTTGCCTCAGTCACGAGATCGACTTCGGTGGCAAGCAATAATGGGTTGTCAGAGTTTAGTGGAAATGAAACGGTTGTAGACCGGAGACCTCCACAGCCATGTGATACACATCCCCACTTGCGATTGATTGATTAATAGGGCTTAACGTCTCATATTTATGCAACAATGGCTAATCGATTTTGATTTTAGATTATTTGGGCTTAACGTCTCATATTTTTGCAACGAGGCTAATCGAGACAATGAGTGGGTGATATATGAAGATGAAATAGGGGGCTGTTTGGTGGAAAGGAGAAAGTAGGAGGGAGCGTGAAGAAAGAGGAAAGGGGAGGATAGGGGATTGGGGTGTGGACTGCACTTCGTCTGACTTCTCCTCGACCAGTCCGGCTTGGGTGGCCCTACCAGAAGCATACGCTTCCGCCGGCATAGGTCTCGGGATCAACAAAGCACGCAAACCTGCCCACCACGATAAGGTAGCAGTCCCTGGGCAGGAATGGCTAATCGAGACGATGAGCGGGTGATAATGAAGATGAAAAGATGATGATGAAGAATAAAGCCAGATCCGAATCAGATCCATTGTACGTCGCGTGGGTCGTCATACGGGAGTCCAGCAAGGGTGGGCGGGGCCAAGTGGGAGGAGAAATATTCAGTGGGACAGTGGGGGGGGGGGGGGGGGGGGGAGGGAAGGGACAGGGTCTTCTTTTGTCGCCTCTTACGACTAGCAAAGTCACTCTATGCCTATTCTACCCCGGGCCGAGACGGGTCACCCCCACTTGCGACACAAGGAAACGGACATGGGTGTAAGTTTAATTCCCGGTATGGCCAGATTAGCAGATTCATTCAATTTGTTTCTAGGACATGCCTAATATAGATTTTAAAATTGAGAAGCATATTATGCTATCGGAGACTGTATGCCAGCTGTGCTGTGAGCTAAGCCCTATTTAAACAAATGAATAGATCATAGTTTCCAAGTACTTATACTTTATTGTTACTTTTGTTTCGGTTGTCCAACTAGGTAAATCGTCTGTGTTTGTGAATGAGTCGAATTTCTCATCCGTCGTTAACACGTCAACATCATGCACAGATGGTGTTCAGGAACCTGCTGGAGCTTGTCTTCACCGCCGAGTCATTGCAAAGGTGCTCGGTACGTGGCCGCAAAGCCAAGGGGCTTAGAAAGGGGACATCTCAGGAGGCCAGAGACTTTACTAAGTTGAAATAAATGCCATAATTGGTATGTTTTATCTTCTTAATATTGGCACTATCTTCTTATTTAAAATGTGTCTTTCATGAAATTAGGTAGCAAGCAAACGAAGTTGCAAATATTGATGCATTTCATTTAAAAGGCAAAATCTTAGTTGGTCAAACTGTCTTTCATGGTCCAAATAATGCCAATTGTGTTGAGATTGTTTGCCTATAGCCCTATCCACAACTTTACAGATTTTACTCGGGTATGCTACTTATCACTAGGATCTACGAAGATTATGTGCTGATTAGTGGTTGACGCTTGATGGGGTATTTCACATGCTTGTGATGGTTTTGACTTCCTAGTTAATTATTTCTTGAACATACAAAAATTAATAATTATCTTAATGGAATTTTTGCTTATTGATTTTCAAAAGTAGCATCGAACAACAACCCTAGTAACCTGCTGTTGGGAACAAGGTCCACTAGATCGCTTTGCGCTTCGCAATTACTCCGCTAGGAGTAAATCCAGTAGACCTTGGTTGGGAATTGTTAAGTATAGAAGGCGGTGTATGATGTTTGGAGGTTGCTAGGATACGAGATGTTTTTGTTAGAGAGTTTTTGTGTGATAAGATGGAAGAGAAGTGTTGAGTCTACGAAAGTGTTCAGTTCATTTTACATTTTGTCAACCCTGTTGACCAAGAGGGATGGTGAAACGTACAACACTCTTCAAGATTTTTGATTGATTAATGGGGCTTTACGTCTCATATTTATGCAACGATGGCTAATCGAGACGATGAGCGGGTGATAATGAAGATGAGAAAGATGATAATGAAGAATAAAGCCACATCCGAATCAGATCCATTGTACGTCGCGTGAGTCGTCATACGGGAGTCCAGCAAGGGAGGGCAGGGCCAAGTGGGAGGAGAAATATTCAATGGGTCAGTGGGGGGAAAAGGGGGTTGGGGTGTGGACTGCACTTCGTCTGACTTCTCCTCCTCGACCAGTCCGGCTTGGGTGGCCCTACCAGAAGCATACGCTTCCGCCGGCATAGCTCTCGGGATCAACAAAGCACGCAAACCTGCCCACCACGATAAGGTGGCAGTCCCTGGGCAGGCAGAGGAATTGAGCAATAAAATCTTGTCATTGGTGCTAGAAGCACACTATATTACAAAGCTTAGTTGAAGCGCTGTTGCCAGCTAAATACCCATCATAATTAAAGAGGTTACGTCTGCAGTGCAAAAAGAAGTTTAAAGTCTAAAGAAGGTTGTGGAAGATTACGATATCCGTATTCAAGAATTAGAACATAAAATAGAAAGCAAAGCTGATGATCTAGAACAGTATGGCAGAAGAGAAAACCTCAGACTATTTGGAATACATGAGACGAAGGACGAAGACACCGATGAGTTAGCTCAAGAATTGTTTAACAATCGGATGGGTCTCAAAATCCAACGACAAGAGATAGCTCGTTCTCACCGTCTTGGGAAACCAAGAATGGATAAAAAGGCCCTCCACGACCAATAATCGTGAAGATGGTGAGTTACCGAACACGCAGAGAGATCTTCGAAACGAAAAAATTACTAGCAAGAACTGGGAAAGTTATTAGGGAAGACCTCACAGCACACAGAAGATTAATTCTCCAAGAAGCAATTACAAAAGTTGTAGTCCAAAATGTATGGACACGTGACGGAGTGATCCTCTGGAACGAGAATAATAGACGACATTCGGCAACGTCGCTTCAGGAGTTCCGACAGACAGAAGCTACGAGATGGCAGGAGCGTCTACCCTGAAGGCCAGCAGCAGACCTCGAGCGACGGCCTTGCCTCGAGCCGCCCAACAACCCGCAGCGCCACGAGTCATCGTGGGGGGAGAGGACGTTGAGGCTACGCCCGCATCAGGTGACACAAGTTAGGCGCAGGAGGTCCATGTGGCCAGCTGACGTCTGACGAGAATAAACAGTAGACAACACACCCTGACAAAGCAATGGGGACCAGGCGCGATTCTAGTATTAATAGTGGTTACTAGGACATTTATTTGAGATTTAGTTTATTTGATTTAGTTAAATATAGAATTTTATAGTTGTTTAGACTGAATAATTTTAAGAATTTTAAGACTTATTTAATTTAATTTTATCTTAATTTATCTTATTTTATATTAGTGATTAGTTTATAGATTAGAACACAGCTTATGAATAGTTATATATGCATATGTGTCACACGCAGAAACTTATTGACCCGGAATAATGTTAAAAGTAAAACCACACACACAATTATAAAACGATGACCAAGGTCACTTACTTTTAAAAAACCGGTGAATTTTCGGAGTAATCCGTTCCTACTCCTTCCTCAGACCGAGGCCAACTGCGCCGAGGTTCCTTGTGCCCCTGGTGACGGGTAGTTTACACCGTTCGCGACTGCAGCGCCGCCTGTTGCTGACTGCAACGAGACTTCCTGTTGCGTACCACGACCCTTCCTGGTGGCCATTTCATCTTCTAATACCGGATCTCATACTGGGGGCCAAGTATAGCTGGCTTGGCTGATAGAGTTGCCATGGTAACGTATTGCCGCGGATTCCTTTATTTTTCTTTTAAACACGTCCTGCTCCTTCGTTATGGCCACCGCATTCTCCCAGTCGATGTTGTGACCCTGAGTCCTGCTGTGTTTAGCCAGTAACGAAAAACTGTTATTCTTTTTTACGCAATTCTTGTGTTCGTTGACCCGAATATGTAGAGGGCGGCCAGTTTCGCCTATGTACGTCATAGGGCAGTCTTTGCACGGCACCGAATAAACAACATTCTAAGAGGCTTGAACCGAATCCACTGGCTTAGTGTGTGACACGCGAGAACGGAGTGTGTTAGATGATTTAAAAACAGTTCTAATCCTGAATTTATTTAAAACTCGACGTAATGTTTCATTGACTCCAGGCAAGTACTGTATCGAAATAGTTGTTAAAAAATCATCCATTTGTTTTCCCCCCTCGGTTTATTGTTGTTAAGAATTTTTGACACCATGAGCGGGGGGTAATTATACGAAAGAAAATCCTTGGTCAAAATCGCTTTTTCCTCCTCCAATGACTCAGTGGATGAGCAGACTTTTTTAGCTCTGCTCCACAAGCAGTGGCCCTACCAGAAGCATATACGCTTCCGCCGGCATAGCTCTAGGAATCATTAAAGCACGCAAACCTGCCCACCGCGATAAGGTAGCAGTCCATGGGCAGGTGTAAATGCCTGTTAAAGCTGGGCCTAGACTTAGGTAGTAACAGGGCCTACGCCTAGTGTAGGCCTAGCCCTTACCATGGCAGGGTTTCTAGGTTATGTTCTACTAGGGTACAGTAGAACCCTCTTTAGCCCAATATAAGTTCTGTAAATGCCTATAAAAGCTAGGCCTAGACTCACGTAGTAGCAGGGCCACCAAAAACTAGGCCTACGTATATCCCTAGTCTAGCTCTTACCAAATCAGCTTCATAGCAATGATCATACTAACCTATCAGTGGCAGTTTCTAGGTTATGCTCTATGAGCTCCAACAGTACCAGAACGGTGTCTTGTCGTAGCCTGAACCTAGTAAAAAACTCTACATCT
This sequence comes from Isoperla grammatica, assembly GCA_945910005.1. NCBI lineage: Eukaryota > Metazoa > Arthropoda > Insecta > Plecoptera > Perlodidae > Isoperla > Isoperla grammatica. The sequence continues at coordinate 9,013,455 of OX246749.1, forward strand.
GTCCATTGGACGAAGTGGTCCACTCTGTTTCGGTAAACGAGTGGATTTCTAGTCCTCGCGTCTAAAAACATAAATAATTCGTCGTCAGAATCGGAATTCACTAGATCGTTGGCCGCCATGTTTTCGTTGTGTACAGCAGCGGTCAGCTGATGGATCACGTGACACTTTTTCTTATTCGTCAAATAGCGCGCAATTTGCTGGATGGTCCTCCTAATAAGAATCCTCCTAATACGGACTCGCTATTCGTCCCAATAGTGCTATTTGTTGATTGAAATACCGGACATAGCGCTATTTGCTACAAATAGCTTAATTGCTACAAATAACTTTCTTATTAGGAGATTGTAAGACCGGCCCTTAGTGTGATTTCGTCCGTCGAAGAGCTCTGATTAGGGCTCGAAATATTGCGGTTTTTTATTTTTTGATCTTGACCAGGAACAGTGTATAGTCGTGTATAACAGTGTATAGTGACACGTAAAGCCCAACTATCATCATCGTCAACCTGATGTTTGTTTAGTGACAAGTTGCTTCTGGACATCCAATGTTACATTCTTCATCTCAATACAGGCACTTTACTTCAACATTATCTAGCCATTGTCTTAAGTTCAAACATCGCTCGACTAGGGCTATTTGTTTTGAACACTACTAAGAAGACTATAATTTTTTTTTTATCAGCTAGGCCTAAGACTTGAGACTTGATTCAGCTTAATATGTAGGCCTACCGATTTTCATAAATCTATTTTGTTTCCAGAATCACACCAGATCAATCAAAAAATGGCTGCAGACCTAAGAAGGTCATTAAATTACATTAAGCATTTGGACCTGTCACCAAGCAGGCCTACTTTGTCAGCTTCGAGTGCATCCGGGTCGGACTCGCTGTCTACCGCTTCATCAGACAGTGGCAACACAGTGAACTTCGTAGAGCATGAGCACTTGCGGCACAAGAGAACTGACCCCGGAGTAAGTCTGCCACAGTCAGTTTTTTCGTCCGCATAGGCCTACAGAATCTGGATTGATTGATATTTGGGCTTAACGTCTCATATTTTTGCAACGAGGCTAATCGAGACAATGAGTGGGTGATAGATGAAGATGCAATAGGAGGCTGTATGGAGGAAAGAGGCAAGTAGGAGGGCGGGGTGAAAAATTGGAAGGAGGAGGAAAAGGGAGGGGGGAGGTTCTGGACTGCATTTCGTCTGACTTCTCCTCCTCGACCTGTCCGGCTAGGGTGGCCCTACCAGAAGCATACGCTTCCGCCGGCACAGCTCCAGGAATCATCAAAGCGCACAAACCTGCCCACCACGATAAGGTAGCAGTCCCTGGGCAGGTACAGAATTTGGAATTTAGTTCAAAGCCGTGAATATTATTTTTGTCTTGTTCACGGTTGCCAGATAATGTACAATATAATACTGCAAAATCTAAAAAGTTCCTTCGGTGTAGACGAACACAGGTACGAGGGGGGTGGGGGGGGGGGGGGGTGGGGGGTGTATGGGTAGGACTATTCAAATTTGCAAAGTGTTGCAAATTGAGTTGACTGTATCCCCAGTTCCCATTTCTTTTTGAAAGGCAAGCTCCTATTTTCATTAACTGCTATTTTACTTGTACAGGCCTACCTATAACTACCTGTAGATTATAATTAACATAATATAGGTACTTACCCAATTGTTCTGTTGTTTCAGGTAGTCCAGCTTGGTAAATCTTTGATTTTCGTGAACGCGGCAACCTTACAACCATTACAAATGGTTCTTCATCGTGCACAATGCTTGCCAGGAACTTACTGGAACTTGTGTACACGTCACACGCTCTGGAAAGTTGTTCAGTCCGTGGCCGCAAAGCGAACGGCCTAGGAAAAATCCGCCGAGTCACGGGAACCTCTTTACCAGACGGGAATCAATGCTATTATTGGTACGTATTGACCTTCGTTTTTCAACATTTAACTTTTTAATGTTTTTTCTTTGCTCCAATGCCTGGGCCTTGTCATCAATCGCAAAAAAAACTAACTCTGAATGCATCCATTTTAGATCAATAGTTGAAGTCGATACATCGATCGGCAAGCTATCGACTACCGAATCGATCAGTCATGGTTGACATAGCAAGTGATCAGTTATGACGTTTTCAAGTATTTTTACGAAATAACGTACGCAATTAGAAGATTGATTGATTGATGGGGCTTAACGTCTCATATTTATGCAACGATGGCTAATCGAGACGATGAGCGGGTGATAATGAAGATGAGAAAGATGATAATGAAGAATAAAGCCACATCCGAATCAGATCCATTGTACGTCGCGTGAGTCCAGCAAGGGAGGGCAGGGCCAAGTGGGAGGAGAAATCTTCAGTGGGGCAATGGTGGGGGGGGGGGTCTCCTCTCGTCGCCTCTTACGACTAGCAGAGTCACTCTGGAACTATTCTACCCCGGGCCGAGACGGGTCTCCTTTTGTCGCCTCTTACGACTAGCAGAGTCACTCTGGGCCTATTGTTCCCCGGGCCCAGACGGGACAGTCATGGTTGACATAGCAAGTGATCAGTTATGACGTTTCAAGTATTTTTACGAAATAACGTACGCAATTAGAAGAGCGGCTAGATTTAAGAAATCATTTTCTTCGATGACATCCATTACAAGGCATATTAGATTTTTGTTACAGATTTCACCATCAAACATGGCACTGCAAGCCACTGGAAAGCGCAAGACGCGGCGTCCATTGTTGCCGCGATGGGCAAACGCCTGAACGAACTCCGCATGGTGTTGAAGTTGTCTGCCGAAAGCCAGAACAAAGGTCTCATGGACGAGGGGCAAATGTGACAAAACAATATTTTCATATTCATATTACCTAGATATAATTGAACATTTTCCGCATGGTCTCATGATTTTTTAAATAAACGTTTTAGAATATAACTTAGCACGGGTATACAATTTATTGCTAGACCTCGAGAATTTCGTGAAACCCCTACAGTTCGTTCCTGAGGGCCTGGATAATAATACAATTAGTATGTATGATAATATGGAAATTCTGGAAATAAAATGCCCCTACTGCGTAAGCAACAGCGACAGTAGCCTACTCGATGAGATAATGAAGACGAAAATTATAAACACCACGACAGGGCAAGAAGGCAGTCAGTTATTACATTAATATGCCAGTCATCCTTATTGGTATGATTTGGACTATGTAGTTCTGACGTCACTGAGTGCATCACCTGATCTTCGGTGATGTCACCCGAGGTTTGAAGGTAAACCCAAACCGCACTGTAAGTCAGTTGACAATAATACACGAGTGTGTGAACGTGTATCTGACCGTTATTCTACGACCCTGCTCCCTGTGTCCCTGTAGTTTCGATATGTGTGTGGAACTACAGCACTTATTATTATCAAATTCAAACTCACTTACTGATACTTAATGTTGAATTTTGTGATTTTGTTGTGTGGTCACAAACGGAAATGTATATAGAGAGGATTGAAAGTAACTGTAGTTTCCAGAACAGCATTATTGAGATGGCCACACACTTCTTCAAAACTGCAATAATGCCTGAACCTGTAGGTAGATATTTTACTAGCAATAGTAACAGAGGTAATTCCATTGCTGGTAGTTCTACAAGTTCAGGCACTTGCTTTTGCAATAAAATTGAGGAAGAACCGATGGTGCTTTGCTCCAACCCAAACTGTGCCCACAAAAAGTTTCATTGGCGGTGTTTAAAGACAAAGATGCAACCTATGGCCAAGCAGGGGTTATGTCCCGACTGTAAAAATGTTGTAGCAATCAAGCGTAAACGATCGAAGAATGTGTGATTGCTGGAAATAGTAAGTAGGCCTACAGGATGAAATAGTGTGGGAATAAAGATTTATTAATGGGGCTTAACGTCTCATATTTGTGCAACGATGGCTAATCGAGACGATGAGCGGGCGATAATGAAGATGAGAAGATGATGATGAAGAATAAAGCCACATCCGAATCAGATCCATTGTACGTCGCGTGGGTCGTCATATGGGAGTCCAGCAAGGGTGGGTAGGGCCAAGTGGGAGGAGAAATATTCAGTAGGACAGTGGGGAGGAAAGGGACTGGGTCTCCTTTTGTCGCCTCTTACGACTAGCAGAGTCACTCTAGGCCTATTCTACCCCGGGCCGAGACGGGTCTCCTTTCGTCGCCTCTTACGACTAGCAGAGTCACTCTGGGCCTATTCTTCCCCGAGCCCAGACGGGTGATGGAAATAAACATTAGGCCTAAGCTGCCAAATAGAATTATATGGATGGACACATTTTCGGCTCCCACGAGCTCACTTTAATTGGCTAGGTCCGCCGTGGGACGGTAGTGCAAGCCAACTCCAAGAGAGTTCCTTGTGCAGGCTGGCTCGGGCGAATTGGTTTCCGACCAACAGCGCCTTGTGTATATATTCGTGTAAATATTTATTTTGAGATTTTAAAATTTTACTTTTTAGTAACGTTGCTTGATTACAGTTTTCAATCAATCAAAGAGTAACCTTATGTTTATGTCTACGTAATTATAACAAAACGACTGAAGGTTTCAGCTGTCAGTACGGCACGAAGCGCCAGTGGATGGATTGTATTATTCATTTATTAATCGAAAATATAACACATCTAACCACTTTGCAAAAATTCTTGACACAGTGGGCTGTGAAATTTGAAAACGGAACGCCAGGTCCTGCATTTGAAGATTGAGACGCAGTCTCATTAATACCATTACCAGTTCTTCAAACTTTGTCAAGGCACTGCGACGGTTGGAGGAAATGAAACGCGCACAAAAATTAAACACTGCCATAAGCATGGTGAAGTTTGGTAAACCCGTATAAAATCTAACTTTGGCATCATCTTGCATTGCATCAGGACTGAACTTAACACCATTTAGCAGGCGATCATGTAATTCGTGTTTCTCACTACGAATTTCATCAAGCAGACGATCGATTTAAAAACTACTAAGGGTGCGTCTGTAATCGACTATTTCGCCTGCTTGGCATGCTTCGCCTACTCATTTGAAGGAAATGTCGTAGTTGGCGACCAAATCTCGATTATCGTCTGCTACGTTAGCACGCCAGCGTAGTTGTCGAAAGTGCTTGCTTGAAGGCCAGTCGCCTGCTTCGAGATGTCCGATCCTGATGAAGTGAAATGTAAGTCTTCTATATTAATTAATTATATAATTTAAGAATTATGTTCTTTGTTTTTTTAATGTTATGCGTAGCAGAGATACTATTATCATCCATTTTACTCCATTTGATCATTTTATCCATCTGATAGAATTTCTAACCTCAACTAGGCCTACACACGTTGCATCGTTGGAGGCCTAGGCCTACAAGGTTTGCAATGTTTCGTAGCCTAGCCTAACCTAGGCCTAGGAGGTGAAGGCGTAGCCCTGACTAGGTCTAGGGCCTAGCCTAGGCCTAGCCTAGATTCTCTAGGGTGCTAAAAAATAGGAGGATCTCGCCTAGCCTACCCTAGGTGGTAGGCCTAGGCCTAGTAGCGTACGTACGTACGTAGTGGTAGACCTAGGTCTAGGCAAAGTAGTGGTATCAAATCAGTGAACGTGCTAGGGCCTAGGCCTAGCCTACCCTACCAGTAACTTTAGTTCGATGCACAATTGTTCGAGAATAGCTTCTTAACAGTAGCTGATGCACAACTTGCAGCTTCCCGTTCCTGAGGCAGGTACCGGTAAAAAAAATGTTTTGTGTTACAGGGACGGAAGAATTTACTTTGGGAATGATCAAACTTCGAGTACAGTACGACTCCCACTTTACAAAGAAGCGTGGGACTGCTGCAATTGGATGGACGTAAGTCACATTTTATATCTATAGCCAACACAGAAGGCGACTATTGTTTATAGCTGTGTATATTTTTACGTCCAAATGGCAGAATAGCGGATACAGAGGGGGGGGCGATTGGGCAATTGCCCCCCCCCCATGATTGTCCAACTAAATGTCCATGATCATTAAACCATGAACGGTACTAATACTTAGGGCTGGGTTAGACCTGTTCGCCCCCCACTACCCCGCCCCAACTCAATTAATTTAAAATGGTTTAGTTAGTACTAACAGCAACCCACAAAAATCCTTCTGAATGAATATTGAACCAATCTAAAGACATTTTGCGTTCGCCTCCGGCGTAACCGATTTGTCACTAGGCCTACTTATTTTATTTAATCTTCTTCACAGATTGATCACTGAACAAATGGGTTAGTTAGTAAGATTATTGGGTTTAGGGCGCTTCAACCAGTTGGGTCATTTTGCGCCACCAAGATAATGTAACTCGTTACTTATTGTTTTATTGCATGATTGATTAATGGGGCTTAACGTCTCATATTTATGCAACGATGGCTAATCGAGACGATGAGCGGGTGATAATGAAGACGAGAAAGATGATCATGAAGAATAAAGCCACATCCGAATCAGATCCATTGTACGTCGCGTGAGTCGTCATACGGGAGTCCAGCAAGGGAGGGCAGGGCCAAGTGGGAGGAGAAATATTCAATGGGACAGTGGGGGGGAAAGGGACAGGGTCTCCTTTCGTCGCCTCTTACGGCTAGCAGAGTCACTCTGGGCCTATTCTACCCCGGGCCGAGACGGGTTTCCTTTCGTCGCCTCTTACGACTAGCAGAGTCACTCTGGGCCTATTCTTCCCCGGGCCCAGACGGGTATGCATTGAAAAAGGCCGTTTATCTGGCAGTAGTTGTGCCCTGTCGGTAGCAGCGGGAAGATCGAGGTGGGAAGCTACAGCGCTGTCTCGTCAGCTGCGGGAACCTCGGCGGTCAAAAGCCTGCCACCTCTCCCAGTCAACCTCGAGGACGCAATTGCCAGTGACAATGATGATGATTAATGGGGCTTAACGTCTCATATTTATGCAACGATGGCTAATCGAGACGATGTGTTGGGAACAAGGTCCACTAGATCGCTTTGCGCTTCGCAAATACTCCGCTAGGAATAAATCCAGGAGACCGTGGTTGGGAATTGTTAAGTATAGAAGGCGGTGTTAAAAGTATGGAGGTTGCTAGGATACGAGATTTTCTGTTAGAGAGAGTTGTGTGTGATGAGATGGAAGAAGGTGTTGTGTCTACGAAAGTGATGTAATACTAAGGGTGTTTTAATGTTAATTCATTTTACATTTTGTCAACCCTGTTGACCAAGAGGGATGGTGTGACGTACCACCCCCTTCTCGTCTTGAAGATTTATCGTCAGTCGAGTCGAGGCTCCTAATTGTATCGGACTGGTGGGAACACATCCACTCCAGCGATCTTTAAGTGTCATCAATAATTGTGATTGTAACAAAAATATAAAAGTAAAAGTAATCATCACAGGCGTAATTAGGTCTAGTGATGTGAACTAGCTCGATTGTTTTTACTGTCCATTAACTGTTTTAGTATTAGTCTTTATACAAGTAAAGTGGTCCTCCGGTATTTTAATTATTGTTTATTTTTTTACCTGTGTGCTCCAACACGATGAGCGGGTGATAATTAAGATGAGAAAGATGATAATGAAGAATAAAGCCACATCCGAATCAGGTCCATTGTACGTCGCGTGAGTCGTCACACGGGAGTCCAGCAAGGGAGGGCAGGGCCAAGTGGGAGGAGAAATATTCAATGGGTCAGTGGGGGGGGGGGGGGGGAAGGGGATTGGGGTGTAGACTGCACTTTGTCTGACTTCTCCTCCTCGACCAGTTTGGCTTGGGTGACCCTACCAGAAGCATACGCTCCCGCCGGCATAGCTCTCGGGATCAACAAAGCACGCAAACCTGCCCACTACGATAAGGTGGCTGTCACTGGGCAGGGCCAGTGACAAGACTGACCCGGTTATAAAAATAACCCTCACAATGCTGAACATGAATCAGATTAGCCTATCCAAACTTCTGATAGATAACTCAAAGCTTCAAGAAAGGGTTGATGAATTAAACAGTAAGTGTTGCGAACTTAAAAATTATAACTACTAACGTTATGATGAGGTGAAAGTACTAAAAGAACAAATAAACAACCAAGAACAGTACTCCAAAAATTACAACTTGGAAGTATCCGGGATACCGATGCTCCGAGATGAAGACCCAATAAGGATTGCAACTGACCTTGCATCAACACTTCAGGTCAGACTAGACATGAACGACATTGAAGGGTGCCATCGCATCTCTAAAACTAAGTGGGAAAGAGTTAACAGTATGCCCCCAAAAATTATTGTCAAGTTCTGCAGAAGAGACAAAAAACGTGAGATTATGAAACTGCGGAGCAAGAAAAAACAATCTACTCCACCGAACTAAAGATTCCAGGTCCACCTTCCCAAGTCTTCCTTAGTGACCACCTAACCACTAGGAACAGAAATCTGCTTATGAAGGCCAGACAACTCAGAAAAGAGGGAACCGTTGAGTTTGTTTGGAGCAAGAACGGGAGAATCTTCGCCAGAAAGGACGAATCATCTGAGATGATTGATTAATGGGGCTTAACGTCTCATATTTTTGCAACAATGGCTAATCGAGACATTGAGCGGGTGATAATGAAGATGAGGAAGATGATGATGAAAAAAAAGCCACATCCGAATCAGATCCATTGTACGTCGCGTGAGTCGTCATACGGGAGTCCAGTAAGGGAGGGCACGGCCAATTGGGAGGAGAAATATTCAATGGGACAGTGGGGGGGAAAGGGGATTGGGGTGTGGACTGCACTTCGTCTGACTTCTCCTCCTCCACCAGTCCGGCCGGCTAGGGTGGCCCTACCAAAAGCATACGCTTCCGCCGGCATAGCTCTCGGGATCAACAAAGCACACAAACCTGCCCACCACGATAAGGTGGCAATCCCTGGGTAGGTGGAAGAATGGCCTATATTAAATTAATCATTAATTAGAGATGGGATGGTTATTGGTTACGACATTTGACCGAAACTGATTTCATAATTTTTCATTCTGATTGAATCAGTAAAAAGATTCCTACCTAGGCTTAGTGCTAGTAGCACATCACTAGGCAATAGCTGCATATTATTTATTATTTTTTTTTTTAAATATACATTTGACAGTTTGCATGCTTTTTTGGGACTGGGCACTGAAAGCAGGATGATGTTTAGTTTATTGGGTTTAAGAGCGCTTCAACCAGTTAGGTCATTTTGCGCCACCAAGATAATGTAACTCGTTACTTATTGTTTTATTGCATGATTGATTAATGAGGCTTAACGTCTCATATTTATGCAACGATGGCTAATCGAGACGATGAGCGGGTGATAATGAAGATGAGAAAGATGATAATGAAGAGTAAAGCCACATCCAAATCAGATCCATTGTACGTCGCGTTAGTCGTCATACGGGAGTCCAGCAAGGGAGGGCAGGGCCAAGTGGGAGGAGAAATATTCAATGGGACAGTGGAGGGGAAAGGGGATTTGGCGTGTGGACTGCACTTCGTTTGACTTCTCCTCCTCGACCTGTCCGGCTAGGGTGGTCCTACCAGAAGCATACGCTTCCGCCGGCATAGCTCCAGGAATCATCAAAGCACACAAACCTACCCACCACGTAAAGGTAGCAGTCCCTGGGCAGAAAAGCAGGATGGTGTGTGCCCTCGAATCCCAATAATGAAGTTATTAGTTATTTATGATACTACTATTTATGTTCATTGCCACCGTTGTGTTAAATTTATTTATGAAACATTCTAAAAATCATTTTATGCTTTACTATGGCACACGTCTAGCAATGACAGTTTGAGCAATGTAGTTTGAGACTAATAAACGAGACGATCATAACATGTAAAAGGCATACATTACGAGTTATTATGAACGCTTGTTTGTTTTTATGTGCAGCCTTATAAATTCAACGGGCTAGTACCCGGGTACACGTTGACAACCCTAGTACGCCTATAAAGGCACATTTTAATTTTAAATTGTACAAAGACTAAAATTAATTGCGTTTGTTTTCAGATGCTGATAGCAACTGGTGTTGAAATCACCGAGCTTGAACTTTCTGTAAACGAGAGCCAACCTGCAGAAGCAAGACAACGTGATCCCAACCCAAAGAATTGGTCCAGCTATACGGTTGGAATGTTGCGAGAACCCCCACATCCAGCACTTCAACGGCGAGCTACATATTCAGACACTACACCACTCAAAAGCAAAACCCTGTTAAGAAGTGAGTCGATGCCAAATTCAGACAACACAAATCCCATTCATCAAACCACGTCCAGTTCCAGGCGCCGACCCGTCCTTCAACAACAACAACCAGCTTCAAAAATCTCAACAAAATTCACTGATCTAGCAGAAGCAAAATTGGAATTAGTTTCACTGCAATACCAAAATCTAAAAGATGAAATAGCTCGTAAGACTAAACACGAAGAAGAACAATACTTGCAGAAAAAGAGGGATGAGGAAGAAGACAGGTTGCAGGCTAAGAAACGTGCTGAAGTGCAAATAAAAATCCTGAATGTAGAACTTGAAACAAAAAAGAAGATTCTGCTCCAGGAAAATGAAAAACTACGCCAACTGCAAAACGAGGGTGGTAACTATATAAATATGCAATAAAAGCATCTCGAAACTTACCCATTTTTTAAATTTCAACCTTATTATCAGCAGCAGACGCTTTCATGCTGTTTTTCATGTATTCGTAGCATTCTTTAATGCTTGTTGGACCACGGTCAGTACAGCCACACGCCAGGACGCCGAGCACGCCGTTATGCCGTTGCCCGTTTTACTTTTCGTTCGTTCAACGTTGACGCTTGTAGTGACTTTAACGTTGACGCTGGAAATGTTTAACCGCGAAGTGTCGTTAGATCGGATTAGGATGACTTATCAAGTTAAGTCAGTGTTGCTTGTTCGAATTCCCGGAGGAGGAAGACACAATCGCGGTGGGATACGTGGAGTTCATTATTCCATCACCTCGCACTAATAGGCCGCCGGGGCCTAGGCCTAACCCGACAGTGTCCGACAAAATTTTAAAACTGATATGGCCGATTTGTGAAATTCGTCCGCCAAACGTAATGGCTCGTATTTTACAAAATCCCAACACCAAATGGAAAAAAGCTGCCGGTGTGATCAAAGCAATAGGAAGTAAGTACCTCGACCAGCCTAGCCTAGGACCTAGGCCCTAGGCCTATAGGGGCATTGGCCCATGTGGAAGCTCTATAGACCTAGGGCGACTAGCACAAATTACAACAGGGGTAATAGGCCTAAAGTGCTTGCCTAGGGCCCCTAGCCCGAGCTAGCCTAGGTAGGCCCTAGGTCTAGGCCTAGGCTACAGTTAGGCCTAGGCCTATGCACTTAAAATAAGCCTAGGCCCTATAGGCCTAGGCCTAGGCTAATCGCTTAGGGCATAATGCTTAGACCTAGGCCTAGGCTACAGCAAGTTGAGGCTTAGGGTCTAGGCCTATGCCCTAGCCCTAGGTCTATATATGGCCTACACATTTCATTTCGCTCGTTCTAAACTGTTGTTTGTACAGTGCTTTTTTCCCCTCTAGACTTTGATGAAATTACCACAGCATTGCTGAACTTGAATAAGTATGGCACAATTAACATCGCCAAAAAAGACAGGAAACTGTCATGTCGAAAATGAGTGTGGAATGCATAAATGGGGAAACTCATCTTGTGGATAGTGGAAATTTACAGGTTGGATTGGCTTCAAAACCAAAAAAATCCGGATGGCTTGGAGAAAAAGAAAACATCTCATGGAAGAAATTTTGAAGGTAGGCCTAAATGATAGAACTGAAGATGATGCTGACGAAGACGAAACTGCAGACGAAGGCCTACAAGAACGTGAGCAGCAAACTGATGTTGAAGGCAGTCGGGGCACTGATGCAACTAGGCCTACTAACTCATTACAGCATGAGCAGCGAACTAATGTTGATGGCAGTTGAGGCACTGATGCAACTAGGCCTACTGACACATTACAACATGAGCAGCAAACTGATGTTGAAGGCAGTCGGGGCACTGATGCAACTAGGCCTACTAACTCATTACAGCATGAGCAGCGAACTAATGTTGACGGCAGTTGGGGCACTGATGCAACTAGGCGTACTGACCCATTTAAAGAACAAGAGCAGCAAACTGATGTTGATGGCAGTCGTGGACCAGCTGTAGGGGGAAAACAGTCTTACAATGGTTCTTCAAGACAAAGACAGTTATTTAAGGTATGCCTACCGTTTATTTATTTTGTGCTTGGTCGGCCTATATTTAATACAAACAAAAAATCGATTTCATCGATTTGAAAATGTTAAGCCGAACGGCCACCCTAATATGTATGTAGTGTAACAGATTCGACATAAATAAATATATGGTATCACTTAATCATTGTTGATTGGTAGAGGCCATAAGGTTGGATATAATAATGTGTATGAAGTGTAAAAGTTTCGACATAAATAAATATATGCTAAGATAAATAAGTAGTCATCATAGTGATCTTAAGCCTGTATTACACGGTCAAATTTTGCATTCAAGAAGTTGAACTCAATCTTGAATTCAAGATTTGATGAAAATAATTGAAGGAAACATTGAAAGTCCAGTTACACGGTTCAATTTGAGTAGGTGTGTAACTTGTGTTCTGATTGGTTGAATTCCGTAGGCCTATTCCTGTTCCCGCGTATTCCTAGCCTAAGCCTAGGCCTAGGGCCTAGGTCCCTATGCATGCATCTGTATTTTGATGATTATTTGGGCTTAACGTCTCATATTTTTGCAACGAAGCCAATCGAGACAATGAGTGGGTGATATATGAAGATGAAATAGGGGGCTGTTTGGAGGAAAGGGGACAATAGGAGGGCGGGGTGGAAAGGGGAAGGGGGAGGAAAGGGGATTGGGGTGTGGACTGCATTTCGTCTGACTCCTCCTCCTCGACCAGTCCGGCTAGGGTGACCCTACCAGAAGCATACGCTTCCGCCGGCATAGCTTTCGGGATCATCAAAGCACACAAACCTGCCCACCACGATAAGGTAGCAGTCCCGGGGCAGGTGCATCTGTATTTTATTTCTCTGCGATTGACATATACATAATATACATATAAGAATTGTCATTCATAGTTCAGTAGTAGGACTACATATACTAACATTATTGAGCTTAAGCCCACTGACATTACTAAACCTAGGTAGGCCTAGCCTAGGTAAACAACCATAACCTTAATGTTCATTCAGAAAGCTAGCCTAGGGTTCTAAATTGTAACAAGTTTAATTAGATTATTACCGATTATGGTAATCTGGCGATGACATCGCGTACAACCAAGGCTCATTTATATAACCACTTTTTATAACCATATAACCTTGTTGGTTTAGGTTATGTTGCGTGGTTTAGTTTTGGCCGAAGCCTCTGGAGTGCGCCAGTGCACACGTGCAGGTTGATCCTGATTGGCTGGTTTCCTTCAAGTTTGATGGAAATTAGAGCATGCGCTAATTGAAAAAAGTTGAACTCAACATTGAATTCAAGTCTTGAGCTCAATTTTTTTCATTCAAGTTTGGCGATTACACGGTCGAATTAGTTAAACTCAAGAAGGGCTATAGTAGGCCTATAGTATATACATTGACTGTGAATTAAGCATAATATATATATATATATATATATATATATATTTTAAATGTTTTATTTGTTTTGATTAGGAGCATATTGGTTAGGCCATGCCATGTGAGTTGGGGCCTAGGGGCCTCAGTTGCCAGTAGAATATGAATACTCTTATGTGGTTACTGTATTTCCTTTTATGATGTTTGCAGCTTATGTCAAGGCCAAATTTCCTGCGATTTCCGATAAGGAAATGGAAGTGGCCATGAGAACTAACTGTACAATGATAGCAAGAGGGTGAACCAGGCAAGCCCACCAGCTGTCCCTAAGGTGGTAACTACCACATCCGTTAAGAAAATGCGCAGGTGAACGATACCAACTATATGTGCGTTCCGTAACCTGCTAATCTGTGTTTGGGCGCGCCCAAAGAAGCCCAAAGCATTCCGAAACACTTTCTCCACATGCTCACAAGCATTCCGTAATCTGCTCAGGTGGCGTCTGAGCGCGCTCTGAACGCCCGACGTTTTTCCCTGGGTGTATTGTGTTCCTAGCATATCGGGCGGGAAATATGGCATATGCACTATGCATGGTCCATCCGCGGGCTATTTTAATTACGTTACGGTTTCGCTTTTAGATGAGGCCACTGGCAAACACAATCACATTAGAGTGACTGCTGAAGAGGCCGAGGAAATGAGGGAAGTTGGGTTACATAGTTTGTTAACTTTATAAGTTTTCTATAAATCAATCGGACACACGATGAATGTGGATTACGTTTATTGACTGCCACTTCGGCTCGTACATGATCAACTGTCAAGTTCAACAACCGTAACGGAAGTAGGCTTCACTGCCTGCCTAGGATTACACTCAGTCTGCAGTGCATAGGAACAACTTATAATAACATATATGGTAGGCAGTGAGATCTCAAGTCTCAGCTGTTAATAGTTAGGTTAGGTTATGACAACATAATATGACATCTCCCTTTTTAAGTTTTATGCATCAAGACTTTAAACATCATCAAGACATAACACCTATGTCAGAAAGACAGAAACTAAGAAAGTAATTGTTTATAATGCACTCAAAAATATATTAACAAAAATCCCATGAGAACATAAACCGTTTGTAGTCGGACTGATTACACATGTTCATTTATATAGTTCATAATCTCCAAATTTCACTGGCATAGCTCTTGTCCGTGTTGGTCGATAGCTCGGACTGGGTTCTCCCTGCCGGTTCGAATCACCATCAGGAGATCGCTCCCTGTTAGGTTCGGGCTGACATCCAGAACTGCTATCCTGTGGAATAGATCGGGGAGGGGAGACTGGATCCAGGTTACTAGGATGTGAGATTTTAGCTCGTGATTGACTTCGTTTGAGAGGAGGCTCACTCACAGGACCGAGTTTGTGGGATGGTTCCGTAGGTCGTATTATAGGAGGAGGATTGGCGGAAAGCCTTAGGTGTCGTCTGTTGCGTCGGTAGACTGCGTTGTCCTCTGTGGTCACTATGTAGGATCTGGGCGACACATGGGCTCTGCTCACAACGGCCTTCATCCACTTCCCTTGTTTCCTCATTAGCACACTGTCCCCTTCGTTTAGTGGTTGAAGCGGATGTGCGTTATTATCGTAGTAAGCTTTCTGTACATTTTGGCGATCCTGTAACCCTCTCTTCACAGTATCCGGTTTTATCGCTTGTGGAATCAGTAGTTTCTTCAATACTGGTAGTTTGGTGCGTAGACTTCGACTCATTAATAGCTGTGCCGGAGACTTATTAACGACTTGGATGGGTGTGTTTCGGTATTGCATTAATGCAACGTAGTGGTCTGTTCGGTCTTCCTGGGCTTTTTTTAGCATCCTCTTCGAAATCTGCACCGCTCTCTCAGCCATTCCGTTGGACTGAGGGTAATTCGGACTTGACGTAATTACTTGAATATCCCAATTTAGTGCCCAACTACGGAACTCCACACTATCATAGGGCATATTATCGGCGTGCAAGATTTCAGGAATTCCGTGTCTCGAAGACATAACTTTCAGCACCTTTATCACATCGCTGGCGGTTTTCCCTGTCATTTTCTCAATTTCCAGCCACTTCGAGTAATAATCGATTAGCACAAGGTATGTTTTTCCATTGAATTCGAGAATGTCTGAAGCTACTTTCTGCCACGATCTGTCCGGAATGGAATGTGGTTTTAGTGGTTCTTTACAGTTTTTATTGAGGAATTTTTCGCACGTTGAACATTTTTGAACGATCTCTTCTATGTGTTGATTCATACTAGGCCAATACATTACAGATCTAGCTTTAGCCTTACACTTCTCGATGCCTTGGTGGCCCTCGTGAATTGAAGCAAGCATTTTCGGCCGCATTTCTACTGGAACTACTAAACGATCATTTTTAAATAACAGTCCCTTAGATTCTGATAATTCACAGCGAATCTTCCAATACGGTCTTGCATGTATACTGACATCATGAATGTAACGTGGCCAACCATCCTTGTGGTACTTTAAAACTTCCTGTAATATTGAATCGTCCCGGGTTGCCTGGCGAGTCTCTTCCTGCTTTTGTGGACTTATTGCTAAATGTCTGGAAACCATATGAACAAGTACGCTCATCTCTGGATCATCTTGAACTGGATCTCTTAAGATTGATTAATGGGGCTAAACGTCTCATATTTATGCAACGATGGCTAATCGAGACGATGAGCGGGTGATAATGAAGATGAGAAAGATGATATTAAGAACGCCTTGGACAAGGTATCGGCCAAGAATAAATATTTACCCGGTACGTACTTTACATTGACGTCATAACGAAGAAGTCGTAACATCATTCTCTGTAGACGGTGGGTTACCTGGTTAATTTCTTTCTTCATAATCGTCTCTAACGGCTTGTGATCGGTATGGATTTCAACGCGATGACCGTAAGTATACTGGTAAAAACGTTCCAACGCATACACAATACCTAACAGTTCCTTTTCTATTTGGGCCCACCCCTTCTCAGTATCTGTGAGAGTCCTGGACGCGTACGCTATGGGGTGACCTTCTTGAATAAGACATGCACCCAATCCATCCTTAGATGCATCACTTTGAATAGTTATAGGCTTCTTTACATCGAAAAATTTGTGTACTGGTGCTGTGCATAGATTTTCCTTTAGGGTGGCTATAGCTTTGTCTTGCGGTTCATTCCAGTGCCACTCAGTTTCGTCTTTAAGAAGTAAACGTAATGAAGCGGTTGTCTCAGACAATTTAGGAATGAACTGGGATAAATATGTTACCATACCTAAAAATCTCCTCAATTCCTCTTTGTTAGATGGAATATCCATGTTGACGATTACGCGAACCCGATCTCTATCCGGCTTTAGACCTTGGTCACTTATCTCATGGCCCAAGTATTTTACTGATTTCACTCTAAACTGGAATTTTTCAGGGTTAAACCTTACATTATGCTCTCGAGCTCTTTCGAGGACTTTAACTAAGGTATTATCATGTTCGTCCGCGGTAGCCCCAGCTACTATTAGGTCGTCAAACACTATGTTCTCACCTGGTATGTCTCCAAAAATTTGCATTACTTTTTTCTGAAAGACTTCCGGTGCTGATTTTACCCCCATGGGAAACCGTTTGAATTTGTATCTCCCAAATGGACTATGGAAGGTGCACAAGTCAGAACTCTGATCGTCCAACTGAATTTGCCAAAATCCACTCCTCATATCTAACGTTGAGAAATATTTCTTTCCATTCATGTGGCTTGCCACGTCCTCAGCTGTAGGAATGTTATAATGCTCCCTACGAATAGCTCGGTTTAAATCCGACGGATCCAGGCATAATCTTATATCACCATTTTTTTTCTCCGTGATTACGAGGCTGTTCACCCACTCAGTCGGGTGATCTACCTTGACTATGACCGCTGATTCCTCGAGCTTATCTAATGTGCTATTTAACTTGGGTTGAAGACTAAACGGAACTTTGCGCGGTGCGTGTATGACTGGTTGTACACTAGGATCAAGCTCAATATGATGCTGCCCCGGTACTGCTCCCAGACCATTGAATACGTCTTAAAACTGCTCAACAATGTCTTCCTTCTTCTGCAAACACAACCCCACGCTGTCCGTTCTCTTAATGAATCCCAAATCCATGCAACTCTTCAGACCAAGTAAAGGTTGGCTATCAACTTCTGTAACCACAAAGTCAAGACTATCAACTTTGTTTTTGTAACTACAGCGAAGCTGCGCTACTCCAATTAGTTTTATTTTGAACTTGCCAAACGACAGAAGCACTGTAGCGGTATCTTTTAACACAGCTTTATCTGGTATACGATTAAACTCCTTCAATGGTAGAACGTTAACCTGCGCCCCTGTGTCGATTGATTGATTAATGGCGCTTAACATCTCATATTTATGCAACGAGGGCTAATCAAAACGATGAGCGGGTGATAATGAAGATGAGAAAGATGATAATCAAGAATAAAGCCACATCCGAATCAGATCCATTGTACGTCGCGTGAGTCGTCATACGGGAGTCCAGCGAGGGAGGGCAGGGCCAAGTGGGAGGAGAAATATTCAATGGGACAGTGGGGGGGAAAGGGGATTGGGGTGTGGACTGCACTTCGTCTGACTTCTCCTCCTCGACCAGTCCGGCTTGGGTGGCCCTACCAGAAGCATACGCTTCCACCGGCATAGCTCTCGGGATCAACAAAGCACGCAAACCTGCCCACCACGATAAGGTGGCAGTCCCTGGGCAGGCCCCTGTGTCGAGTTTAAATCTTACAGATTTCCCTTGCACTAGCAATGTTTTGTACCATGCCTCAACACTATTTAGAGAGTAAACAGTCTTACCTGTGATCTCCTCGACTACATACTCATAATATGGCGACGCTTCTTTCTCCAGTTCTTTCACTTGTCTTTCTTTGGTTTTGGGTTTTTTGCACATTTTAGAAAAATGACCCTTGCCTTTACAGTTGTGACATACTTTGCCGAAAGCAGGACATGACCTTGGTTTGTGCCTGTAACTACATTTCTTACAATCATACTCCTGAGTTGATTCGTTTTCTTCGGACGTTACCGAACCCTGCTTATACGTAGTAGGCCTAGATTTATTCGACTGACCTGTCTTTATCTTACGTACAGCATGCACTTCTTAATGCTTTTCTTGCAGTATTTTCACTTGCTGTTTACTTATTTCACTCGACCTGCATATGGAAACTGTTTTCTCTAAACTGATATCGTCATCTTCAAGTAATCTCTCTTGTAGTTTCTTATCTATGATACCAAATATAATTCTATCCCTAATGAGACTGTCTTTTTGTTCCCCGAAATTACACGTTGCCGCTTTGGTCTTCAGCTCTGTTAGGAAGGAATCAAACGATTGTCCCTCACGTTGTAGCACGTTTACGAAATTGAAGCGTTCCACCACCACTTTTACTCTGGGTAGGCAATATTGTTCAAATTTCTCTATTACTGTTGTGTACTGAGATGATGTTTCTTCACCCACGTAAGTGAAATTATCGAACACATCTTGGGCATCCGTTCCCAGTAAATTTATCAGCATCGCGACCCGTTGATCTTCCGGCTTTTTAGCAAAGCCCGTGGCAAGCATGTATAACTCGAACTGCTTCCTCCACTTCACCCAATTTATGCTTAAATTACCTTGCATGTCAAGGGTCTGCGGCTTATTAAAGTCCGTCATATTTGATTTGATTTACTAGGTTTATCGTATTTATTTGATTTACTACGTTTATCCCTAATTTCTCGGTATCTCGTGGTCTCATAGTGAGGTTATGTGGCTAGGCGATGAATTGACCTTACTAGCCATTTCACGAAATAATTGCTCAAACCTTTCTTCTTGCGGTAGATGATAGCTAGTCTGTTTCTTCTGACACCATGTTAACTTTATAAGTTTTCTATAAATCAATCGGACACACGATGAATGTGGATTACGTTTATTGACTGCCACTTCGGCTCGTACATGATCAACTGTCAAGTTCAACAACCGTAACGGAAGTAGGCTTCACTGCCTGCCTAGGATTACACTCAGTCTGCAGTGCATAGGAACAACTTATAATAACATATATGGTAGGCAGTGAGATCTCAAGTCTCAGCTGTTAATAGTTAGGTTAGGTTATGACAACATTATATGACATAGTTAATGTTTATTATTTCAACAAGTTGTAGACGTGCGTAGCGGGGCGTGCACACTGCACAGGTCCATGCGTTAAATATTTAGAGGAAAACAGTAAACGTTAACACGTGTACACTCAACCATCCCTAGTTAAAACAAACCGGCATGTGTTCACATAGGGCCTACACATAGCGAGTGATCTTGAAGGGTGTTAAACGGGTTCTCACAAATTTGTTAAGGATAATGGCTAGAAGTTGAACTCATGGAAATGTGAAGGCCTACAAGCGTTCATATACGAAACTAACGACAAGGCTTACGACTAACGCTATGGCTAAGAAACTAACCGTCCATTCAATCAAAATGTACTCATCTTTGCGAGAACCGATAACAGCTACCACCGTCTTTAGCCGAAGTCACTTATTAATTATCCTTAGTTTTCTGTAAGAACCATGGTTCTCCTTGTACAACAGTTGCAAGGACGGACACTTATCATGTTATTGTTATTATGTTTTTGCAGGGATGAACAGATGGAGCCATAATGCGGTACTGTTGTTACTAAATGAATACGAGCAACATATTTCAAAATTTGAGTCTCCCCGCTTTACAAGCAAAGCTGTGTGGGAACTCATCGCCGATTGCTTGAAAAAACACGGCTGAACTTTAATGAGGACCAGTGCGACACAAAGAAGCGAGGCCTCAAAAAGATCTACAAGAAAATAAAGGACCATAACAATAAGTCCGGACACAATAGAAAACCATGGGCATACTTTAGTGTAAGATTATTTTTCTTTGGGATAATGAAATTCTTTCTAATGTTTATAATGCGCTATCAGAGGTTAAATTTCACTTGACATCATTTCTTCCTCTTGGTAATCACATATAATTTTAAATAATACATTTACTATTCTTTTCTTCCAGGTCACGGATGACCTACTCGGTTAGAAGCCAGACATGGCTCCAGTGTTGACGGTCAGTTCCTCAGGGGCAGTGACAGGCAATGCTGATTGATATTTGGGCTTAACGTCTCATATTTTTGCAACGAGGCTAATCGAGACAATGAGGGGGTGATAGATGAAGATGCCATAGGGGGCTGTTTGGAGGAAAGGGGCAAGTAGGAGGGCGGGGTGAAAAATTGGAGTTTTGAGTTTATTGGGTTTAAGGGCGCTTCAACCAGTTAGGTCATTTTGCGCCACCAAGATAATGTAACTCGTTACTTATTGTATTATTGCATGATTGATTAATGGGGCTTAACGTCTCATAGTTATGCAACGATGGCTAATCGAGACGATGAGCGGGTGATAATAAAGATGAGAAAGATGATAATGAAGAATAAAGCCACATCCGAATCAGATCCATTGTACGTCGCGTGAGTCGTCATACGGGAGTCCAGCAAGGGAGGGCAGGGCCAAGTGGGAGGAGAAATATTCAATGGGACAGTGGGTGGGAAAGGGGATTGGGGTGTGGACTGCACTTCGTCTGACTTCTCCTCCTCGACCAGTCCGGCTTGGGTGGCCCTACCAGAAGCATACGCTTCCGCCGGCATAGCTCTCGGGATCAACAAAGCACGCAAACCTGCCCTCCACGATAAGGTGGCAGTCCCTGGGAAGGGTCAGGCAATGCTGTTGATGCCGGGAGGGAAGGAAGATGAGGAGGGAGATGGTGCTGTTCCTACTGGTTCAGTGGTGAACAATGGTTAGTTGTTTCTATTTTATAATTGATTTATTCCCAAGTTATTACAGAATTAACAAACCTAGAGATGATTGTTGTGTGACGATAGGAATGATAGTTCCATTGGATGATCGGGCTCTTCTCGTTTTTTTCTTTGTGGCCAATGTCAGTTTTTCTATACTATTCAGTGTTCGGTCGGGAAAGAAAGCTTCTCCTTGTATCATGACCGCATCGTTCCATTGCCTAGAGAGACTGCCACTGACAAAGCAAGAAAACGTGAAAAGCCCAGCCGTCCAAATGAACGCACCCCTAATGATGAAATAAAGGTAGAGACAATGATTTATAGCATTAACGATATTAGCCATAAAAATTAAAAATAAACATTTTTTAAACCGAAATGTTACGTTTCATGTGATTTGGATTGGCTTTAAAGCGTTTCACATGTACCCCACGAATGAATGAAACGTACCCCACATAAAGAGTTTAGCTTACTCATATGTATGTCACATCTGATGTTTAATAAGTTAAATTGATATCAAAACCTTAGAACTAATGTCGTAAAAGAAACTAACATTTCTAGTATTCCTATGTAGGGGTAGGGTATGTATTTCCCATGTCCAAACTCTTTTAAATCTTAAATATTGTTTTTAATGCCATATTATAAAACCTTACTTCTTTTGTAGGGGAAGAGCGAAGGCCACGGAGAAAACTTTCTACCAGCAAAAAACAAACGTTGGCAGATATTTATGCCGACATGAAAGCGGATAGGGCGAAAAGGCATGCTGAGAAGATGGCAGCTCGCAAGGAGATGATTAACTTGATGAAAGATTTGTGTGGTGGTGACGACAATGACAAAGAGTAGTACAGTAAAGTGAAACAGAACCAGATACTCACATTGAATTATATTTCCTTTCCTGGCAACTAATTCGGTATCTCCATACCTACATGTGCATTGTGAGAAACCAATATTTGTTTGCAGAAGCGCTAGGCCTAGTTCGTGGACCACTGCTTTATTGGCAAGATAACCGCTATTTCAAGTCTTTTTAGTTGCCCACTGTTGCAATTATTCCTTGGAGCATCATTGGGCATGTGCGTGTCATCGCTACCATCGTTGTAACTGGAGTGATCCATGGTGTCGTTGTGCGAAATGCAAATGTTATGTAAAACACAGCAAGCTATGTTTACTTTTGGTATTTGCATCATGGCATGCACGTCTAAATATTTAAGACGTCGCATTCGTCTAGGGCAAACGCTCGCTCTACAACACATCTGGTGGACGCTTGGCAAACTTGAAGTTTTTTTGTTGCTGCGTTAAATCACAATCACTTCATTGAGACATTGATATGCTGGGTCACCTAACAAATGGGTGTCATTTGGGAACTTGAAGGCAGGCTCGTTGTCAATGAAAGACTGTTGATGATGATAAATGGGGCTTAACGTCTCATATTTTTGCAACTATGGCCAATCGAGGTGATGAGCGGGTGATAATGAAGATGAGAAAGATTATGATGAAGAATAAAGCCACATCCGAATCAGGTCCATTGTACGTCGCGTGGGTCGTCATACGGGAGTCCAGCAAGGGAGGGCAGGGCCATGTGGGAGGAGAAATATTCAGTAGGACAGTGGGGGGGGGGAGGGGCAGGGTCTCCTTTTGTCGCCTCTTACGACTAGCAGAGTGACTCTGGGCCTATTCTACCCCGGGCCGAGACGGGTCCTAATTATTTGAGACATCGCATCCGTCCTTTGAGTAGGGCAAACGCTCGCTCTACAACACATCTGGTGGACGCTTGGCAAAGTTGAAGTTTTTTGTTGCTGCGTTAAATGACCATCCATAAAAGGCACCATCACTTCATTGATATGAGACATTGATATGCTGGGTCACCTAACAAATGGGTGTCATTTGGGAACTTGGAGGCAGGCTCGTTGTCAATAAAGGACTGTATCTCCGATATCCTAAATACTCTGGCTTTGTGTACAGAACCCACTTTTCCCGCATAACAATGAGTAAATGCAGCCTGATGGTCGCAAAATGCCTGCTGGACAATTGAATGGAATCCTTTTCTGTTGTAATATGATATTGCATTATCTTGTGTTGCTGGAATTGGGATGGGAGAACCGTCGATTGCTCCTATTTCACGTGGAAAATTAGCAATTGACTGGAAACCAGCTGTAACCTCTTGTAATCTTGCTCCACTAGGCCATTTGATTTCAATTGGAGCCATGTCGAAGACAGCTGCCGAAACTCGGCGAACAGTGCGAACTGCAGTCGCCCTACCGACATCACAGCGATCGCAAACAGACCTGTAGGACAAAATATTGACATTTTAACAAGTTGTGTATGAAGCTTTCTTGGTAGGATAGGAACTCTATTCACCTTTATCAGGGTTGTCTAGGACTCCAGGCTAGGCCTACACCTAGTTTCTGTCACATGATCACCTTGGTGTGTGATATTTAGCGTTGCCGGTTGGCAGCCTTGTGAGCTACGTGCAGCCCGAGCAGTATAGTAATGGCGTACACGACAAGCATGCACGGCCAAGTAAGCTCTGTATCTTACTATCATAAATAAAGCATAAATCTAAACTCATACTAATAAACGTGTAATATGATTTATTAAAGTTTCATTTACAAAACGTTAACCATATTGCAATTTTTTGTGGTAGGCCTAACTAACTTAGTAATATGTAGGCTAAGTTATCACCTATAATAGTAAAGGAGTGCTGAGTGGGGCAGATTTTTTTTAATGTTCGGGGCTTGTTGTAGGTCTAGAGGGTAGAGGCTTTAGGTATACCGGATTGATTGATATTTGGGCTTAACGTCTCATATGTTTGCAACGAGGCTAAGCGAGACAATGAGTGGGTGATATATGAAGATGAAATATGGGGCTGTTTGGAGGAAAGGGGCAAGTAGGAGGGAGCGTAGGAAAGGGGAAAGGGGAGGAAAGGGGATTGGGGTGTGGACTGCACTTCGTCTGACTTCTCCTCCTCGACCAGTCCGGCTAGGGTGGCCCTACCAGAAGCATACGCTTCCGCCGGCATAGCTCTCGGGATCAACAAAGCACGCAAACCTGCCCACCACGATAAGGATGCAGTCCCTGGGCAGGCAAATTTTTTTAATGTTCGGGGCTTGTTGTAGGTCTAGAGGGTGGAGGCTTTAGGTATACCGGGTTTTGTGAGATAAGACAGTTTGTGGGCAGGATGGTAGGCCTAGCCGGGTAGAACATGTAGACACATCTCTTTTATTACTAGCGCTAGGCCTAGGCCTACTAATTGGGACAATCCCATTTTACACTTGGAAAGAATTCGATTGATATTTGGGATTAACCTGCTCTTTCACCACTTTTGAAGGAAGAATTCCTTTCTCTTTTGTGGAAATTTCACAAATGGCCAAGAGAAAAAAAGAATAAAATACATACTTTTCCCTCGCCTATTTGCTGACACCTAGCAGTGACCCTAATCGCGACGTGCAAGATATGGTTCAAGTTCCGATTGGTGAAGTACCTGTTGGAAGTACACTCGCTCATCAGTTAAAATCTTAAAAGCCTACAATGTGTTTCAGTCAAGTTCAAAAATCAGTGACATATCCAGTCTTACCAATGGTTATATTGGAAGTGCCCAAGGACCTTACAGTGAACGTAACCATACCTTATGATACAAACATAAGCCTTTCAGACGCGATTGACCTGGAGGGAAAGACAAGAGGACAAACCAACGATCTGCGGCGTAATGCACGAACAATCCGTCTCACAGCATCTCGGTTCGGGTCCATATGCAAACGTATGAAACCAGTGAAAGTTGCATTTCTAAATCTTCTTTATCAAGGTCCAAACTTGGACAAAGTGCAAAGTGTTGCGTATGGTAAAAAGTGCGAAGCAATTGCACGTGTTGCTTATGTTAAATATATACATTCAGTAGGCAAACCCCTCACTGAATTTTCGGCTGGTTTTGTCGTTAGCCCAGGTATTCTCTTTGTGGGTTGCTTCAAAGACGGTAAGATTTACGACCCAAACGAATCTCCAGATTTCGGAGTCATGGAAATCAAGTGCCCCATTTCAAAGTGTTACAAGTCTCGTAGAAGCAAGCGATTGCAAGTTCTGTTGTTCTGCCATAAATGGAAACATTCATCTTAAAATTGATTGATATTTGGGCTTAACGTCTCATATTTTTGCAACGAGGCTAATCGAGACAATGAGTGGGTGATTGGTGATAATGAAGATGAAGTTGGGGGCTCTTTAGAGGAAAGGGGCAAGATGGAGGGCGCGTGAGAAAAGGAGAAAGGGGAGGATAGGGGATTTGGGTGTGGACTGCACTTCGTCTGACTTCTCCTCGACCAGTCCGGCTAGGGTGGCACTACCAGAAGCATACGCTTCCGCCGGCATGGCTCTCGGGATCAACAAAGCACGCAAACCTGCCCACCACGATAAGGTAGCAGTCCCTAGGCAGGCATTCATCTTAAAGAATGCTCCGATTACCACTTCCAAGTGCAAGGGCAGTTGCTAATCTGCAGTGTAGAGGGGTGCGACTTTGTCGTCTACACCTGGTTTAGATGAGGTAGAGATGTTATTGGTATAAATGATTGCTCCACGTTAACACGGCAAGTCGTACACCTCGTTCTCCTCGAACTGTTCATTCCTGGCCATAGGAGGAACGTTAAGATCTCTCCACTTCCTTCTTGATATTAAACCCTTTGTCCACCATTACCACATCACCAGGTAACACTTCATCCTTCGCCAACTTTTCTCGGAGTACATCATACAAACCACCGATATGCTACATGTGTACAAATTGAGATATGAATATGATCCCCCCCCCCTTGGATCACAACCGAGAAGTGCTTTGACAGTGTTGGGGGATTTATAGGTCGAAAATAACTGCGACTGTAGTACTAGCAACAAAGGACTTTCCATCTTTAACTCCGTACCATCCAGTATTATTATGCTTGTAGCCTACTTTTCATTGAAATTTGCGGGAGCAGTTTCAAAAATAACTTCTCGATGAGGCCAAATGTTCAAACATCCTAAGCGGTAGTACAGATCATTTATGAAATTGGTGAAGATTTTTGAGGGATGCCTTTAGACTGATATTAAATCTGAAAGCTAAATCGGCATTCTCGAACCCTTGACGTAGCTTGCATAGTACTAGCAACAGTTGGTCTTACCCAGCAAGTGCTGTCGAGTAGGACACTTGTTGACCAGATTTTACAAAGTCTCTAAATGTTTCATACATACTAACACTGTCAAAGCATGTATAATGTCAAATGATATGAGTTTTTAATTTTGTCTATTGTGAAATCACGGTTAGCAGTTAAAGTGTTCACTCGAATGGCTATTTATTTAGGTCCGTGAAGTTGGCACCCCCCATTTCTCCAATTCGCTCACTGTTCATGCCATAAATTAGTGGTATATTAGTGGCATTTAGTGCCGTTTATTCCAAAATTAGTTCTGCATTATTAACGAAGTTATAGAGATATGTCTGTGGGGGGGTGCCAACTTCACATAGCACCCCCCATTCATCCGATCTCGCTCAAACTGCACAATAAATTAGTGCTAAATTAGTGCTATTTAATGCCGTTTATTCCAAAAGTCATTCACGAAAAACCATGGGGGGTGCCAGCACCCCCTATTCATCCGATCTTATTCGAACTCCACAAATATTTAGTGCTGAATTAGTGCCATTTAGTTCCGTCTATTCCAGAATAACTGCTGCATTATTAACGAAGTTATGGAGACATGTCTGTGGGGGGTGCTTTTCGATGAATTGGATGATTTGATATCATCCACCTTCCATGGATTTTTGGGGTGGAGTAGCAAATCATACATTTTTTTAATCGATTGATAACTATATTCTTTTATGTTGTCATTTATCCTGGTCCTAGTTTGCATTGGCTCAAATTGCAGCGTAGACTCTCGACTTCTTGACCATTTGTTTCCCCGTTCCCACCAACATAACTTCCACTGCTCGTCTCTTTGCTTCGATCAAGTAGTCGTGGGATAATGCCAGGACAGCAAGAACAGTTTTGTCTTTCACATATTTTTCCTACTACCGAAATAATGAAAATGTTCCCACGCGAATCGGGATACCGTCTACTCGATGATGATGATAATTGGTGTTTTACGTCCCATATTTTTGCAACGAGGCTAATCGAGACGATGAGTGGGTGATTATGAGGATGATTGATTGATTAATGGGGCTTAACGTCTCATATTTATGCAACGATGGCTAATCGAGACGATGAGCGGGTGATAATGAAGATGAGAAAGATGACAATGAAGAATAAAGCCACATCCGAATCAGATCCATTGTACGTCGCGTGAGTCGTCCTACGGGAATCCAGCAAGGGAGGGCAGGGCAAAAACGCCACATGACATCCATGCCCTAGCCAGGATTCGAACCTGGAACGCAGAGACCGCGGTTTACTAGACCAACGCCTAATCGACCTCGGCCAACTGTGCTGGCCTGTCTACTGGAGATCTAAAATAAAAACTTTCACACAAGAATCGGAATGATCGGAAAACGGATGGGGGGGGGGGGACCCCTCTTTTTGTAAATATCCTCAATTTACATTCGCAATCGTTTGTGCTTCGTTTGTGCTGGATTGTGCCGCAAAGTTTTTTTCGGGCTACCACCTGAGTAGCTTTAATAAGGGGTACCCCAGTGGGAACCAGGTAGCTGGCTCCCCCTTTTTGTAAATATCCCCGTTTTACAATCGCAATCCTCAAAGTACCCAAAATAGGGGGGGGGTCAAAATAAGGGGACCATGTAGCTGGCCTCCCTTTTTGTAAATATCCCCAATTTACAATCGCGATCGTTTGTCATGGATTCTTTACGTTCTATGTTAAGTTCTAAATTTCTTTAATACTTTTTAAATCTATTTCTTATATGGTAGGCGTCATGTACATGTAAAATGGTACACGCATTATTCGTTTGTATAATAAGGGCGATAGAAAAACAACCGGACAATTTTCATGTCATGTATGTTCGTAATTGCTGTAATATTATTTGGATTTTCGAGAAGAAAACAAAAACTGTTGATTGATTGATAATTGGGGCTTAACGTCTTATATTTGTGCAACAATGGCTAATCGAGACGGTGAGCGGGTGATAATTAAGATGAGAAAGATGACGATGAAGGCCACATCCGCAAAAAACTGTTGTTGTAGTTTTTTAATAGATCTTTTAAATACAACTCTTACGTTCTTTCAATGTAAATAATTCCAAAATGTGATACATCGACTTCAAATCAAGAAGCCACGTGACGCGACAGATCTCGCCCGTGAACACTTCGGGTAGTGCCGATCAGACCCGGACTTGAGCGACCGTTTTACTGGTCTCCGCCCACCAGCCAAGTACAATCAAATACTGTATTAGGTGCTATCGCTTGATACAGGAAACTCCGTCCCTTTTCTATTGTGTAGAGAGGAGACACGCTCATCAGCGCTCCCGGTGGCGCTGGCGTGATGATTGACCGCGGATTTCAAATCCTGGTGTGTGTTTAGTTGTTTCGTTCCGACATATTTACACGTTTCGGTGTTGGAAAGTTTCAGAGTTTAAACAAAATGCTATTCTAAAGCCGTAGTGGACATCTCAAATCAAATACTTGTTTAGTATAACGCAATCGCTTACGTGACAAGCAGGAGAATACTCGTAATGCTCGTTATTTACTTGGTAGGGTATTTGAAATGAACTAGTACGGTAATACCATTGGTCGTGTTATGCAAAAAGGTGAGTGGAAGGAAATTCCATTTAGTTATATTATATTTATATAATAAATAAGTAGGCAAACACACTTGCAAAAGAGTAAGGTAATTTCAAGTAGGACAAAGCAGGCCTCCTAAGGAAATTTGGCATGTGAAAGAAATCCTGTGGAAAGTGCTGTGCTAGCATATGATCTTTCACTAAAACTCTTACTTAAATCATTTAACATCATTATTAGGCATACCACTTTAAAAAATTTTGTGAAGCAGTGGAACACTAATGCATGGGATGATGGGATGAGGGACTTCTTGCTTATTTTATCCATAGTGTTATAGCATATGATATAAGAAGAGAGGAACAGTGATAATAAATTTGGTTTGAGGAAGAACACATAAAGCAAACTGAAATACTATCCAATTGCATCTTAATTGCATATAGATGTGTCAAGTCAAAATCAAACCAATACGTAAGAAAAAAAATCCAAGCCAACCTTGGGACTGTCAATGTAATTAAAACATAGAGTCCTATACATTTAAATGTATCATTCAGTGTCGGCAAACTAAAATAAAAACTACTATAACTATAATAACTATAATATTTACAGGTAATTTACATTTGTATGCAACACCCTAGGTTTGTTCGTTTGTCCTGCTTCAACTGGAGTATTTTACGCCAGGAGTAATCCGGAAATACGTAATAAGGAATGTGCATGAATTTTCTACAGCTCTGAAAGTACGTGGAATATATTGTTATTCATTTGAAGACATCATAAACCTAATTTAAAAGTTTTAAAATTAACTCATTATACTTCTATAAATGTTCAATTTTTGATTATTTGGGCTTAACGTCTCATATTTATGCAACGAGGCTAATCAAGACGATGAGCGGGTGATAATGAAGATGAGAAAGATGATAATGAAGAAAAAAGCCACATCCGAATCAGATCCATTGTACGTCGCGTGAGTCGTCATACGGGAGTCCAGCAAGGGAGGGCAGGGCCAAGAGGGAGGAGAAATATTAAATGGGACAGTGGGGGGGAAAGGGGATTGGGGTGTGGACTGCACTTCGTCTGACTTCTCCTCCTCGACCAGTCCGGCTTGGGTGGCCCTACCAGAAGCTTACGCTTCCGCCGGCATAGCTCTCGGGATCAACAAAGCACGCAAACCTGTCCACCACGATAAGGTGGCAGTCCCTGGGCAGGTATAAATGTTCAAAGATTTTGATTATCTGTTTCCCGCAATATTATTTTAAAACTGTATCCCTTTCAGACCTGACTTTTTTTTATACTTTATTTTTATTGAAAAAAATACCATTGAAATGGGTGATTTTTTAAAAGATTTTTAGAATTTTTTTTTTTCTTTCAAAATCGGGTTTTTTTATTTCAATTTTGGAAATTTTGGACTCTTAATAAAACCTAAATTTTGGCATAATGACATTTTTTTTTCAAAAGTATCTTGAACTAGATTTTTGCCCCTTTTTTTAAGTTAATTTAATATGATTTTTGTTATTAGGTCTTCTATATAAAAAATAAGCTAAACAAATGGAATTTTCAAAAATACCTTCATTTGTATCATTTTTGCACATTTATAATTCAAAATAAGAAAAGTCACATATTACATATTTGAAAAAAAAAAAAAAAATTGCCATTAATTTTTTGTTTTTTTTGAACCGGGGTCCCTTAAATCAAACGCCAGATTCATCAGCAATTAAATATAAAAGTTGATCTACACATATGTGTAGGCAGGGTCTGAAAGGGGTATGTGACCGCCGTTGTCAAGTCTGCTTGATACGAATAAGAACACATAATATTTACTGATATTTTATGAAAATAGGTTTGGTATTATTGTTTTTAATAATAGTAATTGGGCTTCAACATTAATTATTAGGCGTACTAGACATTCATTCAATTTTATATGATTTTGGATATGATAATTTCCAGCTAAGCGTTATTTTATTTATAATTTTATGATTGGTTGATTGCTGATACATGGAAAGAGACGTATGCCCCGTTTTTCCCGCCAAAAATATGTGTGAAACTTTCAGCTCGTTTTTATAAATGAAACTTTATTCTATGTCATAGAAATAAAATATTTTTGTATTCAGGAAGTTAATCCTAATCTAGTAAAATGCTAAAAAAAAAGATGACGCACATTCCCTATTGTAACGGAAATGGGAGTAGAAATGATTGATTAATGGGGCTTAACGTCTCATATTTATGCAACGATGGCTAATCGAGACGATAAGCGGGTGATAATGAAGATGAGAAAGATGATAATGAAGAATAAAGCCACATCCGAATCAGATCCATTGTACGTCGCGTGAGTCGTCATACGGGAGCCCAGCAAGGGAGGGCAGGGCCAAGTGGGAGGAGAAATATTCAATGGGACAGTGGGGGGGAAAGAGGATTGGGGTGTGGACTGCACTTCGTCTGACTTCTCCTCCTCGACCAGTCCGGCTTGGGTGGCCCTACCAGAAGCATACGCTTCCGCCGGCATAGCTCTCGGGATCAACAAAGCACGCAAACCTGCCCACCACGATAAGGTGGCAGTCCCTGGGCAGGGAGTAGAAATCACAGTTAAGGCTAGTTTACGATTGACGGGAACGGGAATGTGAAACGTGAACGTGGAAGTTGAACAACAGCAAATCCGGCTAGGCGTTTACGATTGACGGAACGTAAATGCGAGCGGAAAACGAAACCGCCAATGTTCGTCAAGTCCCAACTTTCACGTCACGTTGCCGCGCGTTCCCGATTAGCGCATGCGCAAAACACGAAATGTTTGGTCGATGTCAGCTGCTGCTATACATGTCCCACCTAACCCTAAATTTCGATAAATTTGCTGTTTTTTTGTGCTAATTATGGCTGACGCATTGTTGATTGAAACTATTCAGAAATACAGAATCCTGTATGTAAAGGGCATGAGCGTCTATAGGCGAAATGATTACAAAGAAAATGCATGGAAGAGTGTGGCACAAAGTATGAAAGCTACTGGTAAGTTCTGATTTTGAAATGATTCAGGCCTAGGGCCTATGCTTCATTTGTCGCTAGGCTATAGCTATCTTATGACGAGTATTTAGTTAGATGTAGGCATATCGATGTTATTCACGAATTAGCGTAGGCCTAGGCCTATGTTTTTTTTAATATTTGGTTGTGTTCTGGACCCTAGGACTAGACCTAGGCTAGCCTCTTCCAATGTAGGCCTACATATTATACAAAGTCCTGGGCCTAGGCCCCTGGACTGGAATGATTTGGCCTAAATCCATTTACATTCTTAGCGTGTATATATAAGCATTTATTTATTAACCCTGTGTGTGTCTATTTTTGCAGGTGCAGAATGCAAAACCCGATGGGCCACGTTAAGAGACCGTTACACCAAACAAAGTCGGGCTTTAGAATTGGCTTCTCGGAGTAATGCCGGGGCTATTCATGATATAAACAAGTGGGACCTGTACCACTCCATGCATTTTTTAAAAGATCATGTGAGGAGGTCGAAAGCGTAAGTAGGCCTACAAATACAAAATACTGACAAATGATTGGGAGATCAGACTAAACACACACAAGCCCCACAATTGCATGCATCGTCTCGAGTGTCGCTGATGTTGGTTCCCATAGACTAGGTCTAGCCTAACTTCACTTGCTAGGCAATTTGCCTGAGTAGGCTATAAGTTGTCTATAGTGTTTACTGGGCTATTGTACTTGTGGTGGTTATAGTTATTGTTGTGTGATTTCAGAGAAACGTCCACTAATTTTAAAATCAGTGACGGGTTTCAAGACTTAAGCAACAGCAGCGACTTCATTTGGCCATCCGTTTGTAGCGAGGAAGAGGTTACACTGGACACACTAGACTCGCCGGAAGCGGTGTCAAGCCCACCAGGGCCAAGTGAAGTCAACTCGGACGAATCCTTTCTCTCTCCTGTTGAAAAACGGGCTAAGAAAGAAAAAAGTGCGGTCAATGATGTCGACTTCTTTTCCCAGCTGAAGGATGTGGTAAAAGCTATACCTAGACCAACTCAGCAGCCACTGCCCCCTGCAGTTGTGGATCACCCTGACGATCTGTTTGGTAGGGCAGTGGCTGTCGAGTTGAAAGGAATGGAGAGCGAGAGGAAAAAAGTTATTAAGCGTAAGATCAATGAAATACTTTATTCATAAACGTTAATGTGTGGTTTGTAGGCAGATGCCTGCTATTAAACTTATTGATATTTGGATTGAAATATTGATTTCTTAATAAAAACAAATCAGTTTATAATAGAATGAATGATAATTCATGATTGATGATAATTCATCAATTATCATCAAAAAGCATCATTCACAATCAGTCTTAAAGCCTACCTGACCTTTCAAAACTTTTGATCTTTTTGTTGGGTAAATTAGATTGTACCTACACGAATCATCACGTCTTGTACCTAAACAGTTCAGGATATGTTGTGAAAGAACCATTCGAAAGTTAATATGCCTGGCAATAGTACATAATTTTAGCCCATGTTTTGCAACTGATTGCGAATGACGCTTGATCTAAATTTCTCATGAACTAGATCCATCCATGTTACCGTACTCCTCACATAGGGGCTCGACCCCTGTTGATCATTTCGCCACCTTACAGCTCCAACTGGTGAATTCAAATATGTCGCTAGTATATCTCTGTTGCGTACTGCATCACCTCAAAAGTTGTTTGTTCCAAATCTACCGACACGTCGAATAGCACAGTTCACAGCTATTTCTTGTCTCCAGTCTCCTAAAATAACGTCTCGATTGGGACCTTCATTATCAATCAGACGATTCGGACAGTACGCTTGACAATCATTAGCCAATTTGATATAGTTATGAAGACAAATGCAAGCTTTTACAATGGCCTCGACAGTTGGTGGTTCAGCAATTATTGGCCGTCTAAATATCCTCCACCTGGAGGCTAAAATACCAAAAGAATTTTCAATCACTCTTCTAGCCCTAGAGAGCCTGTAGTTAAATATTCTCTGAACATTATTCAAATTTTTCGCTGGGTAGGGCCTTAGTAAATTTTCTCGGAGAGGAAACGCCTCATCCCCCACAAAGTAATATGGGAATGGAGTCTGGCTGCCAGGTAAGGGTTTTGAATCAGGTACATTTAGAATATTTTGTTCCAAGGCTTGGCCAAATTCACTTTTTGATAAGACGCCACCATCACTTGCCGAACCATAACAGCCGATATCAACATATCGAAATATGTAATTGTGGTCGCATACCGCAAAAAGAACCATGCTGTGGGATTGCTTATAGTTGAAATACAATGAACCACTACTTTTCGGTGCTTGTATTACGATGTGTTTACCATCCATTGCTCCACTCCACAGCAGTGTGGCAAGTCCCAAGTATCTGCAAAACCTGTGGCGTATCTTTGCCATTCAACTGTAGTAGGTGGCCGGAGATAGATTGGCTGGAGGACTTCCCTGCAAAAAGAATTGTATCACTTTATTCCCTTCACGATAGGCAATTGATTTACATGCAACTCAGGTAGACTTGCTTACCTACAGAGAAAGAAAGCATAATATTCTAAGCATTTTCAAACAATGAACCTACCATATGACGTTGCATGTCTCTTTAATTATTTTGTGAACCGTTGACTTCGCCACTCGGTAACCCCATCCCGCAGACTGCATTGAGTCGCCGGTTGATAAGTACCTGAAAGAAATAAAGTAGGTGCTACTTAGTTATGTTGGTGGTATATTTATATTATTAATTATTAGCGATAGCGTCTATTACAGTATTTGGTACAATGCTCGTTTTCTTCGCCGTAACTTCCAACGCGGAGTTTTCCTCGTCTCAGCGAGCCCTGTTAAGTTTGTGCAGTTTATTTGTAATTGAGTTAGTGCGTGTGGTACCAAATTTTGAATTATTATTTTTTATAATCGTGGTTAGTTCCAGAAAAATGTTTCTTTTCTAAAACGGATATGAAAGCTAACTTTTTGCAAGAAATCGACGTTGTGCCGGCCCGGCTAAAAAGAAACTCAAAATAGATGAAGATTGAAGTCGAGGCGGACGCATGCGGCATATCAACCAAACATGCAGAATCTGCACTTTTTCAAGGTAAGTTCTTGAATTTGGAATGGCACCTCATTGTAAAGCTACTGATTTGCAAGAACTTAATTATTATAGCATAATTATCTTGATTGTATTACAATATTACCTAATACAGGAAGTGAAAAAAACCCGACTCCAATGGGTGGGAATGGTACTACATCTATCAATTGAAGTGCTTTTTGACACATAATATATTTTTCCGTCTGGTGGTACACAAAAGGTGGTGGTGGGGGGGCGGTTGTACTCATTCAGAAACCTTCGCGGGCGTGCGCACAACTCACCAAAGTTTAATTGCAATCGGATGAATAATAATAGAACGCATTATTGCATGTTGGTAGCTCAGTGGGGGTGAGGGGGGTAAGCGGGGTTGTAATCATTCAGAAACCTTAGCGGGCGTGCATACACTAACTCACCAAAATTGTATGGCAATCAGCTAAATGGTTTAGGAAAGCATTATTGCATGTTGTTGTCTCAGTGGTGGTGGGGTTTGGGGGCGGGGGAAGGGGGGGGGTTATCATTCGGACATTCAGAAACCTTAGTAGGCGTGCATACACTAACTCACCAAAATTGTATGGCAATCAGCTAAATGGTTTAGGAAAGCATTATTGCATGTTGTTGTCTCAGTGGTGGTGGGGTTTGGGGGGGGAAGGGGGGGTTATCATTCGGACATTCAGAAACCTTAGCGGGCGTGCATACACTAACTCACCAAAATTGTATGGCAATCGGCTGAATGGTTTAGGAAAGAATTATTGCATGTTGGTGTCTCAGTGGTGGTGGGGTTTGGGGGGGGGGGGGGGGTTATCATTCGGACATTCAGAAACCTAAGTAGGCGTGCATACACTAACTCACCAAAATTTTATCGCAGTCGGATGAATGGTTTAGGAAAGCATTATTGCATGTTGGTGTCTCAGTGGGGGTGGAGGGTTAGGGGGCGAGGTTAGGAGGGGGTTGTTATCATCCAGAAACCATCGCGGGCGTGCGCACAACAACTCACTAAAGTTTAATCGCAATCGGATGAATGGTGTAGTAATGTATAAAATACATACACACACACACATACATTCGTTTTTATATATATATAATATAACATAATCATAATAATAATAAGAATATATATATATATATATAAATGTGTGTAAACAAAATTGAATTTTAAGGTTTACTAGAATTGAACTGCTTATGAATACGAGTTCCCATTACTTCCTTGTTATGATATTTTATATAAGGTAAATGGCTCAGTTTGTTCTCGATGACCCTATGAAACATGACTCGCACACGTGCAACCAGACCTTCAACTCAAATAACAAGGAATACTGTTTCACCACAATCTAAGGATGGATTAATGGGGCTTAACGTCTCATATTTATGCAACGATGGCTAATCGAGACGATGAGCGGGTGATAATGAAGATGAGAAAGATGATAATGAAGAATAAAGCAACATCCGAATCAGATCCATTGTACGTCGCGTGAGTCGTCATACGGGAGTCCAGCAAGGGAGGGCAGGGCCAAGTGGGAGGAGAAATATTCAACGGGACAGTGGGGGGGAAAGGGGATTGGGGTGTGGACTGCACTTCGTCTGACTTCTCCTCCTCGACCAGTCCGGCTTGGGTGGCCCTACCATAAGCATACGCTTCCGCCGGCATAGCTCTCGGGATCAACAAAGCACGCAAACCTGCCCACCACGATAAGGTAGCAGTCCCTGGGCAGGCTTTCAGTTCTTAACATTGTCGATCTAACAACAAGGTAAGACACGCCTCACAGAAGAAACAACAATGGTTGAGCGTGTCACGTTGGGTGCACATGTGGAGTCAAGATACAGTCTCGGCCGACGCGGCTAGCCTCGGTGGGGGCTGTGACGTCACAATCTTGGTCCCGTCAACTTCACCGGTGTCCCAGGGATCGCTTACCCCCCGGTAAACCAGCTCTAGGGTACAAATACCCCCACCAGGGATCAATTACCCCCAATAGTAGCAGAGGGGGGTACACGAGCCCTAGGAGGGGTGGTTTACCCTCAGTGTTATTTCTTAAACAACATATCCCAGGAGGGTACACTAGCTCTAGGGATGGTTTACTCCCAGTCGTATTTCGTATATAACATGCCAGGAGGGTACACTAGCCCATGGTTCCCTTTCTTTGACCCCCCTGTTTTGGGTTCTTTGAGGGCGGCACAAACGAAACTTTTTGCGGCACAATCCAATCCAAACGAAGCACAAACGATCGGGATTGAAAATTGGGAATATTTACAAAAAGGGAGACCAGCTACATGGTGCCCTTATTTTGACCCCCCTATTTTGGGTACTTTGAGGGCGGCGCAAACGAAACTTTTTACGGCTTAATCCGGCACAAACGTAGCACAAACGATTGCGAGTGTAAAATGGTTACATTTTTGAAAGGGGGGGACAGCTACATGGACCCATTACAATAATTGTATTATTATTATTATTATATATCTATTATATTTATTAATATTATTATTAATATTATTATTATTATTATTATTATTATTATTATTATTATTATTATTATTATTTTATTGTTGCAATACATACAAACTCGGTCAAAACCGGCATAAACATGTTGTACGGACACAAATGTCAAGTATTTCCATGTGTTTACCTTATTAAAATCTACTTAGAACTACTAAATATATCTTCTTCTACTTCTTCTTCTTGTTCTTCTTCTTCTTCTTCTTCTTCTTCTTCTTCTGCTTCTCAAATGCCCACATTTGGCTATACTACTTAATATATCATTGTCCACATTATTTTTTCCAAACCGAATTGTGGATGCTATGTACGGTCGTATTATTATTATTATTATTATTATTAATGTACGAAAACACAACAATTTCAAAACAGAATTACAATGGGAGATTGATCGGACTGGACACCCAAATTGTTAATTATGTCAACAATTGGTTGTTTGCCGTTTTAATTATATTTATTTTCATAGAAAACGGAAACAGTATGCCTCATACTACCTTATCTATATAGAAATATGTTACATACTATTGTTACTTACATATAAATGAATATTTTTTAAATGCAATCTCCATTTTTAGGTTTACGACGCTATTATTTTGCTGATCATGTTGCACGTTACATATGGCATATTAAAATCGGCAAATATTGTCAATTATCATCGTTTCCAGAAGATGAACCGATAAACCCAAACATCATCAACAGCATTTCGAAGGAAGACTGAATCTGAAAGTATTATATTCAAAGTCTATAAATATATGGAAGGTTTTATTACACAATATAATTATTAAGAATGAAGATACTATTTAAATATCTTGATGAATAATGTTAATAAACAAAATTTCCAATTTATTTTTTTCATGATCTATAACCTAGCTCTTCGTAATGTATAACATTTTACATATCAAATACATTAATTATTCATAATCATAAAATAACAAAATGGAAGGTAGAACCTCTGATTACCGTACTTATTTTTTATCGCTCAATCTTTCATATTACGTGTTTAGACTATTTGTGTTATATATTGTTATGTAATGCTGTAAACGTGTTTTTAATTCAAATTTACAACAATATCCTTTTACCACCCCAATAAATCCAATTACATGCAATATCGTTTGTAGAATATCTATGTCTAAATTATCACATGCGTTGTACAGTTTTGAATAATCAATAAATACTGCAATTAACCATTCACAATAATGGTAATATGTTTTAAAGGTTTAGTTTGAGATTTAGTGGTGATGTGGGGAGGGGCTGCGGGAAGTTAGCCCCTTCCCCATACCTCACATACAGAAATGCGTTTATTGGGCTTAACGTCTCATATTTTTGCAACGAGGCTAATCAAGACAATGAGTGGGTGATATATGAAGATGAAATAGGGGGCTGTTTGGAGGAAAGGGGCCAATAGGAGGGCGGGGTGGAAAGGGGAAGGTGGAGGAAAGGGAATGCGTTTATCCTCGTAACATTATTTAGCACTTAATAAACTAAAAAACTGAACAATCAGAACCAAATATTAATTGAGTTTGAGATTTAGTGTTGATGTATCAAATTTTCAAGAAGTACGTAACATAACGCAGAAAGCAGGCGTTAGTTCTCACGTCATACTGTCCGACATTACAATGTTATTTTATAACATATTAATCTCGTTCTATAACAACAATTACAGGATGTCTAGGGCCCACTTCGACCGGCAATTCAGCCTGAAGTGGTGTTAAATATCCTTCAAGATTTTCTGCCACGAATCAGACGCGATAGCTCAAGTAGCCAGATTGCGCCACCAACCGATGGTGTGTGGCAGGAGATACAAGACCGTAATATTCCCATGACAAAAAAAGCAATATACGAGTTTGTTAGAAGGGATTGATTAATGGGGCTTAACGTCCCATATTTTCGCAACTATGGCCAATCGAGACGATGAGCGGGTGATAATGAAGATGAGAAAGAGATGATGAAGAATAAAGCCACATCCGAATCAGATCCATTGTACGTCGCGTGGGTCGTTATACGGGAGTCCAGAAGGGAGGGGCAGGGCCAAGTGGGAGGAGAAATATTCAGTGGGGCGGTGGGGGGGGGGGGGAGGGCCAGGGTCTCCTTTTGTCGCCTCTTACGACTAGCAGAGTCATTCTGGGCCTATTCTTCCCCGGGCCCAGACGGGAAGAGTTTGTTAGAAAAAGGCGAGACACATTATTTCCCAAAGACCCCGAGTCTGTGGCATCGAGCTCTCCTTCTGTGTCTGAGGAAAGCAATAGCGATAATGATGATGATGTCATTACTTTTCCCTTACAAGTACCTATAGAACAGTGGCAGATCATAAAACCACAAGATGGAGAGTACAGTCGTCATGACGAAAATGAAAGAACACATCGGAAAAGAACTTACCAGGTACTGGGTGCCGGTGTATGGACAGATGTACTAAGCCATTTGATATGGAAACACACTAAATTATTGTGCAATTAATTATTTGGGCTTAATGTCTTATATTTTTGCAACTTGGCTAATCAAGACGATGAGTGGGTGATAATGAAGATGAAATTGAGGGCTCTTTGGAGGAAAGGGGCAAGTAGGAGGGCGCGTGAGGAAAGGTGACAAGGGAGGAAAGGGGATAGGGGTGTGGTACAGTTGTGGTAGGGGATAGGTTGGGTTGTGTTATATTATATTATTTGGGCTTTACGTCTCATAAATTATTGTGCACGTGGGTTTTTAAGAAAGCTAAGGTGCACCCTCTTTCACTCAACAAATATATTGAAATTACTGCAAATTGCAAGCAATGCCACGCAGGTTTGTGCGCTATCAGTGACAGGAAGCCCGAACAGGATGAACCCCTAACTCTTTCCGTGGTAGTAAAAGGATATGAGAAAAACAACCGCTCACATAGCACTAATGTAAAAAGGCATTTACGTGGATTAAGAACAGATATGGTTTGTGAACAGCTTATTGAGAAATGTAAAAGCGCTTCACTTTTGCGGAAAGAATTAGCGGAGCAGGAAATGGTACTTTTTGATAAGGAACCAGCTCACATACCATCTCTCTCTGTGATGCGGAAAGCAAAATCGAATAGAGTCAACGACCAACGCGTAGCAGGGGACCCAATAACTGCATTGTCAATGCTCAAGTTCTCTGATCCATTCAGGAATTGCATTGCAGAATTGGGTCACATGCCATTCTTTGTACACTATTGGTCACCAGAGCAGCTCAAGGTTTATTCCGCATATGAGAACTCTATTTGCAAAGCATCTGGAGTCAAAAGAACAAAGAAATTAAATTAAATTAAATAGCATCATTGTTGGGTGCGTTCAAAAACAGCTATATGAGATTGATATTTGGGCTTAACGTCTCATATTTTTGCAACGAGGCTAATCGAAACAATGAGTGGGTGATATATGAAAATGAACTCGGGGGGTGTTTGGAGGAAAGGGTCAAGTAGGAGGGCGGGGAAGAAAAGGGAAGGGGAGGAAACGGGAGTGGGGAGGATGTGGACTGCATTTTGTCTGACTTCTCCTCCTCGACCTGTCCGGCTAGGGTGGCCCTACCAGAAGCATACGCTTCCGCCGGCATAGCTCTCGGGATCACCAAAGCACGCAAACCTGCCCACCACGATAAGGTAGCAGTCCCTGGGCAGGAACAGCTATATGAAGAGGCTTAGTTCAGATGTATATATTTAATACTGTTTAACTGCCTCACTAATCGAAAATTGTGTTGTTTGCAGGGGTTCTGGCCGTAAAGTTTACAAGATGCGAACAAATTTGCTATACCCACTGTTTGAAAGCTGCGAGTTACCTGCTGGGTTAACTCTATGCGACTGCAATAGCGATGATGATTGATTGATTAATGAGGCTTAACGTCTCATGTTTGTGCAACAATGGCTAATCGAGACGATGAGCGGGTGATAATGAAGATGAGAAAGATGATGATGAAGAAAAAAGACACATCCGAATCAGATCCATTGTACGTCGCGTGGGTCGTCATACGGGAGTCCAGCAAGGGAGGGCAGGGCCAAGTGGGAGGATAAATATTCAGTGGGACAGTGGGGGGGGGGGGGGGGGAAATGGACAGGGTCTCCTTTTGTCGCCTCTTACGACTAGCAGAGTCACTCTGAGCCTATTCTACTCCGAGCCGAGACGGGTCTCCTTTCGTCCCCTCTTACGACTAGCAGTCACTCTGGGCATAATCTTCCCCGGGCCCAGACGGGCACTGCAATAGCACTATAACGGAAGTTGCTAAACGACTTTTGCAACATCACCCAAGTAGGTATGAAAACACATCATGTTCATCACCGCACTGCCCACAAACACCCTGAGACAAGCATTCCCTGTAGTACGGATTCATTCAGAACAGCTTCACCAGAAGGGGATTGGTGCCTTGGAGCAAACAATACTGGGTGCGCTCCCTACTGATGTGTCCATGTGCTACAAGCATGTGGAAGACGAATCTGTTCCTCACGAATAGCAGGCGGTGCTACACACGCCCCCTTTCTAGGCGACTGTCAAACATCAAACTGCAAAAGTGTGTTTACTTTATTAGTTATGGATCGCGTGCCACCTGAAGCTATTGGGTTAGTTTTCATTTTGTTGTCAGTTAATCAATATCATAACAATGTGTATGAAAGGATTAGGCGCAGACGAATACGTTTTCAACAGCGAATGGTTGATAACAATGGGTATTTTGTAAACAATTTACTTGCTGGCTATAGGAATCTCTTGTTTAACATTCCTTTACATTTGTTGCAATTGCCATACCGTAGAGATCGTGCACCAAATGAGGTACGAAGCCAGCATTGGTGGGATGTGACTGTTTAACAACATTTCACTGACGCAGATTGGATAGCAAACTTTCGTATGCAAAAAGAAACCTTTGAAATGGTGTGCGAGACCGTGACACCTTCATTGCAAGCAGCTGAACACTCTTTGCAAGTCCCACTGACTGTGAGGAAGAAGGTGGCAATTGCACTCGCTATAAATATGCATCGTGCTTTGAATACCGAGTCGTCGGTAATCAATTCGGTGTATATAAAAGTACCGTACAGCAAACGTTTTATGCAGTTACGGGTAAAATGGGGT
This sequence comes from Isoperla grammatica, assembly GCA_945910005.1. NCBI lineage: Eukaryota > Metazoa > Arthropoda > Insecta > Plecoptera > Perlodidae > Isoperla > Isoperla grammatica. Next base: position 9,055,927 of record OX246749.1, read on the forward strand.
GAATAGCAACTGCGGGGTGAAAAGCAACAAAACTTTATTGTTATGAACAAATCCGTGTACTATCCAAACCATTGCGAATATCATGGTCATTTAAAATTCCCGCTGAAGTATTGAACAGCACCTAGTTTGTGAGCTAGGGTTGAGTGAATTTACAAGGCGGTGAGAGTTGCTGTCATTGGCTGGAACCAAGCGCTGGTTTTGGCTCCATATTTTAGCTGTAAAACACTTTATTCGTATTTTGTCATTCCCTATACGGTATGTATATAATTTATGCACAATTATACTCAGAAATAAATAACTAATAATAATTCATTGTGCATTTTGCAATTTATTTGCGCCTGGTATACTGTATTATCAAAATATTCTGTCTCTGTCAACTTTTAGGTTATGTGGGGTGAATGACAACACAGCCATGCCTAGAGTATACACGCCAAATCCTCGAGGTAAGAGGTATGCCAAAGTAGATTAAGACCTTTTAAAGCAAGCTAAAGCTGCTGTGAAAGAAGGTTGCAGTTTTTAATTCTAATTCTTAATTCTTTAATTCTCAGATCGTTATTTTATTCTGTCAGCTTTGGTTCATCCTTAATTTAAGGCAGAATGGCTTAGTGAGCCAGAATCTTCACAAGCACTTGAATACTTGAAATCAGAGATGAGAAGACTTGAAAATGATGCCACCATTCATCAATCCTCTGTATCAGACTCCACTGAAACTCATGATGACGAGTTGTCATTTTTTCAACTAAGTGGTAGCAGCAAGTTAACTCGAAACAACTGGGAAAACGAATACTGTCAGTATTTGGCTCTTTCACCATTCAACAAAGTGGACGTGCTCCATTGTCTCAATGGTCTCCCTTTAATCAAGTCTCTTTTTATAAAATATAACACGGGATTGCCGAGCAGTGCATCTGTCGAGAGACTTTTTAGTATTGGTGGCAACATTTGTACTAGAAAAAGATCTAAGATGACTGACGCAAATTTCGAGACTGTTATGTTTCTAAAGGCTAACAAAATTGGTCAGCTGTCCCCCGATAAATAAAGGCTATTTTCCTCCACCTTTTATTTATTTACCTCCTGCCAGACGAGCAACATTATTTTGAAAATAATGTTTTAGAAACATCGAGAATAACATGAAATTAACATGGTGTCTTATGGAAGAAAATATTATTTTCAGGAACTGTATTGTTGTTTCCATTGTATTGATGTTTCCAAAACTTTATTTTCAAAATTATGTTGCTCGTCTGATGCGGCTTTTATAAGAACATTAAAATTAAATATTCTAATATACTTTCATATTTTTTTCATCAGGAAGCCAAGTCTTGAGACCACGCGACTCGAGATGATTGATTGATTAATGGGGCTTAACGTCTCATATTTATGCAACGATGGCTAATCGAGACGATGAGCGGGTGATAATGAAGATGAGAAAGATGATAATGAAGAATAAAGCCACATCCGAATCAGATCCATTGTACGTCGCGTGAGTCGTCATACGGGAGTCCAGCAAGGGAGGGCAGGGCCAAGTGGGAGGAGAAATATTCAATGGGACAGTGGGGGGGAAAGGGGATTGGGGTGTGGACTGCACTTCGTCTGACTTCTCCTCCTCGACCAGTCCGGCAAGGGTGGCCCTACCAGAAGCATACGCTTCCGCCGGCATAGCTCTCGGGATCAACAAAGCACGCAAACCTGCCCACCACGATAAGGTGGCAGTCCCTGGGTAGGACCACGCGACTCGAGTCGCAAAGTGAGTCACGTCACTCGTTCTATGTCACATGTGAGTTGGGGCGGATGTCGAGCGGTAGTCTTGAGTCGCGCCATGTGATTTGAAATCGCTAGTGAGATAGGTTTCTTGAAAAGTGACTTAAATTTCACGGTTTGAGACTCCACCCCCAATGGCTAGAAGCGACCAATAGTAAAATCCGTTACAATTTGATAATCGATATCAAAGTCGATGTCCGATCGATCTACGAGGTATGTTTGAGGTTTTGAAGTTAGGTTTGACGCGGCTTTCCTTTACGTATAGTAGGCCTAGGTAATTGTATTCACAAGGGAGTATATAATATAAATAATAGGCTACAATGGCGACGCCAAATAAAAAAATCACCATTAACCAACAAAACGCTTTGGTTTCCGTAATGGAAACCAATAGAAAGTTGTTCACGGGCAAACTTGACAATAGTTTCACCAAAAAAGATAAAGATGCTGCGTGGAAAGAGTTGGTGGACCATTTGAACGCAATGTTTGGAGCGACGAAAGACGTCAAGAGTTGGATGAAAGTAAGTAATAGGCCTAATTCTCTACAACCTTGAAAAGTTACGTTTGCCTTAGACAAGGTTTGTCGCATAGGCCTAGGGCCCTAGGCCTAGGCCTATGCCCAGTGGTTAATTTGTAAAATAATAAGTGGGCGGACGCCTGACATAGTTCTTCAGGGAGGGGGTGGGGGGGGGGGGGGGGGCGTTCACGTGGTTTTTCTGAAAGTAAAAATGATAGAATCAGTGAACAGTTCCTTAAGTATTTTTAACATCAGCAAGATTGTTATTATGACAAAAGAATAAACATACGTATGTGAAGATGAGTGTACCGCCCAGGGGCGTAACCAGGGTACTAATATTACCCGGGTAAGATGCGGAGATAGGGACTTCAGGCAAAAATAGCAGGAGGGTTTGGGGGGCGAGCCCCCCAACAACAGCGCCGTAGGCGATTTTTTAAAATTCGGGGTTTTAGAGTGATTTCTGAGCGTTTCAGAAAAATTACCGGACTAAATGCAAAACTGAAATAATGTCGTTTGTGTAGTGCACAAACCAGAAAACTTAAACACAAATGGAAAAATGGACGAAAATGTTTAAGTACTATTGAGTTTTGGGGCTAAATTTGGTCTAAGTTTGGGGCTAGGTTTGGGCGGTTGGTCCTAGTGGAATTGTAATAGCTGTAGGCATGCAAGGAACTTATACTTAGGGAATTTTTACCCGGGTATCTACCCGGGTTACCAATGCCTAGTTACGCGCCTGGACCGCCCCACCTTATCCTACATCAGCGTCCAAGCGACTTGCATATTGGGGTCGACTTCCTTTGGTGTTCTTGCCTTGCTCTGTGTGTCGTCAGCAGAACGGTGTCCCTGGTTAAGCCACGATTTGACGTACGTTAATGGGTCAAACAATACTAGTGGCGGACCCATTAGCTTGATAAACATTAGAGATGAGATGGTGGTAGTCTTCAGTGATGCCCTCGCCGTGGTGCAGATAAGATTCATCTGTGAAAATCCCCTCTCAGCCTCAGCGCTGGAGATGGGGATTGTGTTAATGCAGATGAAAAGTTTGGCCAGAGAACTTGTGACCTCCTTGCCACCAGTTTCTTTGCAACACGGAAGCCCCGAATTGTTTCTCGCACATTCACTTGGAATCGTTGGCAAAGCTTTTCCAGAAGATCTTCACCAAACAAAGCGTCGATTTCATCAGGCCAGTAACGAGGGTACAACACTTTCAGTTTTTTGATGAATGCGGCGTAGCCTGATGCATTTTGGTCGTCGTTCCTTCCCCCGGCCGGGCTTTTGACAGCCATCATCCTTGATTGCAGATTGTTGGCCAAACTGCGGAAAAACTGACCGCATGGGAGACGAATCTCGTTCTTACCGCCCTCTACAAGTACAACTCCTTTAAAGTTTAATGTTTGGCAGCCAAGTGAAGCTTGTGCAGTGTATTGACCGGGCTTATCGGCCATCGTTAATTTTGTATTGACTTTTCAATTATTTACCCAAGACTTTTTTTTTACAATGGAAAGAAGTTTATTTATTTTTTACATTTAACAAATACATATTGGAGACTAGCCCCCAAAGAGCCCAGGCTCGCTGTAAGGGGCTTTTACATTATGGTAATGTGATGGACGGAAAAGTAAGTGGGCGGACGCGTCCTCCCGCAAAAAATGAGTGCGCGGACGCGTCCGCCCGCGTCCGCCCCCAAATTAACCACTGCCTATGCCCCAAATTGTAGGGGCTAGGCTTAGCCTAGGGCCCTAGGCCCTACCCTACGATATGTGCGGCTTAATTTGGTTTGCCTTGCCTAGGCTTACGGCAATACTAAGGGGCCTAGACATAACATTGCTTCCAAGGGTAGGGCCTAGGCTAGGCCTACTTACCTGCCTAGCCATGCTTACAACAAATCGTTGTTTCATTTTGTTTGTCTTGCCTAGGCAAAGACCTAGCATAGCAAAGCATAGGCCTAGCAGATGGAAGCACAACATCAATAGTTGCCTAGGGGACTTGAATGATAATGGAATATTTCTCTATGAATGGAATGTTTGTTTTGTTTTATTTTAGACTTGGGGTGATATGAAAAGCCTTGTGAAAAAAAAGAAGGCAAAAGTGAGAGAGACAGGCAATAGAAGCGAAGATGAGGGAGACGAGGATCAGGAACCCCTTACTCCTCTACAAATACGGATAAGTGACTTAATGGGACCCATCCCATCGGGTGGGCATTTGTCATCAACCAAGAGCTTCGTCGGGCCAGCTGAGGAAGAACCACTTGTCATAGGTCTAGGCCTAGATGTTGACGCTTCCAATGCTCTAGCCGGGACGTCGGATGAGGGAACTTCACCGTGCGGAGTTGTGATGGAGATTTTGGTTAGTATAGCAGAAGAAATTCCTAAGCATAGGGCCTAAGTCAGTAGCCAAAGCATAAATGTCGTACCTACGATACGTAGGCCAATTACGTTTGCCAATTTACAAGTTTCAACGTTAAAATACTAATACAGAACTTTAGTCTATGGTGTAATGTAAAATGATATTTGGCTGAACAAAAAAAATGGGCTAATAGAAATCGGCCGACACGTGTTTAGGCATACAAGCTTTGATTTTAGTACATTTAGACGTATGCCGCGTGTATGTGCAAAGTTCTACGCTATGGACCCTAGCATTAGAACTAGGTCCGTCCCACATGTTAACTATTATCGTAATTATTGATAGGCTTAAAGATGATGATAATGAGGACTATTAGTGCTAAGCCTAGGGATATATAGGCTGATTGTTGTGTTTAGGATACTTGTAGTGCTGCTACTTTACAAGACATTGGCACAATTTTGCCACTTTCTCCTTCCAACGATGAGGCCAAGGAAACTGAGGCGGTACCAACATCCAACCTCCTACAGACGCCAGTCATCGAGACTAAAGGGAAGTGGGAATTTCAGGCTACTGCCAAGGCGAGGAAGTCAGTTGTCAACCATCCTGAAAGAGTCCGAAGTAGGTATTTTACCAGCGGAAGTGTGCATAGTACCGGGCCTACTTAACAAATAGGCTACATGTAATTAGGCCAATACGTATAGGGCGCAAAATACCAAGATGTTGACGCTCCGTTAAACACCTAACCTAACTAACTAGCCAATACGTATAGCATCTGATACATGGGAAAGATGCATGGGATATTATATCAAAATGTAGGAAAGATATCTTTCTCCCTAATGAAACATAATCTCTACATGTTGCTATTAGTTACATGAACATGTATTTAAATTTTCCCATCTCTACAGCTTATAGTTTCGCAGGTAGGCCATTCCCGACGACTGGAAAAAATAGTTATGGAGATAAACAGCTGTTAAAACTGTTAATGTGCTAGAATTAATTTTATTTATTTATTATTTTATTTATTTACCTAACACAGCTGTAAGTCTACAGTTTTCTCATTAACTATTAGCATCACTATGTCCATATTTTTTAGGAATGTATATTATTAGATGTTGGTTGATTTAAGGTTAGAATTTAAATTTAAACTTTGCCGCTGGAGAGTTTGAAAAAACAACACAAAAATCAATGTTTTCCGCTACCTTCAAATCCAGAACTGTTTAATTTAAGCCTAGTGGTATTACCAACAAAAGCAAGCACAGAGACTATTTCAGAATAAATTTAGTCGAGTATAAACAGGTTGTAGGGATATTGTGTAAAAAATAAAAAATATTCCTAGCTAAAGTGTAGGCCTATGCCTTCCATGACTCTTTGAAATAATGACATGCTAATAATTTTATTAGAAGCTTTAACAATCTGTATAATAACACATTTCCCAGCAGTAATTCAAATACAACTACCTACTAAGGTAATTATAAACATTTTTTCTTCTCCACAGGACAGAGAAATCGACTGAGAGTCCCGCAGATAAATCTGCATAATACAGAGAAGGCAACAACGGGCTTCCTGGACATCCAAAAGGAGCTTCTGACTGAAAAGAAGAAAAAAATGACTTTCAGAGACGCATTGCTCAGGCAAAAGAAGAGAAAAATAAATTAATTAGTAGAATCGCAATTGCCCAAGAAAAAAGAGCAAAGGCTGATATGATTCAGGCTCGAGCTGTCAAGCGTATAGCATTGGGTATGGGCAAACATCTGTTAGTCTAGCTACAACTGGTAAAACAAGGTGACTTGGACACACCGAGGTGTGATTGTCCCATGTGTTTAGCCTATTTAGTTTATAAATATAAAGTGATTGATTTTAATTTTAGTAATTCCATGGTTTAGATCTAGCCTATTGTTATAGATTATAGCTAATGTACTTTTGTTTTGTTTTTCGCTAAACGATATATTTCTCGTAATTTAAAAAACATGGTCTACTATTAATTGTCATTTATTTATTTATTGTATGGAAGCAACAGCTGAGACTTCTCACAACGTATTAGTTCTAATATGGATTCAATTCCATCACTTATTGGCTTAGGAATAAGTAAACGGTGACTTTGGAGCCGTCCTAGCAACGAAGCACTCAATAAATACAAAGTTGTTCTGAATCGGCCTTGTTGATTCTGGCATTTATCCGCAGGTGTTCGTACTGTCCAATCACCGATTCATATGTTTCATATTTGAAATATCGATCTTTGGTTAGTTATCGTTCAACTTGTCGATGGTGTTCGGAGCCTACAGGGTTGGTTCAGTCGCTTTAAATTAAGGTCTGCGCACAATTGGCGTAGCGCAAGCGTAAGCGCAGCGCAAGAAATATGAACCAATGTTATGTATATGGCCTCGTCTCCAACTGACACAAGAGCGCAACGCGCAACACAGCGCAGCACAAGAGTTGGTTATATTTTATATTTTCTTGTGTTGTGCTTGCGTTGCGCTACGATCGACCAATAGGAATCTCGTTTCAAATTGGGAACTGTTTCCTGTTCCTGTGTTCACTGTCAGTGTTGTTGTAAACATGGAGTTTGTAGACGAGTTTGGCGAACACGGCGAAGTAATTACCGAGTGCGAAGTGGAAACCACATCCACTGATGAACTATTGGTGTTGCTGGTACAACAGTACCCACATCTGTACGACAATACCTCAAAAGGTTTCAAGGACGAAATGCTTAAAAACAATTCGTGGAGGACAATTGCGTCCACCATGCAGTGGCCTGGTAAGTTATAGGTTATAGTAGGCCTAAAAGCCCAGTAATTTATTGATGAAACTGCTAAGATATTCATTACACTGTACCCCTAACCATTCTGTTTTTATTATTAAATTCCAGTTGAAGACTGCAAGCAAGCGTGGAAGCGCTTGCGTACTCGATACGGCCGGGAAAATAAAAAAACAATAGGACCATCAGGGTCAGCTGGTGGTCCACCTCGCCCTGTCTGGGCAATGCTAGGGCAATTAGACTTCCTGCAAAAGGTTGTCAAAAGTCGCAGGTGTGTTAGCGTATCACAATCACTACGTATACCAAGGGCAGAAAGCGAGCTAAGTGAAGGCGACTTGAGTTAGCTCACTATTGTATATCAAGGAAAGCCGGCTCGCTTTGGAGGTATTAGCTCGCTTGAAAAGTAGGCCTGACCTGGGCCTAACATCAAGCGCTTCGAGGTGGATATAAGGCCATGGCAAGTCGCTTTGAGGCCAAGTCGACTTGAGTTAGCGCGCTTTGCCGCCCTTGGTATACGTGGTGAATTACTAAATAAATAACAAAACTGGATTTAGTACCTTTGCTACTTTACAATCATTACCTGTGGATAGGCCTAGAACAATCTACACTGAACAGTAGGGCCTATAATTAACAAAGAGTTAACAAAGACAATATAACGCAGTAGAGCAGGGGTGCCCAACTTAATTTAGAAGTGGGCCACATGGCATAATTATTCAATGTTGGCGGGCCACATATACACATTTAGTTATTCTATATCTAGGCCTATATCAAATTCCCCGTCAGAAAATGTTCTTCCCCCCACTGCTAGTAATTGTGTGCAACATGAAAACTAGCGCGGAAAGACGCTTGATTCTCATTTACCTTCTTTTTAAACATACTGTGCTGCGATACAAGATTTTTCATAAGTTTATTTACCTTTTCAAAACCAGTAGCATTTGTTTTCTGTGCCAGAGTCGCCACAGAAAACAATAATACCACCCCTTTCTCGGCTTCCAAGAAACTAGGCTTGACCGAGAACAAAACTAGAAGAAGATACAAAAGAATTCTGATAATTGTTTGCTGCGAAGTCTAAAATATAGTTATACACATATCCACCGAATAAATTTCAAAACGATGTGCTTTCAGATATAACTGATTTTTTTCGTGGGTTTAGTCGTGAGACTAGAATGTAAATGGGAGGTGTGGGCCAGATGAAATGGCTTGGCGGGCCGCATGTGGCCCGCGGGCCGTATGTTGGGCACCCCTGCAGTAGAGTATGCATCGGTTTAGCATCTTTTATTTATCTGCCTTCACAAGCGCACTAAAGTGTATTATTAGCCCTACTGAAAATTATAAAAAATCGGCCTAGGTATTGTTGACATTTAGAAATACGTTATCTAAGGAAAGTTTACTAACGAAGCTTGGTATTTTATCATAGGTTCAAAATATATAATTATTTGCATATCATATAGTTTAAAACCTGTATAATAATATCTCAAAAATTGCCTACAGCTAACCTCTTTGTTGGTCACATCATGTTTGATTACTTTCCGACTGGGCAGTGAATCTGATCCTTATCAAATATATTTATTTCTGTTTTCAGAACTACAGGAAGTATTGATGTCCCTCGCTCAATGTTCTCGCCATCCCCACTAAGCCAGGGCAGCAGCAGCTGCAGTCTTCCTGCCTCATTTAGCAGTGGCAGCATCAGCCTGCCTGCGTCATGCAGCAGTAGCAGCATCAGCCTGCCTGCCTCATTAAAAATTCGTAGCACCACAAGCCCAACTCCTACCGTACCAGCAAGCCCTCAGCAAACATCTTCAATTATATCTTTCCCATCAACTTCGAATGCCTCCGCCCCCCACCCCCCTCCCCCTGATGAGTTTTTTAAAAAGAAGAAGGCAAAGCTCGATGGCCTAGAAACATCAATAAAAGACTCATTGGCAGTGTTTGCAGCAAGGTCTGCTCCTCAAAAGAAGGGGGAGAATGAACTGTTCGCCCAAAGCATTGCTGCCATGCTGGACCGCATGGACAGACAAAAATGCAATGCATTAAAACTTAAGATTCTCCAGATGTGCGTCGAAGAAGATACCTAATTAATTTAGATTAGAATTAGAAGACAGTCGCATCCGTGACGTATCTACCCTATAATACACAATGTTATAAGTAGTAAGCTAGCATTTGTTTGCATTTAACATAATTTTCTTTATTTCTAGTATTATTTAATTCGGCATAAGAATAGTAGCCTTTATACACTTATTTTTTAATCAGTTTGTTTTTTAAATGAAAATGTTCAAGCAGTATTAGCATATGTATTGATTTGCCAACATTTTCTTTATTTACATAAATTCAGCACTTAAGGCCCAGTATTATAATTGCCCAGTTAAACATTTAGCCCACTGCTAACTCCGAAAACAAGTTAGCGGCGAACAAATGTTTAGCGGCGCATTATAAGTTGGTCCTAGGTAGCTTACCTTACATTACATACATTGTATTTCATTCTACCTATGGTGGTGCACATCCCCGATTTACCATCATATATTGCCACTCCACTTCTCCCTCCCGTGTCAGAAAATAGTCTGCTAAACTATCACGCAGAGCAACAACTTCACGTGGTGAGTAATTGGCTCCCAGCCTTCCAATGTCTCGCATCCCACAAATTGCTTGATTATCATGACGCCATTGTCCTGGAACAAGTTGGCCATCCTCGTTGTATTGATCAGCATAATTTTGAGGACAGTAGCGACGTTGATTGTTTGGCATAGCAATTTCCTCCTTCTTGATGAAGTTGTGTAAACATAGCGTTGCCCGAACAAACTTCTCGACGTTCTCGGGGTCAGCGACTATTGTAGTTCTCAAAACCCTCCAGCGATTAACTAAAATTCCAAATGAATTTTCTATAATCCGACGAGCCCGTGACAATCTATAGTTGAATACCTTTTTATTTTCAGGCAAAGGTCCAGTGCGCCCAGGGTAGGGTCTCATTATAGTAGATTTGAGAGGAAATGCCTCATCTGCTACAAAGTAGTAAGGGAAAGACTGCATAGTCTTGGGTAGGTACGTGTTGTCTGGCACATCCAAGGTGTTTGACTCTAGAGCCTGCCCAAATGAAGACTCTTTAAATATCCCTCCATCACTCTGGGACCCTGGAGATAGAAAATTGACACTTGTTTATTAAAGTTAATCCTGCATTTTGTTTTTAACCATCACGAAAACATGAACTTCACTTACCATAGGAACCGACATCAACGATTGTGAAACAATAGTTCCAGTCACAGGCTGCCAGCAACACAAGGCTAAAATTCTTTTTGTAATTAAAAAAAACAGAGCCAGAATTTGCTGGAGCCTGGATAGAAACATGTTTACCGTCAATGGCTCCTATACAGTTGGGCATATTCCACCGTTGATTGAAGCCTGTTGCTATGTCCTTCCAGTCTTGTTCTGACGGTTTTTTCATATAAATCGGGCACAGCACACTCCAAATTGCATCGCATGTCTCTTTGACTACTTTAGATGCCGTAGACTTTCCAACATAAAAATCCCAGGCCAAAGACTGCATCGAACCGCCTTGGGATAAATATCTAAAAAAAATAACATAAAATAACTAAAAATGTTTCTTTCAACTTTTCTGACATAATGTTGAAGACAAGATTCTCTAATTTAATTGGAGGAAACATTTAAGCGTGTTGTACTAATGTGTAATAATAACTAATAATGAAGTCGTTCGTATACACTTACTTTAAAGTCATAGCCAATCTATGTTCAGGGGTAAGAGCCTGTCGTCTGCTTCTCTTCAATAGCCTGGGTCTTACCATTTGGGTTAGCGGACAGTGGGTCCAATCATAATGGTCCATGCGTTAAATCGTCCACGACATTTGGTCCAATAATAAATGTCCAGGCTGAAACGTCCATTGTTCATAGCGGCCACTATATTTTCGTCCACTATATTTTCGTCCACGATATTTTGTCCACAGTGTTTCGTCCTGTATATTTCGTCCAAATTATTTCGTCCACGACATTTCACCCATGAGTTTTATCATTATTAGATCTAATGGTGTGTTCACAAATTCATTATTTCTACCTATTGGCTAGTAGGCTCAATATGTAAAATAGTGTTATGTTTGTACTTTTTTAAATTTAATTGTATTTTTCAAATTTTGGTATTTTATTTCTCTAGCCTACTGTTTTAAATTCATTCCGCGTTGTAAGGTATACCTTGTACATGTACATTGCATGCATGAGTGAAGTAGATATAAATTAATAAATTAATAAATATATAAAATTAAATTAATAAAATGTATGTTTCCTTGGGCAAATGTTGGTAATTTATTTAGTTAGATTATTTATTTTGTACATATTGTGACATGTCCATGTATATAGGCCCTAGTGAATGCAATACTGAAGAAGCTCAGTATACTACAATTAGCTTACTATACATATACTGCTTAGACATTAAGTTTGAACATTTTTGGATGAGACCTCAATTGTAATTGCACATAATAGAAATGGACATTTCTAATTGGACGCTTTGCTATGGACATTACAAATTGGACATTTCGTGTAGGACTTATTACTTTTGGACCATGTGGAGCGTGGACATTTAGGTATGTGGACCATTTGTCAAGTGGACCTTTTATCATATGGACTTTTATGTACTGGACCCAGTGTCCTGTAACCACCATTTGAAGTAACTTGTTAAATTGCGCCACAGTCATTCGGGTGTACAAAAAAAATTGATCGTGGTCGTTTGCTTTTATGAACTTAAAAAGGTGTTCATAGTGACCCTGGTTTTGACGATATCTTAGTAGAGGTCTAACCGCCCACCTTCTTAATCTACTCCTCTGCTTCTTTAAATGCTGATAACTTAGAGCAATGGTTATCAGCCACGAAAACATAAACACATAATCTTCGTAGTCATCCATTGTTTAGACAATTACTACTGAAACTAAGAAAGAATGTGTTTACTTCATGCGTTGATAGCTCCTGTCAAAAATCAACTAACAACAGCTGGTTGTATTTGGCGGCAAGCCGCGGCCTTCTAAATTTCCCACAGGCTTGCGGTGACGTTACGCTGTGCTTGCGCTATGCCAATCGTGTGTTCGATCTGTTATTACGTTGCGCTTGCGTTGTGCTATGCTTGCGCTACGCCAATTGTGCGCAGACCTTTAAAGTCCCCAAGCTCACGGCAAACTGTAACAACTGAAGCTCAACAATTAATTGTAATGTTAACAACAATATGGCTACTTAAAAATGATTTTAGTGCCATGTATCATAACATAATCATAAATAACATATCAATAACATATCGATGAGTGCAGTCTGGCGTCTTGCCGTACTGGTTGACATGCTTGCCGACTGGTAGCGCCGCTCTCCAGTCTTCGTCCTATATCGGAGACGGCCCGCGCTAATTTAAATAAAACATTGTGAATTTCTGTATAATTTTAATTTGTGGAACTGTTTATTTTTTATATTATATATTTTTCTGGTTGAATTACAAAATATTTTTTCTTAAATATTTGTGAGAGTATTACTAACATGTTAATATTACGGTTGGAAAAGGATGATTTATTATGTTCTATTTAGTACTAGATATTAATGAATGAATGTAAAATTTTGTTCAAAGTGGGTCAAAGTCGCCTTGTTTTACGGTACTTAAAAGCTTACATGGTTTGGAAAATAAAAACGTAATTGGGTATAACGTTTATTTAATTTCTTATTCGGTTTCATATATTGTAAATACAGTCAAGCCCACTTTTTACGAACAATACTTAACAAAATTATGCTTTTTGCAAAACTATTCTCGGTTCCCTTGAGTTTCGTAACGAGTGGGATCGACTGTAGGCTATAATAAAATAATTTATAAAACACGTTGATAATTACAATAATGTAATAATTCAATAATAATGTAATATTGGTTTTTATAATAAAGTAATTACTAATTACAATTTAGTTTGCTTCAAACGTATAGTAGTGAGGTCCCATTATGTAGGTCTGTATGCCTATAGGTTATATGAAGTGCTTGCGAATTAATCGAGATCGCACTCGCTCTCCAGCTACTAACACTGGGTTTCGATTTACTTGTCTTCTTAAATTAGGCCTCTCTTCTTCATCGTCTTCTTCGCTTTCTGATGATGGTGATGCTATGTCCTCGTCTTCATCAGAATCCAAGTCCAAATCCAGTCCAGCAGCAACACATTTGTTATGAAGCACACAGCATGCAGTAACTATTTGTGTTGCCATCTCAGGATGGTAGTGGAGAACCCTGTCTTTTAAGCAGCAACGAAAACGAGCCTTCAGAAGTCCATTACAACGTTCGATTGTTGCACGAACAAGCATTTGCCGTTCATTAAACAACTCCTCAGGGGAGTTAGGTTCTACTCTGGCAATGGGTTTTGATTATTTGAGCTTAACGTTTCATATTTTTGCAATTAACAGCCAAGGCTATAAATTGTAACCACTGTTCCCTAAAAGGAACGAGTTCATACGGTTATTGCCTTCATATTGCCTTTGAAGTGCTCTTTTTAAATTGCACGAGTTTGCGTGTAGTATGTGCATATTAGCATCACATACAAGTTGAACGTTAATGGAATGAAATCCTTTGCGGTTAACGTACATATGTTCACCATATATTGGGTCATCACTTGGAGGTGGGACTATGGACACGTGGGTGCAATCGATGCACCCGAGCACACCTACCGTGACGAGGGAGAAACAAAGATTAATTAACAATTTTTTAATCTAGGGGCTACAACTTCCTGGCATACCTATTATACAGAGAACACTGATAAAAGCTTTGTAGAATACTAATATTTAATATATAACAATCTACATATTCACCTGTGTACCATTGTTTTTTTTTTTAGAGATTTGGCTTAGGCTCTTACCTGGAAAGTTGTAGAGGCGGGCAAATCCCCGCATTACTGCCATCTGTCCTTGAATTAGTATCGTATCCTGATAGCCGCCAATCGCATAAAATCGCAGAGCTGCTAACACCTACCATAAGATGATACCATTAACATATGATCTTAATATAAGATATAGAATACATTTCAACTTCATTGCAATGCGTATGACATAATAACATGTAACTAGTAGGTACATTAGTAGACTTCTGCCAAGGTATAACGTGTCTTCTGTCTATTACTACGTATACCACGCACTTCAAATCGGTTTAGCCATGTCGATTTGACTTCAAGTCGGTTTAAGAACTGTGGTATACGTGTCTTCAAATCGATGTGAAAATTATTTCCACATCAGTTTCTGAATTGATTTGGAACTAGTCAAATCGATTTGACAACAGGGAATGTGCATGAATTTTCTACAGCTATGAAAGTACGTGGAATATATTGTTATTCATCTGAAGACATCAGAAACCTAATTTAAAAGTTTTAAAATTAACTCATTAGTCATTATACTTCTATAAATGTTCAAAGATTTTGATTATCTGTTTCCCGCACCATTATTTTAAAACGGTATAAGACGTCACAATCCTTGTAAATCACTGCTTATATGAATGACTTTGCATGTTACCTCCTTGGACTTTGCCACCGCTTCCTAGACGAAACAATCAAATTTTCAAGGTCATCAAGCTAACCTTGTCAAAATTTGTACTCAAGCCGTTGTCAAGTCTGCTTTATATGAATAACAACACCCATTTTTTACTGATATTCTATGCAAATAGGTTTGGTATTATTGTTTTTATAGAAATTGGGCTTCAAAATTAATTATTAGGCGTACTAGGCATTAATTCGATTTTACATGATTTTAGATATGATAATTTCCAAATGAGCGTTACTTTATTTATCAGTTTATGATTGGTTGATTGCTGATACAGGGAAAGTGACGTATGCCCCGTTTTTCCCGCCATAAATATGTGTAAAACTTTCAGCTCGTTTTTATAAATGAAACTTTAATCTATGTCATCAAATAAAAACATTTTTGTTTTCAGGAAGTTAATCCTTATCTAGTAAAATGTTAAAAAAAGATGACGCATATTCCCTACTGTGGTATAGAGCACTCAAATTACACTTGATGCATTCTGGTGGCAAGAAAATAAACTTCTAAAAAGAGTGGTTAAGCTGTCAATTTTCATTGTTGTTTCATTGTTATTATTCATCAATGGCGCTGAAAGGAGGTTGCTTAGCAGCGCTATCTATGTTAGTTTTGAGTCCTCTATACACTCCAATCGATTTGAGAATCCACTGCAGTGCGATACCAACTACAATAACAACGATCTAGCAAGCGGTGATTGAACAGCTGTGTTGCTGTCACAGTTACACGTGATTTTATCGAGTTGTATCTTTGATTGTTCCATTCGACGCTGCGATGAGTGCAAAGGGTAAAGAGAAGATTGAAAGATTGATTTGGTCTGAGCCAGAAGTAAGGATACTTATTGCGGCCATAAGGGACAATGATGTAATGAAAGCTTTGGATGGAAAGAGGTAAGCTAACGTTGCACTTAGGTTTGTTGGTCCTACCTAGGCTTAGGCATTGTAGGCCTAGATCTCCGTAGGCCTAGGCCTATGAATCCTAGGACATATTTTATCCAGTGTGTAGTGCTTTTATTAAGTAGATCTAGGGCTTTGAATCTAGGCCTACGCTTACCACCGATGTAGGGATACAGCCTAGGGTGGCCCTGGCCCATGTAAAACATGCTTATGAATTTAGGTTAGGATATTAAATTATAACTTCTGACACTGTACCACATCCCAGATATGTTTAACAACTTGGTTGTCTGTTGGCTTGTACTTAGTGCTGAGCTGAGGGCCTCGGTGCATCCTTTTTTCAAATCGTATTTTTTTACAGGTACCGTAACGCTGAAATCTATAAAACATTGGAGCCTTTATTTACTCAGCATGGCTATCGTCGGTCATATGAACAAATCCGGAGTAAGTGGAAAGCCCTATGTTCAGACTACCGCACAGCAACGGGCAGTAATTCTAAAAGTGGTTCTGGCACTTCGACATGCCCGTTTTTCGACGAGCTGCACGAAATATTGGGTGCAAGGCCAAGCGTTCGTCTTATTGCGGAAGGAGTTGACTCGTCGTGTGCCGTTGACGCCCTTATTGTGCCTGATGGTAAGAACCGTTATTTAGCTACAGCTTACGGTAGACTAAAATGTATAGACCTCCTAGGCCTGTAGCCTTTCTGTTCAGTATCGGTAAGCTACAGCTTTTTAAACATTTTCTCATTCTTTTATTTTATTTGTTTCAAAGAACAGTGTTATTCCATTTGGGGAATTCTCCTTTGTTTCAACGCCTGGCCCAAGCCACCAAGACGAAAGTTCGTCCATGTCATTACCATCAACGTCAACGCCATCGCCACTGCTTTTTGTGCCGTCGCCCACCCCAAGTAGGCCTACTTCTTCACATTCCTCTGTAGGCCTTGAAACTCAAAGGCAGCAGAGGAAAAGGAAGGCAACATATGCTAACACCTTAGCAAAAATAAGTAATCAACTGGATGATACCAACCGAGAAATCAGGCAGGCTAATAAGGATCACCATGAACTTATGAGAAGAGTTTGAAGCCCAGCGAGATTGGGAAGAAAAACAGTTGCAAACTTCCCGTAAGGCTAACGCCAAACTATTAAAAAACGCAATGGCGCAAATGCTCAACACTGTGACACTTTTTTTTTGCTCAAACACAGCAGGGTATGGGTACTAATGTAGGAACGCTTGGTGACTCATCTGAGGATTCTGATTAAAATGTATTCACAAGTCACAAAGGTTTGACTATAGACGTAACTTTTTATTTACTTAACACATAAAACAAATAACTAGAATAGGCCCTAACATTTGTCATACTTAATACTTTTAACTTAACTTTTTATTTACTTAGTGCCTTAAAAAAACTAGAATAGGCACTAACATTTGTCATACTTAATACTTCAAGGAGAGAGATGATTGATTAATGGGGCTTAACGTCTCATATTTTCGCAACTATGGCCAATCGAGACGATGAGCGGGTGATAATGAAGATGAGAAAGATGATGATGAAGAATAAAGCCACATCCGAATCAGATCCATTGTACGTCGCGTGGGTCGTCATATGGGAGTCCAGCAAGGGAGGGCAGGGCCAAGTGGGAGGAGAAATATTCAGTGGGACAGTGGGAGGGAAGGGACAGGGTCTCTTTTTGTCGCCTCTTACGACAAGCAGAGTCACTCTGGGCCTATTCTACCCCGGGCCGAGACGGGTACTAATACTTCAAAGGCAAAACATGTAAGTAGTAACAATAATTAAATATCTACTACTAAAACTACCTAAATAGAAATCTTATTTTTCCCTTTCCCTACCACACCGTACAAACATCATGGATTAAGTCATAGTTATTGATTGACCAATCGGAATGTAGATCTCCGCAGAGGTAAGGTGTCGGCTAAATGCTGGCAAATGTTGGTTACGTATGTGTGCCATATTGTAATTATCCCGATCTCAGGCCATAACTGGTTCGGGTTGGGGGAAAATCACCTCTGCCTCCCTGACATTCTCCAGCCATTGCTCTACAAAGTGTTCTTTGCCATTTTCCACGTAATTATGCAACACACAGCACGCCGCTACTACTTGTGGGACGAAATGGTAGTCGATGTCAATGCGTTTCGCTAGGCAACGCCATCGTGCCTTGAGGCGACCAAAGGCGTTTTCCACTACCATTCGGAACGAGCTTAGATATACATTCAAGGATTCCTGTTGTGGTGTCAACACTCCCGTATACCCTTTCATGAGCCATGGAAGAAGAGGATACGCAGCATCGCCAACCACCATTATTGGTACTTCGACTCCTGCTATGAGCTTCGGTGCCTACAAAATATACAAATAAAATATTTTTGTAAATACTTTCAGTACTTGATAGGTTAATTCATGTTTAGAATGCATGCAGCTATATTCTAGCATAGCATACATTAGGACGTAATAATTACCTGCGGAACTAACTCGTCTGAATGCTGGAATAGTTGCGACTCTGCAAGAGCTCGGGCATCGTGAGCAGACCCAGGTAGCAAGCAGCTTATGTTTCGAAATCTATAGCGGTTGTCAACCACCCCCTGGAGAACGACTGATGGCCACCCCTTCCTGTTTATGAAGTCCCGATAACCATCAGTTTGAGGCATAATAGGTATATGTGACCCATCGATAGCTAAATATGCTTGCGGGAAGTTGTACCTCGTTTCTACCAAGTATGCTATCTCTGCCGCCTCGACTGCATTGGGCATCACAATGCTTGTTGGAAGGAGAATCGTATTTATTGCCATAATTACAGAGTAAAATGTCTGTTGAACAGTAGTTTTATGTATGCCAAAGTGGTTACCCACAACTCTGTACTCTGAGCAAGATGCCAATTTAAATAGTGTGATTGCCACTTTTTTCCTTGGTTCCAAAGGTCTTTGCAAAGAAGGTCCTGATGTTAGGGCCTCCCGCAACATTTCACAAAGGTTCTCAAAAGACTGCCTGCGCATTCGGAAATCTGCTAGCCAATCATCATCAGTGTAGTGTTGCTGGACAATCCTGTCCCACCAGTCTGAGCTACGTAATTTATTTGGCCCTCGTTGGCGTATTGGCCGAAAAACAACAGGTAAAATAACATGCTGTATAAGTTCCCGACGTCTTTGCATTAATGCTTCGTGTTGTTCGTCAAGAAGTAGCATCCGTAAACGAAAAGCTCTTTGTTGCCGAAGAATTCTTTGCTGCACCTCTTGTTCCTCATTCAAAATGTGTTGCACAACAACATTCACGATTTGCATTGCTGCAAGTGGGAAGACAGCCCTACGCCGATTCCCGTCCCCCATTTCAGTGATATTTATTTATTTAGACCGTAGCTTTGAAACTAGGCTAGGCCTATAACTACACCAGTGATCTAGGCGTCTGTAACTCATAATTCCTGCACGGAGACCTAGCCTAGTCCCTACATAACCTCAATTGTGTTCTTATTCTTCTCGAAAGACACGTGTTTTGACATTTCACTACAACAACAACAACTGCCGTGGTTTCGTGGCGGTTTGGCGAAGGCGATTTGAGATTTTGTGATATACGTGTACTTTTCATTGCGACTTGAGGTCAAATCGACACGGCTATGACGGTTTGAAGTGCGTGGTATACGTAATCTACAATTGGCGAGTGAAGAAGATTGATTGATTGATGCAGTGGAAATAAAAAGGATTGATTGATTGAGTGGAAATAAAAAGGTGGTGGGATGGTGAATATAGAAACTAATATGCCTGCACAAATAAATGGGGGGGGGGGGGGGTGGGTGCATAAGCATTATAAAAAAGTTTTTGGAAGCAAAATACATCCCTAATAGTGTCATGTTTTTCATTTTTAGTTACTAATTACTAGGCCTATGATTTAAATTTGTTTACAGATTCAAGATGGGCTACATTCCCGGTAAGCACATCGCCAGTAACTCAATGGCTGCAAGATTTAAGGTTCTATTTTCCAAACTGGTTTCTTTGGGATCATTTCCATTGGCCGGATTCTTAAAACGTCGCCTCTCATAGGCTGGGCTAAGAATTTTAGGTACACAGTGGTCGGATTGGGGGGGGGGGGGGGGATGCGGGGGGATGCCATCCCCCCAAAAGAAATTCATTGGCTTAACCATCCCCCCAAAAAGAAACATTGTTGGAACCATCGCCCCAAAACCAAACACAGCAATTTTGCATAACATATCATATATTGTGTTTTCTCGACACATAATTTTAGTTTATATTTTTGTGACAGTCGGTTGGGGCTTTAATAAATTTAAAAATGCATTTTTTCTTCTTCTTTGAATCCACAATATAATTGGCGAGTGAAGAAAGACATGCTTTTTCTGCAGGGGTTCGGATTATTATATAGGTCTATGCCAGTGCTCAAAGTGGCAATAAAAAGGTGGTGAGATGGTGAATATAGAAACTAATATGCCTGCACAAATAAATGGGGGGGGGGGGGGTGCATTAGCATTGGAAAATAGTTTTTGGAAGCAAAATACATCCCTTATAGTGTCATGTTTTTCATTTTTAGTTGCTTATTACTAGGCCTATGATTTAAATTTGTTTACAGATTCAAGATGGGCTACATTCCCGGTAAGCTCATCGCCAGTAACTCAATGGCTGCAAGATTTAAGGTTCTATTTTCCAAACTGGTTTTTTTGGGATCATTACAATTGGCCGGATTTATGATTGATTAATGGGGCTTAACGTCTCATATTTTTGCAACAATGGCTAATCGAGACGATGAGCGAGTGATAGGGAAGATGAGAAAGATGATGATGAACAATAAAGCCACATCCGAATCAGATCCATTGTACGTCGCGTGGGTCGTCATACGGGAGTCCAGCAAGGGTGGGCAGGGCCAAGTGGGAGGAGAAATATTCAGTGTGACAGTGGGGGGAAAAGGGACAGGGTCTCCTTTTGTCGCCTCTTACGACTAGCAGCTTCACTCTGGGCCTATTCTACCCCGGGCCCAGACAGGTGTTGGCCGGATTTATAAAACGTCGCCTCTCATAGGCTGGGCTAAGAATTTGAGGTACACAATGGTCGGATTGGGGGGGGGGGATGCCATTAGCATGGATCTAATTAAAAAACTGGAACTCCTAGAACCTATGAACTGGCCATCAAGTCCACTGGACATCCAGTATGGTGACAGAGAAATTCGATCCCTGTGCAAAACGTTAAAAATGAATGAAAGTACTTCTATTCAAGGGTTCCGCGAATTCAAAAACAAAACAAACGAAGGTACCGAAATCACTATTCCCTCGGACTTACACCAGCTAATTACAGCAACCAAGACTCTGATAGTGTCAACACGCGAGTGTGAAAGAGATTTTAGTGCAATGAACTTAATATTTACACCTATGAGGAACGTGCTACAAGTTGAGCGTGTGTCGTCGCTTTTATTTATAAAACTGGTTGGGCCTCCTTTAGAACTTTTCAACCCCAAACCATTCGTCCGATCGTGGCTGGCGTTGGGGCACCGATCAGTAGAGCACGTAGCCGGTCGGGGAACTCAAAAGAAAACTAACACTTCAGAGCTGGAAGGCGTTTGGAAATATTGCTGAGAAACAATACTGGTAAGTTCTTATTATAAAATAAAAAATGTAGCAAATATTAAATTTTAATTCTAAGAATGAAACGCACTATTAAAACGTTTCCTATAAATTATTGCAATCAGTAATTTAGTGCTTTCATGTTCCAGATCGCACTACAAGCTATCTTACGGGGAAAAAGGCCCGGTAAATGTTTCGCCTCCGGCGGCTGGGGCTCCGCCCCAGACCCCTTACAACCCACGAAAGTCCGTACATGTTAATATTAACCATCCCCCAAAGATATAGTTCCAATTCGACTACTGGCCAACAGCAACATTGCACAGGACCAAATGAAAAGGCATTGAAGCCTATACAATACTGTCGCTCGCGATGGAACTCCATATGCGACATGTGTGTGCTGTATTAAACAATGTTAATATAATGAAGCCAGCTGACGCCAACAGCTTCATTTGACTACAAATCCATGGGCGATAATTGGAGATCTGCTGCCAATATTATAAAAACTGAAAGTGGCTAACACCCTAGTCTGTGGTGAAGAGTACGTGTCGACCTCTCTGCTGTGTCCCATACTGCATAGAATAAACACGTATCTCGTTCGTGATCAGGGGCGTTGGAACGGAGGGGGGAAACTCCCCCCCCCCCACTTGTTGGCTTGTGGGGGGGTCAAGCCAATGAGTGGGCTAGGCTATCATCATACCGGCCGCCATCACTCAAGTTTCAACTTGCGCCCCTGCAGATTACTGGGGGCATTGGGTATTTAATATATGGGCAGAGTCCCAGCCGCTAGCAGTTTGAACCTGCGCGCCCATCGGGATACCTCCGCTAGATGTCGTTGCCGTCTTGGCGAGGCCCAATGCTGGGGGCAGGCGCTGACCGAGATAGCCGGCGGCACTGTTTAGTCAGTCAGTGGCCTCGTGTGCGGTTGGCGGTGTTCAAGGATATGGTGGTATTACTCATGTTGGGTGCTTCACTCGCGCTATGCAGAAAATCCAATCAAAGTTGTTTGCATATTATGGGAAGCGGAAAAGTACTGATGAAGTTGGAGAGGAGGAAATATCTTCGCCTTCCACGTCTCGGTCTGGACATACTTCTGAAGCCGAAGGTAAGTTAATACTTGTATTGTATTGTATTGTATTTCATTTGCAGCTGTTAGATTACATTTGTGATGCCGTTACAATTACGGGCATCGTAACATAAGCATTGTTAAGTTTTTCAAGAGAACATATACATTGAGTTCTTAATTATATTTAATTAAACGATGGTTAAATTGATAGAATTGAGTTGGCAATTGCAACTTTGTTGACTGAATTCTAGTAAAACAAAATAGGCAACATTAGGCAATTAACACTGCTAGTGCTCGTGCTGTATATGACCACTTACGTATTTGTTTTACTTCTAGAGCCAAAACGTAATAAAAGTAGGCCTACTGTAGAAGATGCAGCACTAGTAGCAGCAGAAGCAATCCAAGATCTAACAGATCTACCATTACCAGATGTAGCCTATCAACCAAAACCAAGCAACATCAACCCCTCTTTAATATAAAAAAATGGCAGGAAATATAATTTTCAAGTAAAATGGTTCCAAAAACATCCCTGGATACATTTTTCAGAAAAACTTCAGGGCGTTGTATGTTTACCATGCTTAAAAGCGAAACAATTGAACTTGCACAATAGCAGTGAAAGTTTGTATCAAGTTGAGAGGAATTCCGGATGCATGTCGAGTGGATTTAAAAATTGGAAGAAACCCGAGAAATTCGAATCGCATGAAAAATGCAATTTGCATTTGCAGTCTATTGCAATGTTGGAGAATTTAAAAAAAAGCACTTATATCTGCAGTGTTATGTTCGGCAATCGGTTGCTACCAGCAACAGACCAATAAGCCTTCTCTCCAGCTTCAGCAAAATTTTTGAAGAAATTATTCTTATCCGATTAAACAACCACATAACTGACAACAAGATACTAATTCAAGAACAATTTGGTTTTCGTAAACACCACTCCACTACGGCGCAACTCACACGTCTCACTGAGCATATTGCGACTAAGTTTAACGCCAATCAACATATAGGAATGCTTCTTCTTGATATTGAAAAAGCTTTCGACTCAGTGTGGCACAATGGCCTCTTATCTAAAATGATTGCATACAATTTCCCTAAATATCTGATTCGTCTTACTAAATCATATTTGACTGATAGAACCATTTTTCTATCTATTATGCCGACATTACAAAACTCAATACTATCGTCAAACTTATTGAATTTAATGATTTGATATTTGGGCTTAACGTCTCATATTTTTGCAACGTGGCTAATCGAGACAATGAGTGGGTGAAATATGAAGATAATGGGAAGGCCAGTGGGAGGGCGCGTGAGGAAAGGGGAAATGGGAGGAAAGGGGATTTGGGTGTGGACTGCACTTCGTCTGACTTCTCCTCCTCGACCAGTCCGGCTAGGGTGGCCCTACCAGAAGCATACGCTTCCGCCGGCATAGCTCTCAGGATCAACAAAGCACGCAAACCTGCCCACCACGATAAGGAAGCAGTCCCTGGGCAGGATGAATTTAAGAACAAAAGCGAATCAAAAACAGTGTTAAAAACTGCAACAATGTAGCTTCTATTAATTGATGCTTTTTTGTCCTTGAATTTCAATAAGTTTGACGAAAGTATTGAACTGTGAAATGTGGGTATTAAAAAAAAACAATTAACTAAACGTCTCATTGTAGCTGGCTGGGGTGCCGCAAGGTTCCCTACTCGGCCCAACCATTTCCTAGCTGTACGTCAACGACATCCCACGCATCCTACATGCATTCATTAGCATATTCGCCGATGACAACGCGATCTACACCTCTTCATATCGCCCAGGCACGATACAACGTCACAATCAACGAACTCAGAAGATACTTTCATAAATGGAAAATCAAGTAAATGACATGAAAATTTCAGCAATATTCTTCACCAAACCTCGACCGCCTGTCAAACCGGAAGTGACCATTGATGACACACCGGTTCCATGGTCAATGCTGGTAAAATATCTTGGCGTGTACCTCGACTCACGACTCACATTCACTCGGCACATCAATCGCAAAATAGATCAAGCCTACGCCTCAAAGTCACTACTCTACCCGCTTCTCAACAAACACAGCAAGCTTCACATAACAAATAAACGCCTTCTTTACACCATGATTATCCGGCCAATATTAACCTACGCATTACCAGTATGGAGTTCTACGTCCAAAACTAACTTTAAAAAAATGCAAGTCGTGCAAAACAAGTGTCTCTGTTGTTGGAATGTAACCTTGTTCATGTTAGTTTTAAGTTCCCGGGTTGGCAGCATCACTGCCTTCTATGTCTATGACTGTGCTCTTTGAACTACTGTTTTATGTTTAAATAAATTCTTCCAATAATGGATTCTCAAAACCAAGTCTAGTTGTCTATTTTATCCCTATATATTTCTCAATTCCTTTGAGAAACAACAGGTTATGGGCCCAGAACCTCAATTATAGAAATCAGTGTTTCCTGCGGCGTGTTTAGGGATATAAATTTTGTACGTGCGAGGTGTTCGGGAAATATTATTTTAAATTTCTTCGTACTACGTGTGAACATGGACGAGTCGAAGGTGAGTTATTCCATGTCGACCCCTGGAATTAAGAAGTTGAAAGGGGCAACGAACTATGCCAGCTGGAAGTTTGATATGAAGATGGCACTAAAATACGACGGCCTGTGGATTTGTGTGGAAACACGCTCAACGAATTCAGACTCTCCTGCTGTGGACGTCGACAAAGATGAGAGGGCGCTCGCCAAGATCGCCATGTACCTAGAAGCGGCTCCAAAGCTTCATATAAGGACGGCTATGACGGCGTAGCAGCATGGGACGCCCTGGCGAAACAGTACGAGGCCAAAAGCACGAATAGAAGAATCTTTCTACTGGACCAGCTATTTGATTTGAAGCTGGAAGGGTGTTGCGGCATGGAAGACTACATTTCCAAGTTCCTGGAGCTCAATGCTCAACTCACAGACATTGGTAAGGATGTAGATGATGAAACGAAGGCTTGTTTACTAATGAGGGGTTTACCTAAATCGTATAGGGCATTTAGGATGGCTGTAGAAAGTGCTGACACGTTAGAATATGATAACGTACTAGAGAAACTTACCAGTATGGCTGAGAAGGACTCTACTGAACCTTCAGTGGCATTTGTTGCATTTAGGAGCAAAAAATCTTTCGGACCAAATCAAAAGAATTTTTAGCGTTCCAAAGGTTTTAATCGCATGTGCCATAAATGTAGAAAACTAGGCCACATAGCCAAAGATTGTCATGAGGGTGATGAGGCTAACTCTAAAGATAGGCCTACCAGTAGTTCCCAAACAGGTCCTAAGCCTAGTTCAAACAAGAATAAAGCTGTAAGCTGGATAACAGCGATGAATGTTAAAATGGAACCGCAAAACTGGTATATAGATTCTTGTTGCTTTGATAATTTGTCTAAGAGTAAACATGTCTTTAAAACTTTTAATTCAAATGAGGAAGTTGATTGATTGATTGATTAATGGGGCTTAACGTCTCATATTTATGCAACGATGGCTAATCGAGACGATGAGCGGGTGATAATGAAGAAGAAAGCCACATCCGAATCAGATCCATTGTACGTCGCGTGAGTCGCATACGGGAGTCCAGCAAGGGAGGGCAGGGCCAAGTGGGAGGAGAAAATTAATATTCAATGGGACAGTGGGGGGGAAAGGGGATTGGGGTGTGGACTGCACTTCGTCTGACTTCTCCTCCTCGACCAGTCCAGCTAGGGTGGCCCTACCAGAAGCATACGCTTCCGCCGGCATGGCTCTCGGGATCGACAAAGCACGCAAACCTGCCCACTACGATAAGGTAGCAGTCCGTGGGCAGGAGCTATCTACTTAAAGAATAGAAGTCCAACCAAAGCTGGTTTTGGGGCCACTCCATTGGAAAAGTGGACTGGGTCAAAAGTGGATCTCCGTCATCTCATAGTGTTTGGTTGTATTGGATATGTGCATGTGCCTAAAGAGAGGAGAACTAAACTAGACTTTAAAGGTGTACCTCATGTGTTTGTAGGTTACAGTGAGGACACCAAGGGGTACAAAATGATTGACCCTGAGAGCCCTTGCAGAATAATTTATTCTAGGGATGTCACCTTCTTTGAGAATATGTTTCGGGAGGGGCTCGGAGAAAATACTGATGGTGACTATTTACCAGTCATTGAAACTAAAATAACTAATCACCATATCAGACCCGAATCTGAGGGTGGTTCTAAAACAACGGACGAGGTTTTCACACTCAGTAGTGAAAACATTGAAACCGATGATGAATCTGAGGTAAAAATGTTTAGATCTGCTGAATCTGAAAGTGAGCTGGAACCTATTGAAATAGATGAAGGGCGTAAGTACCCTGTTCGTTGTAGGAAACCCAAGGAGTTTCCCGACTATGTCACATATCTAACGTCATGTGAAGATCCGGAACCAGAAAGTGTCGAGGAGGCAATGAAAAGTCCACACAAAAATCTGTGGAAACTTGCAATAGATGACGAGTATGAGTCAATCCTTAAAAATAATACTTGGACCCTTGTTGATTTACTCCAAAACAAAAATATTGTACAGATTAAATGGGTATTTAAAATAAAGAAAGATTGTAATGGAAGAGTTGTCAAATACAAAGCTCGTTTAGTAGCTAAGGGCTTTACTTAAAAATTTGGAATTGACTATGAGGAGACATTCTCACCAGTTGTAAGGTTTGACAGCCTAAGGGTGTTGTTTGCTTACGCTGTAAAATGATTTATCTGTAGATCATTTGGATGTAGCTTGTGCATTCCTCAATGGTGACTTAAATGAAGAAATATATATGTGTCAACCTGAGGGTTTCATACAAGAAGGCTCTGAGGGTAAAGTATGTAAATTAAATAAGGCAATCTATGGCTTAAAACAAGCCTCGTAAGCATGGAATGACAAGTGTGAAGCTGTTTTACGGGAAATTGGTTTTGCCCAACTTGAGCTGGAACCTTGCATTTACATGTTGTATGTAGAAGGCAAGCTTGTAATAAGGGTGCGTCTCAAATCGACTTTTTGGCCTACTTGGCCTGCTTCGCCTACTCATCTGCAGGAAGTGACGTCACGTAGTTGGTGTTCAAATGTCACTAGTTGCCTAGTAGGCTAGCACCCGAGCGTAGTTGCCGAAAGTTGTCGCAAGCGAGCCTACTTCACCTGCTTAAGCAAAATGGCGGAAGATCGTGTTGATGCGATGGCTGTTGCTGATGAGTTGAAATGTAAGTAATATGTTATTATGTGTGTACATAAGTGATAATTTTGAATTATTAATTACCTACTTAATGATCAGGTCAGGAGAATGGAAGAGGATAATACAAGTCAGGGGACCTGGGTGTAGATAAGCCTCGGCTTTGGTGACACTAGGCGTACAGATGTATTAATTAAAAAAAAAAAAAGAAGCTGGTGAAACATAGGCTTACTTGGTCAGTAACCATCTTTATTACAGTGTTACCACAACTACAAGGATAAATACACATAGCCTATACAGTATGGCCAACACACACTTAAATAGTAGTTGTTGTTGTTGTTGTTGTCCTTTATAGCAATACACTACACCTTTCCCCCCCAGGGGAAACGCTAGTACTCTTCGATGTAACGTCTTGGTTTCCTTGGAGACCTAGTTGGACGGCGCAACTCTTCCGGGGCCGGAGGTGGTAGACGGCACGACTCTTGCAGGGCCGGAGGTGGCAGACGAGTCGACAAGTCTTCTGAGGCTGCTTCCAGGCACGCCTCGTGTGTTGGGGTCTCAAGAACTTCTGGTAGCTCTGCCAACGGAGGTCTGTCGGGAGATGTGATCCGAGGACGACTCTCGCTCCCATTCCCCGGGTCCACGTATAGGCGGACGCTAGTTGTATTCCGCTTATAAGTGGCCCCTTGAGGTGACTGGACTGCCAGTTGGTTACCATGCCGCGCCGTGACTTTGTATGGCAAAGCCTAGAAGTTGGGGTCGAGCTTGTCGTGCCGATCCTGTTTGAGTAACACAGAATCTCCAACTTGGATGGTACAATCTCGTGCTCCCCTAGAATGATCTGTATACTACTTAGTCCGGAACTTTGACAGCCGGTCACGATCCCGGACTTCTTCATCGAGCTGGGAGGATGTCTGCCGGATCGGTAATTTAAGGAACTTGTCGCGTATCTCTCTGCCAAACATAAGTTTAGCGGGCGAAACACCTGAAGCGGCATGTGGGGTGGTGCGGTATGACAAAAGATGTTCTCTAAGTGCGACCCTGAAACTTCGACCCTCGGCTTTGGCAATCCGGATTACTTTCAGGATCGATCGGTTCTGTCGCTCGACCTCCCCATTAGCTTGTGCGTATTTTGGCGTGGTAAGGCGAAGCTCGATGTTCAGTGTCTTACAGAAAGTTTTGAAATCCCCGCTGGTGAACTGGGTCCCGTTGTCGGCAGTTATAATCTCTGGGTTCCCGAACCTTGCGAACATGTCGCTCAGTAGATCGATTGTTTTGCTGGCTGTTATTTTGTGCATGAATTCTACCTCATAGAACCTGGAGAAGTAGTCTACTACGACAAGTAAATATTCGGTATCTGTCAGCTTCAGGAAATCCATGGCAATGTGTTGCCAAGCATACTGTGGTAGCTCCGTAGGGCGCAGCGGTTCCGGTGGGTCGAAAGCACTGACAAGTTGGCAACCTCGGCATGATTTGCAGCACTTCTCGGCATCTTTGTCAATGCAAGGCCACCAGACCTTTGACCTCAATCTTTGCTTCGTTCTAACAATGCCTGGATGTCCCTCATGGGCAATGGAAAGGACCCGCTTACGGAGGTTCTTTGGTACTACTATGCGCAGACCCCAAAGCACAATATCACCAACCACACAAAACTCGTGTTTTATGCTTTGCTGAGGCTTCAACTCACCTTGCCAGATGTCTGTTTCGATTGCGCACTTAAGTGCGATGATTTCTGGGTCTACAGCCGACTCGTCCTGTATTTCCCGGAGGTTCATTGCCACGGGGACGGCATCCTCTACCACCTGGCGAATATACAAGTCGTCTAGTCCCTGTTCAGGTGGTGTTAGGTTTTTTGGTAGAAGCCTTGATAAGGAATCTGCTATGTTTGTCTTACCAGGCCTGTGCAAGATGTTGTAATCAAAACCCTGGAGCCGCATGACCCATCGTTCAATCCGAGCGCAGGCTTTGGCTCTTGGCGAAGAGATGAACTGTAGGGGTTTATTGTCTGTTACCAGGGTGAATGGTCCCCCAAGTAGGTAGAACTGAAACCTCTCGCAGGCCCAAACTAGACCAAGGGCCTCCTTTTCCACATGGCTGTACTTAATCTCAGCCACTGTCAACGCTCGACTTGCATATTCAATTATGCGAGGGCCTTCGGCAGAAGATTGGACGAGGACAGCCCCTAACCCAACAGGGCTTGCATCCGCAATGACTAACGTCTCATCCTTCCGGTTGTAATACCCGAGGGTAGGAGGCTCTGATAACTTCCTTTTAAGGGCATCAAATGCTTCCTCTTGCTCACTTCCCCAAAAGTACTTCGTGCCTTGTCGTACTAGCATCCTCAGTGGGTGAGTCAATGTCGAAAGGTTTGGGATGAATCTGCCATTGTACCCGACAAGACCAAGGAAGCTCTGCAGTTCTGCCTTAGTTTCTGGTGCCCGGCATCTTTTAATGGCCTCCACACGATCCTCCAGTGGTTTAGCACCCACACTCGAAAACAAGTGACCCCTGTAGACTATCTCTTTCTGCCCAATTACACATTTGTCCGGGTTAGCCGTCAGCCCACAATCGGAGAGAACTTGTAGAAGTGCATTTAATCGGTCGTCGTGTTCTTTCCGATCTTTGCCGTGAACTACCAGATCGTCAATGTAGGCACGTACCCCCTTGCAGTCTTGAATTATCCGTTCAATTAGTTTTTGAAAAATCTCTGTCGCACAATTGACTCCGAAGAACAAACGAGTAAATCGATACACCCCCGAATGCGTAGCAAACGATGTGATCTCCCGCGATTCTGCACTCAGTTCTACTTGTAGAAATGCTGATTTCAAATCGATCACGCTGAAGTAGGTACTACCATGCATAGAAGCAGAGTCATCCTCAAATAGGGGAATGGGGTGGCGCTCTCTCAATATGGCCTTATTTGGGCATCTCATGTCTACGCATGGCCTGACATCTCCTGATTTAGTTACAACACCAGTTACCAAGGGAGATAGCCAAACTGATGGACCAGTCACCTTTTCAATGATGCCGTCCTCCAACCAGCTCTGTAATTTTGCATCAAGTTTATCTCGCACCTTGTGAGGAACCCGCCTGCCTGGTTGAACGATCGGTTGAACAGATGGGTCTATTTGTAATTTTAGCACAAAATTCTTCAACTTCCCGACACCATGGAAAACATTAGGATACTGCTCTTTGAGGGAAAGCAGCTCTGCCGATGGAGCTCTGTGAGAGTCAATTGTAGCTACTGACAGGCCCGTTTTAAGTATGCCAAGCTCACGAGCAGTCTTACCTCCAATCAAAGGAATTCCCTTACCAGTTGCAGCAACATAAAACTTGGCTTTGCAACCGACCCCGTTGTCAAGGTTAATATGAGCAGTTACTTTACCCAAGAGTTCGAGAGGCTGATCGCTGCAGTAAGGGAAGATCTGCCTTGACGTGCGCGACTTCTCCAGACACTGGATACCCTTTGACTTGCAGCGTTCCCACGTCTCCCGGTCCATCATGTTGCAGCATGCCCCCGAGTCGATCATAACTTTCAGCTTCACGCCGCCAATATGAGCATGAATGAGTTCCTCACCGTGGTTGACTGCATTAACACTTGTGTGCATCAAGGCGAAGGAGTGGCCCCGTTCTTCATCCGTATCACTGGAAGAATGGTCTGAACCAGATTCAACTTTACGCACTACCTTTTTCCGGTGCGTACGAGTAGGCTTGCTTGCTGCAGGTTCCCCTCTAGCGGTCGGCTTGTCACCCCGCCTAGGCCTACTATGGTCCGCTTGCTCGTCCCGTGAGTCCGTGGTTTTGGCCCTAGGGATAGTATTTTATCTAATGGATACATGTATATATACATAAGCCTATTTCATATGTTTGGTTTCCTAACCTCACATAACCATGCTTTCAGGCGGCCTAGGCCTTGCTTTCAGGCGGCCTAGGCCTAAATAAGGCCCTATAAATAAAGTCACAAGTTTCCTGTCATGATAAAAAGCCATCCTTATGCCAAGGCTATGTAGGCCTAGATCGGTTGCATGCCTAATAGGCCTAGCAATTGAACAAAGCCTAGGGGCCTCTAGGCTAGGGGTCCCATGCATAATTCCATATATTCTGGACCTAGGCTAGGTTTGCTTTCAACCCCAAGCCAGGGCTGCGGTCTCATGTCAGCATTAGTTGGCCTCGGTCGATTAGGCGTTGGTCTAGAAACCACCCATGTGCTCCAGGTTCGAATCTTGGCGTTAGGCATGGATGTCATGTGCCGTTTTATCACCCTCTCACCGTCTCGATTAGCATCGTTGCAAAAATATAAGACCTTAATCCAAATATCATCATCAAACGTTAACGTTGTTCGTCAAATTGGGAGACGAGTTTAGGCTTTTTCGTTTCTTTGGCTAACATACAACATAAAACGCTTGATGTAGAGCTACACTTGTCTTAACGGTACCCCTCGTTCATATGCCTTTACTTGTATTTTTCAGGGACGGAAGAATTAGCCCTCCAAATGATAGGCCATCGGGTTCGCCTGGATGCCTTAAGCTGGGATTTCACTCGCGGATTGCGCGGCGTGGCGTGGCGCGGATTCAGATTTCAGCCAATCAGAGTGCTCTATTTTCCGGCCGAGGATCCCGTGGATTTAGATCCGAGACTTTGAAAAAATTCAATATTTTATCCATTGATATCCACGCTCCGAGGATTCGACAGTGACGTCACTCTCAACAACCAATAGAAACTCGGAATAGTGTCAACAACAAGAGTATTAACATAACCTAAAAACCACAAAAATGTCTGAGAACGATTTCGCTGAGAGGTTAGTTCTCGCTGTAGAACAGCGAGAAATCTTATACAACATTTTCCACAAACATTATAAGAACAATGTTCTGCGCATGAATGCGTGGAAGGATGTGGCAAAAGAAACAAATAATTCAGGTAGGTCTAGTCCCAGACAAAACTCGACCCTAGGGGCCTAGACCTAGATTTTAGAGTCAACATTAATCCAAACTTATTGTTTTAGTTCTGAATGCTGCAAGCGGTGGAAGAGCCTGCGTTGTAGGTATAAGAAGGAGAGGTTAAAACCTAGCAGTGGTGCCCCTGGAGGGAAGAAGCAAGGATGGTACCTGTTACCATTTTTGTCTTTCCTCAATTCCTACGTGGATGACGTCGATGAGTGAGTTCAACTTTTGGCTCAAACTCAGGCTCTCGGCCTTCCTGCATGGGTTTATTTATATAGCATAGACCTTAGTCCTAGTAATTATTAAACTATCTGAACATCAGGAAGGCTAGGCCTAGGCCGTAGACTAAAACAGTTTCCTACTTTATAAGCATTGGGTCCAGACCTATAAATAGGTACTGTGTTGATCTAGTTAATGTTTAGCAAGAAGAGCCTTCCTGTCAGTTTTGATTCGTCTAAACCTATAGAACAAGCTAGGACTAGGCTAGGTCTGGCCATGGTCTGGCAACCTTCTTACTGTGCCATTATTATTTGATTCCAGAACAACGTCAAATATAAGCTTCGTCGAGTCTGAGAAAGATGGTGACAGTGGCCAATACCAAAATATGCTTGAACGCAGCGATATTGTCGTTGATTCAATGTTTTACATTAAAAACGAAGAAAGTATGTACCCCATTTAGTTTCAGTAGGCCTACCTAGGCCCATAACACAATACATTATGTATCACTATGTATTTTTAAAAGAAAACATAGGTAATAATATTCTGGTTTTTGTATTTAGCCCTGGATCCATCTGGCCAGGAAGTCTCCAGTCCTTCAGTCTCCTCGCCTCCAGCAATGAACTTGGCCACTGCATCCACTGCTTCAACCAGCAACACTTTCTTTAAAACTGGATTACCCAGTAAGTAGACCTATATTCCTAGCCTAGGCCATACCATTTTTATATAATAATATGTTACCAGTATTTAGAATAAGTCTTGGCCCAACAACTTTAGTGGACAAACAATAAATACCCGCCTGATTCTTGACAGGCGGTCTAGTCTATGGCAGGAAAGCCCCAAAACACATTTGTCGCAATTAGGATTGTAGTCGGTTTATGATTGGTAGGGATTCTATTGCAATAATTGTGTTGGAGGCTAAAATGTGTTCTTACGTAATGTCAGTAGGTAGGCGCTACCGGTTGCGATGTATGTTATCGGTAACGGTAAGCTAAACAGGTCACTAACACAAACATTAACAATTAACATAACAATTAACAATAACACATATATAGATATGTCATAATTATGTATGCTTTATTATGGTGTCAAAACAAATACAGTAAACTGCATGTATGCAATCCAGCACTATTTAGGCAGTAGGCCTACATATATTTTATTCTAGCTATTTAGGTGAACAATCAATTACCGTGTCTTATCTTAAATTCTAAACAATTGGCACAGACAATAATCATTGCACTTGGATTCATTGCGCTCTTCAGTACAGACTGAATACATGGCTGGAAAATATTATCAGGTTTGCAAACACTAAAGCCCTAGTGAAGTCTACTTTATTCCCAAAAACTAGTGGCAAATATAGTGAATAATAAAAACAAGAAAAATATATTCAACACTTTCAAATAATTGTACTCTGCTGTTTAGGTGAACAATAAATTACCGTGTCAATTATCGCCATACTCAAACATATTATTATCACAGCTTGCCTAGGCCTAGATATCATATTATACAATAATTGGAGCTCAGAACAAGAATAAACATGTTCTAGTGTGAGTAAAGGTATAGAAGGACGACAGCTTACCTGAGAAAGTAGATAGGTCGCATAGATGGACATAAAGACGAGTAGACAAAACAAATAACGAGACGTTTCGACCAACTGGTGGTCTTGATCACTCAGCGTGAGTAGAGAAACCACTACTCTCAATCTCTACTCACGCTGAGTGATCAAGACCACCAGTTGGTCGAAACGTCTCGTTATTTGTTTTGTCTACTCGTCTTTATGTCCATCTATGCGACCTATCTACT
The DNA here is from genome assembly GCA_945910005.1 of Isoperla grammatica. NCBI lineage: Eukaryota > Metazoa > Arthropoda > Insecta > Plecoptera > Perlodidae > Isoperla > Isoperla grammatica. Next base: position 9,090,487 of record OX246749.1, read on the forward strand.
TTCTCAGGTAAGCTGTCGTCCTTCTATTCCTTTACTCACACTAGAACATGTTTATTCTTGTTCTGAGCTCCAATTATCCAAGCCACAATGGCCTCTCTATCCAAGTATATTATCATATATTACACAATAGCCTATCCGTAGGCCTACAGCCCTTACTTGTAATGAAAACTGATACTAGGCCTACATACCAGTATAGATCTAGAGATAATTATGGATGTGTATTTTTTCAGAAGCTGCAAAAAAAGGACAAACTGTCACTAGTGGATTCAGTGTTAAAATGTGTAGGGAATGAGCCTCCCCCACTAGATGAAATTGATCACTATTGCCAAAGTCTGGCACACTCCATGAGAAGCCTGAGCCCGAGAGACCAGGCATTCATTAAGTATCAGATTCAAAAAATGATGTTTGATTTGCAGTACAAGGAGTAATTAGTAATTTAAGTGCTTTCATCGAACAGTAGGCTTCAACATATGATGTATCAACAGTTTAACATAACTTTCATTAAACATCTCTTTGCCTACATTGATTGATTGATTAATGGGGCTTAACGTCTCATATTTATGCAACGATGGCTAATCGAGACGATGAGCGGGTGATAATGAAGATGAGAAAGATGATAATGAAGAAGAAAGAATAAAGCCACATCCGAATCAGATCCATTGTATGTCGCGTGAGTCGTCATACGGGAGTCCAGCAAGGGAGGGCAGGGCCAAGTGGGAGGAGAAATATTCAATGGGACAGTGGGGGGGAAGGGGGATTGGGGTGTGGACTGCACTTCGTCTGACTTCTCCTCCTCGACCAGTCCGGCTTGGGTGGCCCTACCAGAAGCATACGCTTCCGCCGGCATAGCTCTCGGGATCAACAAAGCACGCCAACCTGCCCACCACGATAAGGTGGCAGTCCCTAGGCAGGATCGTCGACTACCAAAATACCCTATATATACTAAAATAATCATCCATCGACCCAGTCTAACCACTCTAAATTATAAGATTCTTTATTAATAATTTACATGAGCCAAGTGCGTCACTTCTGTGTTTTTTTTTTTTAATTATTTTTCCACCTAATTAATATTTTAAGTTATAATTTATACACTAAGTGTGCTAACCCTAAATCTACTTACGTAGGAAGTTACGAACTATTTTCCTCTCAGTTTTTTTTCCAGGAATTCCTATTTATCAATCTTTATGTTTGATTACCTTGTACTTATTATTTGTCAAAGTTATTATTATTATATTAGACCTTGGGCCAGCTATAACCCCCCCTCCCCCCCCCCCCCCCCCCCCCCCCCCCGGTGCGGAAGGTCTGAAAGTGGTTTTGAGTACTTTGATATATTGACTTTTGATTGTCACTTGTTAGCCAACATGGTTTTGGTGGGTGCACCCACCAGGGGTATCCAAATGTGGTGCTGTGAAAACCATAAAAATATTAATTGAGGTATGTTGCCAGTTCAAAGAATTAACTATTTTTATAAGGATGTACTCTTTTATACGTAAACTACTAAATAATACAATTTGTTGATTTTCAGGGTTACACAAACTAGTTATCTATTCATGTTTTGTTTTTATTTCGAGCAAAACATTTATATAGTTTGGCCGCTCTGTAACGCCCCACCCCTCAAATAATGGAAGGTCTAAAAGTGGTTTCGATTACAATTATATATGTACCTTTGATTTTCACTTGTTAGCCAACATGGTTTTGGCGGGTGCATCTACCAGGGTTGTCCAAATGTGCCACCATACAAATCGATATTAATATTATATGCAATTCTTGAGAATAAATCAAAATAGTTGTAAGTATATAACCTCACGCATCTAAAATGCTTGATAACATGAATTTTTTTTTTTCAGGGGTGAGAAAAACATTCTATATACATTTTATGTGAATTTTTTAGGTTAAAATGTATCATGTTTGCCCCATCTGTAACCCCCCACCCCTCCAATATTGGAAGGTCTGAAAGTGTTTTTGTATACTTTGATACATGACCTTTTGATTTTTACTTGTTAGCCAAGATGGTTTTCTGTGAGTGCACTTACCAGGGCTATCCAAAATGTCGAAATAGTGAGCAATATTAATGATATATGTGATATTGACAATAAAATGAACATTTTTGGAATTAAGTAACCTTTAACACATTGAAATTGTTAATTATACATTTTCCCATTTAAATGGTCGCACAACACAATATGTAATACATTGAATTTAATAATTTATACATTTTATTTGTTTACTTTGAGCATAACATGTATAGGGTTTACCCCATTTGTAACCCGCCGTTCCCCATATGCCGGAAAGTTTAGAACTGTTTTTGGATACTTTGGTACACTGTCTTTCGATTTTAGCTTGTTAGCCAACATAGTTTTGGTGGATGCACCCACCAGGGGTATCCAACATGGCGGAATAAGGAGCAATATTGATGTTAATTGCGATTCTGGACAGTAAATTAACAATTCTGGACGTATATATTCTTTAACATTCAAAATACTTAATTAAATACATTTTTCCATTTAAGGGGTGCACAAAACTTTCCATATACATTTTTTGGTTTACTTAGAGTAGATAGTATATATAGTTTGTCCAGTCTATGACCTCCCATATTACCCACATTGTGGAAGATGATAGAAGCGGGTTTGAGTACTTGAATAGATTGTCTTTGCATTTTTACTCAATATACAACACGGTTTTAGCGGATGCACCCACCAGGGGTGTCAACATGTGGCATCTCAAATGTATATACATAAATATTAATTGCGTTTCTTGAGCGTTTATGTAAGTATGTTTGTTATTTTGTGACGTTTGACTGTTCCACCAACTAAGTGACATGCATTTGTATTATAAAAGCTGCACAATCCTTACATAAACGTGTTTCTTTTTTAACGACGTTAATTAATGACAAAAAAAATTAAATTAAAAATTAAAACAATAACCTAAAATGGATATTATTATATGGAAATCACATATTACTAACAATGTTAATACACTGACATATATTTCAAAGCTACAAAGAAAAAAAATGGAAACTTCTCACCTTTATTAGCTAATAGTGCAAAAAATAGCGATCGTAGATGGATTTTGACGTTTAAAACGTGATTACCCCTGAAAATGTACAATTGACATGTATAATAAATTACTTATTCGTAATGTACTCATCAAGACCTTTCATTAGAGTGGTCGCAAACGACATTTGTGACTAAAGAATTTCATGATGTCCAAAAAGACACAGGGTGATATCTCCGAAGATAATAGCCAATTGGGTCTCAAACAATTTTTAGAAATAAGACAATAATATACATAGTTATAACCTTACGTAAAACTAACTACTTTCTTACTACAAGACTCACAATTAATATTTGTACTATTTAGACCAACATCTTTGGACACCCCTGGTTGGCTGTTCCACCAAAGTTGTGTTGGCTTACAAGTGAAAATCAAAATGTAATATTAAGAGGTATACAAAACCACTTTCAAACCTTCCGCACCGGGGAGGGGGAGGGTTTTTATTAGCTGGCCCAATAGTATTTGACCGGCATGATGTTGACTTTTTTTTAGCTCGAGTTCGATTTATGGGAAACGTATGAAGGTGATTTTTGAGCCTTGTGTTATGTAAATGGACATCAGAATTGTCTATATCAAGGTCCACTTGATCTCCGCCTAGCGGAGGGTCGTCTTACTCCCATGTTAGGTCGTCGCAAGGCGGGATTAGTAGCCATAACGGATCCCACTGACAATACTGTAAGTGTCACGGGTCTGACGACCCATGACAAGTCTCCGTGACACCCTGTATCGGCAGGGATCCGATCGCGCCACCTGTGGAGGGGATATCATGCCTCACTCTCGCCACCCGAATTACGTCATCGGTACCCTGATTGGCTGACGATGAGATCATACGAGGAACCGAACCGGGACGAACGAGGAGCATTAGGAAGGTAAAGAGGAGTTGTTTCCGAGTCGTTGTAAGGGACGGAGCTGGTCCGTGGAGGCCCCGGGTTCGAATCGAGGCTGTTGCTGTACGTTTGCTGAAGTACTGTTTTTCTGCGTTTATAGCCTAGATTTGAGCGAGTGATTTGGTGATTTGGGACCGGATCCGACTAAGTTAATTGTGATCCATGTTGGTGGAGTATAAAGGGTACATAAACAGTACGCTGTTCTAACCTCAAGGCAATTGTCGCGTGATTTCTGGGCATCCTTTTTTGTGCATCGTTTAACCACGCAAACATAATTCGTATGAGTACCTGGCGGAACCAAATCTACGTGTAGACTACCTGTCATAATTCGTATGAGTACCTGGCGGAACCAAATCTACGTGTAGACTACCTGTCATAATTCGTATGAGTACCTGGCGGAACCAAATCTACGTGTGGACTACCTGTCATAATTCGTATGAGGAGTCATTACCTAACTCGGACACACTTCTAGAGGAGAACGCTCTCAATCATGATCAGGGAGGAGTCAATACCTTACTCGGACACACTTCTAGAGGAGAACGCTCTCAATCATGATCTGAGAGGAGTCACTCAAGTATTGAAATCTCGGAAACAATTTTGTTCAAGCGATTGTGAAGAAAAATTCAAACAAAAAGACTCCCAGGGAAAGCCGGAGGAAATTTTGATTGATACACGAAGAAAAGGCGGATTAATTTATCCGAAGAAGACCTGTACTGTGTCGTCAAAGAAGCCGAGGCTGTGGCAGCACACCACCTTTAGCGCTGCCAACGTCACCTTTACCTCCTGCAGCATATTGAGATGATGATTAATCGGGGTTAACGTCTCATATTTTTGAAACAATGGCTAATCGAGACGATGAGCGGGTGATAATGAAGATGAGAAAGATGATAATGAAGAATAAAGCCACATCCGAATCAGATCCATTTTACTTCGCGTGGGTCGTCATACGGGAGTCCAGCAAGGGAGGGCAGGGCCAAGTGGGAGGAGAAATCTTCAGTGGGGGGGGGGGGGGGAGTGGCAGGGTCTTCTTTTGTCGCCTCTTACGACTATCAGAGTCACTCTGGGGCTATTCTACCCCGGGCCGAGACTGGTTGCAGCATATTGCGGGTAGGTGATGAAGTGGTTACAAGAATAAATTGCACTCTCGAGTGCAATGTATATTATGCAATCATTAAGCATTTTGTTCGAATACGAATGAACATTCATTCATCGGCAATGAAAGAAAAAGCCAAAGCTCAAAGTCGTAGGAAGACATTCTCTTCAAGGAGTGCTTACATACATGATTGCATCTAATCTAACCTTACGATTACGAGTAGGCCTATTGTGTTCGAGTATCTGTGCGCAAGACTTATCATATGCTCGTCCTGATAGTTCTCCTTTTTCTCTCATTAATCCTTCATTAGTTAGTGTCTGTGGTATTTCCAATGAAGACAAGTGGATATTTGTTATTTCTTGTCAGTTTTTAGTTATTATTTCTCCCATAAAGTTTTCCCGCTATGTATTTAGCTTCAGTTATAAATGTGTTTTGTGTTTTAAAATATTCCTGGGGATCTCTATCCCAGTAACCTCCATCTATGTTTTAAGATTTCCCTGAGGATCTATCCCAGTAGGCCTACTCTCCACCTATGCGAGCTATCTTTTCGATCATGCTATCCAGCTACATTTCTCCTTGCTTCTAGTAGTAGAACATCTACTGCTACTGCTTCTATGGCTGTGATAGGAGTGGTTTTTACTCCTGTTACAATCCTCAAGGCTTTATTTTCTTTGGATAACATTCAGCTTGTCCAAGTGTGTTTTTGGGGTGTTAATTTTCAGGGCATTTCCATATTCCAACACTGGGCATATTACGTTTTGTACGTTGTAGATAGTGTACTAAATGAGCTTCCCACGCTACTTCTGCCAATCGTTTCAGCAAGCTCTTATTAGGTGCTTAATTGGCACATTCTGTCTACCTGGCTAGACATTGTCATTTGCCCCTCAACATTGCGCCAAGGTAGATGGGGTAATCTTGTTGTTTTAAGCATTCTCTTTTATATTTTAGGTGAAGTAGTAAATAGTACGGTTTGTAGTTTGTAATTGTAAAAACATAATCTTGAAATATATATAATGTTCTGTTTCTATTTCGTTTGCAGTTAGAAAATAATTTCCTTTCAATACCTAAAAGACTGGAATAAAATACATAGTCAACCTATTAAAATACAGTATTTTATTTTATTATTTCTTTACTCCACTTTCCCAAGAACAAGTTTCTACTTACAAGTTATATAATATAAAATAATGGGCTTCGTTTATTATTTGTGAGCTGAAAATGAGAACCGACCCTTATAGTCGATTTACAGCTACGCGTTGCGAGCGAAGCAAAGGCGCGAGCTCCAATCAGTGGCCGAAAACAAATCGAACCTTAGGTTGATATGGAGAAAAGCACCCTAAGGGTCGGTTTATTATTTCACTCATTTCTTTTGAGACTCTTAATATTTTCATTGTATTTTACATTTTCTTACTCTCAAAGCATGTTGGTACACAACCATTAACAGCATTCAAGGTCTACTTGATCTCCGCCTAGCCGAGGCTTGTTAAAAGTCACATGTTATTCAAATGGGAGAAATGTGAAAGAAAACAAATGAAGTGATCTGTCAAATAGAATTACCTCCTAAAAAGGAAAAATCATCATCTTTTCTAATCTTCAATCATTATATTCTATCAACATTTCTTATTTAGGTGTTTTAAATATTGTTGTAACATGATATACAACGGAGTTTTAATTATTATAACAATTTTTTTAGTGGGATCCAAAATGGCGATTATGGTTCCCTTTCGACGACCTTACTTGGGAGTTCGACGAGCCTCCGCTAGGCGGAGATCAAGTTGACCTTGACAGCATTCAGTTTGACATAGGAGGCTGTAAGTCAGCTGTCAAACAAGCGCCAAACACCTGGGCCTGGATTCACAAAGATGCGTAACTCTAAGTTGTCCTAAGTTAGGCAAATCCTAGCTTGATAAATCAAGATATATCATGTCTAGGTATTAATACACATTCACAAATCAAATATTATTAGTTAAATTGTTCATATTTTACTATATTTTATCTTTATAACATTGCAGAACGACATATTGGTGATTTATATCACTAAGATTTGCCTAAACTAGGACGTCTTAGCACTTAGGCACCTTTGTGAATCTGGGCCCTGGTGTTTATAGTCTGCTAGCCAGGTCCTAGCCTCAATCGTTTTAAAATGAGTTCTAAGCCTGGCACGTCTTCAAATGCAAATTTAATTGCTGAAATAGCTAACTCGTTTCCTTTGGAAGGAATCACCGAAGATCTTGCTTAAGTCTACAACGATTATTTTGCGTCTAGAGATGGAAATAACGAAGACAGTGACTTTCTTCACAGTAATTCGGATTGTGACAGCCGTGACGACAATGCAGATAAACCAAATGAAAACTACATGTACTGTCCTGTTTTTATCGTAAGTAATACCATAGTAATACTTTACAAAATATACTGTTTTTAGTTTTTAAATAAGCAGGGCTAGGCCTAAGCCTGCAGACTTATCCCACTAGGCCTGGACCCCCATACCAAAGATTACACCTGTGTAATCTTGCCCTTACATTCTGAAATAAACTTCCACTAGACCTAAGCGTAGGGCCTAGTCCTTCCTTAATCCTTAATGTAAGTAGGCCCCTAGTCCTAATTACGAATTATTTGTTAATTCATTAATTAATTATGTTTTTCTTTCTTAGGGTTTGGCTGAAGATTCATTGGAAAACGATATTCAGTTGGAGGTCGTGGAAGCAGAAACTGTGGTTGAGGCAATCATATACCTGGCTGATGCTGGTGGAGATGTTTTGGAGGAGCTACCCGAGCAGCTCATGCCACATGAAGATCATCCCCACCATGATGTTGATTTTGACAAATTCTTTAACACTGAAAATGGATGTGGTTGCAAAACATGGAACGGAGGGGCTTGTAGCAAGCAATTCACACAGGCAGAAGTAATGAATGGCTTATCGTTTAGAATGTAAAAAGCTAGATTATTTTTTTTAAGATCGGTGGAATAAGTGATACCTTGTTATAATATCACAGCAGAGGGTGTTGTCACGTACTAACAACACCTTTATTTATGCTCGTGGCGTTGAAGCCCAGGAACGCCAGAGAGTTACGACGGTCTTCCAACTTCGGGGTGTACCTGTCTGCGAAAAGATGTATTTGTTTGCCCACACTATCGGAGGTACTCGTTTTAAGCGCCTTAAAAAGGCCTTCAAGAAACAAAGCTTGGCTCTAACTATTCATGGAAACTCTAACAGAAGCCCCAAGAACACAACGCCCAAAGACTAATACGATAAAATTACAACATTTATTCACAATTATGCTGAACAGCATGCACTCTTTCTGCCTGGACGTGTAGCTTCTATCAGTGATTCAAGCTATAAACCCTTGCCATCCCACGAGTCCAAGTCTTCGCTTTGCCGGAAATATGTTCAAGTGTGCCAATTGGAAGGGTCTTCACCTGCATCGTACACGATTTTCACACGTCAGATGATGATTATTTGGGCTTAACGTCTTATATTTTTGCAACTTGGCTAATCAAGACGATGAGTGGGTGATAATGAAGATGAAATTGGGGGTTCTTTGGAGGAAAGGGGCAAGTAGGAGGGCGCGTGAGAAAAGGGGAAAGGGGAGGATAAGGGATTAGGGTGTGGACTGCACTTCGTCTGACTTCTCCTCCTCGACCAGTCCGGCCGGCTAGGGTGACCCTACCAGAAGCATACGCTTCCGCCGGCATAGCCTCGGGATCAACCAAGCACGCAAACCTGCCCACCACGATAAGGTAGCAGTCCCTGGGCAGGCACACTATCGGAGGTACTCGTTTTAAGCGCCTTAAAAAGGCCTTCAAAGAACAAGGCTTGGTGCTAACTATTCATGGAAACTCTAACAGAAGCCCCAAGATCACAACGTTCAAAGACTCATACGATAAAATTACAACATTTATTCACAATTCTGCTGAACAGCATGCACTCTTTCTACCTGGACGTGTAGCTTCTGTCAGTAATTCAAGCTATAAACTCTTGCCAGCCCATGAGTCCAAGTCTTCGCTTTGCCGGAAATATGTTCAAGTGTGCCAATTGGAAGGGTCTGCACCTGCATTGTACACGATTTTCACACGTCAGATTGATTGATTGATTAATGGGGCTTAACGTCTCATATTTGTGCAACAATGGCTAATCGAGACGATGAGCGGGTGATAATGAAGATGAGAAAGATGACGATGAAGAATAAAGCCATATCCGAATCAGATCCATTGTACGTCGCGTGGGTCGTCATACGGGAGTCCAGCAAGGGAGGGCAGGGCCAAGTGGGAGGAGAAATATTCAATGACAAAGTGTGGGGGGGGGGGGGAGGGACAGGGTCTCTTTTTGTCGCCTCTTACGATTAGCAGAGTCACTCTGGGCCTATTTTTCCCCGGGCCCAAACGGGCGTTCACACGTCAGTGGCGTGAAAGCTGTCCGTACATCCTTATTCAAAAACCGATGAGTGACTTGTGCCGCAAGTTTTAGCTTAACTTCACTAGCATAAGCAGACTTCATCACACTAGTGAGGAAGAAAAGCTTTAAACTCTACAAGGTAACAGGGCTCACCTCTTGACTGTCGAGAAGGAAAGGAAATTCTACAAAGAGTCAATAATGACTACCATTCAAGATGCGAAAGGCACTAGTGATGGGCGATTCAGAATCGATTTAATCGAAAAATCGATCATCTACAAACACTAATCGATTTTAAGGATAGATTCAAGTAGTCTCGATTAATCGCTTGAATCGATTCAACATCGGTCGATTTTTACTATTTTGGATCGTATTTTAAAACTGGACAAAAACTAAAGAAAACGGAACGAAAATGAAGAATGGTAACAGATAACACATTAAATCGTGTCCACTTGACGTCCGCCCAGTGTAGCTTGCTCGAGACTGCGAGTGCGAGTGAGTCACTGCATCTCCGACAGTGCGACTGCGTGCGATCAAGTAGACCGTGGTACAGCTTTCGAGCAATACTCGCGCGGTAAATTGCGCTTCCGTGTTCCCGCGTGGTGCCTGCTCAGTGCTCATGAGTGAGTGGCTGAGCTTCGTGATGAGAAAAAAATTCAAATGGCTCCCATGAAGAGTTTTGTTTGGAGATATTTTGTGCGGGAGGGCGATAGTGCACAGTGCAAGCTGTGGTACCAAAAACTGAAACGATGTGGGAACACTTCAAACATGAAGACACACCTGTTGAGGAAACACAAGATTTTACCAGAGCAAGGTAAGCTAAGGCCCAATGGTTAATGATTTAATGTTTAATGATTTTAATCATAAACTTATAATAGTTGTAAGTCCATGATTTAATGTCTTAATGGTTTATGATTTTGAATTAGACTGTTATTATAGTATTGCTGTTAATTACAGCCGAAGTCTTAGGGGGCCCTGGAAAGGTTTCATTCTTGGGTAGTGTAGCTTACATTCTATATCCTTGGCTGATAAATAATGAATGATACATAATAAGTTATACTAATTATTAATAGATAAAAAATAATAACAAATGGTAAATAATAATAAAATAAAATAATAACAGCTGAGATTGAACTGAGGACGTATGGCTGGCAATAGCACAGACCATTGCGGCAATAGTACCCAGCCAAATATTGCGCCATCTCGCACGTGCACTCGCGCAGTCAATGCAAAGAAAGGAATGTTCCTAGCGGGGGGAGGGAGGGAGTTCTGTGACACAATAGGGTACTGTTGTCCAGCCAGAGGCGCCGATTAGGGAACAATTGTGTTGATTGTATTGAATAAATCAACCGACACATGTAGAAACGACCGACTATTCCTTGTCCAATGAAGGTTACAATAAATAATTACCTGACATGATCCATCAATAAAATCTGGGCTGCAATTAATTATTAATTTTAAAATTGTATTAATTAATTAATTAATTAATTTAGGTTTTAGGCCAATCCAATGTGGGCGGGCCTTTGCCGGTTGACAGTTTATTTATTTATTTACTTACTTACCTAATGTCTATCCTATTCAGTTATAAAAAAATATTTACAAAGGTTATTGTTGATAGTATTCTGCTGTGCTGTGCCATTGATTAAATGGCCGTGCAGTGTGCACCTGCGTCCTGCAGGTACTATCACGTTACACTGTCTGTACAATTGTGCATTGTTCTTACAGCTTGACATATTATTGGTATACGAGTAATGGTAGTCTTATTTAATGGTTTCAGATACCACAATAGACGATCCTGATGATCCCTCACCAATATCCCAAATGACTTCTCATACAACTATCAGTGTAGTAGGAACGGCTTCTACATCCATGACCACGTGTGCTAATGAGCCGATTACCAGTTGCAGGGTAAGTAGTTACAGGCCTGCTATATTTATTTAAATATGTATGATATTTTGGGACAGTATTGACATTAAATGTTAATTAACTATTTGTTTGTTATAGAATATACATAGCTACTTCAGAACGACACCGTCACCCACCACGACACCTACATCACATCAAAATCCAATTCCAGATAGCCCACTATCAACAATAAGTGAAACGTCAAGTGAGGCAACAACACCTTTCAAAGTGCGAAGGCAAAACTAGACTTCAATAGATGATGCCATAAAGAACATGAGTTCATTTAAAGGTATGTCCGTAGAATTTTGTGCAGTGAGTAACTTAGTAATTAACCATTGAATTGAGATTTGAGACACTATAACAAATAAAATACAGGGCTTTTTATATTTTTAAATTTGTTCGCAGATGGACGCAACAAATGTGCAGAAATAAATAGCGCTATTGTGTGCATGATCGCTAAAGATAATGAGCCATTTTCTATAGAGGCGCGTGAAGGATTTCGCAAATTCTTAAAAGCAACTGTTCCCCTGTATCGACCTCCTAGCAGACGAACTATCACTCGGCTTCTTGACAACAAATTCGAGGTATATGCTTCCACGTTTAACCTTGTCGCATGTGCGACTGGTGAAGAGAGAGGGTTCGGGCTCTGAGTGACGCGAACGTGTTCGCCCTCTCGCGAGTGTATTATAATTCGAGCGTTCCAGGGGAGTTTCGACCTCGCTAGCGAGTGCGATAGTTTCTGGTATATAATAGTTACGAAGGGAACAACTAAGAAGGCTGTGAAAAGACAAGACGGCAATTGTTGCAAAAAAGAAGAAGTTCGAGAAAAAACTGTTATTATGAGTTCAGTGTTGTTTAGTTATTCTCTCTGTAGTTTGCTCAGAATAAAAATGAATCTGTGCATATTATTGTCACCCCTTTAATCACGTGTCAATTGGGGGCTCGTCCAAACAATACGATGACGTCCTGTTTTACGTGCGGGTTTCGGTTAAGGTACGTTGAACACGCGGTGTGATAACCGATAGCTTTGTGTTTAAAATCCCCGATAGCATGGATATGGACAATCTTCCATTCGACATCGTGCAGGCCATGCTGCAGCTGCGCACACAAGATGAAGCCAGCCTCCACCGCGCCTTGCGGGTGGCATTGTTGCCTGGCCGCGTTCCGGCAAGGTCAACCCTAGGTGGCGCGCCAGCCTCGGCGACAATGAACAATGGTGGGGAAGTTGTAGCGAATATCGGTCCAGTGGCGTATCGTCAGGCACCTGGGGCAGCTTCGCAACACGTGATCGACATAGAGGACGAGCAGTGCGCTAGTCAGAGCGGTCTCGTGGCATCGACGGGCACAGCAGGCAGCTACAGCGCTCCAGTGGCGGGTGGTCTCCAGGCGTCGACAAGTGCACCAGGCAGCTACAGCGTTCCAGTGGAGGGTGGTCTCCAGGCGTCGGCGAGTGCACCAGGCCTCTACCGCGCGCCAGTGGCGGGTGGTCTCCAAGCGTCGGCGAGTGCATCAGGCCTCTACCGCGCACCAGTGGCGGGTGGTCTCCAGGCGTCGGCGAGTGCACCAGGCAGCTACAGCGTTACAGTGGCGGGTGGTCTCCAGGCGTCGGCGAGTGCACCAGGCAGCTACAGCGTTCCAGTGGCGGGTGGTCTCCAGGAGTCGGCGAGTGCACCAGGCCTCTACCGCGCGCCAGTGGCGGGTGGTCTCCAGGCGTCGGCGAGTGCACCAGGCAGCTACCGCGCGCCAGTGGCAAGTGGTCTCCAGGCGTCGGCGAGTGCACCAGGCAGCTACCGCGCGCCAGTGGCGGGTGGTCTCCAGGCGTCGGCGAGTGCACCAGGCAGCTACCGCGCGCCAGTGGCGGGTGGTCTCCAGGCGTCGACGAGTGCACCAGGCCTCTCTCGTGCGCCAGTGGCGTGCGAACCTTCCCGCGGCTCACAGTTCTGGTCAGCAGGAAGCTACAGTCCGGCAGTGGAGGGCGGTCCACAGCCTTCTTGGAGAGAAGAACGCAGCGCTCGACCTACAGTGGCTGACGCATACAGTCAACGCAGTCTTCAGGCCACTGCAGGTACCACAGTAGCACCATTAGGCCAAAAGGGTGTGGCACTCTCATTTTCTGCTGATAGCTCGGCAGTTAATGATAATCCAGGGGTGACAAACCGGTCTGTAGTAGTAGATTCAGGCCTAATATCGGCACCTCGCAATTGCATATCACGCATGGAGTTGCCGTTGTTCTATGGTTACGGGGACCCATGCCCACCCCAAGAATTTATTGGCAAACTTGAATGCTACGGGAGAGCCCATAGCCTCCCACATACTACAATGGTAGCTCAAGTCCTACCAGTAGCATTGCTTGGGGATGCCTACCGCTGGTGGAGTTTTGTAGGGGGATTCCCAACGTGGGAAGAGTTTTGCACCGCGTTCCAGGAAGAGTTTGGTAGTCCCGACTACATTGCTTGTCTGCAGGCTGAGCTGGACGCCAGAACCCAGCATCCAGAAGAGCCACTGTCTTTCTATATCAGAACGATTGCTAATTATTACGACAGGCTTGGGGCACAGGTATCCGACCAGGAGAAGGTGCAGCGGGTGCTCCGCCAGATGCACCCTCAATTTTATCCGTATGTACAAGGGCACATGTTTTCATCTCTGCAGCACATGGCACTGTCCGCACCTGCGATACAGACCATAATCTGGCGTCAGTCGGCTTATAAGCCCCCTCCGCAACCGGCTGCGTGTATAGCAAAGGACCTGGCATTTTTTGGCATGCCCGACGTGTCAACACAGTCTGGCCCCCAGTCACAGGGATCGACGGGAAGTAATCCGGTGGGGATGACCAAACACTCTTGTTGGAAGTGTGGCTCAACCAGCCACTACAAACGGAACTGCCCGAACGAACGAAAACGAGCGAGCGCAGTTCCAGTAAGGCCACCAACACCGAACTGCGCTTATCAAGTGGTACGGGTGGTGCCAAAAGTAAGCAGACGTCAGGCGGGCCCAAGGAATGGCGTGTCAGAGCAACGTGAAAGTAAGTTGCCTCCACGGGATGGGGTGCAGGAAACTTCAGATATGACCATTCATATGTTGGGTGAGCCGACTATGTTCATCGAGGTAGCGGGGCGAATGTATAAGGCCTTGTTAGATACAGGTTCAAGTTGTTCGCTGCTCGGTCCCGGGGTATTTTCAGCGTTGCAAGGTATGGGCTACACTGCCGACAAAGGAAGATGTGAATTGCTGATGGCATCAGGTAGCACGAGTTGTCAGTATCAGATGCAGGTACCCATTCAAAAGGGGGAGGTCATACGAAATCAATGTTTCCTCTTTTTGCCTGATCTTCGAAGGGATATTCTCCTAGGCCGCGACTTTCTCAGTGCGTTCGATATCGTCCTTGCAATGGGACATGTACAGCGGCCCATTGAGAAGGAAGTTTCAAACCAAGTGGAGACACTGCTGCAACAGCATGATTCAGGTTATGAATCATGCCTGTCCAATAGGGTCACAAAGGACATGCCAGAGTACGCGTCGTTATGCCCCTCCACGCATCAGCAACAACTCGTTAACCTCATCACAAAATATCAACCACTTTTCACAAAATTTCCTGGAGTCACGAAACAAGTCTCCCACACCATTTCGACTAAATCGGCACCTCCGGTTAAATGCCGGCTGCGTCCGGTAAATCAGACAAAAAGAGTTGTAATGGACGAATTACTCGATGAATTGATCGACCAGAACCTAATCCGACCATCAGAAAGTTCTTGGGCTAGTGCACCGGTGCTCGTGCCCAAGAAGTCGGGGGGTTACAGATTAGCTGTCGACTACAGACGGTTAAACAGCGTCACGGAAGTTGCTAAGTGGCCTATGCCTCGGACTGACTGGGTGTTGGCACAGCTGGGATCTGCCCGGTGGTTTTCTACCATTGACTTATCACAGGGATTTTTTCAGATCACAATGGCACCACAGGATTGTCACAAGACAGCTTTCGTATGTCACAGGGGGACATACGAATTCATCCGAATGCCGTTTGGGTTAGCTGGAGCTCCCGCAACTTTCCAACGTCTCATGGATACGGTGCTCAGGGGCATTTCACACCATTTCTGTATGGCGTTCATGGATGATATTGTCATCTTTTCAGCTACCTTGGAAGAGCATCTTGCTCATTTAGAGGAAGTTTTTCGGAGGCTTAGGGAAGCAGTTCTGACAGTGAACCCCGCTAAACTGCAGTTGTTTAGAACGTCCATTGACTTTTTGGGCCACGTAATCCACCGCGGAGGAGTCAGCCCTAATCCACAGAAAGTTGAGGCCATCCAAAATTATCCAGCACCCAAGTCAGTTAAGGAATTACAGGCCTTCTTAGGACTCGTTGGATTTTACAGATCATTTATTCCACAGTTTTCTACAATTGCAAAAAACCTTACAACTTTATTACAGAAGAACAAGATATGGAAGTGGTCAGATCTCCAAATCGAGTCGTTTCAAACACTGAAGCGAGCCCTGATGAAGGTCACTACTCTTGCTCTGCCGGACTTAAACAAACCGTTCGTCATTGAGACTGACGCCAGTGGTGTGGGGTTGGGAGCTGTGTTACTGCAAGAACACGTCCACCCCATTACTGGCACATCTCAACTTCTCCCTATATCATTCATCAGTAGAACGTTGAACAAACACGAGCAGAGATATACGGTGCAAGAGTGGGAATGTCTGGCGGTGGTATGGGTTGTGGACAAATTTAGACCTTACGTCGACATGTCCCACTTCGATATTGTTTGCGATCATGCGTCACTCTCGTGGATGTTCACTACAGACCTGGCATCCAGTCGAGTTCACAGATGGGTCCTTCGTCTGCAAGGCTTAGATTGTACAATAAAATACAGAAGAGGTACATCCAACATACCAGCAGATGCCCTAAGTCGAGCACCTGTAGCGGAACTGGCGCATACAGCAGTGCCGCCTCGATTGCCAGAGGACCTATTCCCCTTAGATGTGGAGGAAACAACCGGTAGGATTAAGTTTGAGAGGCCAGCGCACGATGTGCAGGTCGTGGACTTAGACGTGAGTCCCTTGACAGACTTAGACCGGATGGCTCAAGAGCAGAGTTTGGATGAGGGGCTTTGCACCCTGAGAGCGGCAGTCAATGGAGAGCCACCACCGGCTGGGGAACCATTCTCGAGACGCATCCTCGACATGGCAGCAGTGAGTGAAATCGACGCGGCAGGGGTTATATGGCAAGTCAGAGCATGCGCGGCCCCAACTATATGGTTGCCGAAGTCGCTCCGATCAGTGCTTCTAGAGGCTGTCCATTCGCATCCGTTGAGCGGCCACTTTGGGTTTTATAAAACGTTGCGCCGAGTGCAGGAAAAGTACTCTTGGTTGGGTATGCGGCAGGATGTTCTGCTGTTCGTGCGTTCCTGTCAGACCTGCCAACGGGTAAAGCAACGAAATAAAAAGCCTCACGGATTTATGTGTAGCTCCCCAGCTCTGAAACCCTTTGCCGAATTGAGCATTGATCTGATAGGACCTCTGCCCCGTTCATCCCAAGGCTTCTCATACATTCTGGTGGTGATTGATAAGTTCACACGATACCCGGAGATATTTCCCATTCGCAGTCCAACATCGAAAGCCATAATCGAGAAGATCGTAGAACTGTTCTGCAGACACGGTTTCCCGGAAGCAGTATCTAGTGACAACGGAAAACAGTTCGTTTCTAGGATCTGGAAATCGGTTATGGCCAAACTGTGCATTTCTGATCGTCACACAGTACCTTACCGCCCTTGTGGGCAACAAGTGGAGCGGCACAATGGCATCCTCAAAACGGCAATAAGGTGTTATTGCGAATGTCACAAACAATGGGACGCCCATCTTCATTCTTTGGCATTTGCCCTGCGAACAGCCGAAAGTGAAGTGACTGGCTACACACCGTCATATCTTACTTATGGTCGGGAGCTGCGGACGCCGTGGGACTACAAGGCACCACCCGCTGCACCATCCACTGCGGTCGACACGCATGACTATGCCACGGATCTGCACTCAAAGCTTATGGAGGCCGTAACCTGGGCGAAGACACACGTCAGGGCTAATCAGGACGCCCGTAAGGAAAGATACGATGCGTCTCGAAGTAGCCATACCTTTAGCGTTGGCGACTTGGTGCTGAAGGACCTCCACACATTAAGCAGCGCCCACCAAGGGACGGCAGCAGGGTTGGCAGCACGTCGGTCGGGACCCTTCAGAATCGTACGATGCGTAGCACCTAATTCCTTCGACCTGGTGGAAGAGGGGACTAAGAAAAAGGCGGGACGGGCCAACGCTGACCAACTGCAACCTTGGCTGACGACACCACGTTGGGCCCAAACGGACGCCTAGTTCACGTTTTAAGGGGGGGAGAATGTCGCATGTGCGACTGGTGAAGAGAGAGGGTTCGGGCTCTGAGTGACGCGAACGTGTTCGCCCTCTCGCGAGTGTATTATAATTCGAGCGTTCCAGGGGAGTTTCGACCTCGCTAGCGAGTGCGATAGTTTCTGGTATATAATAGTTACGAAGGGAACAACTAAGAAGGCTTTGAAAAGACAAGACGGCAATTGTTGCAAAAAAGAAGAAGTTCGAGAAAAAACTGTTATTATGAGTTCAGTGTTGTTTAGTTATTCTCTCTGTAGTTTGCTCAGAATAAAAATGAATCTGTGCATATTATTGTCACCCCTTTAATCACGTGTCAATCTTTAAATTCAAAAAGTTACCTGGGCGTTACTGTACACTTTTTAAGTAATCTGACGATGAAATGTGGTACAATAGGCATTCAAGAGTTAGATGAAAGGCATACTTCTGAATACCTGGTTGATGTTATTAACAAACTGTTAATTGAGTGGCATATTGATATTTATAATGTTGCTGCAGTAGTTACAGACAATGGCAGCAACATTGTTAAAGCCACACACACGTTATTCGGTAGAAACAAGCATCTGCCATGTTTCGCACATACATTGAATTTAGTCTCCGTTAAAGCAACAGAGAACACACCTGGGTTGACGGAACTAAAACAAAAATGAAAGGTATTGTAACATACTTCAAACACAACAATAACGCTGCTGATGCATTAAGGCAAGTTCAATTAAAAAATGGAAAAACCGATGGAACACTTCTGAAGCTAGAAAAAGAGTGTGAAACACGATGGAATTCTACATTCAATATGATGGAGCGTTTAGTTTTGTTAAGCGAAGAAGTGTCGTCGATTCTCTTAAAGTTTCCTAAAGCCCCAGATGTACTGAATGCAGATGAGCTGATGGTAATTAATGATGTCATTGCACTATTCCGTCCAATAGAACAAGCAATGACCGAACTTTGTGGTGATAAGTATGTCACATCAAGCAAGGTAATAACATTGGTGTCTCTACTTCTGGCTTCCCTGAACAAATCTACACCGCAGTCAGAGGTGGGACTTGTTCTCAAAGATAATCTTTTACGAGAAATGGACAAGCGTTTCAACACCATAGAAAAAGTCCATCTATTGGCAATTTCGAACATGCTTGATCCGCGATTTAAACGCATGTATTTCAAAAGCCCAGCGGCATGCGCGCATATAGTGAACACTGTTAATTCTCTTGTAAAAGATGATGATGATGATATTTGGGGTTTTACGTCCCATGTTTTTGCAACGAGGCTAATCGAGACGGTGGGTGGGTGGGTGATTATGAGGATGAAAAACGCCACATGACATCCATGCCCAAGCCAGGATTCGAACCTAGAACGCAGAGACCGCGGTTTACTAGACCAACGCCTAATCGACCTCGGCTAACGACAGCGCTAATACAGATACAGTTGCAGACGCAGAGGACACAAGAGATGATTTGTGGGCGCACCACAAACAAATGGTTGCAACGTACTCGGCGAGTAGAGATTTAGACAACAACGATGGCCCTGGTCTTTGCCTGGAATTAAAGCAATTCCTGAACTCAGGACTGGCTGCAATAAAACAAGACCCTCTGCTTGACTGGGGAACCTTAAAAGTTATCTACCCGCGACTGTACACGATTGCAATAAAATATTTGTCTGTGGTAACCACATCTGTGCCATGTGAGCGTCTTTTCTCTATGGCAGGCAATTAACAGAAAAGCGTAATCGCTTAAGTGGCAAACGCGTGTCAAAGCTTCTGTTTTTAAACTCGCTTGATAATGCTGATTGGGTATAAACTAACTGAAAGCAGTGTGTCTAGTTAAAGTCTGTCCGCTCTTAGTATCTTAGTAGAAACGAAACGTTTAGAGCTAATGGCCCATGTTTGTGTATTAAACAATTACAATTGGCTTGTAAATCAAGATATACTAGAAAAACACGGTTGCCAATTTTATCATAACGGAAGTCGAAAGAATGTCACCCCTTGAAAGAAAAGAATTGCAAGGGAATTACAACAGCGTGCTACCTGTTGGCCTTTTTAATAACCCTATTCCACGATCTATTAGACACACATTAGTCATTAGTTCCAAGAACTTGATTGGCTCTAAACGTCTCGTTTCTACTATGAACGGACAAGAATTTGTCTTTGTAAAACTTGTTTGGGACGCATTTGTTACAAGAAAATCTGAGCATGAGCAATTGAGGTTTCTTAGTAAAAAAAAAAAAAAAAAATCAGCAAAGCTAGATCATAGACCCATCATAGATATGAATAACAACATTTGTATGTTGGTAGGGTTGTAGGCATTAGGCAGTATCATTTCAGTAAGTACAATAATGCATATTGTATTGGCGAGCTGTCAGATAAGTTTACAGATAACATACATTTTAACTTTTTAGTTACATATATTGTCACGGGTCTGACGACCCATGACAATTTTTCCGTGCCACCCTGTATCGGCAGTGTTCCGATCGCGCCACCCGTGGAGGAGATTACGTGCCTCAACTCTCGCCACCCGAATCACGTCATCGGTGCCCCTATTGGCTGACGATGAGATCATACGAGGAACCGAGCTGGGACGAGCGAGAAGCACTAGGCAAAGAGGAGTTGTTTCCGAGCCGTTGAAAAGGACGGAGCTGGTCCGTGGAGGCCCCGGGTTCGAATAGAGGTTCTTGCTGTGCGTTTACTGAAGTACTGTTTTTTCGTACATAGCCTAGATTTGCGCGAGTGATTTTGTGATCTGAGACCAGATCCGTTCTGTGTTATTTGTGATCCATGTTGGTGGAGTATATAAGGTACATAAACAGTACGCTGTTCTAACCCCAAGACTATTGTTGCGTGATTTATCTGTGCATCCTTTTCTGTACATCGTTTAACCACGCATCATATTTCGTATGAGTACCTGGCGGAACCAAATCTACGTGTGGACTAAATGTCATATTTCGTATGAGTACCTGGTGGAACCAAATCTACGTGTGGACTAAATGTCATATTTCGTATGAGTACCTGGTGGAACCAAATCTACGTGTGGACTACATGTCATAATTCGTATGAGTACCTGGCGGAACCAAATCTACGTGTGGACTACATGTCATAATTCGTATGAGTACCTGGAGGAACCAAATCTACGTGTGGACTAAATGTCATATTTCGTATGAGTACCTGGCGGAACCAAATCTACGTGTGGACTAAATGTCATATTTCGTATGAGTAGGCCTACCTGGTGGAACCAAATCTACGTGTGGACTATCTGTCATACTTCGTATGAGTAACTGGAGGAACCAAATCTACGTGAGGACTACCTGTCATAATTCGTATGAGTACCTGGAGGAACCAAATCTACGTGAGGACTACCTGTCATATTTCGTACGAGTACCTGGCGGAACCAAACCTACGTGAGGATCACCTGTCATAATTCGTATGAGTACCTGGAGGAACCAAATCTACGTGAGGACTACCTGTCATAATTCGTACGAGTACCTGGTGGAACCAAACATACGTGTGGGCCACCTGTAGCCAGGTTCGAGAAGCGTGGTATGTAACCGTTGTTTTGTTTACCAAAGTTCCTAGACCCAGTTAAGTGTTTTGTTTGGACTTGGTCATAAATTTAATTGATCTTTGAATATCGACTAATTACCGACTTTCTTGACCCCCGTTACTTATCGATCACACGAGTCTCATATTTTTTGAATCGTTCTTTTCGTGCTGAGTGTACTCAGATCACACCTCACGTCTTTCCATCCCCTCTTTGTTTTTTTTGACATTTAATAGGACAGTGTGTAATATAGTTTAAGAGGGGGGGGGAACATTCGTCCACCGAGAAAATTGTGGATGGGGTAATCCCACATTATATTACATAAATTACTATTGTTAATTTGTTATATATTACACTTGTGAATCTGTTTGATTAGACATTTTGAGACATTATAGTTGAGGATACTATACGCTCTGTATTCAGTTCCTGTACCCTAAATTCTATGTATCACATATTTCCGTGTGTTATCCATGGTTTTATTTATGTGGCACTTCGGGTGCGATACACGTTTCTTTTGTAAGTGTAACTCGCCCGTGTGCATATCTAAATACAGAGCACGGGGCCAGTTTCCCCACCGCCGTCTGTTTTCGCACGTTTGGGTTTGTTTTTTTTGTCATATTTTTTCTTAAGACCTGTAGCCACGGGGCGAGGGGTAAACTTTAACCGGCGCTCTGTATAAGGTACCCACAGCTGTGTGGGATCTAACCACCATATGACTATGATATTTAATGGTAACGTCATTTACATGTGTTAATATTGTTAATTATTGGTGTTATCCTGTACGCCGGTTTCATTGGCGGATTCACCGGGTGTGATATTTGATAACGTCCCGTAAGGTGTTTCCCAATATTCTTATTTTTTTTCATACTAATATACCCTGGTGATTGAATACTTTCTACATCTGTATTTTTATCAATTATATGTGTTATATCACGTTTACCCTTTAAGAAATAAACTTGGTTTGTATCATTCTACTACGTTTAGCCTATTACTCACAGTCCAATCTTATAGCTTAGTCGTGCACAGCACGGGGAGGTTCCTGTTTACTCCTTATAAACAAACAGGTGGAGCCCGATACTCGTATTTTTACCGAATTATAACATATTCCACCAACTTATTTAATTCACACGTTTCCGGACCCACGCGTACTCCCACTGACGAACCAGCTGGCCGGGCGCCCTCCACCGTTGAAGACGAGGTGGACCACTGCTGCTACTACTATCACTTACGAGTAAGTAAGAGGTGGAGGAGCATCACAATATGAACGGAAAGTTCAGGATCCTTGTATTCAAAGGTATTTATATTTACTCCAGGCGGAGATTGTATTAGGTTTTTCTTAATTTGAATTTTTTCGTAACACTTCAGCAGTTTAGTATTACTGCATTATATACGATATACTTCATACTTGTAGTTGTGCCTACGTTATATTTACTACTATGAACATGCACATTGTAATACTGGCAATAAGCCTCTATATTCACAATATTGTATTTACCCTATTATATTGTAATTAGACATTTGAAAAACATTAAAGATTTGACTTGGGTGTTACACAAGGAGGCCCTTACGCAATAGAATATAAATATTTTATTATTTCTCTACCATAAAATTCCTACATCTAGTAGGGCCTGGGACCCTGGCCCTATCACTCCTTACCACTATGAGAATACCCTACAAAAACAGATGCTCCTCTCATCACATCACTGCCAACAACAAAGTCGTTTTTCTCTTTAGTAAGGTGGTTGATAATTGATATTTACAATGTACAAGGCAAAGATGGTCAACAACTAGATTTAAGTAGGCCAACATGTGATCCTAGAGATGTGATATCGCGTCAGAAACGCCGTTTATCACTGATTTTATCTTCTTTTACCGTAAAAATCGTGTCAACCGACAATAAACAGAAAATCGACGTTTTAAATCGATTAATCGATTAATTTCGTCCGATTAATCGTGTGTATCGATGCTGTACTCACTCACACTCCTAACGAAGCCCATTATTTTATATTACATAACTTGTAAGCTGTTGTTGGTACAAAAGGTGGCAACCAGATAACTAGTCTTATACACCACTACTTCACAAATGTAGGCCCTGGGTGAGAAGCGCATGTTTTTGCAAACAGATAACTGCGTTGCTCAAAATAAAAATAACATTATTATGAGCTATTTAGCCTGGCGTATAATGAGATGAAATAACCTTGTCATTTTTACCTGTTGGCCACACGAAGTTTGCAGCTAACTAGGCTTTTCGTTAGAAGACATTCCGGGTCAGTTATGTTTCCTCAATCGAAGATTTCTGCAATGTCGTTACTGCGAGTACTCCGCTCTCCCAACTAAACACTGCGATGCCAACAAGAACGGAATCGGGGGAAGTGCTTGTCCCAATTTTTTATTGGCAAAACTATTTTGTTGTAACGGGGTTTTATAAAATTCCCAATATAAAATCATATGCCCACTTCAAGTTTGCACCTCAACATCCCGGACAAGGTCAGTGTAAGTTAATTTGTGATGGGCCTCAAATGAACCACGTTGTATCCAAGTCGTGCGATGATAGCGGGTTGTCCCATCAACGAGAGAAGTACCGCTTTGAGAATATCAGAGAGTACTGCAAGGAAGGAACCATGGACCTGCTGTGTCCAGTGGTAACAGACATGTCCGTGAGTAGTGGTTACATTGAGTTGTGCCCGGGAGTAGTGGTTACACCCAAGTTTAACTTTACTCAAAAACAAACTGTATTACTTGTTACCATATTGAGGCGTTCGGAATTAGCCTTGTAAATATTTATTTGAGTTATATCTCATAGCAATTGGTATTTTCACTATTTTGACATACCTTCCTACTAGTTACAGTACAAGCTTTACTGAAAAGCAAGACTGAAAAGCAAAGTGTATTACTTAATTGAGATGTTCAATAAGTGTTCACTATGCACGGAATTATACTTGTATATATTTATTTCAGTTGGATCTCATAGCAATTGGTATTTTGACATACCTTCCTACTAGTTATAGTAGTACATGTTTAATTTTACTAAAAAGCTGAAAAGCAAAATGTATAATTTATTTTTTTATTTATAATATAAGTTGGATCTTATAGCAATTGGTATTTTGACATACCTTCCTACTAGTTACAGTACAAGCTTAACTTTACTGAAGAAGATGATTAATGATGATGATTAATGGGGCTTAACGTCTCATATTTTCGCAACTATGGCCAATCGAGACGATGAGCGGGTGATAATGAAGATGAGAAAGATGGTGATGAAGAATAAAAGCCACATCCGAATCAGGTCCATTGTACGTCGCTTGAGTCGTCATACGGGAGTCCACCAAGGGAGGGGCAGGGCCATGTGGGAGGAGAAATCTTCAGTGGGACAGTGGGGGGGAGGGGCAGGGTCTCCTTTTGTCGCCTCTTACGACTAGCAGAGTCACTCTAGGCCTATTCTACCCCGGACCGAGACGGGTCTCCTTTTGTCGCCTCTTACGACTAGCAGAGTCACTCTGGGCCTATTCTTCCCCGGGCCCAGACGGGCATAACTTTACTGAAAAGCAAGACTGAAAAGCAAAGCGTATTACTTAATTGAGATGTTCAATAAGTGTTCACTATGCACGGAATTATACTTGTATATATTTATTTCAGTTGGATCTTATAGCAATTGGTATTTTGACATACCTTCCTACTAGTTACAGTACAAGCTTAACTTTACTGAAAAGCAAGACTGAAAAGCAAAGCGTATTACTTAATTGAGATGTTCAATAAGTGTTCACTATGCACGGAATTATACTTGTATATATTAAATTCAGTTGGATCTCATAGGAATTGGTATTTTGACATACCTTCCTACTAGTTACAGTAGTACATGTTTAGTTTTACTAAAAAGCTGAAAAGCAAACTGTATAATTTGTAACCAAATTGAGACTTTCAAGAAGCGTTTACTATGCATGGAGTTGACTATCAAAATGATGTTTATTAACATAAACATCATTTTGATAGTCAACTCTATAGTCTCGATAGTCTCTCTCTTGGTGCTTTATAATAGCAATTGGTATTTTGACATGCCTTCCTCTTTGTAATAGTACTTATTTACTTACTGAAAAGCAAACTGTTTCACTTGTTACCAAATTGAGACGTTTAAGAAGCGTTTACTATGCATGGAGTTGACTATCAAAATGATGTTGATGTTATTGGTGCTCTATAATAGCAATTGGTATTTTGACATGCCTTCCTCTTTGTAATAGTACTTATTTACTTGACTGAAAAGCAAACTGTATCACTTGTTACCAAATTGAGACGTTTAAGAAGCGTTTACTATGCATGGAGTTGACTATCAAAATGATGTTGATGTTATTGGTGCTCTATAATAGCAATTGGTATTTTGACATGCCTTCCTCTTTGTAATAGTACTTATTTACTTGACTGAAAAGCAAACTGTATCACTTGTTACCAAATTGAGACGTTTAAGAAGCGTTTACTATGCATGGAGTTGACAATCAAAATGATGTTGATGTTATTGGTGCTCTATAATAGCAATTGGTATTTTGACATGCCTTCCTCTTTGTAATAGTACTTATTTACTTACTGAAAAGCAAACTGTATCACTTGTTACCAAATTGAGACGTTCAAGAAGCGTTTACTATGCATGGAGTTGACTATCAAAATGATGTTTATGTTATTGGTGCTCTATAATAGCAATTGGTATTTTGACATGCCTTCCTCTTTGTAATAGTACTTATTTACTTACTGAAAAGCAAACTGTTTCACTTGTTACCAAACTGAGACGTTCAAGAAGCGTTTACTATGCATGGAGTTTACTATCAAAATGATGTTTATGTAATTGGTGCTCTATAATAGCAATTGGTATTTTGACATGCCTTTCTCCTTGTAATAGTACTTATTTACTTACTGAAAAGCAAACTGTTTCACTTGTTACCAAACTGAGACGTTCAAGAAGCGTTTACTATGCATGGAGTTTACTATCAAAATGATGTTTATGTTATTGGTGCTCTATAATAGCAATTGGTATTTTGACATGCCTTTCTCCTTGTAATAGTACTTATTTACTTACTGAAAAGCAAACTGTTTCACTTGTTACCATATTGAGACGTTCAAGAAGCGGTTACTATGCATGGAGTTGACTATCAAAATGATGTTTATGTTATTGGTGCTCTATAATAGCAATTGGTATTTTGACATGCCTTCCTCTTTGTAATAGTACTTATTTACTTACTGAAAATCATACTGTTTCACTTGTTACCATATTGAGACGTTCAAGAAGCGGTTACTATGCATGGAGTTGACTATCAAAATGATGTTTATGTTATTGGTGCTCTATAATAGCCATTGGTATTTTGACATGCCTTTCTCCTTGTAATAGTACTTATTTACTTACTGAAAAGCAAACTGTTTCACTTGTTACCAAATTGAGACGTTGAGACGAAATGTTTACAATTATGTCTTAAATAAACCATTTTTTATAAAAGAAAGAAAAAATCTTCGTTGTCAAAGCGCCCTTAAACTCTGCCAATAATAATAATAATAATAATAATAAGTAGTGAAGTCCTCAGTTGCAACGATAGGATGCGCGTAAGTTCTGTTCCTCGAGCGGTGACTGCCGGACAGTGATGCAACATGGCTACAGGCGGGAAACGAGCGCGAGGGACAGAAGAGGGTATTTCAGAGATTGTAGACGATAGTGATAATAGTGACCTGGATATTAGTAGTGACAATGAAGTGAATGGAATGACCGATGTTAGTGATAGTGAGTTTGAACTAAGTGATGGTGATGAAGAGGATGAAGATTGATTGATTAATGGGGCTTAACGTCTCATATTTTTGCAACAATGGCTTATCGAGACGATGAGCGGGTGATAATGAAGATGAGAAAGATGATAATGAAGAAGAAAGCCACATTCGAATCAGATCCATTGTACGTCGCGTGAGTCGTCATACGGGAGTCCAGCAAGGGAGGGGCAGGGCCATGTGGGAGGAGAAATATTCAATGGAACAGTGGGGGGGAAAGGGGATTGGGGTGTGGACTGCACTTCGTCTGACTTCTCCTCCTCGACCAGTCCGGCTTGGGTGGCCCTACCAGAAGCATACGCTTCCGCCGGCATAGCTCTCGGGATCAACAAAGCACGCAAACCTGCCCACCACGATAAGGTGGCAGTCCCTGGGCAGGACCTAGACTCAAATGATGTAGACTCGGACACAGAAGATTGTGGTAATAATAGTACCTATGTTCATACATCCAAACCCCTGAAGAAAGGAGAGATGTATTTTAAATCCGGACATGTCCAAGACCTGGAATCCTATAGTGAAACATCAAGCTACCACGTCAAGGCCAAAGTAATGGCTTCCTTTAAAATTAAAACATTGTACAATGTGAGTGTTGAGTTATCAACAATAAGCGGGCATGTTAAGGGAGCAGCGTGCAACTGTAGGGCATCTGCGATGGGCAGATGCAACCATGTTGCTGCAGTATTGTTTGCAATATTGGATTATTGCACACAATTTACCGAAGATTCCCCTACAAGTACTACGTGTACGTGGAATGTTGGCAGGAAGCGGGAAAAGGATCCCAGAAAAGTAAAATATGTTGAACTGTATGACAACCAAATGACCAGAGACATCAAACGAAAACTTGGTGATTACGATCCCCGTACCCCAAGTACCAGGAAGAGTAAATTGGACGATACATGATTAAACAACTTCGTAACTAGCTTGCAATGGTCATCCGACCGTTCCCACATGACTAATAGCATGTGGCAAGATGTTTTAAAACTGACGTACAGTGATTTTACACTAGATTTAAATGAAAGTGTGGTTTTGCAAGAAAATGTTTCCAGTGTTCTGCAGAACTTAAAATCAGAAGAAAGAGCAATTGGCATGCCAGTTTGTCTAGTGTTACACCAAGCCACTGCTAACTGGCATGCAGAGAGAAGCGTGCGAATAACGGCATCCGAATGCCATGCTGCCGCCCATGCTGTTTCTCCTAACGCTATTGCCAATATCCTTAAAAAGACATTGTGGTGTGCGGATAAACATTTTAATACTGTTGCGATGAGATATGGAACAGAGAATTTGAAATCAGGATGGGCGAGCCTGAAAGCACGTTATTTAGTGTAATTTATCATCTGTGCTTTAATGTAACCTACCAACTAATGCACTACCTTTGCATTACACGTCTAGGCCGAATAATCAATCAGACAGGCCTAGCCCAGTGTGACACAATTCTAGTATAAACTACAGCTAAGCTAGGCCTTAGGGTGGGTGCACAATTGCCACAACAAGAACAGTAATGATAAGTTAACATTGTTTGAAGTTGCCAACTGTGCAATGAATCGTATGTAAACATGAGATAAGGGGTCCCATTATCATCACCGCGATTATCATTACGCGACGTACAATTGTGAAGCGGGCTTAAGGCCTAACATTGTTGTGGTCAGGCCCTGGGCCTGTACTCCACAATTGAATATATCTAGGCCTACGCCTAATTGATTAGATTTGGCTAGGCCAGGCTATAGGCTATGGAGTGGGGGCTTTAGAGTGTAGGCCTAGGGCCTAGCCTAGATTGATTGATTAATGGGGCTTAACGTCTCATATTTATGCAACGATGGCTAATCGAGACGATGAGCGGGTGATAATGAAGAAGAGAAAGATGATAATGAAGAAAAAAGCCACATCCGAATCAGATCCATTGTACGTCGCGTGAGTCGTCATACGGGTGTCCAGCAAGGGAGGGCAGGGCCAAGTGGGAGGAGAAATATTCAATGGGACAGTGGGGGGAAAGGGGATTGGGGTGTGGACTGCACTTCGTCTGACTTCTCCTCCTCGACCAGTCCGGCTTGGGTGGCCCTACCAGAAGCATACGCTTCCGCCGGCATAGCTCTCGGGATCAACAAAGCACGCAAACCTGCCCACCACGATAAGGTAGCAGTCCATGGGCAGGGGCCTAGCCTAGCTTTAGGCCTAAATGAAAATAGGCCTACCATATTAAGTTGTAAGCCTAGCTGCATTAATAATTATGTGAGCTAGGTAAGGCTTAGTCTCTATGTAGACCGATGAATTATCAAAAGCCAATGATGCTAGGCCTAGCTAGGCCTACCCAAAGTAAGGTTAGAGACACAAGCCCCAACCTTCTTTAGAGAGGCCTAGGCCTAGCTCACTTGTTTTGAAATGCCCACACAGATTAACTTGAACAAGCTATGTCTTTCTTACCTGTTCCTCATGAGTTGCTGGAATTGGATGAGGATGATCATAGCTGGGTCCTTTACCGCCAACAATATGCAGACTGCATATGTAGGTGTCTTTCGTGACACTCGCACTTGTGAATCCCGATCTCCCGCACGCCCTAACCCACTTCTCACATAAGTCTGGGTTCTTCTTTAGTTTCGGAAACGCAATAAAACGCACACCATCCATATGCTCTGTGTAATATTAACGCGAATCGCTCTTACAAAGCCCATAACAACAATGCTTCGTAGCAGGCATCTTGCCAAAGTTTGTCCGAATATATCAAAAGTCGAATGAGTTTCGATTATTCCAAGATGGCCGCGCAACAATCGATATCTAAAAAAAGAATCGGGTCCTATGCTATAAAATAACCGACATAATATGCAAGCAAACCACCCGCAGTTCGCAGCGTGTTGAAGAGTCAAGCTCTGCGTCTTCGTATGGCCATCTCAAAACCAATTGAGCACCGCCATAGTGACGAAGGTCCACTGCATCTACGAATTACCGAACTGAAAAGCGATCCATGTGTTCGGCCAACACACTCACTGTTAGGAACGAGCAGTGTTGCCAGACGTACCATAATTATGGAAAACGTACCATAAAGTGATCTACTGTACCTTAGTAAATAGTGACCGTACCATAGTGCTAAAATGTACCATATTTTATCTTTTGTACCATAGTTTTGGTTAAATCGTACAATAAATTTAAATTTGAACAAATTGGCAATATTTAAAAATCGAACTTCCGTTTCCGGTGTTTTTTGACTGATAACCGCACTTCCGCCTGCCTGTGGTTGTCATTGGAATGTATGTATTCGAACGGTCGAACCTGACCCGCGGAGACTTGACAGTGGACGTTCATTGTTCACCGGCTGGCTGTTCTAAGGAGTGGAGTGATAAAGAGAGAGCGAGCTGGTGTTTTAAGGAGTGAGCAGGATAGCGCTCATCATACCATGTACGTTTTGAACTTTTGCTGCTTGCACTAGCAGGCTTGTGTGACGCAACTCGCAATTGCCATGCGCAAGTGCGGCGTGCCGGGCTATGCTAGGTTAGGTTATTCGACATGTGTTGAGTGCTGTCACAACGTGAGCCGGTGAATTATTTTCAATTACAGGTTAGATTATTGTGGTTTGGATTTGCATATTGTTATGGATGGTGTAGAAGGTAATAAGAAAGTGGCAGCATCTACGTCTGCGGTAATATTAAGTGAAGATGATGATGACGAAGAAGCCAGATACGAAAAGGGAACCCCCGAAAAAAAAAAAAAAAAGAAGAGGAGAATCGTCTGCTCGTCCGGCACCAAAAACTCGAGTTCAACACTACCGTAAAGAGTGGGAACAGGAATTTAAAATTTGGCTGAAACCAGTTCCAGGTAAGTTTGTGTAAATAACATTTCATGTTGTCTATAGTGCATACTAAAGACGGTTGCGTACATTCAGTGAAGTGTACTTATTTATTACAGGCGACACAACTCGGGCCAAGTGCGTAGCTTGCATTAACACTGAATTCAAAGCTGATATTTCAGTAATACGAAATCATGGCAAGGGAGTAAAGCATATGCGCCACGTTAAAGACTATGTAGGTAGATCGTCCCAAAAAACGATAGGCCAAGTGATTACATTAGCCCCACGTACCTCAGATACCGTCTTAAATGCGGAAGTAAAATTATCAGCATTTTTAGCTGAGCACAACATTGCGATGCGAACTGCAGATCATTTAACACCACTGCTCAAGGAATGTTTTCCAGATTCACAAATCGCAAAACAAATCTCTCTGGGGCGTACGAAATGTACCAATATTGCTACAAACGTTATAGGGAAATGTCACGCCGAAGATTTAACGAACTACCTAAAAACACATAAATTCAGTATTTTGGCTGACGAGTCAACTGACGTGGGCACAATTAAAACAATGGCCATATGTGGACGATTTTTTGATGAGGGTAGCGGGCAGGTAGAAACTCGCTTTTGGAAACTCGTCCAAATATTTTGCAAGCAAGATGCTGACGGTGCAAACGAAGGCGCGACCGCTGAAAAACTTTACAATCTAATGATGCAAACTTTTGCCGCAGCCGAGATACCAAAAGATAATATTGTAGGGTTTGCATCCGATGGATGCAACACGATGATGGGGGCCCATAATTCTGTTGCGACTCGCCTGAGGGCAGACTATCCGGGCATTGTGATACAAAAATGTATATGCCATTCTTTACATTTGTGTGCAAGTGCTGCTTGCAAACATTTGCCACGTCGGTGCGAAGACTTGTCACGTAATATTTATGGGTTTTTTAAATCCAGTGCAAAACGACAATCACAGTTTGCAGAGTTGCAAGCATTCTGCAACACAGAACCCCACGCAATCCTACGCCCATCACAAACTAGATGGTTGTCGTTGCTAAGTGTTGTTACACGTATCAACCAACAGTGGGAGCCCCTCGCGTTGTTTTTCTCTGGGCAATGGTTAGAGCATAGAACAGAAGCCTCCGAACAAATATATATAGCTATAAACGACCCAACTACACGCATATTTTATACATTTTTAGAGTGGATCCTGCCGAAATTTGTTAAGCTAAATGAATACTTTCAGAGTGAATGCGTAGTTGTTACAGATATGCACAGTAAAATGTGTGAGACATACAAAGAGCTGTTAAATTGCTATATGCAGCAGAACTATGTATGCCAAACTGATTTGGAAAATATTGATCCAGCAGATTCTTCCGAATTCGTTCTCCCCGAGCAAATGTACTTGGGTATAGGAGTCATGAGAATGAAGGATCGATTAACACGTGAGCAAGTGCAAGATTTTTATGCCCGTGTACGAATGTTTTTAATAACTGGTTGTACGGAAATAAAAAAAAGATACCAATTTAATGATCCTGTCCTATCACAGCTACCGTGTCTCAATCCGAAGTGCCTCAACAAACCTGCCTCGATATACACTTTGATCGCCGCTTTACCAAGAATAATCAAGCCCGATGACTTTACGCTAGCTCAGAAGGTAGACGATCAATGGAGGGAGTACTGTATTTGCCCTGTGGAGAAGCTCCCACAACACGCGGACGTACACAGATTGAAAATAGATTATTTCTGGAAAGAGATGCGGAATCTAACAGATTTATCTGGAAAACAACCCTTCAAAGAACTGGGGACATTTGTACTAGACTCGTTAGTATTCCCTCATTCCAATGCGTCATGTGAACGAGTATTTTCAAAAGTTAATCTGGTGAAAACAAAAACCAGAAACCGCCTGTACACAAACACAGTAAATGGTCTTTTATTGACGTCACAAGCAGTAAAAATTGAAGGAGGTTGTGTTGACTTCAAGCCATCAAAAGTGATGCTACAGTCAATGACGTCCACAAACCTCTACAACAAACAACAAAAAGATGCACCAGTACAAGACATGCCCATCGAACACGATGAAGATTGTGACGATATTGTATTTGATTGTGACATGTCATAAACATACGGGCAATGTCAATGCGTACAATGCGTCAAAAGACTCACAAAACATGTATACTATTTAGCACATATCATAATGTACAGTACCTTTAATTATTTTAGTGCTATCAAGATCTCATTATATAATCATGTACTATTTTGTTCTATATTTACAATCATTAGATTGCCTATATTATATGTGTTTTATAAGCTATAAGAGTGATGCAACAATTTGCATCTAGAAACGCATCCATGATGTATTATTAATGTGTATTAAAAATGTTCTCGCGATCAGTAAAATCATTAATCAGTATTATGTTTCTACTTTCTGCCATAGGCATGGTTAGTAATCTGGCCAATAAAGATGGTTTGTTTCCGCGTTGTCTATACAAATCTGGTTCGACAACGTTCTGTATATAAAAATACGATGTAAATACAAGTAAATAAATACCATAATTTGTGTCATATTTCAGAATTATTATGTACCATAATTTTGACTCTTGTGTAAATAATTTCACTTTGAAAATCTGGCAACACTGGGAACGAGGATATTTCTGTACTGCCCGTAAAGAGGCAGAGGAGAACTCGATCCCAGCATTAGAGAAATGTGGCCTGCTAAAAGAATTGAATTTCTCCGTCCAGTGTAGCGTTGTTCGAAATACATCAAGCCTGATCTACAACGTCAACAACAACGCTGCCGAGAAATACAACAGCGTCATAGATAAGTTCGTAGGTGAAACGTGTCAACTACGTGTTGAGAGGGTCATACACGACTCGAACCCATGCAGCAGTTGTATCGTTCAATTCATCCGGCCAATACCAACGGCTAATTCACAAATCGGTTATGCATGGCCACAGTCCAGGTAAATACATTTTAATATTGTGCCGACATTATTTTTAGGAGCTCACACCAAAAAGTATATAACGGACAAAAACAGACTAATAGAACAGTCAAGAAAGAGAAACTTGGAGAGCAGCAGTTATGATCCGAAATGTAAGCGACGACTTACAAGAGCAGGACCTGATGAACACTATGGTGCTCTTGATGACATTAACCCTGAAGAAATCCTGACACCAGGAGATATTGAAATAAAAAAGTGCACTTTCATAAAAATAACTGAATGGAATTTAAAGGATGATGGCTAATCAAGGCACCAGCGCCTTATGGAAAGTAGAACGGCGAAAAAGAATAACATCCTCATATTTCGGTTTAGTGTGCCACTAGCGGTCGACCACATCACTTAGAGTAACTGTTCACAAAATACTATACAGCAACGTTCGCACAAAAGCAATGGAGAAAGGTACAGAAAGATTTGACTAAGTCAAGATTGATGATTGATTAATGGGGCTTAACGTCTCATATTTTTGCAACAATGGCAAATCGAGACGATGAGCGGGTGATAATGAAGATGAGAAAGATGATGATGAAGAATAAAGCCATATCCGAATCAGATCCATTGTACGTCGCGTGGGTCGTCATACGGGAGTCCAGCAAGGGAGGGCAGGGCCAAGTGGGATGAGATATATTCAGTGAGACAGTGGGGGGGGGGGGGGAAGGGACAGGGTCTCTTTTTGTCGCCTCTTACGACTAGCAGAGTCACTCTGGGCCTATTCTACCACGGGCCGAGACGGGTCTTGACCAAGTCAAGGAACTTGCAAGCCAACATAATGGGGTTGGTGATATGGCCACTCTTCTCTCAAAAGGGGGACTGCGTTTCTACCTGATAACAAAAGCTGCATCCCCCCACAAACCACATGTGCAAGACCTACAGAATCCACTAAAACAATTGCGTGTTTTTAGCAACTACCATCATATTCCGCCTGTAGCTATCCATGCCGCGGATTGGCTGCGGCCTAGACCGAGTGCACTGGCCATTCTTCTAGAAATCAATAACCCAAGTCATAATATACACACCTACGTGATCTCTTGAACTCCCAGTCATAATATACACACCTACGTGATCTCTTGAACTCCCAGTCATAATATACACACCTACGTGATCTCTTGAACTCCCAGTCATAATATACACACCTACGTGATCTCTTGAACTCCCAGTCATAATATACACACCTACGTGATCTCTTGAACTCCCAGTCATAATATACACACCTACGTGATCTCTTGAACTCCCAGTCATAATATACACACCTACGTGATCTCTTGAGCTCCCAGTCATAATATACACACCTACGTGATCTCTTGAGCTCCCAGTCATAATATACACACCTACGTGATCTCTTGAACTCCCAGTACCTACACAGGCCTGCACAATAATTCGGTCACCCCATAAGAAGTGTTTCATGCAGACACGTGAGCCGGCATTAGGTTCAAAGTTGTTCCTATAAGATTAAACCTTCCAAACAGCGAGCGAACCGTTAGGGCGCTTTATCTCTATTTTGGTATCTGTAACATGTTAGGTGAGGAACTGATTTTCCGTTACTTTTACAGCCGTAATACGAACACTGAGGCATTCAAGAATCGGATTATAATATCATAGATAGTCTTTACATCTTCACTCAATGATGGATAGAATCAAATACTTTGTACTTACAAGTCTTTGGATGCTAATGATTGATTGATTAATAGGGCTTAACGTCTCATATTTATGCAACGATGGCTAATCGAGACGATGAGCGGGTGATAATGAAGATGAGAAAGATGATAATGAAGAATAAAGCCACATCCGAATCAGATCCATTGTACGTCGCGTGAGTCGTCATACGGGAGTCCAGCAAGGGAGGGCAGGGCCAAGTGGGAGGAGAAATATTCAATGGGACAGTGGGGGGGAAGGGGATTGGGGTGTGGACTGCACTTCGTCTGACTTCTCCTCCTCGACCAGTCCGGCTTGGGTGGCCCTACCAGAAGCATACGCTTCCGCCGGCATAGCTCTCGGGATCAACAAAGCACGCAAACCTGCCCACCACGATAAGGTGGCAGTCCCTGGGCAGGTCAGACCTTGAACAAAAGGTCGACAAGTTACAGGGTAAAAATGATTTAACCAACTCGGTGATCAAAGACAATTTTATCAGACCTTGAACAAAAGGTCGACAAGTTACAGGGTAAAAATGATTTAACCAACTCGGTGATCAAAGACAATTTTATATCTAGATCGGGTTGTTTCGGTCATAATTGATGAAATGTCGCTAAAAGAAAACATAACTTTCAATGCTAGGGCTGATTGTTTTGAGGGCTTTCCTGACACTGG
Organism: Isoperla grammatica; assembly: GCA_945910005.1. Lineage (NCBI taxonomy): Eukaryota > Metazoa > Arthropoda > Insecta > Plecoptera > Perlodidae > Isoperla > Isoperla grammatica. The sequence continues at coordinate 9,126,593 of OX246749.1, forward strand.
TGCTGGTTTTTTGATTATTTGGGCTTAACGTCTCATATTTTTGCAACGAGGCTAATCGAGACAATGGGTGGGTGATATATGAAGTTGAAATATGGGGCTGTTTGGAGGAAAAGGGCAAGTAGGAGGGAGCGTGAGGAAAGGGGAGGAAAGGGGATTGGGGTGTGGACTGCACTTCGTCTGACTTCTCCTCGACCTGTCCGGCTAGGGTGGCCCTACCAGAAGCATACGCTTCCGCCGGCATAGCTCTAGGAATCATTAAAGCACGCAAACCTGCCAACCGCAACAAAAATTAGAGAAACTGGTTCCATCCCCAAGGTGTTAGTGAGTGACCAGGGCTCCACCAACACTAAAATGCACCGATTATTGAATGTAACCCCTGATTCACCTTACATTGATTTAAATGGCGACAGAGTCCATGTGTTTTTTGATGCGCCTCATCTGTTAAAATCCATAAGAAACAATTTCAAAAAATATGACCTTACATTTAATGATACATTCTGTAAATTTTACCATATTAGAGAGTTCATTGATAAAGATATGAAAATGAATCCCCGTCTGGCCTCTAAGGTAACGCGGAAACATATTGATCTACCCCCCTTTTCCCCAATGAGAGTGTGTCTAGCCTCTCAACTTCTAAGCTTTTCAGTAAGTAGAGAGATCTTAACTCATGTTTCATTAAATAACATGACTCAAGCTGCTGCTGTCACTGCAGACTTCATTGAAAAAATTGATTCTTTGTTTGATATTTTCAATTCGTCCAAGAGGTTGGATGCAAAAGTGTTTAGACGTGCCATTTCTGAAGGATCAAAACATTGCCCATTCCTCAATGAGATTGAAAAATCATTAAAATTGCTAAAGTTTCATAATCGAAGGAATCTCATTCCGCCGTGTGTCAAAGGATGGCTTCTGAACATAGCTTCACTAAAAAACTTGTGGGAAGATTTAAGAGATAATTGCAATTTCAAATTTTTATTGACGCGTCGCCTCACTCAAGATTGTGTAGAAAACACATTTGCATTGGTAAGATCCAAAGGTGGAAACAACTTGACTCCCGACTGCTCTCAATTTAGATCTTCCATTCGCTCTCTCATGTGTAATCAAATTTTGACCCCTTCATCAGATAGCAATTGTCAAATAGATTTGTCTTCCTATCTGATGAAGATTGATTGATTGATTAATGGGGCTTAACGTCTCATATTTATGCAACGATGGCTAATCGAGACGATGAGCGGGTGATCATGAAGATGAGAAAGATGATAATGAAAAATAAAGCCACATCCGAATCAGATCCATTACGTCGCGTGAGTCGTCATACGGGAGTCCAGCAAGGGAGGGCAGGGCCAAGTGGGAGGAGAAATATTCAATGGGACAGTGTGGGGGAAAGGGGATTGGGGTGTGGACTGCACTTCGTCTGACTTCTCCTCCTTGACCAGTCCGGCTTGGGTGGCCCTACCAGAAGCATACGCTTCCGCCGGCATAGCTCTCGGGATCAACAAAGCACGCAAACCTGCCCACCACGATAAGGTGGCAGTCCCTGGGCAGGATCTGATGAAGAGGTCAGACTTTGAGAAGTCATGTTCCTAAATAAATCTTGTAATGCAGCCGAGGCAGTCGGAGGTAGCTCTACTCTTAGATGATAGTCCTCTAAATGTTATAGAAGCAAATAGTTCTGTCTACGTCACAGGGTGGGCCTGTAGTAAATTGCCACACAAAGAGTGTAAAGACGCATTTGCATCATTGGATGAGACTTACAGTGCAGACCAGTGGCGGCTCGCGCATAAGGTCACATGGTCACGTGACCCCCCTCTCAATCACCCAAGCACAAATTGCAATATGCACATTTGAATTGACGTTTAAAACGCGCGGTAGAAGATACCACCGCCTTGCCGCGGCCGCACTTAGGATTCTTGAGCGTGTGCACTGTGCTGTGTACCACAGACCTTGCGCTGGTATACTTGTCTCTTTCTCAGATGGTTCTCCGACGCATGCGCACAACGCGTTTCTCAAGCAGCTGCATGGAATTAGGTCAAGTTTCTAGCCAAAGATCGTCACAGGTTCTGTGTGAACAGTGAGTACATAGTGGTCTGGTCAGTGAATATCTAGCTTTGTCTGGTAGTGCATCGACCTTGGATGTGGTGGTTCGCGTGATGTTGTCCGTTCCTTGTGTTCATCAAGTGTGTGTGTGTGTAGGCCTATAGCCCAAAACAAAGAGAAAATAAGTGAGTGATTGATGTGTTAAAGTGTGTAAAATGAACGAGGTGTGAGTGACAGTAGTGTAGCCTCGTCAAATAATTGTGGACAGTGATAATATTCCGTGTTACACCAAAACAAAATAAATGAGGTAAGATACTTAAAAAGAAATACTTGAGTTACGAAGATCGACTGTTAGCGAAGACATTTTAGGTCCACCAAGACCAGACTTGTGCATTAGTCAGGCTGTTCTGTTAGCTACAGGTGCATAATGCATTATTCTGTTTTACATGCCTTTTGTTTGGTGGTGATTATACATGCGTAGGGATTTGTCACATATAGCCTACATCACCTCACATTAACACAGCTGTTGCTGTTGTGGTTGTTGTATTTATCAACTAGCCCAGTTGTCATAAGTAGGTAGTTTAGTTCTTAAGTTGGTCATACTGTTTAAATCTAGCCATGACTCGACGCGGGAGTCGGGTGTCCAATTTCAAACATGGTAGGTTTCTTTACGTGTTATTTAAAGTGTTCAATTAATCTATATTCATCCTGAAGTATTGTGTACTTATTTTAGATAAGACACAACAGGATTGGTGTCAAAGATTTGAAACACTTGAGTGAGAAAACCAAAAAACATGGACTATCCAAAGTCATTTGGACAATGAAACGAGTCTACCGTTGATAGGTAGGAATAATATCAGACAGCAACTATAGATGTCGGCTATAGAATTTCTGTTCGTAAACACAGACACAAACGTTAAAATATTAGGTAGGCTAAGTTTGCATGTGCTGTTATTTAGGCCTTTCTTCTGTATCTGTGTCAGTGTCTAAATGTAACTCTAAAATGCGACTAGCCACCCTTTTTAATTGTTAACTGATTTGTGCCCTACCTATTTCAAACCCCACGAGCCGCCACTGGTGCAGACGAAATCCACTTTGGCATGAAGAAATATGATGACGGATCTAAAATGCTTTTTTTTTAAGTCTGCAGCTAAAGACCTATGTAAGTCTATTCAAAGTGTTCAAGACATACTTTAAACATTTGTTAAACACCAATCATTTGGTATCAAATCAAAAATGGTAACTTTGGTTAAAGTACCTGACAATTGCCCAATATGCAATGATTGTGTTCAAGTGTTTTTGAATAGGTACTTCAATGTACTTATAAATTGCTATGTGAAAGGTGCAAAAGAGATTGCTGGCAGGCATGTTAAAAACAAACAAATTGTCAAAGCTAAAAAGATAATGCACAAATGATCAAAGATAGTCTAACCTAAAGACATTATATCACAAGTCCGAATGTAAATAGGTTTGTTCGTTTGTCCTGGGATCATTACTTCAGGAGTAGCCTACAGTATTGAAAAAACCCTTTCTGTCCAGGAGTAAGTGTTCTGGGCATAACTTTGAGGTGTTCTTTTGTCCAGTAGTACCTTACTACAACCAACAAACTCAATGCTACAACTGCTTCTCTGTTTTTTGTCCAAGTGGGAGTAACTGTGATTTTTACTCCCATTTCCGTTACAATAGGGAATATGCGTCATCTTTTTTTAAGCATTTTACTAGATTAGGATTTACTTCCTGAATACAAAAATATTTTATTTCGATGGCATAGCATAAAGTTTCATTTATAAAAACGAGCTGAAAGTTCCTCACACATTTATGGCGGGAAAAACGGGGCATACGTCTCTTTCAATGTATCAGCAATCAACCAATCATAAAATTATAAATTAAATAACGCTTAGTTGTAAATTATCATATCCAAAATAATATAAAATTGAATGAATGTCTAGTACACCTGATATTTAATTTTGAAGTCCAATTACTATTGAAAACAATACCAAAACTATTTTCATAGAATATCAGTAAATATTGGGTGTTGTTATCTTAGACCAGTAATATAGGTAGACGGAGCAAGCCGATGCTAGCGACCGGCCGCGAGTGAAACCAACATTCAGACCACGTGATGTGGGGACAGGATGCGCGGCAATTTAAAGCGTCTGCGTATGAACAGTACAAACAGTACATCGTTGTGTAAAGAAAAATGATCATTTTCAATTAGTGCAAATTAGAAATATGTTAACTAAGATTAACAGTACCTTCACTAATCATTTCGAGGAAATACAAATAATAATACATCCTTTGTCAAATGTCAAACGTATTTGCCGCGCACTTAACACCATCTAGCGGCAAACCTGCGAACTTCTCGCTAACAATGCAGGAGAAGGCTTTGTCCCCACATCACGTGGTTTCAATGATGGTCTCACTCGCGATGACGTCATACTCCGTCTACCTATATTACTGGTCTAAGGTTGTTATTCATATCAAGCAGACTTGACAACGGCTTGAGTAAAAATTTTGACAAGGTTAGTTGACTGACCTGGAAAATGTGATTGTTTCGTCTAAAAAGCGGTGGCAAAGTCATTCATATAAGCAGTGATTTACATGGATTGTGATGTCACAATAATCGAAATCTTTGAACATTTTTAGAAGTACAATGAGTTAGTTTTAAAACTTTTCAATTAGGTTTCTGATGTCTTCAGATGAATAACAATATATTCCACGTACATTCAGAGCTGTAGAAAATTCATGCACATTCCCTATTACGTATTTCCGGATTACTCCTGGAGTCCTGGCGTAAAATACTCCAGTTGAAGCAGGACAAACGAACAAACCTAGTGTGTTGCATACAAATGTAGTGATGATTGATTAATGGGGCTTAACGTCTCATATTTATGCAACGATGGCTAATCGAGACGATGAGCGGGTGATAATGAAGATGAGAAAGATGATAATGAAGAATAAAGCCACATCCGAATCAGATCCATTTTACGTCGCGTGAGTCGTCATACGGGAGTCCAGCAAGGGAGGGCAGGGCCAAGTGGGAGGAGAAATATTCAATGGGACAGTGGGGGGGAAAGGGGATTGGGGTGTGGACTGCACTTCGTCTGACTTCTCCTCCTCGACCAGTCCGGCTTGGGTGGCCCTACCAGAAGCATACGCTTCCGCCGGCATAGCTCTCGGGATCAACAAAGCACGCAAACCTGCCCACCACGATAAGGTGGCAGTCCCTGGGCAGGCATACAAATGTAAATAACCTGTAAATAATATTGTTATTATAGTTATAGTAGTTTTTATTTTAGTTTGCCTGACACTGTATGATATATTTAAATGTATAGGCCTCTATGTTTTAATTACATTGACAGTCCCAAGGTTGGCTTGGAATTTTGTTTCTTACATACTGGCTTGATTTGAACTTGACACATCTATATGCAATAAAGATGCAATTGGATAGTATTTCAGTTTGCTTTATGTGTTCTTCCTCATACCAAATTTATTATCACTGTTCCTCTCTTCTTATATCATATGCTATAACACTATGGATAAAATAAGCAAGAAGTCCCTCATCCCATCATCCCATGCATTAGTGTTCCACTGCTTCACAATATTTTAAAGTGGTATGCCTAATAATGATGTTAAATGATTTAAGTGAGTAAGAGTTTTAGTGAAAGATCATATGCTAGCACAGCACTTTCCACAGGATTTCTTTCACATGCCAAATTTCCTAGATAAGCCTCCTGCTAAGGAGGCCTGCTTTGTCCTACTTGAAATTACCTTACTCTTTTGCTAGTGTGTTTGCCTACTTATTTATTATATAAATATAATATAACTAAATGGAATTTGCTTCCACTCACTTTATTGCATAACACGACCAATGGTATTACCGTACTAGTTAATTTCAAATACCCTACCAAGTATATTACGAGTATTCCCCTGCTTGTCACGTAAGCGATTGCGTAATACTAAACAAGCATTTGATTTGAGATGTCCACCACGGCTTTAGAATAACATTTTGTTCAAACCCTGAAACTTTCCAACACGGAAACGTGTAAATATGTCGGAACGAAACAACTAAACACACACCAGGATTTGAAATCCGCGGTCAATCATCACGCCAGCGCCACCGGGAGCGCTGATGAGCGTGTCACCTCTCCACACAATAGAAAAGGGGCGGAGTTTCCTGAATAGGGAAGTCTCATCAAAAATAAATATTCCTCAAAGTACCTAAAAATGGAAGATCATTATCTAAAAATACGGGCGGTATAATTTTTAAATCTGAGAAGCGTATATTTCCAATTATATTAGCATTTTAAGTTTGAAATTTGGAACTTCTTGTTCCGTAATTGAAAAACGGCTCTTGACGTCATATGTCATGTAAACAACTGCCTCCTTGATGTATTCTTAGTAATATCAACGATATTAAGTCGGACATTTTACAATATCTAGGATGCAGTGACTTTACAACAATGTCTTTTATACCACGGTTTTCTTCAGAAAATACATTTTGATACAGTATTTACCAAAATGTGTTTAAAATAATGCAATTATTTAACATATTGTTGTTAATTAATGTTGAGAAGTGTTCATTTACTAACTATAAATAAACGTTGGTTCAGTAAAAGTCTTATGAGAGCAATAATCTACTAAAAGGTGGGATTTCAGTACTATTTGTATGATATAAAATTATTGTTTACTGACATATGACGTCAGAACCTTGAAATCACGAGCAAGATGGCGCAGGTCCGTTTCTGAGCGTGTTTTGACAGCAACATCTTTGACTTGCTGTTAAAGCGATGTTAATGCACCTTTCGAGCCGAAACCAATTAGTTCCCGTTTATTTTAACTTGAGGTAACCAGTAAGCAAATAAAAAAAATGCATGAGACTTCCCTATTAAGCGATAGCGTCTACTACAGTATTTGTTTTCAGTGGCAGGGCGTCTTGTCTCAAAACATGGAAGCAGCCTCTGTTCGAAGAATGTTGACATGATTTTGTTCTTAAATAAGAATTATGTGTAGTGAATAATCGTCGGGGGGTTTGTTTATTGTATTTAATATAACATTAATCAACTCGTTTGCGTTTGTTTCAACAGGGTTCGTTTAGTTAACTTTAACTCAAAAACGCCTGTACTGTACATATACGTATTTATAAACTTATCATCTGCATGAGTGCGTGATTATAAATAAAATAGTAAAACATAAATTAGACGTATAGTAGGTACGAGTTATATAAGAAACAGCCTCAATTCGTATATAAGAATCATGTGTAATCAATAGTCATCAAGATATTTCTCAATTTTAATTTGTATTCAATTTTTCAACACGTTTGGCGATTGCTTCAGCAATGTGCATTTAGTTAACATTCACTTAATAATATTCTACAATATCTTATGTAAACCATAATTTACGTGAAAATAAATAACACTGACAAACAAATGGAAATAGGCATTTAATGCGAATTGCAATGATCCTGCCCCACTTAGTGTGCGTGCGGCCGCTTCCTTCTCAGCAGACCGTGCAACTCGCGCGACCCCTAGGCGCCGCCTTGACGTATTATTCACTGGACTACGATGATGATGATATTTGGGCTTAACGTCTTATATTTTTGCAACTTGGCTAATCAAGACGATGAGTGGGTGATAATGAAGATAAAATTGGGGGCTCTTTGGAGGTAAGGGGCAAGTAGGAGGGCGCGTGAGGAAAGGGGAAAGGGGAGGAAAGGGGATTGGGGTGTGGACTGCACTTCGTCTGACTTCTCCTCCTCGACCAGTCCGGCTTGGGTGGCCCTACCAGAAGCATACGCTTCCGCCAGCATAGCTCTCGGGATCAACAAAGCACGCAAACCTGCCCACCACGAAAAGGTAGCAGTCCCTGGGCAGGATCACTGGACTACATCTCAAGGTCAATTACTAGAACATTACCCATGAAGATATGCGTCGACTAAGACCTCGTTTACATTACTAGCTTTTAACGTGCGTTGGGTGGTAACGTGCGTTGATATCGTAATATAAACGCTCTCAGGTTACCGACGCTGGTTGAAAATGTTACGCGCGTTCAAAATGCGGGTTACCAACGTACGTTGAGTAATCTCGGTAATGTAAACGCAGTACAGGTTGACAACACTAGTTCGTGAAGAGCACATAACCTCATAACCTAACCTGAAATGGAGAAGGTGACAGCTTTTTCGGAAGCAGAAACCAGTCTTTTATTAAACATATACGGGCAACCAGAAATACAACTAAAATTTAAAAATAAAAAAAAGGCCATTATGGAATTTGGAAGGAAATTGCAATGCAGTTGAGTGCGTTGAGTGATGCGAAGTACGAAAGAATAGACCCAACAGTGCCGTGACCGCATTGGGAATTTAAAAAAAAAAAGTATTTTTCACTTAAACGTGAGTTGAGGTCAGGAGATTATCCCCCAACGTGGGTATACTGGGAGGACATGAATTTGATCTTCGGCCCTCGACCCACGGCAGCCCCGAAGTACTTGCTGGATTCGATGGAAGCGGATTACAGTGGCAGGTAAGCCTAGGCCTAGCCTACTTTAGCTTAAGCCCCTAGAGTAGAGACAGGAGCCATATGCACAGGCAAGCGGCAAGTTAACGACAGGATTTGTTGCTATGGAATTGTTTTATTTCCCATAAGAAGAACAAACTCCATAGCAAGCCAACCCCTAAACAAATCACATACTTAACTCTACTGTGCATTCTGCCCCTAGCCTAGGCCTAGGATGGGCATACAGTCAAGGCCCATAAACTTGTTCCATCTATTCCAATGAGTTAACTTGTCTATTTTGCCGCTAGGCCTGGGTAGGGTACGGGGCTAGGCTTATAACAGGGCATAGGCCCTAGGCCTAGGTGCCCAATGTCAAGTGCTCCCCAAAACTACAATCTTTCACAATTTAACGAGGCCTACCTGATCCTAGGCTAGGCCTAGGCCCCTAGCTATGCCGTGTGGTAGGCCAAGGCGTCAACTGCCAAGTTAGGTTTCTTATTAGCTAAAATCTCACAATTTCACTACTTTCAGCTAACAAGAGAGCCTGGAGGATTCAAGCAGTGTGCTAAATGACAATGCTGACTTGAGCAGTGCAAATACCAGCTCGCATTCGCAAGGTACATCTGGCTTGAAAAGGTGCGAACAGAATCCAAGCTCGTACCGACGAACGAAAAGAAAAGCTGCCGAACCATCAGTAGGAATGTTACAGTATCTGGAAAGAATGGAGAAAAAGGAAGTGGAATACATGGCCAGAAGTGAAGAGCGAGATACTGCCTTCCTAAAAGTGTTGGGTAAAATTTCTAAGTCAATAGAAAAAATAGCAAATGCTAAAGACAGTGACGATGACAGTGCCGTTACTGTTGATTGATGATTTGATTAATGGGGCTTAACGTCTCATATTTTTGCAACAATGCCTAATCGAGACGATGAGCGGGTGATAATGAAGATGAGAAAGATGATAATGAAGAATAAAGCCACATCCGAATCAGATCCATTGTACGTCGCGTGAGTCGTCATACGGGAGTCCAGCAAGGGAGGGCAGGGCCAAGTGGGAGGAGAAATATTCAATGGGACAGTGAGGTGGAAAGGGGATTGGGGTGTGTGGACTGCACTACGTCTGACTTCTCCTCGACCAGTCCGGCTTGGGTGGCCCTACCAGAAGCATACGCTTCCGCCGGCATAGCTCTCGGGATCAACAAAGCACGCAAACCTGCCCACCACGATAAGGTGGCAGTCCCTGGGCAGATTGGACGATGAAGAAGACGACGGTGATGTAGGCGTACCATCGAGCCCACTACCAGACATAGGCCCAGATGATCAACAAGAACCAGTAGGCCTACAAGATATTGATTACGATCAACAAGAACCAGCCCAACAAGCCAATGAAGCAGTGAAGAAGAAAGTTCGGGGGAAAATAACTCAACCAAAAAACTGGGTCTGCAATAAAAGAAAAACTCACCATCAGGCTGGTGAAGAATATGTGAGTCGACGTGGGAAAAATGTCCCCAAAAAACAGGTAACCAACAAAAAAGACTGTTAAGCAAACTGCAAATTTAAATATAGTAGTCAAAAAATTTCAATGAATGAACGCAAGGAAATGTTTGACTCATACTATTCTTTAAATCAAGATGAAAAGTATCATTTTATCGGAAATACGACTGAGCGTACATTGACTGCAAGAAAGAAAGAGTATGATGGAAATCCAAAACGGTCATTCTCATTTCGATATTTTCTTAATGTTAGAAATGACAAAATCCAAGTCTGTAAATCCTTTTACTTGGGGACATTAAGTATTTCACAAAAGCCTGTGTATACAGTACATCAAAATAAAGACATGCACACAGGTGTACCAAAACGGGACTAAAGGGGAAGAGGTGAAAACAGCAGACGGATGCTACCAGAAACATCAAAAGACAGTGTACGTGAACACATTAATTCATTTCCGTGTGTGGAGTCGCACTATTGTCGTGCTGCAACTGAAAAAAAATACTTGGAATCTTCATTAAATATAACGAAAATGTACGATTTATATAAAGAATATTGTGAAGAAAAGGGCCTTTTAATTGTGAAACTGTCAATGTATAGGCGTATTTTCCTCACTGAATTCAACTGCGATTTTCATAAGCCAAAAAGAGACAGGTGCGATACCTGCGAAGCTTACAAAGTTGCAAAGGACCATAATTTGGTGTCGGAAGAAATGGAGCAAAAACATATATTGCACGTTCAAGAAAAAATAGACATGCGCCAAGAAAGGGAGAACGACAAGAAGAACCCAGAGATTCCAGTGTTGTCTTTCGACCTGCAAAATGTGATTTCATGTCCGAGGGCAGAGATCAGTTCGTTATTTTTTTTGCGTAAGCTGACTACATACAACTTGACTGCTCACCTCTCTACAACTAAACAAGTATATTGTGCCATCTGGCATGAGGGTATATCTGGAAGGGCAGGTAACGATATCGCCAGCGCAGTAAAGAAAATACTCGAACATGTTGTTGAAGAAAATGAAATAACCGAACTGATTACTTGGAGTGATTCGTGTGTGCCTCAAAACCGAAATTCATTAATCTCAAATGCCATACTTGAATTCTTAAGAGAGCACCCTTTCATAACCAAGGTAACAATGAAGTATTCAGTAGCAGGACATTCATGTATCCAGGAGATCGACAACGCACACAGTACCATCGAAAAGGCCTTGCGGGCTTCCGAATTTTTCTCCCCAATTGGATTCGTTCGAATTTTGAAGGTCGTACACCGGTCCCGACCATACAGAGTTATCCAGTTGAAGGAGAACCGGGACTTCAAGGACTATGGGACCAACTCTAAAGTGTTGAACTACAAACAGATACCTTTCAGCAAGATTGCAACCATAAGTTTTACACAAACTTTGCACAAAGTGGAGTTCAAAATATCACACTCTGAAGATATCCAACACAAAGTTAACCTGAAATACATCAACAAACCCGCAAGAAAGAACTCAATGCCATCAACGAACTCAACGCCAACACAGTCGGTTGCAAAAGTTGTGAAAACCCAACCACTCATTTCTGTTGATATAAAGGACATTAAAAGTATGTTTCGATTCATGCCACCGCAAGACCGGGCATATTATGATGCCATCTTTAAATCGGCGTAAAGATAAAAACAACAATCATTTTCGTAATGCATGTCAGTAAAATTTGTAAAATGCATGCAGTTAAAGTTCATGTGAAGGCGTACAGAATCTCTCTTACAGAAACATTAATTTTACCACGCCTCTTTGATCTATTTTAAATGTATCTGAATGTTCCATACCAAGTAATAAACAGTATTCCTTCTACTATGCCTCTTAATTTTATTATTAAACATGTATTTTAATGTTCCATGACAAGTTAGATGAGAATGAATGAATAAAATTATCAAATTTAAACATGAGATACAAACATTATTATTTTATTAAATTCATGTTTGTAAAACAAGGTTCCATTAGCCATTAAAACCTTGTTAAATTCAGTCTTGCTGAGATTTTAATGTGACATGGTTCTAACTACATTTTGACAGTGTCAAAATAGGGGTTTAGCAATGCAAAACATTTGTTTACTTCTAACCATAACACCATTGAATTATTTTAAGTGAGCAGATAAAATATTTAATCATAATACCTGAAACATTAGTAAACCATAGGTAAAGGAAAGTTTACCATCAATTTTCTCAAAAATCATAAAAATGTTAGTTAGAACCTTGTCATTCTAAGGTAGCGACATGTTAAGCCTTACAGGGACATCCCCCACAACGTATGTGTGTGCCAACACCATGAAAACTTCGAGTCACTTCGCAAGGCCTTGTCTCAAATAATCAATGAGTTTGAGACATCAACAGATGAATACATAAAAAAAAAAGTTTGCGATCCCACAAACGTTTTGTGCAGGGGCGGCTCTACTGTAAGGGCACACGGTCACGTGCCCCACCTATTAATTATTGGTAACCATTAATCGTTATTATAAATAAATTAACCTGGCCAATAATACGTTTCTTAAATACCTACTTATTTTTAATTTATAAAATGTTTTGAAATGTTGAAAATGTTTCTATTACGTTTGTGAAGCCAAATGTTTTAGTTTGAACCCGGCTGGTTCAACCTCGAACCTCGCTGGTTGTTTTTATGGTTATGGATCAATTAGTGCAAAAGTCGAGCTTTATGGACGGGATCGGCTCAATATTACAACGAGGCATGTTAGACTTGAGAATTGTAACACCCCAAGACATGGAGACTATTAGATCACATGTAAAGGATAGAATCAGTAATACATCTGAACTACTACCCGTCTCAGAGATATTGCAATATTATCAAATAAAAGGGGCCTACGTATACAGAGATAATAACCACATTATTGTAACATTTCCCATTCCTGTAGTAGACAAAATGATTGATTACCATGTATACTCAATTGTATCTTTGCCCATATACATATCTGGAGAGTGGTTACAATTACAGGATCAATCCACTATGATGATTGTCAATCAAGATAAGTGGAGGCTATTAATGCGACATGAACAACAGTCGTGTGAGCTGAGTCCTTTAAGAGATTGTAGCACATCTTATTCATGGAATAGGAATTGGAATCAATCCTGTATTCCCTACCTGTACAAATATAAAGACTCAAAGAGTGAACATTGTTTGCTAGAGCAAGTCACTTCAGTCCCATCAAACAATAAAGATAATTATACTTTCATAAAACCGATAGCTCTTAATTCTTGGTTTTTATCTTCCTCTCAACCTCACATAGTAGCAACACAATTTTGCGCGGAAATCCGGAAAAATGTATAAAGAGAAAGTAAACTATACATCATTGTCTTATATAGGGATTTCTGGATCATGTGCAACTATGGTTGGTGATTCACTTTTAGTTGCAAGAAGAACTTCTGTTGGGCACAGTGAATCCTTAGTCGAACATTTCATCCCATTGAACGCTGTCATAGACAATGTGGTTGTCCCGAATATGACACAAAGATTATTATCCAGTATGAACATGAAGAAACTACCCAAGTGGACAGCTAACTACCCAATCACGGGAAAATTGTCGTCAATCCTACAGGACTCCACTGTTAGTATTAATGAAATATTAAAAACATCGGAAACTAGAGACCGAATCTTTAAGGATAGACAAGCTGTGCTCGAGAATGAGATTCCAAAGAGATTTTCCAAATTAGAATCATTATCCACCCGTGTCAATTGGTGGTTATGGGGTCCTCAACTAATTCTAGATGTTGTTGCGATAGTGTTCATTTTAACCAAATTTTGTGCCAGTTCAAATTACTGGGTACGTGGCGCCGGAGTCTTAGGATTTTTCGGTCACACTAGTAATGCGATGGCTATTCGAATACATGACATAGAGCGAATGCTAAATAATGTTCCAATCGCGTCGCACCTGATGGCTGCACCTCCCGCACTACCAAATCCAGACTGATACCCAGCCCTATCACGCGGAGGCTTATATAACGAGCCCCGGTGGTGATCAGTCTGGATCAGTCTGGAGCGAGAGTGCGAGACACCGTCGATATACGGACTCTGAGGTACGTCTCTGTTACAGTAGACCTCATTCCCCCATTGGACTATAATGTAGACGGTGGAAATTGGCTACACCGGGTCACCACCAACGGTTTCGACCTGCCACGACCTAGAGACGCCCCTCATATTTTCCACCGTACAAGCCACTCACCTGTTATGGACGACATAGTTGCTGACCTCCTGGACGGAGGGGTCCTGGAGGAAGGCCCTATAGTAAACGCTTTTAAAATGATACCTGTACCCAAAGCAGGGGGCACTATCCGTCTCATAAACGACTATTCGGAGTGGACTCCCTTCATAGAAGCACCACGTGTTTCATTGCTTGCTGCGAGCCCTGCTTTACGCTCCATACCTTGTAACCATTACGCAGTAAAACTCGATATGAAGAGTGGGTTTTTCCAATTCTCTATAAGTGAACGAACCAGGCACTTCCACGGCGTATATTACCGTGGGCGGAAATTACGGCTCACCCGCTTGCCAATGGGGCATGCCTTGTCACCCTACCTAATGCAACGATTTAGCGAAACAATAGCCCGCGAAATCCAACGCCGATTCTACGTGGTAATGATCGTCTACCTGGATGACTGGCTTATCCACAGTGCGAATCGACAAAACCTGATTCGGGCTACACAGTGGGTGCGAGCGCAGGGAATCACCCTTAGTGCCAAGTCCATCGAAACTCCTCGAGCTGCCCTGCAATATTTAGGCCTCCGCCTGAACATACCAGCTGGTACTTTACAAGCCACAGAGGGCGCGGTCACTAAACTTCGCGAATGGGCCGCTCACATCCCCGATGGTAGTGACAAGGATCTCGAGAGGATAATTGGATACGTATCCTGGATGTCGGACAACTTGCGGTGGCCACTATTCATTTGCAGACGCATCCAGGAACGCAATTCGGACTACTTACTAGAACTCCTAGACAATGGAAACCCATCCGCCCCTCGCCCAATGCGACGGTCACCTGCCGTCGTACGCATATACTCCGACGCCACGCCCCACTCGGTGGCCGTGGTAAACCCAGACACACAAGAGGCCAACGCTACCTACGTCAACACTTACATGGAAATCAACTTAGCGGAAATGATTGCGGCCCTCTGGGGAGTCAAATGGGCGTGTGAAGAGGCCCTCATGCCCGTCCACGTGAACATCCATTCCGACAACACGGCCGTCACGTGGAGTATGCCAAAAGGGAAGGGAAAAATATTCGACCACCAGGCGGCACGACGCCTCATGTGGCACATATTTCGAGAGTACCCAGACTGAACCTGGGATACCACATGGGTGCCGACAACCAGAAACCTAGCTGATCGACCGTCCCGTCAGGTTTTGGATAATATTCACCGAACAACTCAAGCAGAGGGCAACATTACCCAAGACATTGATCGCATTGTACCTTTGTAAATTCTAAAATGTAAACCATTGTACATAATCCTGAAAAACCATGTAATGTAACAAATAAAGCCTGCGGGCCGTATCCCTGGCGCAGGCCTTTCGGCTGTACCCGCTTCCACCAACGCCAGGCTACTTAAGCCCGCGTACCGGTGGGGGCGGGGTCAGTTGAATGCCGGAGCCAAAGGATACACAACAACAG
Organism: Isoperla grammatica; assembly: GCA_945910005.1. Taxonomy (NCBI): domain Eukaryota; kingdom Metazoa; phylum Arthropoda; class Insecta; order Plecoptera; family Perlodidae; genus Isoperla; species Isoperla grammatica. Next base: position 9,142,257 of record OX246749.1, read on the forward strand.
CTCGCTGTTGTTCCAGATCCAGACTGACTGGTTGTTGTGGCTGCACCTCCCGCACTACCAAATCCAGACTGATACCCAGCCCTATCACGCAGAGGCTTATATAACGAGCCCCGGTGGTGTGGCTGCACCTCCCGCACTACCAAATCCAGACTGATACCCAGCCCTATCACGCGGAGGCTTATATAACGAGCCCCGGTGGTGATCAGTCTGGATCAGTCTGGAGCGAGAGTGCGAGACACCGTCGATATACGGACTCTGAGGTACGTCTCTGTTACAGTAGACCTCATTCCCCCATTGGACTATAATGTAGACGGTGGAAATTGGCTACACCGGGTCACCACCAACGGTTTCGACCTGCCACGACCTAGAGACGCCCCTCATATTTTCCACCGTACAAGCCACTCACCTGTTATGGACGACATAGTTGCTGACCTCCTGGACGGAGGGGTCCTGGAGGAAGGCCCTATAGTAAACGCTTTTAAAATGATACCTGTACCCAAAGCAGGGGGCACTATCCGTCTCATAAACGACTATTCGGAGTGGACTCCCTTCATAGAAGCACCACGTGTTTCATTGCTTGCTGCGAGCCCTGCTTTACGCTCCATACCTTGTAACCATTACGCAGTAAAACTCGATATGAAGAGTGGGTTTTTCCAATTCTCTATAAGTGAACGAACCAGGCACTTCCACGGCGTATATTACCGTGGGCGGAAATTACGGCTCACCCGCTTGCCAATGGGGCATGCCTTGTCACCCTACCTAATGCAACGATTTAGCGAAACAATAGCCCGCGAAATCCAACGCCGATTCTACGTGGTAATGATCGTCTACCTGGATGACTGGCTTATCCACAGTGCGAATCGACAAAACCTGATTCGGGCTACACAGTGGGTGCGAGCGCAGGGAATCACCCTTAGTGCCAAGTCCATCGAAACTCCTCGAACTGCCCTGCAATATTTAGGCCTCCGCCTGAACATACCAGCTGGTACTTTACAAGCCACAGAGGGCGCGGTCACTAAACTTCGCGAATGGGCCGCTCACATCCCCGATGGTAGTGACAAGGATCTCGAGAGGATAATTGGATACGTATCCTGGATGTCGGACAACTTGCGGTGGCCACTATTCATTTGCAGACGCATCCAGGAACGCAATTCGGACTACTTACTAGAACTCCTAGACAATGGAAACCCATCCGCCCCTCGCCCAATGCGACGGTCACCTGCCGTCGTACGCATATACTCCGACGCCACGCCCCACTCGGTGGCCGTGGTAAACCCAGACACACAAGAGGCCAACGCTACCTACGTCAACACTTACATGGAAATCAACTTAGCGGAAATGATTGCGGCCCTCTGGGGAGTCAAATGGGCGTGTGAAGAGGCCCTCATGCCCGTCCACGTGAACATCCATTCCGACAACACGGCCGTCACGTGGAGTATGCCAAAAGGGAAGGGAAAAATATTCGACCACCAGGCGGCACGACGCCTCATGTGGCACATATTTCGAGAGTACCCAGACTGAACCTGGGATACCACATGGGTGCCGACAACCAGAAACCTAGCTGATCGACCGTCCCGTCAGGTTTTGGATAATATTCACCGAACAACTCAAGCAGAGGGCAACATTACCCAAGACATTGATCGCATTGTACCTTTGTAAATTCTAAAATGTAAACCATTGTACATAATCCTGAAAAACCATGTAATGTAACAAATAAAGCCTGCGGGCCGTATCCCTGGCGCTGGCCTTTCGGCTGTACCCGCTTCCACCAACGCCAGGCTACTTAAGCCCGCGTACCGGTGGGGGCGGGGTCAGTTGAATGCCGGAGCCAAAGGATACACAACAACAGCTCGCTGTTGTTCCAGATCCAGACTGACTGGTTGTTGTGGCTGCACCTCCCGCACTACCAAATCCAGACTGATACCCAGCCCTATCACGCAGAGGCTTATATAACGAGCCCCGGTGGTGTGGCTGCACCTCCCGCACTACCAAATCCAGACTGATACCCAGCCCTATCACGCGGAGGCTTATATAACGAGCCCCGGTGGTAAGGAGGGTACCGTCGATAGACTTGGGGCGAGAGATGCAGCCGGAGCATAGTGCTCTTTATTTATCAAAATTACAGAGAATACAGGGTATTGCTTTACATGTGCCGCGTAGGACACCTAATAAGTGTAAAGTAGACCTAAGGGAGAAGCCGGTTTATACAGGGTTGGCAACTCCAGGCGCCCGGGAGGGCGCCTCCTGGCGCACAAACAAGCGCTACTGGGAGGGATGAACTTTAACGTTAGCGGTTTGACTGACCCGCACCACGTCCCCGACCTCTTTGGCCTTTTCCTCCCCCCGTGTTGGCTGTCTTGTTTGGCTGCTGGGTAGATCTTGAGTTGTCGCTCCTTTGGTAGCGGGATTCCTGGCGATATCTTGGCGTCGGGACGAACCCCTGTGGAAGAAAAGCTGACGCCGCCGCTGCAGGGGTTGATCCAAAAGCCTGGAGCGCTACGTCCCATCCGTTGGTTACCGCGATGAGAAGCAGGTTAGCCCGGTTGATTGTGTAGTTTTTGAGAGGTTGAGGCATCGCTGGATACAGGGATGCTAGACCGAGCACGGTGGTGACGTCATGGTAATCACGACCGGATTGGACCATGCCAAGGCGAGCTGTAGCTAATTGTTGAAATAGAGCTTTTACCTTGGCTTCGTTGTACCCCAGTGCAGGTGTAGCGATGTCCGGGAATAAGGAATCGTATGTCCAGGTTGCTTCTACTTGCGGGAAGACGGCTGCTGGGGGCGTGTCTTCCAGTTGTTTCGCCCGGTGCTGGAGGAGGACTGCTATGGCTTGTTGAGTTTCCTCTGACATGAGTGCTGGTGCTGGGTTTGCGTGCGACATGGCTGGTTCCGGGGAAGATTGAGGTGTATCCGGTTGGTTGGCTCTGCGTCGAGTAGTATTTGGCGAAGGTGAGGATGAAAACACTGAACTTTCGTCACTACTTCTTGCGTGACTGCACTTTCCTGTGCCAAATCCCCAGATTGCAGTATTTACTGCTGTCATCTGGTTCGGCAAAGACGCTTGTACATCATTCGCCATAGTGGCTGACGACATTAGCCATGACAGGTATTGTGTCGATGTGTTCATTCGGAAGATTCTGGATGAACATCAGAAAATAAACGGTCATGATATGCAAACCCTTCAGGTATTTTCCGACGGATGTGCGGCTCAATTTAAATCCCGATTTAACTTTATCAACACCACCATTTTAAAACAGGATTATAAGTTAAAGGGGTTAAACTGGTCATATTTTGAAACTTCCCATGGCAAAGGGGCTGTCGATGGGATAGGGGCAGTTGTAAAAAGGCATGCGTGGAACACAGTTCGGTCCCAAAAGGCCGTTATTCGAGATGCAGAGACATTTGCTCAGGTTTGTGAACCTTTAAAAATCAAAGTCATCCTTGTTCCAATTGCCGACATAAACTTAGCCCGTGCTAAGCTCGACTCAGTCTGGGAAGGTGCCAAATCTGTGAAAGGCACACTGAAGATTCACCATTTCCAGGCTGTGTCTCCGTATGTCATATCTTGGCGATTGTATCCTCAGCAATCAACGGTGGAAGTGGCCAATCTGCGGGATATCTCCGAGTCAACGGATCTAGAAGATAATGAGGAGAGTGACGAGATATCGCTTCATGATGTGGGCACTACAGATGAATGCAGCCAGTCCTTAACACCAGCGGTAGGCCAATGGGTGGCTGTCATCTATGATGATCAGTGGGTACCAGGGACCATTCATGACATTCCAGACAATGAAAATGTGAAGGTGAAATTCATGAAGGTGATTGGGCCTAACAGGTTTATGTGGCCAGCCATCGATGACTTTGATACTATCGCTTATAAATCTGTATTGTCGGTGATGAAGGTCACTCCTGAACTAAAAACTTACTCTGGTCGAGGAGCCATATACTTTGTGCCACCGCAGGAATTCGAGAGAATTCTTGACCTGTACCTCAACTATGCAGAGTAAACAAGTCGCTGCCCTGACCCTTACCCACCAACTGTCCCACTTTAGATTTGTCCTCCCACTTGGTATTGCTTGGCATTGCATGCTTGACAATCCGTCACAAGAGTAACGGTCACAAGAGTAACCACTTTTTTACCAGTAACCCTGTTTTTTATCCATCTCTTTGTATACCTATATATTAAATATTTTTGTACACTGTTCTTAAGACACAGTTCAATATAAAAAATGTTTTAATGCTACATTGTAATTTGAAGAAGAGAATTTTGATGTATGTTTTGTAGTGTAATTCAACTGTATTTTTTTGGTCACAAGACATAACACTGTTTCAAGTGGATTTTATGTTACTAAAATGATGACCTAAGTCTTAAGTGTTTGAATATAACTAATAAACATTATGTTTTCTTTTTAATGCAAAAGTGTTTACTTTCATTAATCTAATATTCCTCTAAGCCTGAAAGTTTTAGTGTAGTAAACCGTGTCACAATGTCACAAGAGTAACACTGGACATACCCTAAACTACTTGAAAATCCTTGGAAAATGAACATTGTGGATATTCAAGAGCCGATTCAACTGGGATTCAATCGCCGAGATCTGCAAAAGAACCTCGTTGACCTTCAAAGTGATACAGAATTAAAAGACGTGTTGGAAGGTAAGAAACTGGTCGGAGACATCCCCTCGTTCTGGTCTTTGTTTCACTGCCTTGAGACCAGCTGCTCAATTTCTCCTCACTCCTGTTTTCTTCTACTTATTTATGCCAAACTTCATTTTCAAAAATGAAATACATAAAAAAAATTAGCATTGATCTCGTCTAACTATCAAACTATCAACACGTTGGCAACCTGATGCGGATTGTCATCTCCGAGAAGAAAGCAGATATTAACAGCATACTTGCCTCCAAGACACAGTGTTATCGTTCAACGTCTGCCAAGTAATATGCCAGGTAAACAACCAATCACTATTACAACAGCTTATACTCAAAATAAATATTCCAATTGCAGTAATTGATTGATTGATTAATGGGGCTTAACGTCTCATATTTATGCAACTATGGCTAATCGAGATGATGAGCGGGTGATAATGAAGATGAAGAATAAAGTCACATCCGAATCAGATCCATTGTACGTCGCGTGGGTCGTCATACGGGAGTCCAGCAAGGGAGGGCAGGGCCAAGTGGGGGGGAAATATTCAGTAGGACAGTGGGGGGGAAAGGGACAGGGTCTCCTTCTGTCGCCTTTTACGACTAGCAGAGTCACTCTGGGCCTAATCTACCCCGGGCCGAGACGGGTAAATTGCAGTAATTTAATAACAATAAATGTGTTGTTTAATAAGCCTGCACTATATATAAAATACGGGTAATTAATTATACCTCAATAACTGCCACTTTTTTCCCCTCCCCTGAATAATGCGGCCCAGCTTTACTTGGATTATTTGAAAAGTGGCCCTCCACGAAAAAAGTTTGAGTACCACTGCTGTATAGAAACGTGCAGCTGAATTTAAATACGAAGGGTTTTACGCTTCAGCAAAAGTATTATTCAGCAAATGGTGTAATTGTCGTGTGGATCACGAAAGAAGAGATACACTTGTGAAGCACTGTGAAAGTAGCCGGCATTAAAAGAAACGTGTGACAGACCAGCCAGTAGGCCTAGGGTCAGCGTCAACATCAACGAGCTCGACTTACAGACAAATTTCTTTGGAAGAAACTATTTCCAATGCAAACAAAATTAAAATTGATTGCGAGAAGTTCATTACTGAAACCCCAGACGCGTTCTTGAGCGCAAATATACCGCCGGAAAAATGGGATAACCCACATATACGATCGTGGTTGGAAAATCATGTACAAGGCGGTGGCAATCTCCCATCTGCAAATAGTCTCCGCCGTAAATACGTCCAGATAATCGAGAATGATTGATTGATTAATGGGGCTTAACGTCTCATATTTATACAACGATGGCTAATCGAGACGATGAGCAGGTGATATATGAAGATGAAATATGGGGCTGTTTGGAGGAAAAGGGCAAGTAGGAGGGAGCGTGAGGAAAGGTGAAAGGGGAGGAAAGGGAATTGGGGTGTGGACTGCACTTCGTCTGACTTCTCCTCCGCGACCAGTCCGGCTAGGGTGGCCCTACCAGAAGCATACGCTTCCGCCGGCATAGCTCTCGGGATCAACAAGGCACGCAAACCTGCCCACCACGATAAGGTAGCAGTCCCTGGGCAGGCGATAATCGGGAAAAATAGAGAAAATGCTATCAAAGAAAGTTTAGAAGGAAGGGATTTTGTATTGTTGTCGGACGAAACTACTTATTAAGGTGGACGGTGTGTACAATATTTTTGCAAAAACATTAGATCCTGCAGCAAGTCAATCTTTCAACTTGCTTGAGTCTGTTGTGCTAGACTCGGCTGATTCTGCAACGTGTGCAAAGGCTGTTTTCGACACTCTAGCCCGCTATGAACTAGATTATGTTAATGTAATTGGTTTTGCATCTGACAGTGCAAGATATATGACCAAATGCTTCAGAGTAGTGAATGGATTAATTGAAGAGTTGGTGCGCATTCAATGCTGGGCCCACAAGGTGCATTTGCACCACACGCTGGAATTCCACACATGATATGATGGCGAGTGTCTTGAAGCATCGCAATTCAATTGAAACCTACCTCGCAAACAACTCGAAAACGGAATTTTTTTTTATTCATTCTAATGAAAATACAAAAATCAAAGACCTCGTGGAACTTTAACAGCCGTTTAAAGGAGTTACTGAAGTGTTGGGGGGGGGGGGGGGGGAGAAATACGCGACCGCTTCCGTGGCAGGCAGACTATTAAAAGTCTCATGAACTGTCTCGAACCGAAACTGGTAGACTCTGCATTTATTAAAGTTATAAAAAATGCGATCTTGTGTGATTTGAAAAACAGGCAAAATGTTGTGGGACGTATACTGCCTAAAGCCTCAGCTCTCGATCCTCGATAAATGGAACTCAAGTTTTTGAGCCCGGACTACAGGGCTGTTATTTGGCGAGAGCTCGTGGCCGAAATTGTTGTGGGCCCAGAAGAAGCAGTTACTTTAAGGCCTATGTCGGCCAGCCCCACGCCAGCCGAGGCAGAAAGGGCCGATACACCCGACAATATAATGAACGAGCCTCCTCAGAAGAAAATTAGGTCCCTTCTGGCCGACAGCGATGACGAGGATGCCCCTGCAGAACCACAACAGCCATCTGCAGTTTTACAACTGCAAGCCTACAGGTCAATGACAAAAGTTCCAAAGGATCAAGACCCCCTTGAGTGGTGGAAGAAGAACAGTGGAAAATATCCAGCAGTTGCTCAAGTCGCGAAGAAGTACCTCTGTGTTGTGGCCACAAGCGTTCCTTGCGAGCGCCGCTTCAGTGAAGCTGGGGAAGTAATTTCAAAAAAACGCTCCAGGCTATCACCAGACCGAGTTAACAACCTGCTGTTTTTGAACTCACATTTGAAAGAAGCTAAGAAATCGACGCCTTTCATGGTAAGTTTGTTTTGTTAAATATAAATAAAAAATAAAATTTTTATTATATTGATTTCTTATTATTTTCACTTAAAAAACTGAAAAGCATTTACATAAACTGTTTTCTCTTCCAGGACGGTACCTTTGACTTTCAAGACAGTTCAAATAAGAAGACAAGATTTAGCTAAAGTCTAAACTATTGTTCTGATACGTATATGTTGCCCTTTAATATTATTTTATATTTAACAGTAGGCCTACATGGAATTGGAATCATTATATTTTGTTACAGTTTGTAACATTTTGTAATTTTGTAAATTACGGTACTGTACTAACTACTTATGTGTTGTTGCCTACATAATGCCAAGTGTATAAGTGCATCTCATTCTCACATTCTCATTTCTCAACACAGTATTGAGTTTCAACAAGATATTAAATTGATACAAATACTAACAAAATACGACTTTTCAGTTCTGCAGGATGATATTGTGCATACATTGAAAGCACTGTCGGGAGGCGGGGCCATAGCAACACAAGCTGCAGCTGTAAGGAATGCTCCCATTTGTTTCATTGTTGTTGAGGCATTGTTGTTAGTGGTGGGTCTGGTTGCTTTATCAGTACTTGACAATAGATTGAGTGTTAGATATCACAACAATATTGCTTCCTGTTCCTTGTGTATTCTCAATTGTTGGCTGTCAAAATGAGCTTTGTTGTGACATCACTCAAACATCTTTCAGTGTCCACTATGTAAGTGGTGGTGGGAGTGGGGTTTTTTTTTGGAAGCGACTGTACGCGAGCCATCTACCCATTCCTTATCACGGGCTGGCGCCGGCTGTCAGCTCATCACCCAGGACTGAGTCAGACTCCAAGCCCGCGCTCGGCTTGTAGGCCAATGATGCGACCAGTCACTGTGAAGTCGTCAACTCGTCGTTGATGATAATGGCGGCCCGGACCATAAAAACGTTTAAGCCTAAAATACAAAAAGGCTCGCTACATGACTAACCTACTGCAGAAAATATTTCGATATCGCGATATCGACATTTCTTTAAATATCGATATCGCGATACGATATCGGTAAAATGGCGCCGATATCGATTTAAAAAAAATATCGTTAAACACCACTAATTAGTTATAATACCGGTAGTATGGTATGATAAACACAGGCCCACAATGAACTACAACCGGGGTTTATATGGTTATTAGTGACATATTTCGGAGTCTCTTACTTCTTCCTCGAGCATTGTCCTTGTCTGACTGGCGCCGGTCAGCCATAGACAGTCGTAAGAGGCGACTAAAGGAGACCCGTCTCGGTCGGGGGTTGAAGTGGCCCAGAGTGACTCTGCTAGTCGTAAGAGGGGACTAAAGGAGACCCGTCTCGGCCCGGGGTAGAAGTGGCCCAGAGTGACTCTGCTAGTCGTAAGAGGCGACTAAAGGAGACCCGTCTTGGCCCGGGGTTGAAGTGGCCCAGAGTGACTCTGCTAGTCGTAAGAGGCGACTAAAGGAGACCCGTCTCGGCCCGGGGTAGAAGTGGCCCAGAGTGACTCTGCTAGTCGTAAGAGGCGACTAAAGGAGACCCGTCTTGGCCCGGGGTTGAAGTGGCCCAGAGTGACTCTGCTAGTCGTAAGAAGCAACTAAAGGAGACCCGTCTCGGCCCGGGGTGCAAGTGGCCCAGAGTGACTCTGCTAGTCGTAAGAGGCGACTAAAGGAGACCCGTCTTGGCCCGGGGTTGAAGTGGCCCAGAGTGACTCTGCTAGTCGTAACAGGCGACGAAAGGAGACCCGTCTCGGCCCAGGGTGGAAGTGGCCCAGAGTGACTCTGCTAGTCGTAACAGGCGACCAAAGGAGACCCGTCTCGGCCCGGGGTAGAAGTGGCCCAGAGTGACTCTGCTAGTCGTAAGAGGCGACTAAAGGAGACCCGTCTCGGCCCGGGGTAGAAGTGGCCCAGAGTGACTCTGCTAGTCGTAAGAGGCGACTAAAGGAGACCCTTCTCGGCCCAGGGTAGAAGTGGCTCAGAGTGACTCTGCTATTCGTAAGAGGCGACTAAAGGAGACCCTTCTCGGCCCGGGGTAGAAGTGGCTCAGAGTGACTCTGCTAGTCGTAAGAGGCGACTAAAGGAGACCCGTCTCGGCCCGGGGTTGAAGTGGCCCAGAGTGACTCTGCTAGTCGTAAGAGGGGGTCCCTGTTAGCTGATATTCAAAAATAGCTGAACTTTCTGGCAGGAAAGTATGAACTACTTGAACTAAACAAATCTCTCCATGCGAGGATTGCATCTCTTCAAGGGGAGGTAAAGAGTTGCCAAATTGAGAACAAGCAACTAAAAGAAGATAACGCCTACCTACAAGATAAAGTTAACCACCAAATGAAAATCCATATGCGATTGTGGAGGCCATAGGGAACGCCCTCGGAATTCAACTGAAACCCGACGGCGATGTGGAATACAGTCACCGTGCCTACCAACCACGTATTCATGGAGGACCGCAGAGACCACCAACTATTCAGGTGAAACTATTCTCCCGACGATGCAAGCACCTGGTCTTCCAAAGGATGAGACAACACCAAGGGTTGAAGTTAACTGACATCCGCTTTGAGGGAAACAACCGCATCTATATTAACGAACATCTGACCCAGAAAAATAAACAACTCTTTTGGCTAGCTAGGAATGTAAAGCAATACAATTATAAATTTGTCTGGGTTGAAAACGGGCGAATCTTCATCCGTAAGGATGAGCAGTCGCCAGTCATATTAGTGAGCAACCCGAGCAACATTCCAGTAGGCATGCAAGATGCTCATAGCTAGACCTAGGCCAAATTGACAGTAACTATATAAGTTTATAATATAGCCACCTGCCCTTCATAAATGGCTTATAATATTTATAGCAGTCACACACAGACTTTTAGACCAAGCATTAAAAACAAAATATTCTTAAGTAACAAAGAAATAACTGCAGCTTTCAGACCTAATAATTTATCGACACTGAAATGCTTGCATCTCTATGTTCAGGGTAAATGTGCCAACTTTGACCAATTAACCATCTTTCTTAAAGGACATTGATATAAGGTTTGCGGTCGTTTCCCTCAAAGCCAATGTCAGTTAACTTCAACCCTTGGCGTTGTCTCATCCTTTGGAAGACCAGGTGCTTGCATCGTCGGGAGAATAGTTTCGCCTGAATAGTTGGTGGTCCCTGCGGTCCTCCATGAATACGTTTAAACTAGTATACTACAAATAATATCAAGTATGGATACATGTTAATGTTTATCTTTGTCTACTATGTTAACCTAGTCCACGTAAAAGAGATGCTCCATACACACACAAGTCGCCTTATGTGGTGGAGGATCTCTAAAAATATATATCTTAGTATTTGATATAATGTATTAATGTGGAAATAAATAAATTGAAATTGAAAAATTGAATTGAACCTAGATTATATATAATCACTTTGAGAGAAACGCAACGAAGTACAAATAACCCATACTACATACCAGGATTTAACCAATATTTTATTCCCTGTAGAAGCTCCACATATGACGGCCTAATGATATCCACAAAAAATCAACTTAAAAATGTGACTATACAGATTTTCGAACCTTTTCACCTGGTAAATGGAGCAATCATAGATAAAGTCCTAAACAAAGAAACGATTAAAATTCTAGCCTTGTATAGATCTCCTTCAACCAGCATTAAGCTGTTCAATGATGAATTAGAAACACTTCTACAGAAACTGCATAATGCCAGACACCAAATAATAACAGGTGATATTAATGTTAATATTCTTAATGACCTGACATAATGACCTGGCAAGATGGCTGCCTATGATGGTAAAGTGCATCAAGTGAAGGAACCTAAAATTAAGAAAAGAGCAGTGAAGTGTTGGGGATGTGAGAAAGGGGTTAATGCTGGAGTGCAGTGTACATCATGTGACATTTGGGCCCATTTTAAATGTGCGGGACTCAATGGAAATGAGTACAGAAGAAAGAAGAGAAGTGATTGGTGGTGTGGGTGTAGAAGTGGGGTTAGGAGTCCAGAAAGAGATGCAGGCCTAGGCCCAGCAAAGTGTAAGGGTAACAACAGTGACATACCGGCAGGGGTAGGCCTAACTGTAAATGGTACAAAGACTGAGAGTAAGAAGAAAAGTATAGGGAAACCATGGAAGAGGAGAAGAATACCAAGGTATCGTGGTATCACAAAACGATTAAGTGTGGCCCTGGCGACAGTTAAGAAGATGAGTCAAGATATTGATGACCTGAAGGAAAAGGTATCAATATGGGAAAATGAACAGGTAGGCACGTTAGAGTGCAAGCCAGACTATGAAATAGAAGTAGGCCTAGCCCAGGGTTTAGTGGACTGCCGAAATACTAGCCCTAGGGCATATTACGTAGTAGACTCGGGTATAGGACCAATAGAACTAGGCCTAGACCTGGATCAAGACTTGATAGGGCTAGGCTTGGGCCTAATATAGGAAGACCATGGCCCAAAAGTGGACAGGGAACAGAAGGAGGATGAAGAAAAAGGCGGAAATTGGACTATTGATATGGTTAAGGAAATGAAAAGTATGAAGGGAGACATCAGAATGTTGGAAAACAAAGACGAAAAAAGAGAGAAAGAGTTATATGATGCACTAGCAGATCGTTTCATATGGGAAATGGAAACGGAGGTAACAATAAATAGCTTAAAAAGTAAACTCCAGTACTTTATGGAGCAAAAGCTGAAAGAAGGTCGCCAGGAAATAAAGCCAGTAAGCGTAGGCCAATGTAAAGAAGGCAACAACCATGGACAGCTGGACATGGAACAAGACACGAGATTGAATGGAAGAAGTGAAACTAGGTTTAGGCCTTATGAGGAAAAAGGGAAAGAAGTATGCCTACTAAAAGCTACACCTAGGGATACACAGCAAACGCACCACGTAAGTCAAGGTAGGCCTAGGCCCAGTAACATTCAGGGTCGAAGCTGGCCTACAGAACAGAGACGTATGCCTGTTCCCGATAAGACAAACATAAGAAATGTAAGAGAGGAATGGAAAGCAAACCACGAGAGAGGGGGGAAAATGGGGGCCAGAGTTTGGATGCCGCAAGTTAAAAGGAGCCAAGAAGAAAGTCATTATCAATGGCCAGTAAGGAACAGAAGATGGAGTCGAGACAATCAGTTAGAAATAACTGGAGAAGAAAAGCGTCAGGAAGCACAAACAGAAGACGGAAAAGCAAACACGACCCCTCTGGTAAGGAACGAAAGATGGAGCCAAAACAATCAGATAGAAATAACTGAAGAAGAAAAGTGCCAGGAAGCACACAACGAACACAAAGAAGCAGAGAAGACCCCTACAAAAGAAATCCGGCAGTGTATGCTCACACAGCCTACACACAACTTGATGGCCCAAGGTAGGCCTAGAGGAAAGGTAGTACGTGTACCAACACAGCAGGTTTTTCAGACCCGATACGTGTGAGCAAAAAGAAGGTAACAGGCACAGATACAACAAGGGACCCAAGGCCCGCTCGTAAAACAAAGAGGCGTAACAAGACAATGCTAATAGGCACACTTAATATAATGACTCTTATTTATTTAATTTTTTATTTATTTTGCCTTGTTTCTTTAGCAAAATTACATTGTTTGAAACACATCTTTTTTTATTAAGACTAAGGCTTACGTTATATAGGTTAACACATAAAAAAAAACAAAAAAAACATGAGATATTACATAGGCCTAATATAAATAGGAATCGACAGTTATGCCAAGACAGAAGAAATCGTAGATATAAGTCTTCATGCAACCACCACTAACTAGGCCTAGTCTATATCAACCACTAATTAGGCCTAGGCCCTAGACTAGGGTTGCTAGTGGCATTGTTTTATGTCATGCAAGTCTAGGCCCTCCCTAGTAGCCTAGTTATTTAGTACTTCAGTAGTCAAGGCTTCTGCCTTAGATCAAGGCTAAAGTTGGTATGCCCAAGTATTTGGTACTTATTTACTACAAGGCACCCTCAATTAAGACCCTTCGATTTAGTTTCAGACCTGTCGAGTTTAATATACCCATGGATGAAGAGGCGGCCAATCCTCCAATTACAGAACCAAGAAAGCCAATAGAGTACTTCACACGCTACTTAGGCGATGATTTTTTTGAGGAAATGCGTTGAGCACTAATCTAAGAGGCGTTGTACTGTACGGAAAATCATTCGATACAACTGTTAGGGAAATTCGGACATTTGTTGGCATCAGCATGCAAGAACCAAACTGCGATGTAAAAAATCAAAATTACGACAATAGAAAAGACTCGACGGAAAACTCGCGTTGCGTAGGCCTAAACGTTTTACGAGAAGACGAAACCACGCCAAGACCCAGACAATGGGAGGCAGGAAGCAAGGACTCGATCATACTACAGGAACTGCAACGAAAGTACGAGGTAATGGAGAGAGAAATAACTAAACTTAAAACAGAAAATGAGAAACTACAAATAGCATTATCCGAGGCCGTAAACATATTCAAAGGGGAAAGGCCTAACATTAACCTAAAAACCACATGTGAAATAAAAATCCCGTTGAATAGGCCTAGGCCTAAAGAAAACGACGTCCATCAATATAACGAACGAGGGCCGCGTCCGACTGTAGAGGTAGTTCCCACCCTACACCAACAGAGGGCAGCACAAGCTAAGATCGTAATTTATGCTGACAGCCATGGGCGCGAGCTTAGAAAATACTTAACAAAAATTGACGACACCACAGAGATTACAAGCACATTCAAGCCAAATGCCCCATTTGAGGAAATAGTAAACCTACAAAGCATCCAGTCATTATCGCCGTCAGACAATCTCATAATTATCGGAGGGACAAACAACTTTGAAAATAAATCAACTGAAAATATAATGCAAACTATGAAGAAACTGACAGAAATGCACTCAAAACCTAAGATCATCATCACCTCAATACCCCTCAGATTTGATCAGGAAGGTATGAAATGGAACACAGATATCCAACAAATAAACATTCTCATTCAAGAAGTGATTAAAAAAGGACCAAACAAAAACATAACATTCCTAAACATCGGGAAAATAGAAGCAACAAAATACACAAACCATGGCCTACACTTAAACAAGCAAGGCAAACTCGAACTCTGCCAAGAAATAATAAAAGCAATCAAGCAGCTAGATCCAGGCCTAGAAGTACATGACAAATCAATTGATCCAAAACTCAAGATATCTAAACCAAGCCCAAACATAAACTTACTACCACTAGCAATAAACGGAGAACAAGAAAACAACCAGTGACTTAAGCCAAATTCAAACATAGCCCTACCTTCCCTTGTCAAAGGCTTGTCAAACATACGAGACTCCATAATACAATGGACTACAGAAACACAAAACATCATGGACATGGAACTACCCTACAAACATTGAATATCCTGAGGATGTACTCATCTCTACCTTTCAGGCACTATAGAGGTACCCCTTCCCCAGTAAAGCCCGAGTACTACCCAAATGGTAAATTACCCTCGAGGTACCTTTCAGGCAGAGTCAGGGATGATCATTTTTAATTTATTCATTGAAAATGCACCTTATGGCCACAATAGAAGCAGGGTTACCCTGAGTTTACCTGTAGGTTGCCCAAAAAGGAGATTACCCTCATACTACCTTTTTGGGGCCAGCCCGGGAGGAAACTTATAAAATTAGTCAACTGACTACTTTTAGTTCATTAACATTGCTTTAAATAGAAAATACTATTGCGATTGATACTATACACTTGTAACTATTAATAGTATTTTCGTTTATCTAAAAATTATTTTAATATTTTCTCCTTTGTAAGCCAATTGGCTATATAGTCGTTAATTTGACCGATTTCCGAGTGAGTGGAGTGCAAGTGCAAGCCTGCAAGAAAAGTTAAACCACGTGCAAATACAACCTGGAAGCATTGGGTTTGCTGCAAGAAGCATTGTTTTCATAAGCATCGTTTTTATAATTTACAATTAATATTGATTCATCAAAAGGTAAGTTTTTTATTAAAGCGTCTATAGGGTTAACCCTAGATGTTGCCTAGGCCTAGCCTAGACCAACGTACAGCGACCCTAAGCCCTATACTGAATGCCTAGGCCTACACGAGCGCTGTGGCCTAGGCCCTAGGTGAGTGTAGGCCTAGGGCCTAGTATTAATAACAAAAAATTGTAACCATAAAAATTGCAGACTAGGCCTAGGCCTTGGCTATCTTTCCCGATCGGCGACTGCTAAAAATGTAATTTGAGGTTAGGTTGCCTCGTGAGCCTAGGGCCTAGACCCCAGGGCTTTCCTAGCTAGGCCTAATTAGACTTAATTAAGTCTAATTAGGCGTAGGCCTAGGCCTAGGCTAGGGCCTAGCCAGTCCTTTGATAACTCACGATGTATAGGCCCTAGGCCTAGGTAACAATAGACCCAAGGTCCTACCAAAACTCGTTAGGCTAGGCATAGGCATAGGAGAAGTGGACAAATTGGCTAGCTGGAATGTAATTTTGCAGTCTTGGGGACATTAACTTTTGAAAGCCAATGTAACAGCTAATGCCAACGTACGTTAAAAACTTGCCAGCTAATGGTAGCCTAGGCCTAGGCCTAGGCTACCTAGAACTCAAATAGGCTCTACCGTTTCCGGGGCCTCGTTATTGTGCAGGCTGATGCCCTAGACCTATGAAGCAACCTCGGAAGGTCACATTCACATCACTGTATAGCCTATAGGCCTAGCTAACATATGTTATATTAATTATGGGCCTATTTATAATAATAAATAGACGTGCACTAGTCCTGCTGCCATAAAAGCATTGATATAAAATTATTAAAAAGAAGAAATTTAAATTTCTGTTGGTCTTGGTCCACGGCTAGTCCCAGTGAGCCTGGGCCTAGTGGGACTAGGTCTAAGCCTACATCTAAAAGTCGAGCAACCCTGTATCGTTTGGCAAACAAGAATGTGGAGCTATTTTATAATAGACCTACGGCCATAGGGCTTGATGTAGGCTTTCAACCACCAAGTTGTCCTGAATCACAACCCAACGATGGTAGGACTAGTCCTCGACCCGCTAGCCCTATGGCATTGGATGTGGACAGTGACAGCAGTTTTAATGAGCCACTTTCTGATTCTGATGAAGAGCCATATTCAGATAATTTGCCTATAAACCAAAGAGAGGCCCCAGCTGTAAATAATGACACACCGGAAAACTTAACCAACGAAATTTGTTTGTGGGCTCAAACTAATGGTGTGACTCAAACAGCAACTACGCAGCTCATGAAAATTTTAAAAAATCATTCATGTTTTTCAGCCATAAAAGTAGATGCTAGAACCGTGAGAAAAACTCCCTTGACTAACAATATTCGGGAGATGCCACCAGGCCATTATTGTCATCTAGGCATGGCCGATGGAATAATCAAAACTTTATCAACCAGTGGCAAATATCCTAAAAATATTGAATTGATGATAAATGTTGATGGGATACCTTTGTCAAAGAGTTCTAATAGCCAATTTTGGCCTATTCTTGGATATGTTACGACGGTGCCATCATCAAAACCATTTGTCATAGGAATATTTCATGGTTATAGTAAACCACCATCTCCAGCTGTGTACCTAAAAGATTTTATTGGAGAAGCTGCACAAATTATTGAGCATGGACTACTTTTTAATGGGGAAAAAATAATTGTGAAAATCATTGGGTTTATATGTGATGCTCCAGCACGTGCATATATTAAGTGTATCAAATCTCATACGGGCTATTATGGGTGTGGAAAATGTTGTCAAGAAGGAGACTATTATAAAAATAGAGTTATTTTTAAAGAAAGTAGGGCTCGTCTTCGAACTGACGATGATTTCCAACAAAGAAGACAGCCAGAACACCATACAGATGACACACCTCTAGAGAACCTAGGTATTGGAATGGTTTCAGGTTTCCCCTATGAGTACATGCACTTGGTTTGTCTTGGGGTTGTTAGGAAACTTACCCGTATATGGGTGAAAGGCAAGCTACCTTTACGATGGCCTAGTGCTACAGTAAATGAAGTGTCATCATTGCTATTGTCTATATCACCATACATTTGCACTGAGTTTGCTCGTAAACCACGTCCACTTCGTGAAATAGATAAGTGGAAAGCCACCGAGTGGAGACAGTTCCTGTTATATACCGGCATGATAGTGCTTAAAAAACATCTACCTCCTCGTTTATATCATCATTTCTTGTGTCTTCAGTGTGCAATCATGATATTAGTAAGCCCTAATTTACAATGCCATATTGATTATGCTGAAGAATTGTTAGTTTACTTTGTTGAAATGGCAGAAGAACTGTATGGTGCGGAAACGCTTACCTACAACATGCATGGTCTAGTGCATTTAGCCCAGGATGCCAGGAAATTTGGTGTTCTTGATAACTTCAGTGCCTTTCGATTTAAAAAAGGTTTACAAATTCTTAAAAAGCTACTGAAAAAACATAACCAGCCACTTCAGCAAGTACACAATAGATTATATGAACAAAGTCAACTGCAGCCAAGATTATCGATCCCCTCGACGGTTGTAACAAAGCCATTCATAGTTGAAGGCAAACGTCTGAAGTATAATGGTTTTATTATCACTGTTGAAGAGCCTAACAATTGCTGCATCCTAAATGATAGTACTGTTATTATTGTGGATGACATAACTGATAATGAGGAAGATGTATTTGTATATGGCCGACATGTACTCGATACAAATGACTTCTTCGACACACCATGCAAATCTTCTATTCTTGGTATAACCACAGCAACAAAATTCTCCACCACACCCAAGCGATGGAATGCTAACTCTGTTACCAGAAAAGCATTGAGATTGCCAACAAATACAAAAGTTAACAAGTGGGTTATAATCCCACTTTGCCACACCGAATGAAGGTGAGATTCTCAAAAATCCTTTGCAATAAAATGATAAGTAAACTCATCATTTAATTTCGAAGGATTGTTGGGAATGATTATATTATTGCTTTGAAATACGTATATGAGCTCAAACAGCTTTGAAATTATGATATTTAGCTAGTACTTTCAGTAGAATAGCCTAGACCCTATGTATGTAGGCCTAATCGCATTATCCAATTTTCTGATAGTAGGACCCACCTATGGCCATGGCTTCACAACTGACTCGACCTTACGTCCTTGCCGAGTTTGAGGACGGTGAGACAGATGTTGTGCCATCTTGCTGGTTGAGGGGACCAGATATGTGTATGTGGCCTCCCCAAATAAGGGGGGAGCCCAAGGGGAATACGGTTGGGTTGATACAGCGGCAAGCTCAACCAGAAGCCAATTGGGGGCCTGCCAAGTGTACTATAGTGAAATCCTTTGGTAAGATAGGTACCAGTCAATGTACCATTTATTAATATGTAGGCCTATTAAGTGTTATCCTATAACTAGAGATGTAAAAAAATAGCCTATGGTTTAAAGATTACTTGACTTTCATATGGTGGTTTGGCACACAACAGTTATAAGTCTTGCGCACAGAACAGATAGCTATATATAGCTATAACTGTTCTGTGCGCAAGACTTATGGTACGTTTACAGCTACGCGTTGCGAGCGAAGCGAGGGCGCGAGCTCCAATCAGCGGCCGAGTTTCAAGGAAAGAAGTTAATAGTTTCACGCAAACTCGGCCACTGATTGGAACTCGCGCCTTCGCTTCGCTCGAAACGCGTAGCTGTAAATCGACTCTTAGGGCTGGTAATGATTCTGAATTCAAGTTCTGTGCTTCTTAAAACTACAGACAGTCGACTTGTAAGAGTAACTGTTCATGACACTGATGAGTTTAATGTTGTTAACGTAAATTTACATCCTATCTGGATCTATAATTTTACATTTTTTTTTATTATTTAGCTAGGTCCTGTGGGCTTATAACTGTAGGGTTTTATTTTTTGTTTGCTTAAAAATTTCAAAACCAGTTTTAAATAAGCTTCCTAATTCTATCTAGGCTAGTCATAAGCATTATTGTTCAGCATATAGGCGCTAGGCAAAACAATTATGTGATGTCGATAATCCATTGGCCCTGCTTGTATTTTCAGAAACATATATTCAGGCAGCAAATGCCCGTTCAGTATACTTAAGCGGTGATACCGTCGAATCGGAAGATCCGCTTAACATGGGGAGGGGGTGTGATGTTCTCCATCTGTCATATTTAGATGGCAGTGAGTTTGGAAGCCACATGTTGCAAGGGGGCGTCCATCACTTCCGGTTGCCATACTGCATCACTCTGTTCTACCTACTGCAGCCATGCAGTCGCACTGTAGTTCGTGCTAATTAAATAGTAATAAGTCTGCATCGGGTGTTTGTGTTATTCATTTATTACCTCTCCAACTTCAAACATCACAATGGCGACGTCGATTGTGTCTGAGCCTGCTGCAATTCGCTGGTAAAACGTGATTAAAGTACTTCAAGCCGGCGGCCTGCGTGTAGGCTAGGCTAGCTAGGCCTAGGCCTAGGCCGCGCGCACACTATGTCTAGTGATGAGGCGGAACCGGCTAGGACTCCGGTTATGGTTGGGGTGATTGGCAATGTCCCTCAGCTCGTCTCCGAAACCGCGGAAGAGTGGGAAATCTTTTCGGAACAACTGGAATTTTTCTTCGAGGCCAACGCGATTGAAGGTAATCGCCGGAAGGCAATACTGTTTAGTAACACTGGACCCCTTGTCTATCGTCAAATACGGAAGCTATGTAAGCCTAAGTCAACGGCGGAAATCTCTTATGACGAGGTGGTTAAGCTACTGACTACACACTTGCTTCCCATGGAAGTGGATACGGGGGCGGGGCACACGATAATTGGGTATGACATATACCAAGCCAAATTTGCTAGCAGGAAACTCTCAACTCCTGAACTTCTACTGAAGACGTGGTCGCAGGAGAACCTAAAGGTTAAAGGAACGTTTACAGCCAGTATCAGACTAAATGGGTACCAAGCCACGCTACCCGTGGCAGTAATGGAGCAGCCTGGTCCAGCCCTATTAGGCCGCACATGGTTTTCAGCGTTGGGAATTAGTGTTAATGGAATACATGCTGTTTCCTCAGTTACAGGCCTACCTGAATGCTTAAAGCCTTACAGTGAAGTGTTTGCTCCAGGCTTAGGAGCATATTCTGGACCACCTGCACGAATTCATCTAAAACCGGACGCTGTACCGGTGTTTCGCAAGGCGAGGGCTGTGCCGTTTGCCCTTCATGACCGAGTTGGCAAGGAACTTGACCGCATGGTTGCGGCCGGCATATTGGAACCTGTGACTCACTCGGATTGGGCTACGCCTACCGTGAACGTCGAGAAAAGAGACGGGTCCATCCGGATTTGCGGTGACTTTAGTGGTACGGTTAACCCAGCCTGTCAGCGGGAGGTGTATCCGCTACCTACGATTGATGAATTACTAAGCAAATTACGTGGAGGTAAGGTCTTCACTAAATTTGACTTGTCACAAGCCTTTCTACAAATCTTAGTAGATGAAGATACTTCTAATATCCTAACCTTAAACACTCACAAGGGTCTATATCGCATGAAACGTCTCAGTCCGGGCCTGTCTTCAGCACCAGCAATTTTCCAGCGACTCTCCGAGACTCTGCTTCAAGGCATCCCGGGCGTAGTTGTCTACCTGGACGACGTTCTGTGTACTGCCTCAAATCAACAGGAACTGTGGCGAAGGGTGAACCAAGTACTGGATCGTTTCTCCCAAGCTGGTTTGCGGCTGCACCTGGACAAGTGTGTGTTCAACGCCAAGTCTCTGGAGTACGTTGGATATTTCATATCAGGTGAGGGTATTAAGCCTACTAATGCAAAGGTCCGAGAGCTGTTGGCCACTCCCTCTCCGGCTAATAAGGATGAACTGAAGACCTATCTAGGTTTCATTAACTACTACAATAGATTCTTCAAAAACAAATCTACGATGTTTAGTCCGCTGTACAATCTGCTGCGAAATGATTCAAAGTGGGTATGGACTGAAGAGCATGAGAAATGTATCAAACACGTGCAAGACGTTATGACATCTGGGGAAGTACTAGCGCATTATGACCCTAACCTTCCATTGATTCTGGCATGTGATGCGTCTCCAGTAGGAGTAGGGGCAGTTCTGTCTCTCCTGGAAGATGGAGAGAAACCCATCTCGTACGCATCTAGAACCCTACAAGTGAGTGAGAGGAATTACTCGCAGCTAGATCGGGAAGGGCGAGCCGTAATCTTCGGGGTCACTAAATTCCATAAATATTTGTATGGCCGTCATTTTACAATTGTGACGGACAATAAACCATTATGCGGAATTTTCAGAGAAAACAGGCCGATACCGGATCAGGTGTCTCCACGGATGTTGCGATGGTGCTTGCTCCTCAGTCAGTATGACTACACCCTGACACATCGGGCAGGAAGCCTAAACGCAAACGCGGATTTCCTCAGTCGGCTCCCATCACCGCATGTCACTATTGAGGAATACCCAGACCCAGCAGGGATTCTACTCTTCGAGGAAGCTCCTCCTTCCTCCCCTCTTACAGCAGCGAGTATTGAACGTGCTACTAAAGATGATCCGGTGCTGAGCTTGGTGCACAATGCACTAATTCATGGACGCACCTACAACCCGGATCCTGATGTCCAGCGGTACCTGGATGCATTTACTAAACTATCTGTTCGTAGCGGCTGCATCCTATTTGGGGATCGGGTGGTCATTCCCGAACGTCTTCGGTCAGAAGTTCTGCATCTTCTGCATCGGGTGCACCAGGGCATCGTGCGTACCAAGTCGCTTGCCAGAAGCTATGTTTGGTGGCCATCCATGAATGGGGACATAGAGAATTTGGTAAATTCTTGCCCGGCCTGTGCCGAAGCTAGGCCTGATCCCCCAAAGGTCCCGGTCATCCCCTGGTCTGCACCAGTACGAGTTTGGTCCCGATTGCATGTTGACTTCGCTGGCCCCTTTTTCGGCCACACCTTCCTTATTCTTGTTGACGCTTCGTACAAGTGGGTCGAAGTTGCCGACACTAATGCATCAATGTCTGCTATGACAACCATCAATCAACTACGATTGTGGTTCGCCACGCACGGTTTGCCATGATTGATTGATTAATGGGGCTTAACGTCTCATATTTATGCAACGATGGCTAATCGAGACGATGAGCGGGTGATAATGAAGATGAGAAAGATGATAATGAAGAATAAAGCCACATCCGAATCAGATCCATTGTACGTCGCGTGAGTCGTCATACGGGAGTCCAGCAAGGGAGGGCAGGGCCAAGTGGGAGGAGAAATATTCAATGGGACAGTGGGGGGGAAAGGGGATTGGGGTGTGGACTGCACTTCGTCCGACTCCTCCTCCTCGACCAGTCCGGCTTGGGTGACCCTACCAGAAGCATACGCTTCCGCCGGCATAGCTCTCGGGATCATCATAGCACACAAACCTGCCCACCACGATAAGGTAGCAGTCCCTGGGCAGGACGGTTTGCCTGACGAGCTAGTCAGCGACAATGGGCCGTGTTTCCGCTCGGAGCAGTTTGGACAGTTCTGTACATCCAATGGAGTAAAGCAGATCTTCTCAGCACCGTACCATCCGGCCTCTAACGGGCAGGCCGAGAGAACAGTTCAAACGGTCAAATCTCTACTACGCAAGATTAAACCGACCCAGTGGAAACATGAGTTGCCTAATATTCTGCTTATGCTTAGAGCCACTCCAAGCACCGTAACGGGAAAGGCGCCTTCGGAGCTGCTGATGGGTCGACGAATTAGGACTCTTTTGGACAAGTTACATCCCGATTCATCTGCAGTACCCAGTAGGCCTGCAACGGATGTCGTAATCGGTAAGGCGTTCGAGGTGGGAGATGCTGTGTTCTACCGCAGCTATCAGTCCGGAACACGCTGGCTACCAGGCGTTATTGCATCGGTGACTGGTCCTCGCAACTACCAGGTAGCGACTAGCACTGGGTCAATTGAGAATCGCCACATTGAGCAACTCCAGCGGCGTCTCCATGCTACTACTAGGGCTAACGAGCCACTGCCTACGGCAACAGAGGAACCGCCCGCGGCAGCAGAGGCACCTTTCCTCGAGGCATCTCGTCCGACGCCTGTACCCATGGAGCCGGGTCAGCCTCCGGAGCCCGAGCCAGAGCCAACGCCAGCTCCCATCGAAACACCAAGGACGGACCCACCGAGTCCGTTACGAGCGTCTGCAAGGACTCGCAGACCTCCGGCTTATTTTAGCGATTATGTTAAACATTAATAGATGTAATTAGTTTTGTAAATCTCTATAACTTCAATTCTTAGTAATATATCTCATTTCAAGAGGGGGAAGAATGTGATGTTCTCCATCTGTCATATTTAGATGGCAGTGAGTTTGGAAGCCACATGTTGCAAGGGGGCGTCCATCACTTCCGGTTGCCATACTGCATCACTCTGTTCTACCTACTGCAGCCATGCAGTCGCACTGTAGTTCGTGCTAATTAAATAGTAATAAGTCTGCATCGGGTGTTTGTGTTATTCATTTATTACCTCTCCAACATCAAACATCACAGGGGGCATAGGCGGAAAAAAACCCCGAAGATTTATAACTCTGGAAGCGACTCGGATGTAGGTGTTTCCCATACCACATCTCCATACAAAGGGCGAAGCCCCCCCAAAAAACGCCTCGCTGCACCGGTAGCAGATAGGCCTAGTAACATTTCAAAGTGGAGGGATCCACCAAATCTGGATGTGAGTAGGCCTATAGGCCTAGTGGAGTCAAGTGTAGGCCCACAAAGTGAGGGTAAGAATGTGATGATGTTTAATATTTGCATTTATTCTAAATTCAGTACTTTTCTAGCCCCCATATAGACTATTGGGTAGACCTGGATAATATTTCATTTCTAAACTGTTAATTGTTACAGAACCAATCAGATTTCGTTTAGGGTACTCAGCAAGGAGTAAGCAACAAAGCACACAGGAGGGGGATCCATTACTTGCAGGTAGCCTAATTGCCGGTAAGTTCTAAGCAAGGTTGCCGTTCAATATGTGTATTTTTATCTCCATAATCGACATTCGTTTAAAACTGCCAATGCTCCTTGAGGCAGCGCTCGTGCGCGTGTCAGCTCTTGATCACGTTGTTTTTTTGTATCTACGTAACAGGCTCAGCGAGTTACAGAACGGTCGAAAGTTCGATACCTCTGGTGCACGGGAAATGCATGGTGTGTGGTTACTTCTAAATTTTGAGTGGACAAGCCATTAGATTATCAACCTTGTATCAGTTATGAATTTTAGTATTGTTTCGGTTAAATTTAGGAAGCAAAGGGACACAGTAAAACAAAGAAATGGCAAGCAGTGCTTCAAAAAACTGTTAAAAATTAATTTGGAAAATACAAAAAGGTGTGTTGAAAGCAGGGGTTGAAAACAATTTTTTTTACCACTAGCCGTAGCCAACAATAGTTCTCGAACCCGAGAGCATTTTTATTTTTTACTAGCTCGCAACCAAATAAGTTATATTGATCAGTGATCTAAAATGATTATATTCGTGAATGTTTTTAAGTCGCAATATTCATCGAGTTTGACGTGTGCATGGGTGTGGGGGACTAGGGAATGACCGCGGACATGTTACATCACGTTTTCGTATCAATTGAGCTACCTACTCAATTCGTAACGGGGTTGTTAACAACTTGTAACACATTTTTTTTCATTTTTCTTGCAGATCCATTAGCAGAAGGTCCACCATCATTTTCAATTGTCAGTGTCTTTGAAAATGAAATTAATGCTGCCGATGGTAAGTATTGCACAATATAATTGTATTCTTCCCTATTGTCCTCACGCTTGTAGAAAAAGCAGTGACATAGTAGCCAATGCCTATTTCTGTAGTTTAAACTTTAAATAGTTGACAGAATATCCTATTATATATTTTTTTTTTACAACTAAAACCTATGACAGAATTTAGCTACATCAAGCCGTCCGCTCTGGCTCAATCAATTTAGGTGCAGGTCCAAACATATGACACATGGTCGTTGGTTCGAATCTTGCATAAGGCATGGACTTTTGTGATTGTCCTTCACCACAGCGGAGACTCGTTGAACTTGGAAGTTCGACGAGTCTCCACTAGGTGGGGACCAAGTAGACCTTGTCAGCACTGATTGATCCATTCAGCAAGCTAGCTTGCCACCATAGCCCCGACCCAAGTTCATAGCTATGAACTTGGGTCGGGGCTATGGTGACGCTTTCTATATCAACCTTTTGCCCGCAAAGCCTAGGCTTTTTATTGTTGTATTTTCATTTGCTTTAGGGCCTACAGCTGGCATGGTTAATGCAGTAAAAGTTAATGTGGATCAAAGCCAATTTGGTGACTTCGACTGTTATAACATGAATGGTAAGTTTTGTATTTATACTAACAACATTATACCTAGGAGCTCTTACAGGCTACCATTAAGCTAAGGAATCCAGTTGCTCGTATTTGTTCTGGAACCAAACGTGTAGGCCTTACGCAATTGTTTGTTTGGAAGGCCTACCATTTTGTTACAATTTTGTAAATAAATGTGACTACGTTACTAACAACGTACTTAATTTTGACTCTATAGGCCCAGGTGACGAAAGCTTCACACAGCCGGAGTCAAGACCTACTACTTCTCATACAAATGTGCCTGGTTAGTATGATGCTCAACTCCATTTAGCCCTTTTGTATCCATGGACAGTAGGCCTGGTATTGTTATATATCCTATGTATTTGATATTTATTTATTTCTCTTAATACAGTTTCCCAGTATGGACACCCCAACACTGCGTATGAAACACTTATGCAGCTAATTGGTTACTCCAAGGCTCTTTTCTTGAAGTTAAGCAGTGTGGAGGCGTCACTTGCCACGGTTCTGGAGAACCAAAAACAACTGGGAAGAGATTTTCACCTTCTTCGCTTACAAGTTCAAAATAGAAGTGTTGAAGGACAACAAAAGCACAGCAAGAAAGAGCTCTTTGATGAGTTGCCATATGGGTCCAAAGAGGAGCTACAAAGACTCGACATATTATTGTCAGAAGACAAAGAACTAAATACAAATCTGGTATGTACACTTGTTGAAAACCTCTAAGGAAATCCTCATATTTTGATTTTGATGAAACGTAAATTTTTTCAATCAGAATATGAGGTATACCTGACATCTGCTATCTAGTTTTTGTGTTTGTGGCTGGGGAAAGGAAACAGCTTGCCTGAAAGTGGTGGGTAGCTGTGTGAGACTTAGAAAACAAAATTAGTAACCTTTTAGTCTGCATGGCATAAAAAGATTGTTTGATTGGTAGTAAACATTCCACTTTTAAGATTTACCTAGAAAACAAAAATTTGTAACATTTTAGTCTACATGGTATAAAAAATAGTTTGATTGGTAGTTAACATGTCACTTTTAAGATTTAGCTTGGTGGTAGGGTTCTACATTTAAGCCCATTAGCAGTGTAAACACATTTCAGATAATCTATCCAGTAGGTAGGCATATTTCAGATCAGTTGAAATGTCGGTAGCGGCTCGTGAGGGGAGATGCGAGGCTGCAGTTCCCCGTCAGATTTTGGCTTATACATAACATTTTGAAATTACATATAAACTGATTTGTTTTCAATATAAATGATTTTAGTAGGAAGCATCTAAGGCCTACATGAATTTTCTACAGGTCCAGAAGTGTGTGGAATATCTAAATATAGAGACATCTAAATAGTAAATACACCGTATTTGTAGTAAAAAAGTTTTAAAATTAACTACTTATATTACGCAATTATAATACGCACATTGTAGGGCCTATTGTGTTTATTACATGAACATGGGGTTTTAATATTTTTACAGGTAAACTATTTGGGTCTCGTTGGGGGCAAAAACCCTGGCATTGCCGTTCGCCAAATAATGCCACGGCTGATGACAGTGCAGTTAGCCAATGAATACACATTCAATGGCACCAAAGACAAGGCTAGCTTGTGTAGTCTGTCAAGTGTTGTAGGCATGATAAATGGTAAGTAGGCCTAAGGCTGCATGTTATAAATTTCAAAATCATTTTTTTTTTTTTAAGACTCAACACTTAAAGTGTTAGAGGCTGGTACAGTGTTGGGTGGGAAAAGTGTGTGTGATTTTAGTTAATGCTAAGTGTGTTGAACCCAACAGCTTACCTTGAAGAAGCAGGCTTAGCTATCTCAATGTTTATTGCAAGGATCCGGAAATGTTAATATAAGTCACATCAGGATCTATTCCACAAGAGGGCCTTGTAAGTTTAGTTTAAACAATAGTTAATGCTAAATGTGAGAATAGGTTTTATGTGAAACTGATGATATTCGTTTTTGCTAATTAATGCTCAAAAGTGGCATTATGAGCTAGAACATGCTGTTTTTGCTCATTATCACTCATATCCGCTAGTTACGTCTGACCTATTGCTAATTTTTTATAACAATTATCATTTTTAGTCTTATTGACTATTGTACAGGAAACAATTTAACAGAATTCAATTTTGCACAAATATTGCAAGTAATTTTTGATAAAACAAAAAATAATGAGTCAAAATGTTAAGTATCAATTTTGTTTATTTAAATGCTAATTAATGATAATTTGGGAAAAACTATTGCTATAAAACATAAAACATTATTGCAAATTTTACAGGGAGCTGTTGATCACATATCATTTGCAATTTTTTTATGACTGCTTTTATATCTTTTTACGATTGTTTATAGATGCAGTTCGGTCCATCAGCCATTTATCAACTGTAACGGATGCCGTTATTAAATGTGAAATTTCCGAGTGGTTCCGGCATTCAAGCGATCGTTTAAAAAGAGAAAACAAAAAGGTCTTGCCAAGGCAGCAAACAGGAGTGTAGCCCTAACCCTGATTTGACCCTTACGTTTGTAACTACTGAATTAATTACTTTATATTGCTCTACATTGTTAATAGTATCTAACTTATTCTGCATTTGTTTAATAACACTCAGTAATTTATTGCATTTGCCATCATTTAAGTATTAATATTGTAAAGAAAGAAAGTAAATAGATGCTACTAAGTTCTATAGGCTATTTTGAAATTGAAAGTGCTATATATAGAAGGGATGGGACGTTCAAACAAATGAGTGGCTTTAAACGTTTGTACTTTTTATTGTTTGTATAACAGATAAGAAACAAATATTTTACAACGAGCGTACTGCAGTACTAGTCTACTATTATAGTTTTTTTCTAGCTAAAAATTGTAATTTTACCCAATGTTTCGGAACTTTTCGGTAATTTACTGCAAAAGTCATTTTATTCATCTCGTGACAGGGGATAGAGCGAATAAAACGTTTAAACGCGAGTTTTAAAAACGGTTAAACGTTTAGGCTATTAAACGAATTTGCCCATCCCTACTATATAGCACTTTCAAGTTTCAAAATTTCATATTAAAATATTCATATTAAAAAACAAATTAAAACTGATGATTCGATAGCAGGGCTGCCACTGCATGACACCTTCAAAAACAGCTTTGCTTTAGTTGCCTATAATGTTAAAAAAAGTTGCTTTTTAGTTGCCAAAATGCAATAAAATAGTTGCGCAAAAGTTGCTTATGCAGCCAAATTCCAAACGATTTTTTGGGGGGAAAGTTGGTGATTACCAACATAATAGTGAGATTCTTGAACACTTCACTTTACAAATGGTGCCAACCTAAATGACTCTAAAAGTTTAAAATATACAAGGCTGTAAAAGGCAGGATTTTCAAATTTACCCAAAAAATTGTAGATTTTTTTATTATGTCATAAAAATAGCATAATTTTTGTATTTAACGAAAAACAAGATTTATGCTTTTTGGTAAAATCTGCAATTTTGCATTTAATGTATGTACAAAATACATGTGAAGGTAGAAATAGTTGCTTAATAGTTGCTTTTAGGGTTGTTTGCCCAAAATAGTTGCTGAATAGTTGCTTTCTTTAAAAAAGTTGCTAAATAGTTGAAAATAGTTGCCAGTGGCAGCCCTGCGATAGGTATGTGAAAATATCACTTTCACTTCATATGAAATGAAAATGGAAGTGCTATTTTCACATATCTCGAATCATAATTTTTTAATTAGTTTTTAATATTAATTTTTTAATCTATCTATTTGTATAAAACCTGTTTCATTTAAGCGCAAGTATTTTGATAATAATCTTCAATGTCCTAGTGTCGTGTTATTCTTAAGTGATTGCATTCTTGCATAATTCATATTTGAACTATCATTGTTGTGTGAAACGTGTTTCATTTACATGTGTGTTTCATTTACACGTCTGTACTTTTGATAATAATCTTGCAATGTCCTAGTGTCGTGTTATTCTTAAGTGATTGCATTCTTGCATAATTCATATTTGAACCATCATTGTTGTGTGAAACGTGTTTCATTTAAGGCGCGTTCAGACAGAATGACTATGGACTAAGACTAACAATAGAGTGATTAAGCCTTGGGAAAACAACGTACTCGGAAACATCATCCCCAAATGTATTTCAACAATGCCAACAATCGAAAATCAACTTTCTTAATCACTCGTTCTTAAACACTAATCACTATAACAGTTTGTTAACGCTTAAACATAAATCGTATACTTCAACCCTGTTAAACCTTAAATCGTTAGTCTTAAACACTAATCGTTTGTGAACCCGCCTTACGCGCGTGTATTTTGATAATAATCTTGCAATGTCCTAGTGTCGTGTTATTCTTAAGTGATTGCATTCTTGCATAATTCATATTTGAACTATCATTGTTGTGTGAAACATCTTTTATTTACACTTGAGTATTTTGATAATAATCTTGCAATCTCCTAGTGTGTATTATTCTTAAGTGATGGCATTATTGCATAATTCATATTTGAACTATCATTTTTGTGTAATTGTGGTTCTATTTAAAGATAATCTACCAATAAATTATATTTTTTGGCATCATTCACATGAAAATTGGTATTCCGTTTCTTAAGTGGACCTGTTTTTCTCCATTTTTATTTAACACAAAATAAGAAATTTAATTCAATGAAATTCATCAGTTCTATTCACCATTGTTTAAAACGTTTGTATTCAAATTAGGTCTGGTATTATGAACTTTGGAGCTACTAACCTGTTTTCACCATGGCAACCACGCTTTTCATTGGTTGTTGTCATGGGGAATAAAAGTTAGTACCGGTAGCTTGCTAAATATTTATCCGAAGTTCATAATACTGGCCTTAATTTTCTTTAGGAAAGGGGAGGCTAATTAATGAACCTTAATCCTCCCACAGTCTACCTGTAAGCTGCCTCTATGGGAGCAATTACCTTTCTGGGCAGTATGTAGGTAATCCCAGGGCATACCTTTAATTATAAGCTTTTGCCCACATTCTACCTGTGAGCTGCCCCTATGGGAGCAATTACCTTTCTGGGCAGAACCTGGGTAATCCCAGGGCATATCGTAAGAACTAACCTTATTGCCCACAGTCTACCTGTGAGCTGCCTCTGTAGGAGCTATTACCTTTCTGAGTAGTACTGAGGATTCACAAGGGATGTACCTCCTGCACACTGTTCTTAGTGTCTCACTCCATGTTAAAAGTATAGGAGAAAGGTAGTACCCAGGAGCTCTCTCCTCCCATAAAAGTAACCCTAAGGTAGTCCTCAGGAGCGAAAAATGTTTGTAGGGTACCGGCCGAAATGAATCAGATTGCCAGCATGGCAGATGATCTTCTCCTGGACAATAAAGACACCACCACAAGACCGGAAAATGAAGGCACCACCGCAAGACCCGACAAGGAAGTCACCACCACAAGACCTGAAAATAAAGGCACCACCACAAGACCGAAAAATGAAAGCACCACCACAAGACTCGAAAATAAAGACACCACCGTAAGACCTGAAAATGAAGGCACCACCACAAGACCCGAAAATGAAGGCCACTCCACAAGACCTCTACAAATCAGGTAAAAAATACCCACACCAATAAAAACACAAGCGACTAAACCACCTACATCCAAATACAGAGCACAACAAATAGAACCAAAAATCACAAGAAGTGCATCGAAACAAATCTCTTTTTTAGCAACCCACAAACACCACAAACCCAAAGCAAAATAATCCAAAACCACAAAAAAATGAAACAAACCACACGATAAACCATCTAAACACAAAAAACCATAGGCCTACACTAAAAATAATCCACCAAAACATTCAAGGTATAAGAAACAAAATACAACGTCTAGAAATATTCCTCCAAAACGAATACGCTGAAAATAACGAAATCGACATTCTTAACATCTCGGAACACTGGCAAAATGAAGAAAATCTCAAATCATTACACATTACAAACTACACGTTAGCTTCCCACTACTGCCGTAAATCATACGCACATGGAGGGACAGCAATATACGTAAATAATAAACTAAATGCTTCCATAATTGAACGATCAGACATAATATCTAAATCAATTGAAAAACACTTTGAATGTGCAGCCATAGAACTAAAAGTACAAACAAAAACAAAACGAAAAAATCACAAACACAAACAAGAAAATCTCCCTATAGAAAATCTTATAATAGTAACCATTTATCGATCAACAAAAGGTGACAGTAAAACATTTTTTCAACAATTAGAAATAATACTTAACCAACTCATAAAAGAAAACAAAAAAATAATATTACTGGGTGACTTTAACGTTAACTCAATCCCTACAAAAAAAAACGAAGAAAAACTAAATAAAGAGCTACAAAATCTAATCGCAACATATGACCTAGACACAACAATACATCAACCGACAAGACATGATAAATACCACAATAAAGACTCATCACTAGACAAAATAATCACAAACATAAAACAATCATACTCATCAACAGTTGTGGAAAGTCACATGGCCGATCACAATGCACAACAAATCACAATAGAACAATACATACAAACACCCCAAACAGAAACAAAGTTAATTAGAAAATATACAAAGCAAAGAAGGGAAGCATTTAGACAGGAACTAAAAAACACAAAATGGGACCAAATAACTCAAACATCCTGCCCAAATGAAGCTTACAATAAACTAGAAAATATTTAAAAAACGGCCTTCACTTCACACTTCCCAGAAACTAGCATAAAAGTAAAAAACTTGCACAAAAACTCTAGATGGATAACAGAAGGAATTAAAATAAGCGCAAACAACCTCAAATCATTATATTCACTAGCACGCCACTACTCACACTCAGACTTTATAACTAGCTATCACAAAACATACAAACATATTTATCAAAAAACCATCGAAGCAGCAAAAAGACTGGACACTGAACAAAGAATCACATCTAGCAAAAATAAATCAAAAGCAACTTGGAACATAATTAAAGAAAACACAAATAAAATAGAAAAGATAAAAAAGGAAAACATAGAACTTGAAATCGACAACAAAATAGAAACAAACGGAAATGTTATATCAAACACGTTCAACGAGTTCTTTGCCACAACAGCAACACGACTCCAAGACAACAACAACAACAACAACAACAACAACAACAACAATAAAAACAAAACAAACGACATGACATACAAAGACTACCTACATAAGACTACATCACCACAAACCTCAATCTATATACATCAAACAGATGAAAATGAAATAATAAAAACAAGGATGCTAAAAAGCAAAAACTCAACAGGGATAGATCTTATACCAATTAGTTTAATACAAGAATGTATAATAGAATTAGCCACACCACTCAAACAAATTTTCAACCTATGCTTAGATGAGGGAACCTTCCCTGACAAATTAAAAATTGCAAAAATCATCCCAATACTAAAAAAAGGAAATAAGATGGAAATAAATAACTATAGACCAATAGCACTTCTACCAGCAATATCAAAAATCTTTGAAAAAATCTTGGCAATTAAAATAAACTCCCTAGACAAAGGCTCTCCCCTCATTGGTATTTTCTGTGACCTGTCAAAGGCGTTTGACTGTGTAAATCACCAAATTCTTCTTGACAAGCTACATCATTATGGGATCAGAGGAAAACCTCACAAATTACTTAAATCATACCTATCAAACCGACAACAATACACAGAAATAACAATGCAAAACTCAAAAAACACAACCAAAATAAATTCTCACATGCAAGCCTCAGAACATGGAGTGCCACAAGGCTCGATTCTAGGACCACTTCTATTTATTATCTACATAAACGACTTGCCAAACATCATAGAATTAATTGAAATATTTGCTGTTGTTGTTGTTGTTGTTCTTCAGCATGGTTGGTGTTCTTATTAATTATCTTTATCTTTATGAAATGTTCTTACTTAATATATAGGCCAAACACTACAAGTCAGGCCACAAATAAGGGTAATACAATACACAAATTATTGTCATCAAAATGTAAAATTGAACCCAAATAAATATTCTATTCTATAATATTCTATTCTATTCTATCAATCTACTGGGGCTTCCCAGAATTCGCATGATTTGGGCAAGAAAAACAAGGATTGCTATAATTGCTGACAACATGTCAAGGAATCGGTATTTCCAACTTAGATCCAATTTGAAAGTAGTCGATGACAACTCGGTCTCCGATGAAGACAAAAAAATGATCGATTTTGGAAATTGCGACCAATGCTGCTAAAAATTCAACGGGCTTGTTTAGAGAATGAACGGTCACAGAAAATCAGTATCGATGAGCAGATGATACCGTTCCCTGGCCATGTACGTATGCGGCAGTACGTTCGGGGAAAGCCTAACCCGGTAGGACTTAAAAACTTCGTGATGACAACCCCTGATGGCCTCCCGTTAGATTTTTACATGTAAGAGGGGAAGGGATCGTCAGTGGAGTCTGCCATATTACCAACTCCGGAGAAAATTGATGTTGGTGGTAGAATGGTATTGAAGTTGGCCGATTCATTGCCGATGGGTCGATCCCTATTCATTGCTCGATATTTTACATCGATTCCACTACTCGAGCTACTTCATGCCCGCAGCATTCGAGCAACGGGGACACTAATGAAGAACCGATTACCAAAAAACCTGGCCCTTAAGACTGATTCTGTTTTAAGAAAAAGTGGTAGAGGCTCTAATGACTGTGTTGTTAACTTGTTAGAGATGACGACAAAATTAATGTTGTCAAATGGTTTGACAATCGGCCAATTTTTCTTGCGTCCACGGAATTTTCAGTCAATCCGGAGGATGAGTGTCGCCGATGGTCGAAGAAGGATGGAAAATACATCCACATCAGACGACCATCTCTTGTGAATGAGTACAACTCAAACATGGGGGGCGTTGACATGTTAGATAGAGTAATTGGCAAATACGCCATGCGTATTCGCACCAACAAGTGGACAGTTCGCACAATATTCAACTTCTTGGATTTTGCTGCAGCCGCTAGTTGGATCGAGTACCGTGCAGATGGCAAGGCAGCAAACTTGTCTAAAAAAGATATTGCTGACTACATGGACTTTAAAACTGATCTGGCAGAATGTCTGATCCACTTTCGCAAGCGCGTTCAGCATTCCGATAGCGAATCTAGTACCAGCGAAGCCGAAGTTGGAAGTGAAGACGACGAAGTTGCCGAACCAACGCTCAAGAAACGAAGGCATGTACAACCACTCCCTCACCCCGAGGCCCGGAAGAAGAAAGTGTTGCATTTACCCGAAATGATGAACACAAAACAAAAGAGCTGTTCAAAGTGCCGCTTACCAACATGCAAACGCTTGACCTTTGTGCGTTGCAGCAAGTGCAATGTTTTTTTGTGTTTTTCTACTGAAAGGAATTGTTTTATGCAGTTCCACAACAGTGCATAACATGCATGGTAGGCCCTAAGCCTTGCAAAAAATGCACATTAAAAACTAAAGTTCTTGTACAGTTGTAAATAAATTCTACTGAATACTTATTTGTAGTACCCCAAACCCACTGTATCATCAGTGATACATCCCCCCCTGAAAACCTGTCCCCCCCAAAAAAAATTTCACCCCCTTAAATATGTTCCATGAGATATAATGACTTAATTTTAGTAAAATTCTGAAATATTTTTCAACAATATTTTCTGTGGGTCTGAGGAGGTTAATGAAGAAAAGAAATCTGGCAATATTGGGGCTAAGTGAGACCAAGTGGAAAGGCGAAGGTACTAAAATAGTAACGAGTGATTTTAAACTGGTATGGTCAGGAGGCAGTGTTGGGCGAAATGGTGTTGGTTTCATGATCAGCCCAACGATCACGGACAATGTTGTGGATGTCAAATATGTCAGTGACCGGCTTATATCACTCAAACTACACCTCAAAAATCAAATTTTTAACGTAATACAGTGTTATGCACCACAAGTGGGATTAACAGTAGCAGAGAAAGAGGCATGGCTAGAAGAACTAGAGGAAGCGGTGATCCCCACAGAAGGAACAATAGTAATGGGTGACTTAAGGTGAATCTACCCCCAATTTATTTTATTTTTTTAAATATGCATAAAGACAACATATGGGTAAGTATATGAAATACGCTCATTTAAGAATATCAAAACTAATTTTCAAGCCCATGTTGGAGGAGCCGTATGGTATTTACAACGGGTTTTATGACGAATACGGCTAACAACTACGTTTGAACCACATACGCGTTTAGTATGCGATTTTTTGTTTACAACTTACCCTCACTATTGGCTATGAGGATTTAGTGTTTTGAAATAAGTGTTTTCAATATTTGGTTTTCTACGATTTATTTTGCTCTCCGGTACGGAAATTGTATTTGTATTTGTAAGTTGTAAACAAAAAATCGCATACTAAACGCGTATGTGGTTTAAACGTAGTTGTTAGCCGTATTCGTCATAAAACCCGTTGTAAATACCATACGGCTCCTCCAACATGGGCTTGAAAATTAGTTTTGATCTTCTCAAATGAGCGTGTTTAATATACTAACTCCATATATGTGTTCTTTATGCATATTTAAAAAAAAAATAATATGGGGGTAGATTCACCTTAAATGCTAAGGTAGGGAGAGACAGGAATAGCTATGAAAATGTATTGGGTCCGTATGGCTTTGGGGATAGAAATAAAGAAGGCGAAAGCGTCCTCAACTTGTGTGCCAGAAACAATCTCAAGGTGGCCAACAGCTGGTTTCAAAAGAGAGTTAGCCACCAAATTACACGATACGCATGGGATGGAGTCGGAAGATCAGTAATAGAGTATTTCCTATTGGATAAAAAACTGATGAGCAACGTAACTGATATAAGTGCACACCCTAAAATAGCCCTGGACAGTGACCACAGGTTGCTAGTAGCAACATTCAGCATAACAGTATTCAATACTTATGCTACACAAGAATCTTTAACAAGACTGAAAGTGTGGAAACTACAGCAGGAAACCGAGAGAAAAGAGTTTCAACGTCAAATAACTTTGAAGGTACCCACAAGTGACCTACGAGGAGTTGAGGAGGAGTGGGCAGACTTCAAAAAAGCGTTAATCGAAAGTACCGAAAGTATCTGTGGCAGATCTGGGAGAAGAAAGAAAACAAAGGAAACACCGTGGTGGAACGAAGAAGTGAAAGAGGCAGTGAGAAGGAAACGGGAAGCGTGGTTGCTGAAGGAGAAGTGCAAGACCAAAGACACTATGGAAAACTACCATAAACAAAAATACAATGTAAAGAAAAAAGTGGAAGAGGAGAAAAATAAAGCAATGGTAGTTTTTGGCAACAAATTACAGGAGGATTACGAGGGAAACAAGAAAATGTTGTACGGATTAATTAAGGAGAAACGAAGCAAGCGGGAGGAGCAAAAGTTTATGCTTGACGAGCGAGGAAGCAGCAAGTTAATAACTGATCCTCAAAAGATTAAAGAGATGTGGCAGGCATATTTCATTGATCTACTGCATCTAAACACGTGCAGCAATAATACCCTTGTGGAGGTTGAGCGGCAAGTATGCCCTCTTGAAGAAGCATATAGCGCAAAAACTGCACAAGACAACAAACCTGCAATACTAAGGCGAGAGGTCGAAGACGCTTGAAAAATACTGCGAGCGTAACATCCCAGACGAATCAACGTTGCGGAAAAACTATTTAGATCAATGCTACAACTCTGTGATAGAAGATATTCGCGAGAGTGTCGGGGATAGCCCAATATATGTGGTTGTAGACGAGACAACCGATGCCTGTGGCCGTTACGTGGCTAACTTGTTGGTGGGTTCGCTCTGCGTAGATGGACCTGGGACACCATACCTTCTTACCTCAAAAGTGTTAGAGAGGACCAACCACTCGACAATTGCTCGTTTTGTGAATGAGTCTTTACGTTTGTTATGGACAGCTGAAGGTCAAGAGGAGAAGTTATATTTACTTCTCTCCGATGCAGCAGCCTACATGTTAAAGGCAGCTACAGCTCTGAAGGTATTTTATCCTAACGTCATTCATTTCACTTGCTTAGCGCATGGCCTAAACCGTGTGGCTGAACACGTTCGAGATGAGTTTCGTGCAGTGAACAAGCTAATATCAAGCACGAAGAAGGTTTTCGTCAAGGCTCCCGTTAGACCAGTTGCCGGGCATCCCGTTGCCTCGAGAGCCAGTCCTCACAAGGTGGGGAACATGGATGAATGCTGCTCTGTTTTATGCAGATCATTTTGATGAAGTAAAAAAAAACAGTGATTGACGGTTTGGACTCGAATGATGCTGCTTGCATTCAACATGCTAAGGACGCCTTTGGAAGTGTGACGGTGGAGAGGGATCTTGCCATAATTAAGACTCACTTTCAAATTATACCAGAGGGGATGAAGAAGTTGGAGACGCGTGGCCTACCTTTATCTGAGTCCTTAGCAATTGTCTCGGGAGTAGAAACAGCACTATGTTCCGCCACAGGGGAGTGTGGACAAAGCTGCAGAACGTGCTAAACAGATATCCTGGCTACAATTGATTGATTAATGGGGCTTAACGTCTCATATTTATGCAACGATGGCTAATCGAGACGATGAGCGGGTGATAATGAAGATGAGAAAGATGATAATGAAGAATAAAGCCTGGCTACAAGTCGTTGGTCAGTATCAACAAGGTATTTGGAAGGAATAGGGTTGGAGCTTCCAGAGGAGGTGCCTTGCAAATATTGAGTAACAGCTGGTTACGTATTGCAAGGCCAATTACGGGCAGGAATAAATTGAGTCGTAAAGTGAGTTAGTTTGTACAAAAGTGTAAAAATATAGTGAATAATTATTTTTTGAACATTAAAATATGAAATGTTTTGAGTGGTATGTGGTTATGCAATTATATATAATACTTGAACATATAAACAGTGCTTGTAACAAACATCAAGTTCGATGGGATTGCTGTGAAAACAAGAGAGAATTCGGATCCTCGATTCACAGAAGTGCATATTTTGTATTTGTAAGGATTTATTTTGAGTTTTTTACGGCAGAGATGCATGCATATTTACGGATTTTTTAGTGCATCTAAATCCGATGTCTACTCATCACCAAAGAAGCGGCCCACCATAAACCCCTTCTTCGCGACCTCAGAGCATCGCTAATACAACTTCGTCGCTTTTGCTTCTTCTACAACCTGCATCACATCGCAATGCCCCGCATTGGCTGTGGGCTTGACAGACTCTACTGGCCTTTGGTCAATCTTCATCTTGCAACCTCTCTCTACAACAAACTCCCTCAGCAAATTAAATCACTCAACTCCCTGTCTATCTTCAAAAACAATTTAAAATCATTTGCCACAAAGGAGAGTTACTACCACCTCCAAGAATTCAAACCCTCATAAATGCATCCCCACTCTGAACCCACAACTTGAAAACAACGAAACCACACTCTCACCTATTTATGTGCTGATGTCTACAGACATTTTTGTGTTTTCCCATGATTTCACATACATTGAGCTGTCTATAGAAATTTTTGTATTTTTGCCTGTTTTTGAAAATTTTATTCTTTAAGTATATTTAGTGCATACATATATATAGATGCATAGATTTAATAAGTATAGAGGCTATCACAATCATCATCATGATCACCCTTTTTGTATGAATGATCTTATATATTTGTGTTCAGATGTGTACGAGAACGTGTGCAAGTGCTTTCACCCCTCAATTATATGCATAGCAAGTACGTAGAAGTAACAGCTTTAGCCGAGAATAATGTTAACCACAAATCTGACGAAATCCATATTTTTACAATGTATCAATCAAGTGATGAATAAAATATCTTATCTTATCTTATCTTATCGCTTTGCTATAGTAGTTTAGGGAGGAAACGATTAGCTTATGTGTCAGACATCTCCAAAGTTGCACACCACGTATGACATGGCGTGGTGCAGCTCATGTCGTTGGTTGGCATGAACCGAGTTGACGATTCACGCGTCAAATTCTGTCACTTTCCTTACCATTGCCTGCATTTTTTTTTTTTCTCATATTTATGTATATATATATATCGGCCCCCCAGAAGCCAATCAACTTAGGTCAATTTTTTTTCAAAGAAACTTTATATGCTATTTGAAATTGCCGCTACAATGTTTTTCAGAAGCCAAACCAGGTAAGTCATTAAGTTGATTTTTTTGCTCATAGATGGCGTAAGTCTCCTTAACTTCAGAAACTGTCAGCATTCTTTACAGAAGCCAAACCAAGTAAGTCACTGCTTTCTAGTTTCATAGCCACAAAGAAGAAGAAAAACACCCTTGTTTTGTTTTCAATCACATGTTGTTACATTATGGAAGAACATGATATTTGGGCCGTTTTAACTGAGGTTGATGATAGTGATTGCGATTACATTCCAAAAAATTCAGATGATAATGTATCTACTGAAGATGAATGGGGTATACGTATTCTAAATAATTAAATATGCCTACTACTAGGCTTTGGCAGTCCAATTTTAAGCTGAATGTTCTTTTTTAACCTAAAAATTAACATGCCTAGTATTTTGTCTTGAAGGTCCCAAAGATGATGCAGAGTTAAGAGATGAGATTGTAGACCTAGGCCTAGACCTAGAAGGTGAAAACAATGTGATTGAGGAGAATGAGGAAGTAGCTATGCAGTGTGATAAGCCTACAGTATCTACGCCTAAGCTAATTGAAGTAGCCATAGATGCTGATGAACAGGTCACCACTGAAGATGAAAATGGTATGCATTTCTTTTGTAAACATTATGATTCAAAGGCTTGCTAGACAGTTAGTGGCTGTGTATGTTTTGGTATAGGCTAAGAATGTACAGACTGTCTATTGTTTTGAAGGTGTCGAAGATGGTGAAAAGAGAAACACACGTGCCGATGGTCCTAGATGCTATTAACGATGCGATTGTAGAGGATGAGGGAGTCGCTGAAGTGGATGAGGAGGAGGTGCCAAGAGGAAGGAAGAGGTCCCGAAATCCTGAAAAATGGAAGAGAGCTGTTAACAAAAAGAGCAGACATTTAGGTTAAGCGTTTGTTTCTAGAAGTGGAAAAGTAGTCGATGAAAAGAAGTTTGTAGATGTGTTATGTGGGTGCAAAAGTAAGTGCAATGAGAAGATTACGGCAGCCGAGCGTGAGAATAATTTCAATAGTTTTTATGCACTAGGCGATTTGGCACAACAAAATTTGTTGATGATGATGATGATGATATTTGGGGTTTTACGTCCCATATTTTTGCAACGAGGCTAATCGAGACGGTGAGTGGGTGATTATGAGGATGAAAAAACGCCACATGACATCCATGTCCAAGCCAGGATTCGAACCTGGAACGCAGAGACCGCGGTTTTCTAGACCAACGCCTAATCGACCTCGGCCAACTGCGCCGGCAACAAAATTTGTTAATCCGGGGTATTGTTCAATCATCACAAGTACAAAAAAAGAAGACCAAGAAATGAAACGAAGACGCCTCGCAGCATGTCCCTAAAATATTTTTTTAAAAAAGGGAGCAGACACCTTAAAGGTGTGCAAAAAATACTTTCGCGACACCTATCAAATAAGCGATACTAGTATTTTACGGTGTTGTTCGGGAAATGAAGAGACTGTTTTAGCAGACAAACGAGGCAAGAAAGAACCCACAAATAAATTGGATGTGTCTGGTATAGTGGCACACATAAAGTCGTATCTTGCATATACTAGCCACTACAGAAGAACTCATAATCCTAATAGAAAATATTTGAATGAGAACTTGACCATAAAAGCCATGTTTGCGCAATACGTGGTTCAATGCACGGAACAAGGTATAACACCTTTGCAAGAAAAAATGTACTACAATGTATTTTCTACAAAATTTAACCTGCATTTTAAGTCCCCTTTAAAGGATACCTGCCAGCTGTGCGATTCGCTGGAAATAAAGATAAATTACCCAGAAACGCCTGAAGCCAAGGTACTTGCATCTCAAGAGCTTGATTCTCACTTGGCTTTAGCTGAAGCAGCCCGCTTATCTTTGCGGAATGACAAAGCTTTGGCAAGTGAAGACACTTATGTTTTCACATTTGACCTACAAAAAACTTTGCCATTTCCAAAGTTAACGACATCAACAGCTTATTACAAACGAAATATGTATGTGTATAGCTTGGGATGCCATTCCTTCAATGATAATGTTGGATTCATGTACATGTGGGACGAGACGCAGGGTTCTCGGGGCTCCCAAGAAATTGCAAGCTGTATCAAAAAGCGTTTGCTCGAAAATGCCACTACTCACAAAAAAATAATTATGTACACAGACTGTTGTACGGGGCAAAACAGAAACATAAAGATGGCTTTGTTCCTCCTACAATTGGTACAGGATACTCGATTAGCAGCCACTTCCATCGACCACAAGTTTTTAGTTTCTGGGCACTCTTTTTTGCCCAATGATGCCGATTTTGGGGTCATTGAAAGCAGTGCAAAAAAGCACCAATGCATTTATGGCCCACAAGATTGGTATGACATTGCACGGGCCGCAAAAAAAGGACCCTCAGTTCAAAGTAATAGAAATGCAGCGAGAAAAATTTCTGTCTACAAAAGTTTTGAAAGAGTCAATCACTAACAGGAAAAAAACGATTGATGGTGGTGCAGTAAACTGGCTGCAAATGAAATGGATGCACTACGATCAAGATGCTCCAAACAGTTACAAGTTTAAGAACTGTCATAATGCTGAAACGAACTTCTACGAAGTGAGCCTTGCGAAAACTGGTCGTGGAAGACCTTCAGATTTAGGGCTCTTAACGCAAGACGTCATGTACGCTAATGCAAGACCTGTCACCCGCGAAAAGAAAAGGGACATGATGGA
Organism: Isoperla grammatica; assembly: GCA_945910005.1. Taxonomy (NCBI): domain Eukaryota; kingdom Metazoa; phylum Arthropoda; class Insecta; order Plecoptera; family Perlodidae; genus Isoperla; species Isoperla grammatica. Next base: position 9,184,730 of record OX246749.1, read on the forward strand.
TCTAGTTAATCATGATTTCTTCAGAAAATTGCCTACGGTGTTAGTCTTAGCTGAAGACTCTGATAATGAAGACAATGTTTATTATTGATCATTGATGGAATACATTCATAATAATGATAAGGCAATGGTAGGCTAAGCATTGTTTAACCAGATTGTAAGTTAGATTTGAATAAGTTTAAAAAGTGTTTTATCATAGGACTAGGCCTATCTGAATAAAATCAATAATAAAAATAATGAACTATATTGCTGTAAATTTTCAACCCTGAAATAATATGCCATATTTTCAGTGGCCAAATAACTTAAGTCACAATATTAAGCAAAAACGTGTTAAATGTCAATCATGTTAAAATAAAATTTCCTAAAACACCAACAAAAAGTTAGTTCAATCTATATGATATCACATCTGTTGGCTAACATTTATCAGAAATTATTCAGGAATTTATAATTCAAAGTCCAACAAACAACTGTTCTTCTCCACTATTGATTTTATTGACTTAAGTTGATTGGCTTCTGAGAGGCCTATATATATATACACTATGAGGCATGAAATAAACGTATCGAACTCTGTGGATTTCGACAGACTCCACGACAGCCTATGTTAATTCCGATGCACCCCAATCCCGATCACAATGCAGTATTGTTTCCACATTCGTTGTCTTTGGGTGCCACGTTGGTGTCATTCTCGACGGAGTTTACTGTGAATGGATCTATGCGTACATTATGTCACAGATTCCCACGTATTCACACACGACTATGGGACCTGCTCCCTACCTGACGAAACGTCGACGATGCTCTACCTTGTGCAACACATCAACCAATCAACACACTTTCTTGCCTATAAGGTGGCTGCACAGACTTCACCCTTTCTAAACCTCCCCTTAAGACGCAATACGGTGCGAGACGAACCCAGGGCGTTTTCCTTGATCTCGCCGATTCTCTTCACTCCTCAACACTTTCATTCTCTGGAACAATGGTGTTAGGCCCCCCCCCCCCCCCCCTGACTCGTGAAGAGTCAACGAAGGCAGCGAAACACGAGACACATTGGGCTGTAAAAGTTAAATATATTGTTTTTACTGATATTATTTATCAATATAATGCATCGATCAGCATATTTCACGATTGTTCCCTAAAATTATCATTAACCATTCGCTACCACTCAATGATAAAAATATTGAGTAAGCTTGATCGACTTAATTGAGTGGCAATCAATTGCATATCTGCAAATTACAGGCCATTAACAATTCGAAGGCAGTTAAGAAATGGATAGGAGGCCATGTTGAAAGTGTAAAAAACACATTGTTTTCTTTTTATAGGTTACATCATAAAAAAGTATGGTGTTACCGAAGACGATGTGCTAAAGACGATCAAGCAGAAGCTAAATAATGTATCGAAGAAAAAGGACACCAAAGATGCTACACCAATGGAGGAAACATATGCTACAGATTGATGGAGTGACCCTGAGAAGTAACAAATAAAAAGTTCTCATTACGTGATAAAAAATATTTAATTTCAGTATACAAATCTAAGGAAAGGCTAAACTTCAAAATTAATATAAAATCAAATCAGTGAATAAACAATATGTAGGCCTACTCTACCACCAATGGGTACTTAACCTAAAAAATGCCATACACATAGCCTATGTTTAGTAATTGTAGCCTAGGTTTAATCATTGATTAAATGATAATGCTAAAAATGTAGGCTTAATTTTTTTACCTGCTGTGGGCTTATTTTACAGTTGGAGACAAGTAAGTACTGGCAGGCCTGCTATACTAACAAACTTCTGTGAAGTTTTACTCCTTAAAACTTCTGTGTAGTTTTACTGCTTAAAACTTCTGTTTAGTTCACTACTGAAAACTTCTGTGAAGTGAACTACTGATAACTTTTGTGAAGTAACTACTGAAAACTTTTGTGTAGTACAACTACTAAAAACGTCTCAATAGTTTTCCAAATTCACTTCACAAAAGTTTTCAGTAGTTTTTTTTTAGTTGTTTTGTGTAGTATTTTTTTGTAAGGGTAGGTCTTGACGAAAACAGTGAGATTGGTACATACTCGAGTGCAATAGCATCCCACTCTCCTGACTACTCTACACTTTGTAAGTTGGCAAAGGCCATGCTTATTCTGCCACACAGTAATGCACAGGTAGAGCGGGTCTTCAGCAACTTGACAATGATAAAAACTTCTCATAGGACACGCCCATCTTCTCCTATGTTGAACTCTTTAATGATGTGTAAGAATAGGAGGTCATTTGCAGAGTTCGAGCCAACTAACAATATGCGCAAAAAGGCAAAACACCTGAAAAAAAGGAAGCCCCAAGAAGGTGAAGAAGAAGAAGAAGAAGAAGAAGAAGAAGAAGAGAGCAACTAGTGTGGCTAATCTAGGCCTTGATAATATTAAATCCAACTTTTTCATGTTTTCATTCACGTGTTTTGATTGTTACTGTATTTAATTAAAAAGCGCTCGATTAAAAAAATGTCAAGGATATCTCAGGATTTTTTAAGTACCCATCAAGGAAATCTCAGGATTTTTTAAGTACCCATCAAGGATTTGAAATTTTAGTTGGTGGCAACCCTGGTCTACATGACATTTTCACCAAAGATCAATGGTCAACCAAAATATTGAACTGCGAATCCATGAACAAAATTGCAGCGTCCTATACAACAATATCCAACCGTGTGCATGCTATATTCTCAAAAAAAGTCCTCAAAATGCTACCTAGGGCTCATAATTGACCAACACTGGAAATGGAATCAACATATTTCGTACATATGCAAAAAACTACGTAATACTCTCTTTAAATTCTACTACCTTAGAAATATTCTGTCATCAAAAACACTTCTGACTATTTATTATGCATTTTTCCAATCTATCGCACAATATGGCATCCTCGGATGGGGGGAGCATATAAGTGCCACATTGAACCACAGTCAATAATGCAAAAAACAGTTCTGAAAATTATACTAAACAAGCCTAAATTATATTCGTCATCCGTCTTATTCTCAAACAACAATATTCTAACCATAAGAAAACTGTGTATCAAATTTCTATTGAAATATGTCCATCATATCAAAAATGACAACCATGGCCCATTAAAACACTTATCACATAACTTCAATACAAGAAAGAAAAATAACAAAACTCTTTATTGCCTATAGGCCTAAGTCATCAAAAGATCTAACACAAAGAAATGCACTGTATTTGGGCCCACACATTTACAACAAACTACCCACGCAAATGACAAACCAAACTAATTCTCCTACATTTCAACAGTTACTCAAAAAATGGCTTATTGCAACACCAAATGACACTATAGAAAACATCGTTAATCTAATTCAATAATTAAAAATCAGTCACACTACTACTACCAATATTGCAGGCATTAAGACAGACAGAAGACCCTCGCATGACCTTGCAACAGCAACTACACATTCAAGAGAATGTCGCAATCATACTCATTACATACAAATGGTCGACTCCACTATCATCATCATCAGAAACAAGGTAACTTTATATTCTGTTTTGCTTTGGTCTTGTATTGTTTGTTTTTGTTTTTATTTTTATTTTTATTTTATTTTACCTATTCTTGTCTTTGATGTTGCTATTTATGTACCACTCTTTTTCTTGCAAATAAATATAATTGGTTAGAGATGTATTAGGTATATACAATAAGGAATATATGCTATTCTGAGTAATAATATTAATTAATTAATATATCACAACATATTACACCGCATTACTCCACCTAAGGTTGTGCTATTACATATTTCGTATCCGATCTTTACTTTCATAACCACTATAATCTTTCTGTTGTTAAACCACTTTAACTATAACCAACATGGTCAGGCTAGATGTAGTTTATTGTAATTTTGTTGTAATTTAGTATAGTTTATAGTATAGTTAGTATAGTTTTAATCTAGTATAGTTTAGTATTGGATTGTTAACATTGAAGAACATAACGTAACAAATAATGGTGATAATAATGTAAAGCCGACACTCACTCCCAAGTTTATACTTATGTAAGTGTCTTGCTCTACAATATCGATCTAACTAAATCCACACTATGCATTGAGATTGTACACCATGTAATAAAAAAAAATATTATAATAATAATAACAAAAATAGTAATTTCACTCATTATCAATAGTAATTATGAATAGTAAAACTGAATACTTCGTCCAAATTTACTAGTAGGCCTACCGACCGCCGTGCGTTCTTTATCCAAGGAGTTCCTTAAATTCCCCCAAGATGGTGCGCACGTATGAAAAGTACAAACCAATGTCGCCAACTCTACAACACTACACTACAACTTAATTTTCAAGCATGAGTTTCTTAATTTATTCATGGAAATTGCACAAGATTAGGCCTATATAGCAACGATAATATTATTAATGAGCATTATTTAAAACTAAATATGATTCCGCTAAATATAAATTACATTCATGCATACATTCACGTACGAAATTTGCAAGTGGCACGAAAAAATCAACAACGTGATGTTGGCGATCATGACAAGGAACAGTCTTCCTGAAGTCTGAAGACGCGCCAAAAGCCAAAAAAATGTAACCATTTTCATTTTTATACCATTCCTTGCTTAGTCGCCGTATCTCAGCGACGCCTAGCTTTTCATTTTATGATCACGTTATCACTTAAGGATCTATCTACATTATCATCTATTTCTATCTACATCAGAACTGTGATTGCCTAGGCCTATGGATCTTAATGAACACATGTGAAGAAGCTGTAGATGATCCAGTTCCCGGACCCAGTGGTCAAAACCTAGGCTTACCCAAGCTTTAAGCTTAGGTTTCACCGCCCTTATTTCGAAACATAAAAAAAAGAAGACAAACCAAACTGCTAAATGTAACTAGGTACTGCTCTTCATCTCTAAAAACCTCTAGTGGCACAACTTCCACTCTGCAAAAGCACTCGAAAACACAATACCCTGTAAAATATGCAGAATTTAAAAAAGAAAATCGTGAAAAATGGCAAAAGACCACCAAAGCCAAAAAAATCCAGCCACCCATCACTGCTTTCATGCAGAACACTGCAAAACTTGGACCTAGACACCCCTAAGCCAGGGCAATGAACTGCAAAGTAGCAAATCTTGATCTGAGCTGACCATATATTTATTATAATATTTGACAAATCCGAAAAGCAGCGAAGGTTTTGCACCTTTAACAGTCTCAGTAGACTTCGAAAAATTCAATCAGAGATGGTGAAAGGAGTCAACAGATTACATCTTTACTATGTTGGATGAACTACACGGTCTCTCTAATTTGTATACCGGTACATTTACTCACAGATTCTTTGAAAACAGCTTATTTTCCTTGTTATCTTATCTGAATCCACCAAGCAATCTCTTTGAAGAACAACAAAAGTTCACTGACTGACCCAGTGTCTTCTCAACATGACAACTCTATCTTAGGGAATAGGACAGACCCTCCGAATCAACATCTCAAGTATCTGAATACACTAAACTGTGAAGAAACCCGAACAACCTGGAGAGGTCAGGCAGGAGGTTGTTAAGGATTAAGGCAAAAAGGATGGACTGCTGTCACTGCCGGGATTCTTTCAGCGAACGAGTGGGAAACTAATATAAGGAGTGTTATCATCGGCCAAGGTGACAATCATGTCATTATGGCCATGATACCGATACCAGTAGAGGGAATGACAGCTCGAGAATATATACAAAAGTTCCCCTCTTTCTTCGATGCTTTGCTGTATTTGGTCCCTCCATCTATCTCTTGGCCGGCCTACTTTTCGTACTCCCCCACATGTACGTTCAAATTCTTCTTGGGATTCTGTCTTCCTTCATTCTTTTCATAATTCGGATAGTTGATACTTATAACGAGAGAGAAAAAAAAAATAATGTTTTTAATTTTTATACTTCAAAGAGGAGGTGAGCGCTAATGGGCAAGTTCCAATGAGAGGATACACTAAGTATATTAATATTATATTTTATTATGAAATTGATACTAAGTAATACTAAACGTACTAAATATAAAAATTAAAAGATTGTGATAATACAATTCCCGGCTGTCGTTCCGTTTTGTTATTAGTACAAAAGTGAAAGCGCGGTGCGCGCATGCTTAGGTGTTGGAAAAACGTTGATGCGTCGCAGATAAGGTGCGTCACGCATGGACGTCTGTGGAGATGTTGCGTGGGAAGATGGTGATCTACGGCTGGTGAAGCCGACATTGTATAGTAGGTTCAGAATGGAGTCGAGATAAAAACCCAAATCGAAAGCGGTTGAAGTTTGAGAATTGAAATATTGACAAAGATTGACACGAAATAATTATGAGAAAGTGCACTGGGTTTTGATAACCAATGGCGTGCACGTAGAGACCGGAAAGATGGTGAAGTATAACAGGTCAAGACTACATGGATGACAAGATGTTGTAGTCTATAGAAAAATTCCCAAATCGGAATTATTAGATGTATATTTTTTTTTGTATAGTGGATATGGAATCCCAACAAAGAAGTGGTAAATTGATGGATGAGGGGGGTGTGAATTCGACTAGCCCCTAAAAGGGCTGTCTCAAGCGTTCAAAGCTCAGGACTGGCTCCGCGGTGAGCATTCAGGAGCGGATTCCCTACTTCAGTACAATGAGACTTATCACGCAAGAGACAGAGACGAATTCCAGCCCACGGTGGTAATTGTGAGAAATAAATCATTACAAGTGGAGATAAGGGAATGCATGGGGCCACAGAGGCCACAACACTAAGAGTTGGCATAAGATTTCAATGACATATGACGGATTGAAACCAGTCAATATGCTCTCGGCTCAAAGTGTCGAGAAGGGTAGTCGGCAGCCACAGACGAACTCCAACACAAGGGTGGTAATTGCAACGAATAAAGTAAAATAAACGGAGGGGGGGGGGGGGTTGAATGAACAAGACAGTTAAGTGCTCAGAGGTGACGTAAAGTTGGACTTTCCATGGTAGGCTATAGTATTACAGACGTTGATCATCGATTGAAAATGATACAAACTTACTATATATACAATAATAAATGTTATAAATGGTTACTTATGTACAACAAAGTATCGTGAATAGCCCGCTGAACGCTCGAGGCGTGAGCAGAAGCATCGAGAAATGCAGAGCTTGCAAAGGAATAAGTCGTTTCAACGGTAAAGTGGTACGGGTCTTAAGCCGTGCACATAGATAGCCGTTATCATGAGTCGGGATGACGTTGAAAGGTCTGGTATGGCTGAAGTGCATAAAAGCGTTGACGGGAGCGCAACCGTGCAAGTGATCTACACCCACGTGCAACACACACATGATAACGGACTTGAAGCAATGCACGTGTAAGTCACGAGTGAAAACGAAACGAAATGGGTTCGAACCCAAGATTGCTGGGTAGCGTGGAAGACCAGAAACAACACGAAATACATAGACCATGGGTTCAAGGATAGTCTGCTGATGGATTAATCTAGTATGCTAATAAGGGCGGGACCGACGATGGAAAGACTACCAAAAGTACAGTAAAGGATGAAGATAAGAAGACAAAAAACTACCAAAGCCCCTCCCGCGATTAACAAAGTGCCGGGAGGGAGACTCCAAGGTGGACACCCCTGAGCAATGGACTTACCTCAACCACCTGAGAAGAAAACGTGCCGCGTTCAAGAAAATAGCAAGAAGGAATGGGGCTGAATTACAAACTTTCAAGCCAGACAACTTTTTTTTAGAAGATCCCGTCTACTCTAAAAAAGCAGAACCATTGCTAAGGGTCAGGATAGCCGGAAAACACTATCTTGCACTACTGGACACGGGCGCGTCAGCCAGCTTGATGGACGAAGCAATAGCTGCAGAAGTACAGAAACAGGGGTCGAGAATGCTTAGCGAAATGAGTCAACTAACTATGGCACAAGGACAGGTGGAGATCCAAGGATCAGTATGGGCAGAAGTGACGTGGCACGACAACGCCTTGAGAGTTGAGACACAAGTTTTTTGTTTTGAATTGAATGCCCAGGCCCATAATTTTAGGGCGCGATTTCCTCTGTAAAGTAGGTATTACCCTCGGGTAGCAGTCAGAGGCTGGAGCACAGTGAAGAACCCACATGTCACTATACCATTGATAAGCCAGACAGAATCGAAGGTTTTTCTGGCGATATTACCAGCTGGGTGGAGGAAATTATCGACAAGATCGAAGGCTCGAAAGAAGCTCGACGACTTGTGGGAGACGTAATTAAAGTTTTCGGGAAAAGATCTCTTCACCAAGAAACCTGGTCTAGCGACGGGCGAAATGCACGAGATACATGTGGGAGATAGTGTACCGTACAGAAGCAAACCCCGACCGATGACACTTGCAAAAAGAAACATACTGGATGAAATAATCAATAAATTACTGGATGATGACATCATAGAGCCATGCGAGAGCAGATGGGCGCCGTGCCCAGTACTTGTAAGAAAGAAGACGCCACCGGAGGCGGCGCCAAACTGGCGTCTATGTATAGATTACCGGCCAGTCAATACTAAGAGCAAGATCATGCCACACGCTATGCCCAGGATTGACTATATTTTCTCCCAACTAGGCAAAGCAAAAATCTTTTCCACAATAGATCTGAGTCAGGGCTACCATCAAATAGCCATGGCACCCAACAACAAAAACATAAAAGCATTCGTTACGCCTCACCGAGGTTCCTTCCAGTACAAGAGGATGCCGTTTGGTTTAGCCGGCTCCGGTTTCACTTTCCAGAGAATGATGGATAAAGTCTTAGAAGGAACAACATATAAATACAGTATGGCCTTTTTAGACGATGTAGTCATTTATAGCAACACCTGGGAAAACCATGCGAGGCACCTGTCGGACGTGTCAGGATTCACCATTAACCCGAGTAAAGTTAGCATCGGGTGCAGCAAGATCAAGCTACTAGGACATGTCGTCCAGCAAAACAAGGTCAGCCCAGACCCAGAAAAAATAATCGCTATCAATACATACCAACGACCAAAGACACCTAAACACATACAAAGGTTTTTATTTTTAGTGGGCTTTTTCTGCTCTTGTGTGAAGGATTTTTCCAAGCTTGCAGCACCGCTTACCAAATTGTTGAGAAAGACCGAAGAATGGTGGTGGAATGACAAACAAGAAGACGCTTTCAACGCATTAAGAAATTCCCTTACCAAAGACACTTGTCTCGCCCTACCTGACATGGACAAGAAGTTCACCATACAATGCGATGCAAGCCTCCAGGGTCTAGGAGCAGTGTTGTTGCAAGACGGAGACCACGGACCAAGGCCCATAGCCTTTGCCAGTAGACTGCTCCTTCCAGCGGAAAGGAATTACTGTATCACCGAATTGGAATTCCTTGGCGTGGTGTTCGCAGTTAAGAAATTTATTTCGTACATGGAATACAGCCCATTTATTATAGAAACGGATCATGCTGCCTTGAAAACTATTTTGTCGATAGAAGAACCTTCAGGCAGGATCCGTAGGTGGGCAATGAGGCTGATGGGTTTAGACGCGACCATCACCTATCGCAAAGGGACTTTGAACCAAGTGGCAGATGCCCTCAGCAGGACACCTTGTGAAGTCACTGAACCTACTGCGGCGAGGGTAGTGGACGATCTGCTACCAATCGAAGATCCCCCTGACGAAGTCCGTCTGTCATTCAGTGACACCTGCACGACCCCGCCTAAACACAACTGCGACAGATGCACCCCTCCACAAAAAGAGCAAGCCCTGCGCCTACCAAGGGCCCCAAAGCACCAAACCACTGCACACGAGGCGATGATGAATGAAGTCGTTGAACCAGGAGAGATGCCAACAACACCAGAGGAATGGACAAACCCACAGTCTTCCGATCCGTTCATCACCAACATTCAGCGAAAACTAGAATCAAAGGATCACCAAATTGTGCAGCAGGGGTATGGAATCGACAAGCATGGCACTGTCAAGAAATACAACAACGATGGAGTTGCAACCACCCTGGTTCCACACCATCTGAGAAAAGCAATCCTGACTGTGCACCACGACCACCCACTCAGCAGCCACTTTGGGATTAAAAAGACCACCAAGAAAATTAAGAACCTCTATTATTGGCAGACTATCAAGAAGGATGTCACGGACTACATTCGAGGATGCGCGACCTGCCAACAGGTGAAACCTCCCAACATCGCCCCTTACGGGAGAATGGTCAGCAGGATGGCCACAGGACCCGGCACGTCGGTATCATGTGATCTGCTTGGTCCACTTCCAAAGTCTGACGGTTTCGAGCACGCCCTTGTCATCATCGATGACTTCACACGCAATCTGGAGGTTTACCCGCTGAGGAGAGCGACTGCAGTAACCGTGGCCAATAAACTCGTCGAGTACTGCTGCCGCTACGGCTTCATGAACAACCTGCGTAGCGACAATGGTCCTCAATTCGCCAGTACCGTATGGAATGAAGTTTGTCGGCAATTGAAAATCAAACCTAGAAAGATTGTAGCCTACTGCCCGCAGGGCAATCCATCTGAGCGTACGATCCGGACGATAAAGCAGGGTATCAAAACGTACGTGGAAGACCACAAGGATTGGGCCAAGTATCTGCCTGTAGTCTGCTTCGCGATCCGAACCTCCGTTAGCGAGACTACCGGGTTCAAACCCGCTATGCTGACCTTCGGACGAGAACTCCCGTCACCATTTGATGTACTACCAGCCGATCTAAATAGTGAAGAAGACAGCGTAGAAGGAGGAACACCTGCAGCATATGCACGACACCTCGCACAGAACCTCGCTGCAGCCTACGAGACTATTCAGAACTGCACCGAGACCAGGAAGAGGTAAGAAAAGATATACAACGCCGGTAGGAAATCTTCACCATTCAAGCTTGGTGATTTGGTGTGGCGGAAAACTAACATTTTAAGTGACGCCGCCAAAGGCATCGCTAGCTCACTTAATCCCAAGTTTGAGGGCCCATATAAGCTCGTGCAAAGCATATCTGAAAACGTATACGAGATGGAACGTATGGATGGGACTGCCGCTGGGAAACGGAACATCGACCAGCTGCGGCTCTACCAAGCACCACCGGATTGGACTGACGAACCCACACAGGTCATGTCTGAAGAGGACCTCGAACCCGACACTACGTGGGATGAAGAGCCCGAGTTCACCGACGAGGAAACGCTTGAGTTCCCAGAGGACCCTCTACTCCCACCTTCCCCACCACCCCCGATTACGCGACCTCATCGCGTTACCAAGCCGCCTAGATGGTTAGAGGGATATCAGATGTGAATTAAATTATTCATCTTTCTCTGTTTCTTACTAATTACAGCGAATAAGATGGGACGACCCGTAGCGAGACTAGGATAATGCCCCAACTACCACAAACATGTGGCTAGCACTCCACCGGGGACGAAGAGGAACGCGGTGATGGTAAAGCCACCGCCGAGATCCAGGGCGACAGAACTGCTCATGAAGAGCTTTATGGAGGCGCCGAGACCGCGGAAAACTCCTGAGGCGATGACAAGGGCGGCCCTCATACTGCAAGGGTGTGATCCCCTGAAGCTAATGCCACACCGGGGGTTGCCAGCTACCTGCGTTCGGCCTAAGGTCCCGATCCCGCCTGAAGTCCCAACTCCGCCTAACGTCCCGACTCTTTCGGTAGCCGAACGGAAAAAGGGTACTCCTACAACCCCGGATCCTTACAGAACCCCATCGCCCGAAACGCACTTCACGCACCCTAAACCCTCCTTGACAAAGACTAAAAAAGACGAGCCATGTCGTGCCTTAAATGCCCCTGACCCGATCCCCAAAAGTACCGACGCCCAACGTGCCATACCTCAGCCACAAACGCCAGAAGAGCAGAAGGGGAGCAACAGGGAGAAGCAGCAACGGGCGAAAAAGGCAAGGTTCAACGCCAAACGCCGAGAACGTCGCTCCAGAAAACGCCTGCAGTTCGGCGTCTCTGAGGTCGTGGTAATCGACGCCAGCCGCGGGTACTTCACGGCGGGTTATGAAGAAACCATGAAGCGTGCCAAACTCGAGTAGATTAAGATCTAGATATATACCCATTCTACATTGTAAATAATCTTAAGCTCGCTCAAGACTCGTGTTACTTTACAATACTCTGCTAATTTTATTTAAAACCCTTAAGATTTTAACGCTCAACAACTTCACGTTTCAAGACAAACACTACCTGCAGACCAAGGGAACGGCTATGGGCACCCGTATGGCACCTTCATATGCAAACCTTTTCATGGGCAAAATCGAGACCGATTTTCTTGCTGGGCAGCCGTTTACCCCCACCCTGTGGCTCCGGTTCATTGATGACATATTCGCTATCTGGATCTATGGCATGGACACCCTTTTTCCATGCCTAGATACCCTTAATTCCATCTTCCCGGTGAAGTTCACATGGACCATCTAGGAAAGCCATGTGACATTTCTCCATGTGGAGGTATTCCTTGAGAAAGGCCACCTTAGAATTAAGGTGCACTTCAAGCTGACAAACAGCCTTCAATACCTCCACTTCGACAGCTGTCACCCATTATCAATGAAACAAGCCCTTCCTTTCTCCATGGCCACCCGGGGCAGAAGAATATGTTCAGCAAATGAAGACCTGGCCGAGTACTGTGACAAGATCAGTAAAGCCTTCACCAACCGCGGCAACCCCCCTAAACTTGTCAAACAGCAGATGACTCGTGCCCCCAACCCACAGCCCACTGGTACGCAAGGGAATATCATCCCCCTAATCACCCAGTGGCACCCGGGTCTACATGCCCTGAATGGCATAATCAAGAGGAACAGCCATCTCCTAAAAACCTCGGCCCTCACCCAAAACATCAACATCCCGCGGGTCACCTTAAAACGTCCACCCAACATTCAGGACCTACTGGTGAAATGCAACCCATGGCGCAGTACCAACACACCCACCGAAGCCCGACCACCTGGCTCATACCCTTGTGAGAGCTCTCGCTGTAAAACATGCCCACTCAATCTTCCAACCGAGTCATTCACAGCGAGAGCTACCAACAAGATCTACGACATCCGGGGACACAACACATGCAAGACCAACAATGTGATATATCAGCTGAGGTGCAGTAGATGCCCAGCCGAATATGTAGGCCTGACTACTAACGCACTCAACACCCGGATGAATGGCCACAGGCACGACACCAGAGTAGGGAACACAGACAAACCTGTCGCCCTACATGCAGCCACTCACAACCTGACATTCAACGAATGCTTCTATGCCAGTGTTGTGAGAGCCCTACCAGCTAGCTGCAATGAGCATGAGCTTAGAAGATGGGAACTGGCACATCAGTGGATCACCAACTCCAGGCTCCCCCTTAACCTCAACATCCGTGAGAGTCCTGCTCTCCACTACCTGATTGCCACCCATCCCCTCCTAGCTCTCCTCCCCACCCACACCCAACAGCGCCACTGGCGTGACCTGTAAATAACTGTATATACGTGTATATATATCTGTACATAGCTTAGTCACCTATCTGCACTCGTCGAGTGAACAAGGCCCTGTTCGGCCGAAACCGTTTTGACGTTTTTGTTTATGATTTTACTTTTGATGTAGGTATCTATTTATTTACTACAAGACCCCTGCAGTCACCAACCAGGTAAGCTGTTGGGTTCCCTATCAACTTTACCCCTACCAAGCATAAATATTACTTTGTATTTCTTTGTATAGTGTAGTATTATTTAAAACGGTATTTAACATATCTTGAGGTGTTTTTCTATTTTTTTATGAAAGCAATTAGAATTATTGTTCCTTTGTAAATCGTTCTGAATGAGGGTGTTGTATTTTGAATCAAGTAGGTAACACGTAAAATCTAGGTTGGGCACTATCATAATCATAAAAGTTAATATTATTTGATAATTAATCTGTGAATCTTTTTAGCATTTCGGAAAATTTTGCTGAAAAAATGCTAAATGAACATTAAATTATTAAATCGTTAAATATATGTACTTTATCGACATTAGTATCTTCAAAACCACAAAGGAAGGTGTAATGATCTGACTGTGTCAGTTCATTCAGGTAGTCGTCACACCGTGACGTAGCTCCCGGAAGTGACGTAACGTCAACCTGGCAGGTGAGCCATGATGGCGGTCTGTACTGTATCTGAATAAACCACGCTCAAAGTCCTATGTCTTAGTGTTCTATATTTATATATACCCAAGACAAACAACTAATATGGTAACATATTACAACAGTTTATTTTACCTATCTATAAGTTTCTAAACACACGGCGACTTGGCAACATGGCATTGGTTAGTTATGTTGGCAGGACTGATACATGCGACGTAAACATTGCTGACGACGATTTGCTGAGAAACCACAAGGGTTTGTTTATGTCTAAAAAACAGTTCTCCAAGAGAAAAAAACTATTAATTAGACATGCAGCTTATAGGAAAACGATTTCTGATACATCAGGTAACATCAAAGAGTGCTTTAAAGTCAAAGCAAGAAGGATTGTGGACATATATATGTTGGCACAGGAGTTGTGGTGCCATGCTTGTGATGAAGCATTGTCGTTGCGGCATGTTATTGCCGAAAAAAGACAAGGCCTGTGTTCAATTTTTGACGTGTTGTGCCAAAAATGTGACAAAGTTCATATGGTGAAAACGTCTTCTCGACGGCAGTGGTCAACACGCGGTCGAGGTGGCCCCTGGACATACGACGTCGATTACAAGGCTGCAATTGGTGAGTGCCTAAAGTTTGTTACATGGCTAAAAAGCCTAGGCCTACGCCTAAATGCTGCACTTTTACTAGGCCTAGGGCCTAAGCATTGGCTTAGTGGTTTGGCAGCTTTAAGGAAAGAAAATACTGATTTCCCAATTATTAAATGGTCAGATTCAAACCATTGCAAACAGGGTGTCAGTTCTGGCCTATATCCACTAAAGAATCAAGCATGCAAATCTCTTACCACACCTGCAATAACCTACCTGAAACGATGTTTTGGATACGCCGTCTCCCAAAACAAAGGCAACCCAACAGAACTTGCAAATGCGGTTAATAACATTCCGAACCATGCATTTGGCCGCCATGGCGGGTGTGGGGAGTGGTGTCGGTTTAAAGCTGACCCGCTTGCACGACATGGCTACTTGCCGGGTGGAAAGCCTTTGACTGGGGATAAACTTGAACAAGGTCTTATCGAATTATTTAGAAGATTTGCCAACAATGCGGAGAGAATAGCTCCATGTGCATCGACACAATCCAATGAAGCACATAACTCAGCGATTGCTGCCAAAAATCCCAAATCAAAGTTCTACAGCGGCAGTGAGTCCAATGCTTTTAGAGTATCTGCTGCTGTTAGCCAGGTAATGTTGGGTCAGCCTACATAATCTCTGTAAATAACAAATTAGGACTTTTCCCAGGAGAAAACACTGTTGAGTATAGGAAACATCTAGATCTAAAAAGAAAAAGGGACAAAAATAATCAATCCTCCATGAACTCTAAAAGACGCCGACTATTTTTAAAAGCACGGCGCGACAATGTCAACTTGCGCAACCAATCGAAAGAAGGATTGCTGTACAAATCAGGAATGGGGTTAATGGTAGGTGGGGGTAAATAAATCGTAAAAACATGTTAAGTAATTGGCTTAAAAGTGGCAAACTAACTACTAATCAACGTGTGATTAATACTAAAGAAGGTGACGAACAAAATATAAGTGATACTAGTTTTGAGCATGAAAGTGCTGGCACGGAATCAGAGGAGATTCAAATAGCCCCAGGGGGTAGTAACCATGATCTTGTTAGTTCACCTGTTCAAGGACCAAGGAAACCAAAGAGAACCAAATTATCTGCAAGTGGCAAACAAACATTTCCTGGTATCTGGAAATACAAAGATGAATTTCTAGAATGTGGCTTTTCGTGGAATTTAAACGAATCAAATCCGCAGCCTCAATGTGTATTGTGCAACGAATTGCTATCAAACCAGACAATGAAAGAAAACCATCTCCGCCGTCATCGCTACGGAAAAAACCCCGAGTTTAAAAACAAAACAAGCTAAAAATATTCAACGATAACAAACAGAAAATAAATAAATAAATACGGTAAATGTGATAACTTAAACGCACTTGAGGCATCTTACCACGTCAGTTATAGAGTTGCTGACAAAGCAAAACCACATACAATGGGGCTTTGCACTGCCACATTCTCCCACTCGCAGCGCCAGCGTAGTGCCAGCCCTCAGACAAGGTCTACTTGATCTCCGCATAACTTAGCCATGAAAAAAGGGCTGATTTACCCATCCAGGAGGCTCTGGACTTGAGCTCAAACTATGGTGGCGCTACTTCTATTCCAATGTCTTTGGCAAAATGCTGCCATCACAGCCTGCTGGATGGGTCAAGTAGACCTTGTCCGCGCTGATTTACCCATCCAGCAGGTCATGGATTTGGGCTTGGACGGTGGTGGCGCATTCTACGTCAAGCTTTGCGTGCAAAGCCCCATTGCGGAAGAACTCATTAAACCGTGTGCAATCGATATGGTTCGAAGCATGCTAGGAGAGAGTGCAGTTAATTTTATCGAAATGATTCCGCTCTCCGATAATACCGTGTCAAGAAGAATTCACGACATGGCAAGTTTTGTCCTTATATTCTTATCAAACGCATTCTCATTAGAAGCTTTTAGATGAATCTACCGACGTGTCGGGCCTTGCCATTCTTCTTGTATTTATTCGATATATACATAGCGATAAAGTTCATGAAGACTTGTTGATTTGCAAGCCCCTACATACACACACGACTGGCAAAGACATCTTTAATATCATCAACAAATTTATGTTATTGTACAAAATAGACTGGACACGTTGTGTGGTCGTGTGCACCGATGGGGCCAAGGCGATTTGTGGATTTGTGATTTGTGGGATTTCAGATTTGTGGGCGTAGCTACGTTCATCAAAACAGTAGCACACATTGCAGTATCCACAGACAAACTTTGGCTACCAAAAAAATGCCTGACATGCTTAGGTCAGTGCTGGATGATGCGACCAAAATTGTAAACTTTATTAAATCGAGACCATTAAATTCAAGAATTTTCAATGCCCTTTGTGATGAGATGGGCAGCTTACACGTGACCTTGCTATTACATATCGAAGTGTGCTGGTTATCTTGGGGTAAAGTGTTAGTTCGTGTGTTTGAACTACGCCAGGAAATTATGTTATTTTTTATTGACTGTCCGTTTGCATTATCATCCAAATTTGAAGACCACATATGGCTTCAGAGACTGGCATACTTGGCTGACATTTTTACTTGCATTAATGAATGGAATTTGGGTTTGCAAGGTGAAGGTGCAACTATCATAAATGTTCAAGATCGAATCGAAGCAATGTTAAAAAAAACTATATTTGTGGGCAAAGTACATTCATCAAAATAATTTCGATTGCTTTCCTACGTTATACGAGTTCCTCACCACAAACAACCTAAAACTTAACTCGAGTGTAAAAAGTGATATTGTGCAACATTTGAGTGACTTACAAGTAACTTTGCGTAACTATTTTCCTGCTCTTGATAACACACATACATGGATCCGTAATCCACTTCAATATAATATACCAGACCACAGTGACATACAAATAACTTTGCGTAACTATTCCTGCTCTTGATAGCATGCATACATGGATCCTTAATCCACTTCAATACAATATACCAGACCACAGTGACATACAAATAACTTTGCGTAACTATTCCTGCTCTTGATAGCATGCATACATGGATCCTTAATCCACTTCAATATAATATACCAGACCACAGTGACATACAAATAACTTTGCGTAACTATTCCTGCTCTTGATAGCATGCATACATGGATCCTTAATCCACTTCAATATAATATACCAGACCACAGTGACATACAAATAACTTTGCGTAACTATTCCTGCTCTTGATAGCATGCATACATGGATCCGTAATCCACTTCAATATAATATACCAGACCACAGTGACATGCCACTTGCAGATAAGGAATCAATAATTGATTTGTCATGTGATGGTGATATTGTGGCGTAAAAATGGAGTCTAGTTCATTATTTCATTTTTACTTTGTTTTATTTAATTGCGTGATTTATAGATGCCTTTCTGGTTGTGTAAGTTCCTGGCTTTCAGCATTGAAAGGTATGCGCTGTGCTCGACTATTTCATCATCTCAGTTTAGTTTATTTTATGCTGACTGAGGTGACTTGCGGTAATTACCAATTGAGTTGTGTGCAATGCTCGTGGCAGCTGTGCGGACTGGCCAATCCTGGAGGGCGCTAGTACGACGTTGTCGACAGCGGGCCATTTCCCTCTCCCGCGTGATTTCTACGGGAGGGGGGGGGGGGGCAGTCGATGGGATTATTTGGTAATTACCGCGGATTTCGGCCAGCGTGGGGCTGAGGAGGGGGTGAGGGGGTATGACGTAAGGGAGGCTAGGTGCGAGGTAACTGATGGCTAAGTCGGGGCAATCAACGGTAGGACCTGGAAAGAGAAGGACCGACACCTTGGGAGTACGGGAGGAAGATCAAGCCTAGAGGAAGATACCTGTACCGTAACACCGTACACGGAGGCCCGCGGAAACCACACCACGGACGGGACCAAGGCAGCAGGGGAGATTGGACACCTGGAAACCAAGGTAGAGGGACTTCGACCTATCACTATAACCCCTGGGGAACTCATAGTTAGACTAGTCACGTCTCAGCCAAGCTAGGTTTGCTAAATTAATGTTAATAAACGGTTCCTTCATTGTTTGAACTCAAGTCTTATCTTTAACCTGTTTCACAACAATCCTGTATCACTGGGTATACCATAGATCCCGACAGGTAGCAGGATTCCCCCCAGAAGCTACGCCCCAGTACTTCTGCGGATTCGCCGACTTCGGAGTCCGAGGTTCGAGACCGGTTCGGCTGAATTGGGTACGTCACACGGTAGGAATCTGCTATCTGGACCCGTATTCTGTAACTTTTTTTCGTAGGTCCTGATATGGTTTCTGCCTGAATTCGACGTTGATCGGATAATTGCGATTTTGTAACTTTTTTGGTGCCCGTTTCCGCCTGAATCCATTTCCGTGGTCCTGATATGGTTTCAGTAGCTTTTTTACTGGTGAAACGAAATCAGCCGTAATATTAAGCATGGATAATAACTGTTTACGCGTGATATTGTACTGCAAACTGCATTTAATAATTTTTTTTTTTTTTTTTTTTTTTTTATTCACTAAGTCATTACACATTAGCACGCCACCCGCGCTTTCGCGCATATGCGTGTCTTTTACTCTATTACATTCATAGTTCTTAGTCTGACATTGGTTACAATTTACAAATGAGTTTTAGTCTTTAACATTATCCATTTTTAACATTAACATCATTTAGCTATATATATACTCTAAGATGTGAGCAAGGATGCCCACATAATTTGGGCTATTTTCCTATCTCTTATCAACCTGGCTTCTTCTTTTACATTTATAGTCCTTAGTCTGATATTGGTTAGCTTCTTCTTTTACATTTATAGTTCTTAGTCTGACATTGGTTACAATTTAGAAATGAGTTTAAGTCTAACATTGTCCATTTTTAACATTAACATCATTTAGCTATTAGAATTATAGTTCTTATTCTGACATTGGTTACAATTTACAAATGAGTTTTAGTCTAACGTTATCTATTTTTAACATTAACATCATTTAGCTATAGAAATACTCTAAAATGCTAGCTAGAATGCCCACATCATTTGGGCTATTTTCCTATCTCTTATCTACCTGGCTTCTTCTTTTACATTTATAGTTCTTAGTCTGACATTGGTTACAATTTACAAATGAGTTTTAGTCTAACATTGTCCATTTTTAACATTAACATCATTTAGCTATAGAAATACTCTTGATGCGGGCTAGGGTGCCTACATAATTTGGACTATTTACCTATCTCTTATCTACCTGGCTTCTTCTTCTCGGTGTATCTTCATATTGATTTTGAATCTCCCTATATGCCGTTTCTTGATTCCTTCATATTCAGTATAGTGTCGCTTACTTTATTTACTCTTCGTAAAATCCTTATGTCCGTCCTATCTTCTTCTCCCTATATAGCTTAGTTTGTATCAGAATCCTCTGCTTGCCAGAAACTATCTCTTCTTGATTGGGTCCTGTTTGTTCTCCTCTTCCATGTTGTATCCGTATACCCTCCTATTTCTCCATCCGCTTCCATAATATCTTGTTGTCTTTCTTCTTCTCTTCTTTCCCATATTTTCTTGGAAAGCTCCTCCAGTCTGTGGTAGCTGTCTTCGTTTTCTAACAAGATCTTTAGTTCGGGTTCTGCGGTTAGATTTTCGATTTCTTCAACTGTAAGATATGTTTCTCGTAGATCCGAATATAGCTCACAATTGTAAATAATGTGCCATTGATTTTCGATTTCCCCGCACCTGCATTTGTCGTCAACTTCCAATCCCAACCTAACGAGATTTTGCCGCATAGGCCCATGTCCGGTCAATGTGAATGTAGTAGCCAGCCCAGGGGCAAACCACTCCCATGATTTCCTTTCTCTTACATCAGGTATGAAATTGTACGTATTTCTGCCTTTACTAGATGTTCTCCAGTTGTCCTGCCATAGGTCCCAACAGTCTTCGGTTATTCTCCTTATTTCACTTCGTACGAACACTTTCCTTTCTCTTCCAGCTGTAAGTGTGATGTTGTTTCTAACATTCAGTAGTTCTTTGATTTCATCCTTTCGAATCCAATAACGCATGCCCGCTATTAGCACAGAGTACTCTAGAGGCAATTTGTTTGATATGACCATCAATGCTTCCGTGGAGACTGTACGACATGCTCTATTTGTTTGCAATAATAGCCCTCTTTGCAAAGTGCGTAATGTTCTTGTGAACCTTTTTTGCTCTATTTTATGAAACCAAGCTGACGCGGCGTAAGTTATAATCGGGAGGGCAACTGCGTCATACAGCTTACTCATGGTTTTCTCGTTTAGTCCCCAGTCCTTTCGCACGTTCCTTTTTATGATAGCGAAGACATTCGTGATTTTCTTCCGTACTTGAGTGATATGGGGGATAAATGAAAGTTTACTATCCAGGATGAGACCAAGATATTTATATGTCTCGACTTGTTGAATGGGTTTACCATTGACCCGTATACTTGGTATTCGCGTTTTCGCAAACTTGCCTTTCAGCATCATAAATTTCGTCTTTTGTTCAGAGATCTTCATCTTGTGTATCCTGTTCCAGTCTTCAGATTTCTTCAAAGCCGCATTTCCTCGTCGTTCCAGCTCTGCTCTGCTATTACCTCTTACTAATATAACCTTGTCGTCTGCATACGCAATTGTTATCGTCCCTTCAGTGGTTATGGAGGTGTCTTCATCGAACACTATATTCCATGCAATGGGGCCTAGGACTGAGCCTTGAGGGCATCCTCTGTCCACTGTTCTACCAACGCAGGTATAATCTGTCTTCACTTCTATCCTCCGTTCACTAAAGTAGCTGTTAAAGATTTTATAGATTTCTTCTGAGACTCCAAGTTGTCGGATCCTTCTGATTACACTCGGCCACCATACATGATCGAAGGCACCACTTATGTCTATGAATATCGCCATCGCATATTTACTTGTAGTCTGCTTGACTTCGGTTAGCAACCTATTAATGGCGTCCTCAGTAGATTTTCCCTTTCTAAAACCAAACTGTAGATCGGCACACATATTCGAGGTCAAGTATTTCGTATTAATTCTTCCAACTATAAGTCTTTCAAAGACTTTTCCCATCATAGGTAATAGAGTAATAGGCCTGAAGCTCTCAACACGGTTATTTGGCTTATCTGCCGCCTTTTTCAGAATTTTGATGTTTCCAAGTTTCCATTCTGCAGGGAATTCTCCTTCGTGTAAACATTTGTTGAAGATTCTCCTGATCAGTTCAGGATATTTCTTCCACGTTTTGTCGATCATCTCCTTCTCAATCCCGTCCCAGCCCGGGGCCTTACCAGGTTTCATTTTGTAGATTGCTTCTCCAATTTCTTCTATCGTGAAATCATCTTCATGTCCTATTCCGCGAAATTCTTCATTTTCCGTTCTGATTTCTCGTTGCTTTTCAGTTTCCGAGGTTTTATCATCCGTAGGTAACATTTTGTCAAGCAGGACATTAACCGAATCCTCCCAGTCGACGGTTTCGATACCAATTTGATTGAGGACGGTGTTGTACACTTCGTCACCTCGTATTTTCCCTCTTGTGATTTTGTACACTATGCCCCAAGGATCCTCATTTCCCATTTCTTTGACCAATTTTTCCCAGGAGTTTCTTTTCTCTTCCTTAATTAATTTTTGATACAATCTGCGCGCTTTTGTTACCTCAGTTTTCGCTGTTGCTAAGGCCTGAATCTTTGTTTGGCTATCCGTTCCAAATTTTCTTAAACGTTGAAATTTTTTCCTTGCCTCATTCAGGTTCTTCCTTAATATGTTAAGGTCTTTAGACCACCAGGGAACCGTTCTAGGATGTCGAGATCGCACCTTCATGGATTTTTCTGTGGCCGTTTGTATGGCGGCGGTAGTATATCTGACCATCTCCACAGCCCCACCTGATAGTGTGGCGTTCCAATTTCCAATGCGTTTAGCCAGTTCATTTTCAAAAACGTCCCACCTGGCGTTACGAACATTGAATCTCTTGGATTTGATTTCTTCTGTTACCTCTACATCATTGTTTGTGTACTCATAACTAATTATTCTGTGATCACTATCGCAACCATCTTCTATAATCCTCCAGTTAGATATTTGACCGTACCTAAAGTTGTTTGTGAGAGTAATATCGATGTTTGATTCTCCATTGACTGTACTAAATGTGAAGAGGTCGCTGGCTTCATTCATTACATTCAGCCGATGAGCATGGATACATTCTTCTAAGGCTTCTCCCCTTCTATCTATATGCTTTCCAAACCATAGGAAGGAGTCCGCATTTGCGTCCAGTCCCAATATCAGGTTTTTGGATGCGAGTTTATGAACCACCCTTTCCAGCTGTAGAATATAATCTTCAATTTCATGTCCATCTTGGAAATAAAGTGATGCAATCGCTATCTCACCGAAGCTTCCTTTTATTAATGCACACGCAACGTGCGATGTACATACCTCATTTATTCTGGTGACGACTACTTGTCTATTCCTAATTATTAAAGCAGCTGAAGCGTTCGCCTCAAGGTCTTCATTTGCCACAATTCTACAAGCTGCCCCGTAGCCTTTGACTTTGCCTTTGTAGTTGTAAGGTTCTTGTACCATTATGACGTCAACTGCATTTTCATCTGCATATTTTTTAATTTGGTTTGCCACCGTCATAGATCGCTGTCCGTTGATTTGGATTAGTCTCAATTTCGTACTATTTCGTTGACTAGCCATAGTCGATTCTGTTACGGGCAATTTCTAATGCTCTTTTGTGTTCAGGGCAGTCAGGGTCTTTGTGGCTATGTCTATCATTTTTCTTCGCTATGTTGCAATTTATGCATCTTGCTTGTTCCGTCTTTTTATCACAGTCCTTGGTGTCATGTCCCGTCCTTCCACAGTGACCACAAATGTTTGCATCTTCGTTGCAATGTTTGGCGATGTGCCCGTAGCCTAAACACCTGTAGCATTTCGTGGCAATCAGGAATTCCACCACTTTATGTGAACGGTAGCCCAAATACAGTCTTCCTTGGTTCAACGCCTGTCGAAACAGTGTCGGTGACATTTCTATAATTACATTTTTCCCTTTCTCATTATTCTTGCTTTTCTGTGTGAAATTGACTTGAACATTTTCCTCAAAGTCTTCATAGGTTCCTGCATTCTCGAAATTTCGTTCATACATCTCTTTCAATATATCTTCATTTTCTGCCTTTACTGGCACATCGTAGATAAGTAATTTAGGTCTCTTTTTCTTGAGTGTCTCTATTCGCAGACCGTTTTCTTCCAATTTCGCACTCCCTGTAAGATTCGTTAGATCCTGATCAGGATCAACTTCAAGTACGATCCCATTGTCCCTGATTTCTCTAAGGTTTCTAATTTTCATCTTTTTGAATTCAGACTTGAAGGAAGATATCGCTATCTTCCTTATTGCCTCACTGCTTCTTTTATCTCCGGTGTTCTCATTGTCCTTTATGAAGATTACCTTGTTTTTCTTACCCCTATTCTCAGGGGGGTTGAATCTCCTCTCTTGATCTTCTGTATGAACTTGTTTAGCTACAATACTGGCATATGTAATACCAGTATTTTCCACTGCCTTAACAGTCACATCCATTCTATTTGTAAACTCAGCTAGTTTACCTTTCAGTTGCTCCATATCATGCACAATGGTATGCACACCAGCTTGTAATTCCTCAGTCCTTTGCATGTGCGCTTCTTGTCCAACACACAGTTCTTTTATCCTGTTTGACGCCTTGGCGAACTCAAACTTCTCTGATTTGTAATCTTCTTTCGCCTTGTTCATGTTTTCAGTTGCTGTTTCCAATTCTTTGGAGCATTTGACCCGTTCATCCCTTTCTGCTTTTAATTTGATGTTTTCTAGTATTATATCTTGCACTATCTCATCATACTTTTTTATCAGTTCGCAGCATGCAGACTTATTTCCAGACACCATTCTGGAGTCAGAGGTGATCGTTGTAAGGATATCGTTTTTCCACTTTTTGAGGTCATCAATGCCTCCTTTTGTATGTCCATCATTCTTTACCTTACGTACTTTCTTACCCGACACTCTGCTTTCTTTTTGCGGAGTGCGTAAGGTAGTAAGACTTCTCTGAAAAGGGTCTCCCGTTGACGTTTCACTATCAAGTGCTGTATCCAATTCAGAGTCCGAGGTAGTGCTTGCGTCGTCTTTTCGTTTATCAGGTTTGTTTTTGGTTTTTTCTTTATTCATTTGTGATCCCACGAGTATTGATGAATTATCATGTCGACTCAGACAGAGCATCTTACCTGAGCAAGGCTTCTAGACCCCCGGGTGCGCCAGGTTCCCGGGGGGATGGCTAGTAAGACCGCTAAATTACGCCTTCGGACAATGAACCTCTAGGCCTAGTTCCCAACCTATTAGGTTTGGCGGGTTTAACCAAGCAGTTTTCCTTCTGCTAGGACCAGCCAATTAAGGCAAGCCCCACCCGGTTCTTAGTTCGGCCGACGTAAGGATTTGGGGGATCATATGCACTAGCCAACAATCACCCCCGCCTCCCTCGCTGTCGACCTTAACAGCCACACCGCGTGAAGGTGAACCATGGGCTAGGAGAGTAAAGACCCGTAAAGGCAGGGCAGCCAGAAACCCTACTCGCAGAGACTACTCACCCCAGAAATACAGAGCAAGCACCCCCCACCAGCAACGCCCCCGACCAACCTAACCCCCGTAGCCTCCTCCCCTGACCGAGAACTAGCTCAGTCGTGGCCTGCATTTAATAATTATGTTCAATTATAATGAGTGAAAAACACCAATAAACAACGTCTTTACTTTTCATTTGAGGCAGTCTTTATTATTCGAAAATCTCAGCCGGCGCCGCGGTCTAGTGACGCCCGCCATTAGAGAAATATTACGTAAACAACTCTAGCCTAGGCCTATTGTATCACTAGGACTGCCGTATTACTAGGCCGATACATATAAATTCAGTGTTAAGACATAATTAGATATTGGCGTAGGCCTAGGCATTACCTTGTAGGCTTCCTAGAACATAGAGACATTCCTAGAATAGAGAAATATGGTATTCTAGGTTGCTTCTTGTGTTGTAAAAGACGCGTTCATGTAACTGTGTAGGGTTATGTTTGTTTTGATTTGAGCCGTGTTGCAGTGATCACGGCCCTCTAAATCATGATATTGTATGTTTCTGATTGGCTTAAAGCCTCGGTGGCTCAGTCGCCTTGTGATGTCCTCCCAAAGCGTACATACACATTTCAGGCGCTGTTATAGAATCGCTATTTTGTTCATCTTTGGCGACGGCTGAAACGGGCAAATAATTTCTGCCTGCATTCGTTTCGGCTGCTTTCATTTCAGGCAGAAATGGGAAAGTTACCGAATAGGGGTCCTGACAATATCAAACCACATTTTCAAAGTAAATCTTTAATTGACTTTTGGCTATATGTTCGAGAAAAACATGAATCGCTTGCAGTAAGAGCAATCAAATATTTAATGCCGTTTGCTACTACATATATGTGTGAAAGAGAATTCTCAACATACGCCGCGTTAAAAACAAAATACAGAAATAGACTTGATGCTGAGAATGACATGAGATTAAAACTAAGTGCAACTAAGCCAGACTTCCATCTTCTCAGCATGCAAAACATGCAAATCCTGGCAGTGTCTAAATTTAAATTAAATTAAATTAAATTAGTCTTCATTAATTGGCGAAAATGCGCTATTCCAACATGATACATCCACTGATACAAAACAAACTATTATATTGGCAAATTATTATTACCATCAAACATCCGAATACCTAAAACTAATTATACACAATATAGAATTAACAATATATAAAAAAACAGTCACACCTCTCTCCTTGTTTATTCGCCGTTCCAAGTTCCGAACATGGGCTTTGGTGGTAGATTCTCGCAACACGTCAAGGGGGATGTCGTTTGACATCTGTAGCGTGGTGGTTGCATGGGTTGCTAGCGCGATGGCATCATTCTCGCCCAAAAAAAAAACCCAAAGTAGAAAATATTGTTGTGTGCCACAATGCAATTCGCTAGCAGGTAAAGAAAGAACGTTGTCTTTTCACCACTTTCCGCATGAGAGTGAAACAACTGTGGTAAGAAATGACTTTGGCGTTGAAGATGTAACGTCAGGAAGGAAGATGTGGGTAACGAAACTATGCATTGGAAAGGCTGTCACCAAGTCTATGGTAGTGTGTTCAAAACATTTCCTTCCATCGCAATACATACTGCCAGGTAAGAGAATACTTACTTTATGGTACATATTATATTCTTATTCGTAGTAGGGACTTGTCTCTACCATAGAAGTATTTCAAACTCAATGTCTCTAACGTCTAGACGTAGGCCTAAACAGGCTGACCGAACAGGCCCTATCTTGCCCTAGCTTGGGCGTAGACGTATTTCATAGCAACCTTATAGCCTATATCTAGGGCCTAGGCATAGGATATCTACCTGCGAAACCTAGACCTAAGTGTAGGGAGCCTAATTGACAAGGTCCAAGACTAGGCCTAGAAACCATTAATAACCCTTGTTTGCTCATTCCACAGGTGTTCATGCCAAGAAACGTCATCTTAAAAAAAATGCTATTCCTACTCAAAATCTTCCTGCACTGTCTACAAGGCGTAGACATAACGAAGCAGACACCTTGGAGAGAGCAAGATTACGTCAAGAAAGGCTACACAATAGGCAAAAGAAAGTAAGCCTATTAGCCCTGTGCTGTACCTATTTACAAGTGTACGGGCATCTTGCGATACTGTGTACACTAGAAAACTAGGCCTAGGTCTCTACCCTTAATATTATGCTAAAATATCAGGTACCCGTGCAATTGAATAGAGATAGGCCTACAAACACTGATCACTGTACATCTTGTGGCAACCACCAATCAAAATGCTGGTTGCCATAGGAAAGCATAATATGTACCAGTTTTCAAGTCGGGACTGTGATATGTATACCTTAAAAAAGTCAGTTCTATTTAACAGATTACTGTCAGACAGTAGGGGTACAGAACTAAAGAATGTAGGCCTAGACATAGGCCTAGTTCTTTTACTGACAGTAGTGTAGGGGAACATGCTGTACCTTGGACATATTCGTACCTTGGACCACTCAAGATATCTCTGCCATCTAGTGAAAAATAAATGAACTAAAAATGTCTAGTGTTAAGTTATACCACTAGGTGTCAGCCTATCTACAGCTGTGATGGTGGCATCAAGCCTAGGACCAGAGAAAAAATATTTTGTGTTTTAAGCAATTTGAAGTAAGTATTTCACTCCTACTGAATATACTCTTTAAAGCCTAAAATATCAGTTTGCTGCCTAGAAAATTTGATAAGCTTATAAAGCATTACTTCAGGTATCATAAGAGCATTACATAAAATAGCCAACATAACCTCAAACCTAAAATGGAGGGAAATCAATTTAGCCAGTGACTGGCTGTACCTTGGGTCACCCAGTAGTGATGTACCTTGGACCATGTCCAAGGTACATTTAGTTTTCCATTTTTTTACCATTTGGTGTTTGTTTCTTTTTGTAGATAATGCCTCGAAGTAAAGTGGGTAATGTAAGGGTGAAAGTACCTTCTGCTAATATAGAAGAAGCTGTTACAAAGGTTATTTCTGAAAATATGTCAGTGCGACAGGCTGCATTAGCTTATTCAGTCCCACGCACCACTCTTCTCCGCCATGTGACTTCTTTCAAAGAATCTAAAGCAGACATCTTTGTATACAAGGCAAACAATGATGTGAAGAAGGTATTTGAAGTTAACGATGAACTTCTTCTGGTAGAATATTTAAAAACAGCTGCTGCATTGCACTATGGATTGACCACACGTGAAGTTCGAAAACTGGCATTCCAATATGCCAAAGCTAATATGAAAAAATACCCACAATCTTGGGACACAAATCAAGAGGCTGGCAACCAGTGGTTTTGTTTTTTTATGCAAACATATGAAAAGGAACTATCGCTTAGAAAACCCGAAGCTACTAGTCTATCTCGATTGACGAGTTTCAACAAAACAAATGTTCTGACATTCTTTGAAAATTACCAGAGAACACTCGCTAAAGGAAAGTTTCCCCCTCACAGAATTTGGAATGTCGACGAGACAGGAATTTCAACTGTCCACGTTCCACCGAAAATAATTGCTGGTAAAGGTGTTAAGCAAGTGGGTAGTATGACCTCTGGGGAACGTGGTATAAATACCACTTTAATTGGTGCAATAAGTGCAACTGGAAACCACATCCCTCCTTTAATGATATTCCCAAGGGTCCACTTTAAAGAATTTATGATTAAGGGAGCACCTACTGGTACCATAGGAGCTGCAAACCAATCTGGCTGGTCCAATGAGGCATTATTCGTCCAATGGTTGGAGCACTTTATTAACCATACCAAGCCGTCACTGGAGGATCCTGTGCTTCTTTTATTGGACAACCATGATAGCCACACTTCTCTCCAAGCAATATGTAGAGCTAAAGATGTTGGCATCACTATGCTTACTTTTCCACCACACACCAGCCATAAGTTACAGCCACTAGACAGAACTGTCTTTGGGCCATTCAAAACGTACTATAACACAGCTTGTAACAACAGGATGCTCTTGAACCCTGGTAAGCCTATATCTATCTATGATGTTGCGGAGTTAGTTGGCACAGCATACCCGTTGAGCTTTACAACTAGCAACATTCAAAAAGGGTTTGAAGTGTCGGGCATCGTACCAGTGAATGCAGATGTATTCAATGACGACGAGTTTTTAGGCTCCTACGCAACAGATCGGCCATGCCCAGATGGTACAATTGCATCAATTTCCCACGCCAAACAACCGGATCACCCTAATTCTGAAAGCAATGCTGCAACAAATTCACACACTGCCGTTATCCCTTTATCCTTGTCGCCAGCATCCATAACAAATGGCAGTTCTAAATCTCCCAGTGGATTAGCAAGTACCACAATTTCTCCCCAGGAAATTCGACCATTCCAAAAAGCAGCACCAAGAAAGACCAAATCAGGTGGTAGAAAAAGGGGTAAGTCAACAATCTTAACAGACACCCCTGAAAAAAATGCGATTGAAGAGCAGGTTAGGCTCAAGAGAATTAAGAGTAGGCCTAAAGGTAAAGTTTCTTGCGCCCGCAGGGCTCTGATAAAGCCCAAGAAATCAAAGAAAGTGGTTTCCAACTCTGATAGGCCTACCGAAGGCACATCAGACGATGAAGAGGATACTCCGTTGTCATTACGTTGCAGTGCAAGTTCCACAATGAGGGATTCGATTATGGATCCGATTGACGCAAATTTCAAAGCAGGAAATTGGGTTGTGGTTCAATATCCAGTCAAAAACAACTCGCCGAAGTGTTGTGTCGGTCAAATCATCAACAGAAACCGAGACGACACATTCAAAGTAACTTTCGTTCGTCACATTGCCGAGTATCGTTTTCGATGGCCAATGCAAGAAGATATTGATTATGTGGCTGAAAATATGTTCTTCAAACGTTTATCAGACCCATCTATTCACGTCAAAAATGACCGAGTTTTGTGTTTAATCTTTGATAACAGCTTAAAAAACTTACAGCTGTACTAAACTTGAACATGAAGTTGTCATCAATATTAAATCATTAAGTAAATTTATATTTTACTCACTCATTTACTAGCAATAAGTTTCTTTGTTTTCAAACATAAGTGTCAGCCTCACAATGTAGAAGAATTATTGTTTTAGACCTATTTTTAATTTAATATTTTTAATTAGAAGTCTTAGTTGACAACATAATTAGTATATGGCTTCACTTTTAAGTAGCCTTAAGTAGGCTCACCACATATACAACATAAAATCTGTCAAATTTCTATTTAACTTATCTTATATACCCTATCATATGCACATGACTCAAGGTACGAATTACGTGGTCCAAGGTACGAATTACGTGGTCCAAGGTACAACCCATTGTTGTACCTTGGACCGCTTTGCATTAATTAGGATAATCATTAAATTAAAATAACAATTGTTTCTTTTCAACAACAATAAAATCAACAAAGTTTGTCAAAAGTGTACTTTACAATAATAATAAAAAAAAATTTGAAAAAAACAAGCCTTGACTTCAGAAATTACCAAAATGTAAAAAGCGGTCCAGGGTACAGCATGTTCCCCTACAAATAAAAATGTAAGGCACCAAAAGTAATCATAATATTATACATCTTCTTATAACCAGTAGGCCTACCGAGTCACAAATATCAGGTTGTTGGTGGTTTTTGTTTCATAATACAGGGAATTTCTTTTTTCGTTGGTTGTCATTACTTCACTGGTTCTGAGCATTCGACTTTCGATATAGTTTGGAGGTGACTTCACACTGTTGACATTGTTTTGACATTTTGTTCTTCTGTAACTACTAGACCTATCGGTCGTTTTAAATCAAATAAGAGTAAGTTTCTTTCTAATTGATTTTAGTGCACTTATGCCTAGTGTTTCTGATAATAATTTTGACCCATACTGTGTACTAACGGAAGAAACTTGTGCAGAAAACATTCCACTAGCAGATTCTAGGCCTAATAACCTCACTTCCAAAACCTATCTCTGAGTGCTTCAAATGATGATTAATTAGTTTTAAATGACATAACATGTAGGTCATATGACATCGACATTGTGTAGTAGGCACTTCCTGCCCCAGGCTTAATATGTAGTCGATCGACAAAATGAAAGTTTTTGAGAATTGGTAGTTTTTCCTTTTGACAAGATACATGATCGCAGTGCTGGTTTGTAAATTCTAAACCAACAAACAAAAACGTAGGCATTGTGTAAAGTGCATCGCACCGAGTTATATAGATATAGGCTTGGGCCTACCGGTATTGTCTTTTGACCACTTTAAAAAATGCTATTTTAGTTATTTGCTATGTTCCTTGCATTGATTACTTTTAAATTTCAGGAAACACTCCCTCATTCTGTTGCCGATGCGGATCAAAGAACAAAATCGACTAGTTATTTTGAGCCCAGCCAGTCGCCTACACCACGGCCTACACCGAACATTAGCACTACTTCTTCTTGGGAACCCAATACTCAAAGATATGTCCAATGTTGGCAGCCAGACCACGGCACCAGAAACTAGGAGCACAGGGATCCAGGGGCCGGATTCACAAGAGGTCTTAACTTAGGACCGGTCCTAAGTCCTGCTGTACCGTATGTGCTATTATAAATCTACGATAGGCCTACTACACGGTCCAATTGATAGCTACTTTCGTGGAAATCACAGTGAACGTAAAATATTGCAAGGTAATGTTTTAAAGTTTAGTGTTTTGTTTTCTTATACCTCCACAATCTAAAAACAGAGAAATGTGTATGTCAAGGTAAGTAAACGATATTTATTTATGTTCACACTTCGTAGTCATAGACGCATTGCCACCATCTTTGAAGAAAGATAAGACCAACTCAGACCGGGCCTAAATATATGTCTCAAGTGTTTGTTATTTACTAGGGTTTCTTAGCAACGTCGAGTCGAGGGCTATGTGTAGGTCCGTATCAGCCAATGGCGTAGTGGTCCTAAAGTTAGACCAGGCCTAAGTTAAGACCTCTTGTGAATCCGGCCCCAGGTGTCAACTGGGGATTTCGAAACCACAATAGTCCCAGTCATCAACACGGCAGGAAAACTCCGCACCGCCACCGGTATTCCATCATTTGCGCTACTCGCTACCCTCATCAACCTCTTTACAACAGTCAGTCCAGAAAGTAACCGGAGTGCCCCGAGTAACAGAAATAAAATCATGCTTACTTTCATCAAACTTAAATTAAATTGGAGTTATGCTATACAGTAAAACCTCTATGCATCGTTTCTCAAACGATCGTTTTCCCGCGTGTATAGTTAATTTTGAATAGTCCCGCCAAAAGGAGAGGCCAACCCAATCCGGTCAGGAAATCTTGTTTGACGGAATTGTAGATGTGATCAATTTACCTGACCCTAGTAGAGAGTCTGAACCGTCGACTAGTACAGCACCACAAGCGACTACTAGTACAGCACCACAAGCGACTACTAGTACAGCACCACAAGCGACTACTAGTACAGCACCACAAGCGACTACTAGTACAGCACCACAAGCGACTACTAGTACAGCACCACAAGCGACTACTAGTACAGCACCACAAGCGACTACTAGTACAGCACCACAAGCGACTACTAGTACAGCACCACAAGCGACTACTAGTACAGCACCACAAGCGACTACTAGTACAGCACCACAAGCGACTACTAGTAAGTCTACTCTGCCAGTACCATCTGCTTATCAGGACATTCATCAGAGTACGCCGCCTTCCTCATTAGACACACTCCTCTTGAATAAAATAAGGATCATCATCAACCCGGAGGAGGTTGGACCCATTAGCTAAAGTAATTACAAGTGAAGAATACAACCAACAAATCAAGGATTTGAACGAATCAAAGAAAAATAAATCTACCAGTAAGAAAAGTGAACGTACTGCGAATAAACGCCAAAGAAAATTTTACCACAGAGCTCAGACTCCGAGAACGATGGTGCTGAAATGCCTCTTACCAATGAAACTGGAATCAATATTAATCTTATGCCTACCCAAACAGAAGAAGACCTGCCAGTTACTAAAAATAGCTATGTTATAGTGTCATATGAGGGAGAATTGTTCCCTGGTTTAGTTCAAGATATGAAGGAAGATTACGCTAATGTAAGCGTTATGACAATGTCAGGACCCAATAGCTGGAAGTGGGGGGAAAAGGCAGACATCTTAAATGGTATCCACTTGAAGACATTATGCAAGTTATAAAGCCACCAACTCCGAAAAATGGAAGACTTGTTTGTGAGGTTCCAGAACTATTAAAGTACAAAACAAGGCCTATTTAAATGTAACTCTCGTTAAGCCTAGCGAGACGCACTAGGCTCAATTTGAAGCTAGATATGTTCCTAAGAGTATGTAAGTCTGATAATATTTTCTAATCAATATTAGACAACTTATTTTCATATTTTGTGTCAATATTTGTGTCAATCAATGTCAATTGACATTGTGCTAATCAGAGTAGTAAATTGATCATTAAAAGATAATTTGACCATGTAATCAAAAAAAGTTTGAAGTATGTCTGATCATTTTTTCCTTCTCTGTCTCATTTTTACTACCCCATTCCTCTAGAACCATTATATAAGCCTACAAATGGACTGTCTCATATTTAAACATAACCGTCTCATTTTTGTCCAAAATGCCAGAAAAAAATGAGACGGTGTTTTTAATTGTTATTTAATAGTTAAATTAATTTTAATTAAATTGTAATGTCACCATTTCATTCAGATAGGGGAGCTGAAGATGTGACATCATCTGTCATTGAACTAGATGTAAAATGCAGCTTGTACACATGAAAGTTTGCTTTTGTACCCGCCCGACGAAGTCGGGTACGGGTTTGTGTTTTCTCTACCCGTTTACCCGACAAAACCCGGTTCCTGAAATTGAGAACCGCCAATTAGCTAAATGTTTTGAATTTGAACTGATTCATCGGTCATTACGTATTTTATTTTTGTGCTTGGCGGTATTTCCCTAAGAAATAGAATCGCGTCTATAAATAAACTGTCCACTTGGATAGTTTCTTTTGTTCATGCCGCCCGATTCCCTGTTCATGTAAGCCTGGCCGCCGGCAATCTTTTAGCATGAACTGCTACTCTACACCCCCCCCCCCCCCCCTCACTCCCTTTCACCCTCCCAAAGCACACAACCATTCGACACTTCAACGGGCCGGTCTGTCAGTGGCCTTGAGCTTGAGTGGCAGCTGTGACGCATTATGTTTCATCCCGCTCCGATCCTCGACCCCCCGCGCTGTTGTAACTTTCTCTTGTCATGGGTGTTCAACTTTTCATCACGAAATATAATGAAACATCCTAATCCCTGCTACTACAATACACTATTTGTGGTGTTATTTTCGACGAGAGCGATATTGAGCGGTTGATTTGACACCCCACACGATTTTTTTTGTTTTATTAGGCCTAGGCCTACCCGGGTAACCCGCGGGTATAGTGAACGGGTACCCGGGTTGTAAAAAAGTCGGGTTTCGTCATCCCTAGTCTCATATTTACCACACTTGACACTATTTGAGATGAAAGTATGATTTGTTTTCTATTTTAGTTATTTATGTATTTATGTACTTACGTATTTATTTATTTTTTACATACGTGCATGACGTTGCTACCGTGGTTTATTGCACGCAACAAGGTATGTAAAAAAAATAATAATCAAACCAGAAACCAGTGTAACATATTATTAAGTAGGCTTTTATTAATACGTACGTAATATAAATATCTATGTGTATAGGCATACCTTATTTAAGGTATTTAAAAAATCGATCATTGATTCTCGACGAACACCCGCGTTTATTATGTTATACGGACCATTGGGGATACTGACAAGGTATTTCCACGAGAACGACGGGGCAAAATGACTCACACAGTTTGGACGATACAAACATACTGAACGTCTCAGAAAGTCAAAATCGTATTTCCCCACAGCTGGAAAAATGGGAAATTCGTTGATCAAATCAATCGGCCTACGGACAATTATTTATTATTTGTCTGCGTTCAGTTGTCTCCTCAACATCGTCATGGCTTGCAACCGCGACAATTCTCCCGAGTGTTACTTGTTACGTGCTTCAGGAAGTGGGAAGCACGTTCTCAAGGAGGGAAGCCACAGCAAATCTTAACTTTTAATGTATGGGACCAATTACGCTGAAACTTGCAGACATTGTTCAAACACTTTAAAAACTAAGATTAAAAAAATTTTTTAACACAAATATATATATTTCCATTGTTATTTAAATTTTCATTGTTATTACAACAATACTCATGGGGCAAGCTGTAACAAGAGAACCAATAAAGATAAACTACCTTTTTAAATTTTAAATTGAAGATGGCTAGACATGCAACAAATAAGTGTATCGCCAGTAAGACAATGCTAATATTATGGAAGTTATTAGCTTTTGAATTTCCATTTTTTATAAAGAAACAAAATCCTAAATTTATAATTCGTGAATCATTTTTTTTATCAAGTTTTAATAATCATGCAGATTTTATAATACACTTTTTCATCTTAAATCTATTAAGGATAAAACATACAAGAAATCATTTTTGTGGGACAAGTAGTTTGCAAGATATGATTTTCTCCATACTAAATTGTGTATGAAAAAAGATAAGCCAGAAAGAGGCTTTAAAGTTTAGATAATGTATTTCAGGCACTTAAGACTGTCAACAAAGTATATCTTGCCTAGGCTCATTGTCTAAAATGCCCCAGCACCATATACGTAGCTAGGCTACACATTTAGCTTGAAACACGACTGGAAAATAACAAACCAAGCCAACATAACACCACCTTCATCATTTGAAACGCTCAATAATAACTGTGCATGTGCTTGAATTTCAGCGCAAAAACGCTGTACATGCATCATTCAAGTGTAAATAAATGCATCTTACATTAGTTATATTCTTTGTTTGGGTTTAAATATAAATTTATTAAGGTTCAAAGTAATTAATGTCAAATTTTGAAAAAAGTTGATTTTTTTTAAATTCGAGCAGATTTGCTGTGGCTTCCCTCCTTAACAGCAAAGAGCGTGCCATGGTACTTGACGTGTACGGGAAGCTGCGACAAGAGGAACCGAGGTTATCAGTTGCGGATGCGGCCACGCGAACGGCATCGTTATGCGGGACAAGTACGAAAATGGTTTTTCAGTTGAAAAAGGAACACCGTGAAAATAACAGCGTGTTTGTTACTCCTCGAAAGAAGAGAAAAACACTGAGCAGCAGAGCTTCGACGGCTAAAGAACACCACAACCATTCTGACGAGTTTACGCGAAACGCAGTGCGCATCAAAATACACGACATGTTTCGCGAAAAATAAGGCTCCAACAATTCGTGGTGTATGTCGTGGCGTGAAAGATGATCCGCAATTGCCAGACTTATCGCGATCAACAGTGTGGCGAATTGTAAAAAAACTGGGTTTTAAGTATGGGGAAAAAAAATTGGCGATCTGTGTTTAAAGAGCGGGAGGAAATCCAGCTTTGGCGGCGTCGCTACATAAGAAGTGTAAAACAGGCTCGTCAACAAGGCAAGAAAATTTATTACTTAGACGAGACGTGGGTCAACGACGGCCACACTTTGGCTCGTGGGTCGCAAGACACCACTGCCAAGAGTTGTAAAGACGCTTTTTTAAGAGGCCTCTCCACTGGCTTAAAGAACCCGACCGGTAAGGGCAAGCCTCTCGTCATCGGCCACTGTGGCAGTGAAGACGGTCTCGCGGAGGGCGGTGAGCTGGTGTTCGTGGCGAAGAAGAGTGATGGAGATTACCACGAGGAAATGGACGGGCCGAGGTTCGAATCTTGGTGGCAAACTATTCTACCGAAGCTTGAGCCCAACTCAGTCATTGTGATAGACAACGCGCCTTATCACACAGTCCAAGTTGAGAAATTCCCGGTAACATCATGGAGGAAGGACCAGCTCCAGAGATGGCTTCGCAAAAAAAACATCACGTTCGACCCGAAGATGACGAAAGCTGAACTAATGGAGATTATAAAACCGCTTAAACCCCAGTTCAAGACCTATCGGGCAGACGAGATGGCTCAAGCAGCAGGACACACAGTGCTCAGGCTACCGCCCTATCACTGTGAATTAAATCCCATTGAGCTCGTTTGGAGCCAGGTGAAAGGGTATGTGGCTACCAACAACTCCACCTTTAAAATGGAAGACTAATGAACGTTGTGTATGAGGCGTTTACCAGGATTCGCGATGGGACATTGTGGAGTGCGAGAGTTGAGTCCAGGCTGTGGGCAAACTGTGTCTACCCCTACCCCGGGGATCACACCCATGCCACAGACCACGCTGTAAGACCTGCGCCATCCACCCTTCTACCACTACTTTCACTGCTCGAGCCACCGGAAAAACATACCCCATCAGGCAACACTACAACTGCACCACAACCAACCTGATTTACCAACTACAGTGCCAGCTATGCCCGGCCGAGTACATAGGCCTAACGACCAACTCCCTAAGTACTCGAATGAATGGGCATAGGCAGGACACTGTACAGAAACTTGATCTCAAACCCGTGGCCCAACATGCAGGCACCCACAACAGGGGGTTAAATGACTGCTACACCACCAGGGTAGTAAGATCATTACCCCCCTCCTGCAACGAGGAGCACCTGAGGCAATGGGAACTGGCGCATCAAATAGTAACCAACTCGTGCCAAAAGCCCAACCTCAACCTAAGGTAGGCCTAGGCCACCTACCCCTAGGCCCCTCCCTCCTCCCACACCGCCACCACAACCAACAGCGCCTTGTAAATACCGTGTAGATAGTACTTGTACATAGAAATAGTTTTAGTGTAGCCAGTCTTCTTCAACGGTCGGTGACCAAGGCCACGTAGGCCGAAACGTTCGACATCATGTGTATATACTTGTGTTAATCTTCACCTCAAGCAGCCACCCACAACCTTTCAGGTAAGCTGTTGGTCTCCTTTCTTCTTTCCCCAATGTACATCATAGATATGTGTTAAGTTTTTATTCAAGAATCCAAAAACTTTGTTAAAATTTGG
The DNA here is from genome assembly GCA_945910005.1 of Isoperla grammatica. Lineage (NCBI taxonomy): Eukaryota > Metazoa > Arthropoda > Insecta > Plecoptera > Perlodidae > Isoperla > Isoperla grammatica. The sequence goes on from OX246749.1 coordinate 9,222,803, forward strand.
GAAATATTGAATCTCTAATGTAACTGTGACAATCACTGTAACAATAGGCGACATTTGACAGGTGAGATTTACCGGTAGTGTCAACATCTCATCATCTCGGCTGCCTGGACAAGGGTCGCGCTACGTCCGCCAGCTCTGTGAGCAATTAGGGGTCAGTAAAAGAGCCCTCTTGTCAATGAAAATGCCACGTCTCGCGCTCACTTCTGGGACTGGGACAAAGAATAGTGTTGGGACGCCGCGATGTACGAGAATAATAATTGGGACACTGACGAAAAAGATTGAAGACCGCTGGTTTAAACCACTAGCTCGTAAGATAATGTATTTATGAGCTGTCCACAGCCTATAGCGCTCTCGCAATGTCATGTAGATTTCGACGAGCCATAGGGAAGAATTAAAAAAGCACCAAATATAAATCGTGTTCTAGCTTCTAGTTTCAATCTGAATATTCCGCTCTCATTACCGTTGTGAAAAAGTAATGTCATTTCTTTAGTGTAGGCCCCAGTCCATTTGATTCCAACAAGGATGACATTAGTTTTCGAAACATTTTCAAAATCAACGTAGGCTTATTCGATTGTTTTGTTTCTTTTACTACGCCAGGCAGATGAACTTCATCGCAACCTCGTGGAATGGCGTGACAGCTCTTACAATAGCGAGGTGCTTCAAGACGGCAGGCTTCTTCCGTAGACCCGCGACAGCCGACGACGGTGATAGCGACTTGGAAGAGGAGGGGGACGAGACAGAGGACGATAATTATATCGGTCCGGATGACTGGAGCCGTCTGGGGGCAGAGGGGTTATTTGAAGAATTTGTCAACACTGACAGTTCCGTTAACTGTCCGTCCACGACCTTGTGGCTGAACACATGGAAGAGAGTGACAGCGAAGATGAAGGTGGAAATGACACAGCTGTGCCGAAATTCACCGAGGCACTGGACATGTTGGAAGGCTTGCAGGCATATTTCATGGCACATAATCTGAGCCCAGACGACAGCCATTTGATAACCAAATTGACTAATCTTGTCTATTAAAGTTAACATCCAGGCTAAAGTGCAAACAAAAATTTCAGATTACTTTAAAAGGAAATAGGCCCTAACTTCAGTATAGGCCTACAACATCAAAATTAACCCATTGGCTTAGACTTACGAGACTCTCTCGTAGTAGCGCATACGGGCCGTAAATTACACTTACGAGACAGTCTCGTAGCCGTAAGTTTTAAATTTGCCGCGCCTCTCTAGTTGTCGCTACTATATTGAATGTGGTATCGTTATGCAGTGCCTTTCATCAGCTACGCGTTGGTGTCGAAATAGTTGCAAGTTTTCAACACAGGTAGCAGCAGGCGCCTGATACATTTGTCGCGGTGCACGCCGAGTGCACGGAACTGCCGCGCCATATCACCTGCTGGTCTGTTACTCGTGAAATATGGCGTTACCAAGTCACAACAAAACAGTTTCTGCGGATTATATTTACGATTTATTGAATAATAGTGGAAGTTTTGACTATTCAACTCCACGTGGAGTGTTTTCCCTTTTCTGCGAAACAATTATGGCGGGTAAGATTCACACCAAACAAAACTCGTCGTTTTTGAGAAATGTGCGAGTGGAGTTTTTGCCAGCAAATACCACAAGTCAGCTCCAACCACTTGACTTGGGTATAATAAAAAATCTGAAAGCACACTACCGAGCGAAAATTGTACAGCGGGCGCTGCACTGCATGAATGTTGGTCGTCTGGAAAATGCAAAAGTGAACGTACTTCAGGTATGTGATCGTCCTGTACAGACATACCGTATGTTTAAGTTAATAAATGGTTTTCAGTTGATATAAAGTCGAAAGTTGATTAATTATTTTCAATGTGCTTTTCAATAAACATAGTTCTGCATTCGACCAAGTCGGGAGTGTATTATATCGCGTGACTCGTGATATGTAGGCCTAATGCGTCACCTGATCACAATTAAAATGATAAAGACGCTAAATTTCCATCTGTCATTGAACCAGTGATGCAAATTATGTAAGGTCACGTCAAATAAAGACATTTTTTGTAAACAAAATACGGATATAAAACCAGTTTAGAAATAATTCTGTTTCAACTCAGTGACAAGTATCTCCCTTTCCACAGCGCGTGGGGGGGGGGCCCCCCATTCATGCGCCAGCCGAACCCAACCCAACGCAACCCACAATAAAGCAGGTAGCGGGTGGATGACGCAAGGCAGAACAGCTGTCTTTGTGTAATTGTATTGACATTCCAGTGCCACGCGAATCCTTGTTTGTCTAAAGAGTTGCTCTAAATTAACTATCAATTTAAATTAGGACAAAAAACCTATTACTACTTATTATCAATTTAGTGGATATTATAAAGAACTGCGTATGGTCCACTAATAAAAGTCACCTCTGCGAACCGGCCCGATTAGTTTTCATTTGGCCATCGAATCATGTTCCAAAACAATGTGCGTTGCTCCACTTATAATAATTATAAACGCCCGGTTTTGTTATATTTCTTCATGCGCATAGGTGGCTATGTATCTTTTAAAAAATCGTTTATAAATCTAAATGCAAAACAAAATAGTAATCTTGTTGTATTCCGAAAGAATTCCTAACTTATCGGCTAAAGTTATCTGTACCCTGATACGAGCGGTGAGTGACACGGCAACGCAGCGTATGCATGACTCACGGGTCGCTTTCACTCACCGCGTTCGCGCGCTACGTGTTGGCGGCCGATGCAGCATCAGTAGCCGCGAGCCGTGTTTCCTGCTGCCCGGGCTTCTGTACGATACGTGACCCGTGATCCACGATATTATGGGTTCTTCTTGTAGGCCATTTATAAGCATGCACAAATTTATTATATCAGTCAACCATTTTTTATTAAATTAATAGATTTACCACGATTAGTTTAATGTGTCAATATTATTATGTTAATTGCTAAAAATAATAAAAGATAAATACAAAATAAACAAAAGCGTTTTCCCATCCCTACAGGCTATGAACTACATCGCCAAATCGTGGCAAATGGTGACGCCACAAACAATACAAAATTGTTTCCGCAAAGCTGGGATTAACGATTGTGAGGACGATAGTGAAGACAAACGTGAGGACGAGGATGACCCGTTGGATGATGGTTTGGAAAATGTTCAAACACCTTTTTCTGGCGACGATTTTCCGCGTCTGGCAGGAGAGGGGGTAACATTTGATAACTACATGGCCATAGATGACAAATAATGTCCAGTCAGTGGAAGAGGTGCTGGATGTGGTTCGGGCAGAAGATGTGAACCATGTGGCCACATCGACAGCGGGCGCTACTGATAGCGACGAGCCACACCCTCCCCCCACTTTCAGCCAGGCGCTAGCTGGCCTTCAAGCCGCAAAGGATTACTTAAACTATCATGCTGTTGACGATGCCACTCAGGCTCAAATTATTAGCCTAATTAATACAGTAAAAAAAATAAATGTAGAAAAAAGTTTTCAGAAAAAAATCATATCCTTCTTTACTAAACAGTCATAAGTAGGCCTACAAAAAACAGATCAATTAAAATGATTCATATGTTCTGTAACATGAGAGGTTTCTTATAATCAATAACAATCATTAACTGATGTGACTAGTTTATGGCCTAACCCCTAACCCCCCCCCCCCCCCCCCCGACCACAACATACCACTACCCATGCTTTAAATATCAATAATCAGTTGTACGATATTTTGAGTTATACGATGGCATTAGCCAGACGCTCGACGATCGTATAACTGGTGGTTTACTGTACTTCACTTCCTTAAGGCTACTAGAACGATTGAAGGTTGAGCTGGTTTTGGCATACGGTACAATTAGATCCAACAAAAAAGGTATGCCTAACAATCTCTCTGAAGATAAAGGTTTGATACGAAGTGAGTTTGATTACCAACGCGTGATAACAAGGGTAATTATATATCTAACACCCTATATAACAAACGTCCGGTTTGGTTCCGACTACACCTGCCGGCCACTATAGACGACCGGCGCCAGGCTCTTTAACAGCAGTTCTGACGTTATTTTATTGGCCATGCTTGTAGTTGGAAAAAATCGATATTGACATTAATTTTTCTAGAACGATATCGCGATATCGATACTGATAAAATATCTTTCAACATCCCTAGAGAGCAAACACATGGATTGCCACGCCGCCAGTACGAAATCACTTTCTAAAGCGGCTGTAATGTGTCCTACCTTCACTGGCCAGCGAGGAGGCGACGTGGCAACACTGCTGTTGATGGTATTCATCGCCTTCGTCATCCACTTCATCTTCTTCTACTTCATCGTCCTCCCATTCTTCTTCTACTTCTTCTTCTTCTTCATTAAGATCGTAGTTTGCTATTTGCATAGCAATACTCTCTTCTTGCCGTTGCCTTCTCTCGATTTCGGAGATTTGGTGTAAAACCCACCCCTGAACCCACCGCACATGGTCTTGTTCCAAATGTTGGTTATTGACGCGGTTCCCCTCTGCATCCGTCCATATCACAGACGATTCGACGGATGACTCCACGCTCAAGGTGTCCCCCTACAATCAGAAAACAAACACAACATCATCAACAACTGTGTAATTCCAGAAACTCTCCCGGTGGTCTGTACTCTGGACTCCCCCCGAGCTCCGAGCTCCCGCCAGGCCGACCGGTTGCAACCAGAGCTGCCAGTGTTCGATCCATTCATCACATCCTGCGAAATAAATCCCATATTTCAGTTTGTTACTTAATTTAAGATGTACACTTAACATGTTTTAAGACGTACAGTACTGAATATGACGTCGGCCAAATCAGATCCATTACACATAGACGCCGCCGTCATCATCATAAGGGTAATCCAGTTAGAACATTGGCGGGGGGGGGGGGTTCAAGTCGCGAAGGGGGCCGGCATGACCGAGAATGGGAAGTGACAAACAAAAAAGTAGAAAACATTATCAAGATCGTGAGTAATGAATGACCAAAGGACCCCTTATAAGCTGGTAGGTTTAAATTTTTAAATGCCTACTTAGGTAGGGCCTACTAGGGTTGCCGTTCAATATGAATTTCACTATCGATAATCGGGCCAGTAAAATCGATTATTGATCGCGATAATCAATTTTAAAAATATCAATCGATAATAGAATCGAGTAATTGAAAATGTTGTGTAACCATAAGCTCAATCCATATAGTAACATTGTAGTGCACCCACCCAATTCAGTAACTTTTTTCATAATTAATATTATTATTATTATATGTTTATTCATTCTGTCATTAGGCCTATATTCATCTACTTTCATACTTGTGTGTACCACAATCTACGCCCAGCATTCCAGAACATTGGAATGAACGAATCTGCAGTTCTCAAGTTATTTGTATATGCACATATACTTTCATCACCGAACTGAATGCGATATCTCACACGTGCTCTTCGAATTACGCAGTCCTTCGACATGACAACGTTCTATTTTCAAAAAAGCTGTACACATTGGTGCTCTCGCGGGCGACCCAAAACTATCATTATCAAAGAACAACCTTGAAGAATTCACTAAGTGTCCTGCAAACGCACCCCAGTATTTTTCCATTACACGTGCTTCCTTCCGGACACACGTGCCACAGCCAACGAAGATGTGTCGCCACTCGGACGCAGAGTTTTGAACAGTACAAACGTGTCAATCAGTCCCTCCGAGAACAAAGATGGCAGGCTAGGCCCACGCATACCCTCCTCAAAACATAAAACATCTTCAAATAGACAACAACAACAACGACAACAACAACGACGACAACAACAACAACAACAACAACAACAACAACAACAACAACAACAACAACAACAACAACAACAACAACAACAACAACAACAACAACAACAACAACAACAACAACAACAACAACAACAACAACAACAACAACAACAACAACAACAACAACAACAACAACAACAACAACAACAACAACAACAACAACAACAACAACAACAACACAACAATAATAATCTACAGAACTTTGAACATCAAACGTCAATCGTCGCCAATCTACAAATCCTCGAACCAAGTACCGAGTTGCAGTGTAGGACGCTCCATTGTTCCTGGGACCTGGACCACTAGTCTTACTGTCGTCAACTGTCAACGGCGATTTCAACAACTGCATCAAACCGTAACGTATAAATAACATGTGTGTGCGTTTAAATTTCTTTTCAACTTTAAAGGCCTAGAAACTTAAAACGACAAAAGAGCCCTCGAACAATTATATTTAATATTTAAATAACGTTCATTCAGTCTTTGTCTTTGTACAATACACAAGTGCATTTAACCTAAATAAAATAAAATAAATAAATTCACATTTAGAGTCTACCCACTCAGTAACTAAACTGATTTGCAGTGGGGGACTTTAATTTAAAGTGACTAAACCAAACCTGTAGGCTTCGAACACCATCGACGAGTGAGCGATAACCAATCAAAGATCGATATTTCAAATACGAAACATATGAATCAGTGATTGGACAGTGCGAACACCTGCGGACAAATGCCAGAATCAACAAGGCCGATTCAGAACAACTTTGAATTTATTGAGTGCTTCGTTGCTAGGACGGCTCCAAAGTCACCATTTACTTATTTCTAAGCCAAGAAGTAATGGAATTAAATCCACCTTAGTTCCTGAAGGTCACCCTTCCTCCTTTCACTTTTTTTAATTATCCTTAATTAAGTAATTTGTATGAATGGCCGCAACCCCCCCCCCCCCCCCCCCCCCCCCCCACCACCACCACCATTACACATGGTATTCTGGCTAGGCGAGACAAGTGTCGTAGCAATGTTTAATTTTTTTTTTTACATTGGCAACGTTGAGCTATATAGCCAATAGCCAAGTCAAATTCGCATTACGAAATAAAACGAAACTGCAGTTATAGGGTCAATCGGGGTAAGTGTGGCAGCGGGGTAAGTGTGGCACCCGGCCATAACTTTCTTGTTTATAGAGTAAAAAAAACAAAAAAAACACATATTGATCAGTGATATATGGATGTTGTCATCTTCAATTCATACTCATCTACTATCTCTTCTCCAAGAGCTATTGGCATATTGATCAGCTTATGTTTTTCATTTGTCCAACTCGATTCGTCCGACTTGTCTAATGTTTTGTTCCAACACTTTGATTGTATCAGTAATATTTAGTTATTGTTGATGTTGGTTACAGTAAGGTTAAAGGTATCTAAATTGATAAAAAAAAAATTTAAAAAATTAGCAGTGCAGCTTTTATTCATGGTGCCACACTTGCCCCACATAATTTTATTCCTGGGGTAAGTGTGGCATCAATGTTTTTGCATTACAGTAATGCTTAACATTTAGAAGGCTGTAGCTATGAGTTGCACTTTTTGGTGTCAGTGGCCAGTGGCGCAGGTCCCCTGTGCTTCCTCGTCGGTTCCCCCGCGCGTTTAAGGCCGTCGTCCCCCATGTGTGCGTTCGTGTGACTTAAAGCCAGCGCCAAAAGTGCGCCTCGCTCGTTGGCGCGCGCCCGGTGGCCAGTGTGCGAACTAACCGACCGTCCTGCGGTCTTGTCAGTCGCCTCATATTTTCACCTCCCAGTTGCTTTCGCCCTATTAGCCACTTCTACAGACATTCGCTATTTTGGTTGGATTATTGGCACTTCGTGTCAGGCACCGACGTGTTCAAGGGGGTGCGCCTCAGATCGCACGCAAACCCCCCACCTAGATGCTTTGTTGTCGTTGTTGTTGACCAAAAACCCAAACAACACTTTCAAATTTTATTTGAGGAGTGTTAAACGGTAAGAAATGCAACTCAATTGTACTAGGCCTTTAGGTAGTTATATTCTTACATATTGGCCAAATCATAAGTATTAGTAGTAGTATTCATCGACCGTGTTCCAGTAATAACGCTATAAAATGCAAAGTAAAATCAATAAAAATCTGAAAAAAATTCATAAGCATAACAAGAGTATTCCTTACCCTGCCACACTTTCCCCTAGCTTCAATATCCATTACTTCTGTGTAAAACATGAGGGTGCCACACTTCCCCCCGGTGCTGCCACACTTACCCCATAATGTGGGCAAGTGTGGCAGCGTGCATGCTTTCTCAATTAATTTTTTTTTAAGGGTAATGCTAATTAAATTTGTACTGATATTAGGGGGTACATTTTGGCAATGGATTGATTGATCTTCCTATTTTTTTTTGTGTATTTATGATAAGTGGTTTGACCGTGACAGGGCTTCAAACTCAAACGACACAAAACGGTGCCACACTTACCCCGATTGACCCTACCCCTAAAAATGATAATTGTGGACAAGACCTCGTGTCAGCATGCTAATTATGCGAATTTCTGAATAACGCGATTTGGAACTTTATTTAACCACGAAAATGTGTTGAATATTGGCCAAAAGTGTGTTTGTATACAAAAAATTGCACATAAGAATGTAAGATATAAAGAAAATAGATAGGAACTGTTTATACACACGAATGACTCGTCTTTATTTGAGTGATATTGCTAAATTGATTATATTTGTTTTATTTTTTGCTTGTTACGTGCCTTATAAAAATAACACAGTCAAAACGCAAAATTTACATTTTGAAAACAAAATTTGGGAAAAAATAAAAACCATTTCTGTAGGCCTCTATTGATCTGTTAGGCCTATATGCCTTTTAAGAGTCCCCTAAAAGTCGTATAATCGACGCTCTACTGTATATTCCTTGTACTTACGTTTAGGCATTTAGCCACGGTAGCGCAGAACAAGTGTCCTTGAGCGCTCGCCGTAATGCCACGTAAGTTCCACCCCTGCCAGGATGTCCTTCATGGCTGTGAAGAAAACTCTAGGTTCTCCGTCTATTGCCAGAACCCGAACCTGGAGGTTAGGTTGCTTCCGGGAGTGGTTGAGCAACCTGCCATAGAGGGGGCTCTCGCTGATTGCGTCCACACTGTAAACATTACAAAAACAGAAACACATTTAATTTGCTTGCATTATAGCTAGGAACAAGGTGGCAACTCTAGTTGCCCCAAGACTACCTCACACATGCGTTCGTCACAAGCGAGGCAGTCGTAGCCAATCAGCGATCGGTTGTTGCGCGGGGTTGTCTCAGGTGGTTTGCTGGTTGGCTACGAGTGCCTCGCCTGTGACGAAAGCATATGTAAGGTAGTCTTAGGACAACTATACCATTGTCATACAAGATTTTGATGTGTCTACAGTAGGGATGGTACGTGTAAACGTGTACACGCCGTGAGGCGGAAACACGTTTACCGATTTTCCTTGAGAAGTAAACGATTTATATGTAATGCTATTTTTATCCAGTGTGCAACCTGCTGAATTCTTATCATATGAGCCAATTTGCCGACGTTCACTCTTTATTGTTCATTCATTTGCGGGTATAGCGATGTGGTTGTGGTCTCCTATTTCACCCTCGCGTCTTGAACTCGGCAGCGTGAGTCATCGTAAATTTGTAATATCAGATATCAGTAAAGAACGAAAACGCAAGTGGCTCACAGACAGTCACATCACAGTCGACACCGACAGTAGGTCCGAGTCACTACCCTAAGAAAGACGTTATTTGCGTTGCGTGTGCTCTCAAGATGTCTAGTCATAGTGTAGTCTGGAAATACTTTGACAAGAGTGAAAACATCGTGAAATGCCGACTGTGCGGGAAAGAACTTCAACACAATTCCGGAAGCACAGGTACCATGATAAATCATTTAAAACGAATCTTCAAGTTCAATACAAATTCTTCTTCTGTGGATTCACGTAATTAATTGCCCTATGCAGTGTACGTCCGGCCTGCAAGCCTGAAGCGAGCGACCCACGGCACGGCAGCCGTGTGACGCTGACCGCTCGGCGCTCGGGTTCGGCTCCTACCCCCTCCCCACCCTAACACTATAACCATATTCAGGACGTGCAGTGTTTTTTTACGTAGGCCTACATATCAGAGTCAATGGGGATTCCGTAAGGCCTTTTGATTTCCTTGGAGGGGGTACATTATTATGCAGTGAACATGTAATGAGTATCAGGTTTACTATATACTATAAAAATGTAAACACAGATTGTACTTCTTGTAGAAGTAAACGTGTACGCGTACGTTTTTGTGGACGGCGAGTACACGTTTAGTGAAATACACGCTTTTTGACATCCCTAGTCTACAGCACACTCTTACAGCATAAATACGTAGGCCTAGGCTATATCTATTGATCGTATTAGTGATGACATCAAATTAAATGGCGGACGAGCTATCTGATTCCACAAAACTTTCTATCATAACCTAAAACCTATCTAATTATTATTGAAAGTAGTAATTGTAGCAATAATACTTAAAATCATTTTAATCAACTACTTTTTCACTATTTCTTGTCTAGGAAAACAAAATACCGGTACCTGAAGGGATGACTCTCGCCAGCCTAGGCCCTATAATGTTTGCAAAAATATCACTCTCGACTGTCAAGATTCTTTGGAATTAAGACACAGGGTTCGTCGTTGGTTGACACGGGAAACGTGACGTCACACTTATAAAAAGATACAGTAAACCCTCGTTAATACGAACATCAAAGGACCCAAAAATCGTCAGTTCGTAATATAAAAATTCGCAATATCGCAAAAACGTCGAAATTCAATAGTACCAGCCAAAATAAACGTATCTACAAACAATCAATGTTTTCCAATGGATAGTAGCGCGCGGGTATGATGTTTTGTGTTCGCATAGTAGGCGGACTAAGCAGGCACGTTGCAGTGAGCAAGCCACGCCCCTCAACAGCTGTAAGGGTTGCGCGCACATCCGATCGCGCCTGCGGGCGGTGGAGGGGGAAGGGAAAACCAAGCAGCAACAAAACAAGTAGCTGCCTGTGACGACGTACGCTCGGCGGACAAAAATCTTGATACCTGCGCCTACTCTGCGAGTTGAACTCTCGGACACATTATTTTGTTTGTGCGGTTTCAAAATTATTACGTAGTTCGTATTAAACAACGAACATTATGCATTAGTACCACCCAGGGGATAAATAATTAGTTCGTATTACGTATTATGCGAAATTCGTTATATCCGTTTTACTTTTATTTAACATTGAGTGTCCTATTTAGGCGGGCTGGGTCTTGCTTACTATTCGTATTATCTGAGAATTCGCACTAACCGAGTTCGTTTTACCGAGGGTTTACTGTACTTGGACGAGCGTTTCGATTCTACTTTTACATCACTTGTTTTGGTTCTTGTTTTATATTATCAATAATGAAACACAATTGAATTGTAAATACAAGTTCACAGCAACGAAATTATCATCTATTAAATTATTAACTGGGAACCAAAAAATAAAACAATAACCACTTAATTATTTGCAATAATTATTGGACAAAGACAGATATTTATGCACTAGAAATTAGGGATGACATCGGGTACCCGGCTCCAAATAACCCCGGAGCCGCTTTGCGGGTCCGGGTCATTTTTTAGTCCATTTCTAGGCTATATTTATGCGCCAGTATTGCTGCGGTTGATTTCGATGGAGCCAGCAGGTACGGCGCGAGCCTACCCTTCCACAACACGTGACTCGGGTGGGAACAGAGCAGACGCGAACTGACTTGCATTCGTTACTGTTTGTACTTTGTTTAACATTCTGGTGAACATTATGGCTAACACTTGTTCTATTACTTTTTAATTTACTTGAAATATCATGTTTTATGTACATGCTTCAGTTGTGTATTGCGAAATGTATTTTTTTTTTTACTCGACGTGATCACTGCAGGCGTATTCCGAGGGGCTATTCGAGCGGGCGGCATGCAAATAAATAAATGAATAAATAAATTCACATTTAGAGTCTACCCACTCAGTAATGAAACTGATTTGCAGTGGGGGACTTTAATTTTAAAGCGACTAAACCAACCCTGTAGGCTCCCAACACCATCGGCGAGCGAGCGATAACCAATCAAAGATCGATATTTCAAATACGAAACATATGAATCGGTGATTGGACAGTGCGAACAACTGCGGACAAATGTCAGAATCAACAAGGCCGATTCAGAACAACTTTGAATTTATTGAGTGCTTTTTTGTACCATAGTTGATAGTTTATCGATATCGCCAAACGTACAATATATTAATTCTATATCAATATAGAATTATTTGTCTATTATCGATATCGTATCGAATTATCGATATTGTTGGGCAGCCCTAATATTTAGAGCAAGAGATGTGGAGGTACAGATAATTTAAACAAACTGAACGTTCTTTAAGTATTTGTTTGCATACAAAAGTAGCGAATCACAACTTCACAAAGATACAGTGTTGCTTTGCTACTATCACGGTATGTACAAACGTTAAGGCAGGCTTACCAAAATTTTCTTTCGTTGAAAATTTAAAATAGAACATATGAACCGGCTTCATTGGCTTCATGAAGCCAGTTCGCACAAGCAGCGGCCTGGACCCCTTCCAGCAGAGTCCCATAGTAGACAGTGAGAAGGTCACGCCACTGGAAGGGGCGGGTCAAAAAGACAGCTCAGCCCTTCGCTGGTAGAGTCCTCACCTGCAACATTAGAATTATCTTTGTTTAGCAACAGGTAACTAGGTCAGGCGTGTCATGTCTATGCATTAATTTACACAATAAGTAGGGACATGTACTTTTGCTTGAAGCTTTTTACATGAAGTTTCTCAAAAATGATCTTCTGTAATGCTTTCGTCATCAATCAATGACGTGTTTACGGTCTCTGCCAACCCGAGCAGGTATTTGAATTAGTCACGGCCGCTGGTTGGCTGCCGCTCACCCACCCGTGACGGAAGCAATACCGAAGTTGTTGTACGACTTTCGATATGATCACAATGATGTTCTATTACAAAATATACCTATGTTATTTCATATTTTTTTTGTAGACTTGAGGAGTTATTAGAAGAGAAAGGGATCGATTCCCCCCTCCTGTAAAACACAATATTTGATAAGAAATGAAGTAGGCTACCTCATTCTGGTTTCTTCTGAATGTTGTGAAAGCATTACACATGAACATGGTGCACCCAGTGACGGCTTGATCTATACCCTGACACAGCACCGGTACCTTCAGAGGGAGGGGCCCCAATGCCTCTACCTCTTCATCCTACATCGTACGCAAATTAATATTGTTACTTTAAAAAGCTCTGTTCCAAAGTAACATTGGTGCTTGTAAGCTGTAAGAAAACTAATGACAAATGACACCACAGTATGAAGCAGTAAAGAAGGCTTTCGTTGTATTGTTATTTTGTGTTGTTACATTGCTGTGGGAAAACCGTGAGAGATGGAGGGAACTACCAAACAGCTCTCTGGTAACAGAGGACGTGATCGAGGAAGAAGCTGGGGAAGTGGTTGTGTCAGGCCTGGCTAGCCGGCAACGAAGATATTAACTCAAGAAATGGAAATGGATTAGCCTACTTCCCACTAGAGATGGGCCGATTCCCAAAAAGTAGCCGATATCGATCCCAATAAAACCGATTCCGATACCAATTCCGGTACCTGTAAACAATTTGTATACAATTTTACATGGAATTTAACAACTGTAGGCCTATGCAAAATTATACACTTTCAAAATTTACAAATTGAAAAAAAAATCTGGTGGTATTTTTTTATTCTGATGTGTATAGGCCCTAGGTCCTCACGCTAAAAACTCAAAAGAAAAATGGTAATTGAAATTTCTTCATATGAAGGCCTAGGCCTACTGTAATAAATTTATTAGAAATGGTGTACAAAGTAGTGTTAATCGTTTAATTATGTGTGAAAGTGCATAAAATATCGTGAATAGAGTCTGCGTAAGAAAAATAGTCGGCCATTACGTGACATGAAGTAGTGTTACCAACCATTGAAAGTGACAAATCCCTACTCGGTTTAGCAGAATGTAACCCACTCCCTAGCCTTCGACTGTACATTGGTAGGCCTGCAGAGCGGCAGACAAAGTATGATGGCGTAAATGCAACCCTCCAGCCAGACGCAGTGTTACATCGTCTAACGATACGCTTTTTAATGTTGTAGAGGACACAAAACCTCGTTTGGGTATATTTTAAACATTTATCTATCAAGGGTGCTTACGCCAACTTCATCCTAACAACTCGAGCGAGGCATCTGGATCCATTGTAATCACGTGATGGATTGACTCAATCCTTGATGGTTTGCGAACGGACATTTGTTGGGGGAGTACTTTGTGGCGCGGATTCAAACTACTTTTTGAATGAGGTATAATACCAAACCCAAGGAACCACGCCTTGTAGCTGTTACATTTGAGAAATCTGCGACCCTTGCGAAAATAAATATTGGCGTGTTAGCCCCATAACCCTACTTTTGCAGTTCACGATGCTGTTGATTCATAATGGCGCCAAAATATTGTCTGGATCCAACTAACTTTGGTCAGAGAGCAGAGAGTTAACTCAATCATGTACGTGAACGCAAAACGAGATGGATCCAATCGTCTTGGCGAGGTTGGAGAAATACGTTTTGGGATCGGAGAAGCTCGGATCTGGTTGGCGTAAGCGCCCCTAGTGGTAAGTGTTTAAAGTACTTTCCGGGCATGCAAAATTGCGAACAGCATGAGGACCTTATATGTAGTATTACCCAGAATTTACTCGGCTAGGCCTGGCCTAGGCCTACCACCTAAGCCTAGGCCCTAGGCTAGGCCTAGGCCTAGCCAAGTAAATTCTGGGTACACACCACACATCTTTTTCGAAAATGCTTTTACCCAGAGCCTGGCCCTAGGCCCTAGCTAAGCCTAGGCCTAGCCTAGCCCTAGACCTACCATACAGGTTGTCGGCGTGGACATACAAGAAGGCGTACAAGATTGATCCTACCCTAGTCCCTAGGGGCTAGGGTAAGGCCTAGGCCTAGGGAAGGACCCAGGCCAAACTGGTTCCCCACAAAACCAAGAAACACGACAATACGGTCAATACCTTATAAATCGTAATCACATGGAAAAGAACTTTAACCCTACATACCCAAATTTCGACAACTCACAGCAATGCAAGGACTGGTCCGGTACGAAACTAGCATTCCTATTTGGAGCAAAAACGTAGGCCTACGTTTTGAAAGCAAAACGTAGGCCTAGCGGGCCTAGCGTACTTCAAATCACGACCACCATGATCGGTAACTTACAAAACAAACTGTTACTAAAAATGACAACTGTCACCAACAATACTTGTGATGTAGGCCAAGTAACTTTTAGCTAATCAAGTGAATAATGAGTGACTATGACCGATTGATAACCTATCTTTCGTGGATGAGATCATAGAGAAATAAAACCGAGATGAGATAATAAAAAAACTCATGTGGCTTTAGTTTTCTTTCCACATAAGTTGGCTAATCTGCATTGCATAAGCTCACCGCCCTCTGAATCTGTGTTTGCAGAGAATGCAACAGGTAGTGACAACGCGGGATCTTCAACATTTGTATTTGTATTTGTATTTTATTGCAGCTGTTGGATTACATGGAGATGTCGTAGCGAGTACGGTACGGACATCGTAATATAAGCATTGTCAAGTTTTCTAAGATAATTTTACATTAAGTTACATATGTATGTATATGTAAGGACCTAAATGCGAAGTGTCGAATTACCGACCAATATCCCTCCTGACTGGCTTCTCTAAGATACTAGAAAAGCTCTACCTAAGACAGCTGACCAAGTTTCTAGAGGATTCCAATACATTGAGTAAAGAGCAACATGGTTTCAGGAAGAACTACTCAACGGCAACAGCCATAAGAAGCCTGACTGAAGTAATAGAGACTGCTCTAGAAGACAGACTGGAGGTAGGTGCTGTGTTTTGCGACTACTCGAAGGCCTTCGACACAATAGACAGTGTTGGGGCGAGAACTTTTAAAAAGAACGCGTTCCCGAGAACGCGTTCTTTTTTTGTGAACTTTCCAACGAACTTACTCTTTTTTCAAATGAGTGAACTTGAACTTTCAAAAGTTCTTTTTGAGAACGAACTTTTCAATTTTAGAAAGTTCTTTTGAAAGTTCATTCTGTTCGATGATTGAGCATCTGTCAACGCGCCGTCGAGGAACACGCGAATCGTTTTCGGTTCTCCTTCAGCTGATTTTAAAAAGCTACCGGCCCGGCAGCCACCATTCATGGAGTAGAATTACATTCAAGTCTGGCCGTTCGAACTCTACCCACCACAAGATGTTAGATCACTCGGTCGAGATAAGTGGGTCTGCAAGTGCAAGTGCCCAAATACCAGAAGTAATGCGACACGATAATTGGGCGGGAGTATTTTATTGTATTGTATTGAAGCCATACAAGGCAATCGATTATTCGCATGACTGTTAATACAATGTGGTGACACTTTTTCACAAAAGAACTTTTAAAAGAACTTAGTTCATATTTTAGACGAACTTGAACTTTTCAAAATTTTAGGTTTTGAAAAGAACTTGAACTTTATTAAAGTTCATTATTTGAGCTGTGAACTGAACTTTTAGAAAGTTCATTTAAAAAAAGAACTGCCCCAACACTGACAATAGACCACACTACCCTAGTGAAGAAGCTAGGAAGCTATGGTGTCACCGGCTCTGCTGGGAAATGGATCTCGTCATATCTAAGCAGAAGAAAGCAACGTGTCCTTATAGACGGAAATAAGGGAACATCAGACTGGGAAGCCGTCAAGCATGGTCTGCCGCAGGGGTCAGTATTAAGCCCCACTCTGTTCAGTCTTCAAGTAAACGACCTACCTGCAAACATCAAAATAGCTAAAACCACGCAATTTGCAGATGACACAAGTGCGGTGGTGACAGGCAGGGCAGACAAACCACTTGGACTTGGGCTGAGCCATACGCTTAATGAAATTGAAGCGTATAGCGAACCCAATAAAATAGCGCTGAACCTCACCAAAACAGTTGCAATGACCTTCTGTGTAAAGGGAGATCAACCAACACCCAACATCCCCCTACAAATCTCTAAAGAAGCCAAATTTCTAGGAATTTGGCTTGACTACAGGCTGAGATGGAACGTCCAAATAGACCACATGTGCAAAACTCTAAGCTCAGCCTGCTACAGCCTGAAAGCCATTTCAAGAGAATGTGACTCCGCCACCCTACGCACAACATACTTTGCGCTTATCCAGTCCCGCCTCCAATACGGTGTGATGTTCTGGGGTGGAGCAACGGGGTGGTTGCGCGTGTTTATTCTCCAGAAACGAGCAATACGAACGGTGGCGGCACTCCGACCAAGAGACTCCTGCAGGGAATACTTCAAAACACTCAAGATTCATACGCTAGCCAACCTCCATATCATGGCAGTGGCCCTGTTCATCTGGGATAACCCGCAGTTGACGTCCGCAGCAGCTACAAGACACTCCCACAACACCAGAGGAGCGGAGAAGATCATCGTAGAGCGACATCGACTGCACCGATTCGACCACAGCCCTCTACACCTCGGGATCAAAGTTTCAAACAAACTCCCAAGTCATATCGTGCAAAGTGGAACTCGACAGCTGTTTAAAAGAAACTTGGAAGACTTCTTGCTTGGAAAGGCCTACTATTCACTTGACGAGCTGTTTTTAGACAATGACTTGTAAATCCCCCTTGCATCTGTGCAGGGGTGAATGCATATATATTTTTTGTACTTTTACTATTTTTATTTTCTACTCTATATTATATTATATTCCATTATATCCAATCTGACAAGCTTAAATATTCAGTTGCCTCGTGCACCTTCTTGGATGTAACCAAAAGCGCTATATTAAATAAAATAAATAAATAAATACCCATGGTCGAATAATATTTTTCGTTTTTAGAAAAATATTAGAACATGCCATGGTGTAGTATATGCCAAATCATGCATGATTGGTATTTGGGCTTAACGTCTTATATTTTTGCAACTTGACTAATCAAGACGATGAGTGGGTGATAATGAAGATGAAATTGGGGGCTCTTTAGAGGAAAGGGGCAAGTAGGAGGGCGCGTGAGGAGAGGGGAAAGGGGAGGAAAGGGGAATGGGGTGTGGACTGCACTTCGTCTGATTTCTCCTCCTCTACCAGTCCGGCTAGGGTGGCCCTACCAGAAGCATACGCTTCCGCCGGCATAGCTCTCGGGATCAACAAAGCACGCAAACCTGCCCACCACGATAAGGTAGCAGTCCCTGGGCAGTCCAAATCATGCATGATATGGCAAAAGATATAATGTTGGACAATGAAATGTTGGACCTGTTATTTGATTACTATCTCTTATTTCAGATTACACTAACTAATTTTATTCTTCTTAGAGTCCTGAAGACCTAGCTATCATGATAAGTCCAGCATCAAAGTGTTGAAAATTATAATTCCGTGCAATTTCGGGAAAACAGTTTAGCACCATATACCAATGTGTTCAGGAAGTCTCACAGTATTTAGCGCACTTTGGTGCCAGAGCGATATCCACGACTGGGGGAGGGGGCGGCGCCCCCAATTTTGACTACGTATTGCATTGAATGCCGCTCATTTACGGCCAAACGGTTGGTCTGACATCGAAAATAGTGACGAATGCATTTGTATTGAATTGATGAATATTTCTAAGTCAATGCCATTCATCTATGGTACATAATGCTAAAGTTATCGGCAATTCAATATGAAATTAATATATTCTCAATATATAAAACCATGGAACAACATATTATCAAAACATTACAAACATATTAACATACATATAGAAATGTCGAATTTTTGTCATAATTTTTTCTTTAAACGATTGGTATTAGTAAAGTGTTAAAGACGAGAATGCGCCACGGTTCAATACATTTATTTATCTCTAATATATTTGTTATGTTGTTTTGTCACAGCAAGAAGATTAAGCATCACGCTGGCTGGAGTGGTGAAACATGAAAATATGTACGACACGAGGTGATGGATTTGAAAAAACTTCTGCTTGAAGAAATGACGCCTAACGCACTCTTTCGTAGACTTCAAGCACTGCCCTCCAGCGCAAGGCGGTGCCTTGCGTATTTGATCTCCGCCTAGCGGAGGCTCGTCGAACTCCAAAAATAACTTAGGAGTTCGACAAGCCGCCGCTAGGCAGAGTCCAAGTAGACCGTGGTTTGTGTCAGGACAACTCTAACGATGTCAGTGAATTGAAAACTGTTGTTGCACAGAAAAGAACAAAAACAAACCAGTTGGAACAAACATTAGGCCCGACACCAACGGACTGATCTCTTGCCGAGGATAAGTAGATACAGGCGCTTTGTGAACGTCTGGATAGAGAAACCCTGTGAGGTAGGTAACCGTAGAGCCTCGTGTAGCTAGACCACGTTAGTGTACTGACAGGTGTTGACTCTCAGAGGTAGGTAACCGTAGAGCCTCGTGTAGCTAGACCACGTTAGTGTACTGACAGGTGTTGACTCTCAGAGGTAGGTAACCATAGAGCCTCGTGTAGCTAGACCACGTTAGTGTACTGACAGGTGTTGACTCTCAGAGGTAGGTAACCGTAGAGCCTCGTGTAGCTAGACCACGTTAGTGTACTGACAGGTGTTGACTCTCAGAGGTAGGTAACCGTAGAGCCTCGTGTAGCTAGACCACGTTAGTGTACTGACAGGTGTTGACTCTCAGAGGTAGGTAACCGTAGAGCCTCGTGTAGCTAGACCACGTTAGTGTACTGACAGGTGTTGACTCTCAGAGGTAGGTAACCGTAGAGCCTCGTGTAGCTAGACCACGTTAGTGTACTGACAGGTGTTGACTCTCAGAGGTAGGTAACCGTAGAGCCTCGTGTAGCTAGACCACGTTAGTGTACTGACAGGTGTTGACTCTCAGAGGTAGGTAACCGTAGAGCCTCGTGTAGCTAGACCACGTTAGTGTACTGACAGGTGTTGACTCTCAGAGGTAGGTAACCGTAGAGCCTCGTGTAGCTAGACCACGTTAGTGTACTGACAGGTGTTGACTCTCAGAGGTAGGTAACCGTAGAGCCTCGTGTAGCTAAACCACGTTAGTGTACTGACAGGTGTTGACTCTCAGAGGTAGGTAACCGTAGAGCCTCGTGTAGCTAGACCACGTTAGTGTACTGACAGGTGTTGACTCTCAGAGGTAGGTAACCGTAGAGCCTCGTGTAGCTAGACCACGTTAGTGTACTGACAGGTGTTGACTCTCAGAGGTAGGTAACCGTAGAGCCTCGTGTAGCTAAACCACGTTAGTGTACTGACAGGTGTTGACTCTCAGAGGTAGGTAACCGTAGAGCCTCGTGTAGCTAGACCACGTTAGTGTACTGACAGGTGTTGACTCTCAGAGGTAGGTAACCGTAGAGCCTCGTGTAGCTAGACCACGTTAGTGTACTGACAGGTGTTGACTCTCAGAGGTAGGTAACCATAGAGCCTCGTGTAGCTAGACCACGTTAGTGTACTGACAGGTGTTGACTCTCAGAGGTAGGTAACCGTAGAGCCTCGTGTAGCTAGACCACGTTAGTGTACTGACAGGTGTTGACTCTCAGAGGTAGGTAACCGTAGAGCCTCGTGTAGCTAGACCACGTTAGTGTACTGACAGGTCTGTACCGAGAGAGAGGAAAATCCAATGTGTTTTAATTCTACCATCTTTATGGTTTTTGTGTTTTTTTTATTTGTTCTTTTAGAAGAATGTGTTATTTATTTTTTGAGTATAATAAATAAAATAATATAAAATTTAAATAAATAGCATCTCCTTCAAATTAAATGAATAAAATCGAACATCGAATAACATAAAGTTCGTCATCTCTTACCTATTAGCCTGACTGGGCCCGGGAAAGAATAGGCCCAGAGTGACTCTGCTAGTCGTAAGAGGTGACGAAAAGAGACCCGTCTCGGCCCCTAGTAGAATAGGCCCAGAGTGACTCTGCTAGTCGTCAGAGGCGGCGAAAAGAGACCCTGTCCCTTCCTTTCCACTGTTCCACTGAATATTTCTCCTCCCACTTGGCCCTGCCCTCCCTTGCTGGACTCCCGTATGACGACCCACGCGACGTACAATGGATCTGCTTCGGATGTGGCTTTATTCTTCATCATCATCTTCCCATCTTCATTATCACCCGCTCATCGTCTCGATTAGCCATTGTTGCACAAACATGAGACGTTAAGCTCCATTAGTTAATCAATCAATCTTACCTACAAATCTTTTCATAGCAGAAGTAGCCCAAGCAGCTTATTTAAACAGCTTTAAAACATAATTTCGTACTATTTGAAGCATGTGTCTTACATAATAGGAAGTATACAATAACACTGTTACATAAACAGTGACTTTTGTAAAAAATTAAAAAAAAAAACATGAAGTTGGTAAATTTAATAAATACCCAAAATCCTGCGCAGGGACTGCTACCTTATCGTGATTGGCAAGTTTGCGTGCTTTGCTTATCCCGAGAGCTGTGCCGGCGGAAGCGTATGCTACCGTTAGGGCCATCCTCGCCAGACAGGTCGTAATGGTGGTCCGCGAAGGGCCGTCCACGTCCTCCTCTTTCCATTTGCCTCCCCTTCCGTCTTATTTGTCTCTTACCTCTAAAAACCCCCCACCCCCATCCGACGTGATGATCATAATTGTCGAATACTTCATAAAACAAAAGTATGCCTACCGTGATCACGTTCATGTGTTTTCCAGGTGCTCAGAACCCGACTGGTAATTGTTTGAGCAGAGAGAAAGAGAGACTGAGCGAACATCGATCGAGAGACATGGAAGAGGCGATTGTGACCCCGCCGGTCTCTGAGGTCGAGGCCGAAGAGACTGGGAACAAGATGACCGATGTGCAGAGTGAAGAGGTCAGTCTAACGAGTCTCTCACTCGGCTCGGATTCCAAGGAAGTCGACGTTGAGAGCAATGAGCTCAGTTCCTCCGACTCGGCGAGCAAAGAGCTCAGTTCCTCCGACTCGGCGAGCAAAGAGCTCAGTTCCTCGGACATGGCGAGCAAAGAGCTCAGTTCCTCCGACACGGCGAGCAAAGAGCAGAGCCCCGGTGCAGCTGCACCCGCGGCCGAGGCGCGTTCAACAGGTGTGGAGGTAAAGGTCAAGACGGTGCCGTGGGAGGACCTTGGCGTGGAGGGTCACAAGGTCGAGGCCCTTCTGTCGGGGGCTCTGACCGAGGCTCCGACCCAGCCGGAAACTCCCGTGGACGCGAAGGAGACGAAGGAACAAGAGGCGCAGACTCTGACCACCGGAGAGATCCTGTTCGTCGAGAACAGTCCGTGATTGTTCGCCTGTCGACCACGTCGCGTTGCTCAAGCCCGCGACAAACTTGGCTGCCTTGTCCGACCCTATCTGGAGTAGATGATATAAAACACTCTATTACCTGTTGGACTTACATAGTTACGACAACTATGACGCCTGCGGTCGTACTCGAGTGCGGCTGTACAGACAGAGGGTACTCAAAGTATTGTACTGGCCAGATGCAGAAGCCGTCAGACGTTTGTTTCAACTGCGTTAGTCCATCAAGTGTAAGCCTATCTGGAGACAACTATGACTCGTACTTGAGAGCGGGGGTACAGACAGAGGGTACTCAAAGTATTGTACTGGCCGGATGCCGAAGCCGTCAGACGTTTGTTTCAACTGCGTTAGTCCATCAAGTGTAAGCCTATCTGGAGACAACTATGACTTGTACTTGAGAGCGGCTGTACAGACAGAGGGTACTCAAAGTATTGTACTGGCCGGATGCCGAAGCCGTCAGACGTTTGTTTCAACTGCGTTAGTCCAACAAGTGTAAGCCTATCTGGAGACAACTATGACTCGTACCTGAGAGCGGCTGTACAGACAGAGGGTACTCAAAGTATTGTACTGGCCGGATGCCGAAGCCGTCAGACGTTTGTTTCAACTGCGTTAGTCCATCAAGTGTAAGCCTATCTGGAGACAACTATGACTCGTACTTGAGAGCGGCTGTACAGACAGAGGGTACTCAAAGTATTGTACTGGCCGGATGCCGAAGCCGTCAGACGTTTGTTTCAACTGCGTTAGTCCATCAAGTGTAAGCTTATCTGGAGACAACTATGACTCGTACCTGAGAGCGGGGGTACAGACAGAGGGTACTCAAAGTATTGTACTGGCCGGATGCCGAAGCCGTCAGACGTTGTTTCAACTGCGTTAGTCCAACAAGTGTTAGCCTATCTGGAGACAACTATGACTCGTACTTGAGAGCGGGGGTACAGACAGAGGGTACTCAAAGTATTGTACTGGCCGGATGCCGAAGCCGTCAGACGTTTGTTTCAACTGCGTTAGTCCATCAAGTGTTAGCCTATCTGGAGACAACTATGACTCGTACCTGAGAGCGGGGGTACAGACAGAGGGTACTCAAAGTATTGTACTGGCCGGATGCCGAAGCCGTCAGACGTTTGTTTCAACTGCGTTAGTCCATCAAGTGTAAGCCTATCTGGAGACAACTATGACTCGTACTTGAGAGCGGGCGTACAGACAGAGGGTACTCAAAGTATTGTACTGGCCGGATGCCGAAGCCGTCAGACGTTTGTTTCAACTGCGTTAGTCCATCAAGTGTTAGCCTATCTGGAGACAACTATGACTCGTACTTGAGAGCGGCTGTACAGACAGAGGGTACTCAAAGTATTGTACTGGCCGGATGCCGAAGCCGTCAGACGTTTGTTTCAACTGCGTTAGTCCATCAAGTGTTAGCCTATCTGGAGACAACTATGACTCGTACCTGAGAGCGGGGGTACAGACAGAGGGTACTCAAAGTATTGTACTGGCCGGATGCCGAAGCCGTCAGACGTTTGTTTCAACTGCGTTAGTCCATCAAGTGTTAGCCTATCTGGAGACAACTATGACTCGTACTTGAGAGCGGGGGTACAGACAGAGGGTACTCAAAGTATTGTACTGGCCGGATGCCGAAGCCGTCAGACGTTTGTTTCAACTGCGTTAGTCCATCAAGTGTTAGCCTATCTGGAGACAACTATGACTCGTACCTGAGAGCGGGGGTACAGACAGAGGGTACTCAAAGTATTGTACTGGCCGGATGCCGAAGCCGTCAGACGTTTGTTTCAACTGCGTTAGTCCATCAAGTGTAAGCCTATCTGGAGACAACTATGACTCGTACTTGAGAGCGGGCGTACAGACAGAGGGTACTCAAAGTATTGTACTGGCCGGATGCCGAAGCCGTCAGACGTTTGTTTCAACTGCGTTAGTCCATCAAGTGTAAGCCTATCTGGAGACAACTATGACTCGTACCTGAGAGCGGGGGTACAGACAGAGGGTACTCAAAGTATTGTACTGGCCGGATGCCGAAGCCGTCAGACGTTTGTTTCAACTGCGTTAGTCCATCAAGTGTTAGCCTATCTGGAGACAACTATGACTCGTACTTGAGAGCGGCTGTACAGACAGAGGGTACTCAAAGTATTGTACTGGCCGGATGCCGAAGCCATCAGACGTTTGTTTCAACTGCGTTAGTCCATCAAGTGTAAGCCTATCTGGAGACAACTATGACTCGTACTTGAGAGCGGGCGTACAGACAGAGGGTACTCAAAGTATTGTACTGGCCGGATGCCGAAGCCGTCAGACGTTTGTTTCAACTGCGTTAGTCCAACAAGTGTTACCCTATCTGGTGACAACTATGACTCGTACTTGAGAGCCGGCGTACAGACAGAGGGTACTCAAAGTATTGTACTGGCCGGATGCCGAAGCCGTCAGACGTTTGTTTCAACTGCGTTAGTTCATCAAGTGTTAGCCTATCTGGAGACAACTATGACTCGTTCTTAAGAGCGGCTGTACAGACAGAGGGTACTCAAAGTATTGTACTGGCCGGATGCCGAAGCCGTCAGACGTTTGTTTCAACTGCGTTAGTCCAACAAGTGTTAGCCTATCTGGAGACAACTATGACTCGTACTTGAGAGCGGCTGTACAGACAGAGGGTACTCAAAGTATTGTACTGGCCGGATGCCGAAGCCGTCAGACGTTGTTTCAACTGGTGTAGTCCAACAAGTGTTAGCCTATCTGGAGACAACTATGACTCGTACCTGAGAGCGGCTGTACAGACAGAGGGTACTCAAAGTATTGTACTGGCCGGATGCCGAAGCCGTCAGACGTTGTTTCAACTGCGTTAGTCCAACAAGTGTTAACCTATCTGGAGACAACTATGACTCGTACTTGAGAGCGGGGGTACAGACAGAGGGTACTCCAAGTATTGTACTGGCCGGATGCCGAAGCCGTCAGACGTTTGTTTCAACTGCGTTAGTCCAACAAGTGTTAAGCCTATCTGGAGACAACTATGACTCGTACCTGAGAGCGGCTGTACAGACAGAGGGTACTCAAAGTATTGTACTGGCCGGATGCCGAAGCCGTCAGACGTTGTTTCAACTGCGTTAGTCCAACAAGTGTTAACCTATCTGGAGACAACTATGACTCGTACTTGAGAGCGGGGGTACAGACAGAGGGTACTCCAAGTATTGTACTGGCCGGATGCCGAAGCCGTCAGACGTTTGTTTCAACTGCGTTAGTCCAACAAGTGTAAGCCTATCTGGAGACAACTATGACTCGTACTTGAGAGCGGGGGTACAGACAGAGCGTACTCAAAGTATTGTACTGGCCGGAACCCGAAGCCGTCAGACGTTTGTTTCAACTGCGTTAGTCCATCAAGTGTAAGCCTATCTGGAGACAACTATGACTCGTACCTGAGAGCGGCTGTACAGACAGAGGGTACTCAAAGTATTGTACTGGCCGGATGCCGAAGCCGTCAGACGTTTGTTTCAACTGCGTTAGTCCAACAAGTGTAAGCCTATCTGGAGACAACTATGACTCGTACTTGAGAGCGGCTGTACAGACAGAGGGTACTCAAAGTATTGTACTGGCCGGATGCCGAAGCCGTCAGACGTTTGTTTCAACTGCGTTAGTCCAACAAGTGTAAGCCTATCTGGAGACAACTATGACTCGTACTTGAGAGCGGCTGTACAGACAGAGGGTACTCAAAGTATTGTACTGGCCGGATGCCGAAGCCGTCAGACGTTTGTTTCAACTGCGTTAGTCCAACAAGTGTAAGCCTATCTGGAGACAACTATGACTCGTACCTGAGAGCGGGGGTACAGACAGAGGGTACTCAAAGAATTGTACTGGCCGGATGCCGAAGCCGTCAGACGTTTGTTTCAACTGCGTTAGTCCATCAAGTGTTACCCTATCTGGAGACAACTATGACTCGTACTTGAGAGCGGGGGTACAGACAGAGGGTACTCAAAGTATTGTACTGGCCGGATGCCGAAGCCGTCAGACGTTTGTTTCAACTGCGTTAGTCCAACAAGTGTAAGCCTATCTGGAGACAACTATGACTCGTACTTGAGAGCGGCTGTACAGACAGAGGGTACTCAAAGTATTGTACTGGCCGGATGCCGAAGCCGTCAGACGTTTGTTTCAACTGCGTTAGTCCAACAAGTGTTAACCTATCTGGAGACAACTATGACTCGTACTTGAGAGCGGGGGTACAGACAGAGGGTACTCAAAGTATTGTACTGGCCGGATGCCGAAGCCGTCAGACGTTTGTTTCAACTGCGTTAGTCCAACAAGTGTAAGCCTATCTGGAGACAACTATGACTCGTACCTGAGAGCGGCTGTACAGACAGAGGGTACTCAAAGTATTGTACTGGCCGGATGCCGAAGCCGTCAGACGTTTGTTTCAACTGCGTTAGTCCAACAAGTGTAAGCCTATCTGGAGACAACTATGACTCGTACCTGAGAGCGGCTGTACAGACAGAGGGTACTCAAAGTATTGTACTGGCCGGATGCCGAAGCCGTCAGACGTTTGTTTCAACTGCGTTAGTCCAACAAGTGTAAGCCTATCTGGAGACAACTATGACTCGTACTTGAGAGCGGGGGTACAGACAGAGGGTACTCAAAGTATTGTACTGGCCGGATGCCGAAGCCGTCAGACGTTTGTTTCAACTGCGTTAGTCCAACAAGTGTAAGCCTATCTGGAGACAACTATGACTCGTACTTGAGAGCGGGGGTACAGACAGAGGGTACTCAAAGTATTGTACTGGCCGGATGCCGAAGCCGTCAGACGTTTGTTTCAACTGCGTTAGTCCAACAAGTGTAAGCCTATCTGGAGACAACTATGACTCGTACTTGAGAGCGGCTGTACAGACAGAGGGTACTCAAAGTTTTGTACTGGCCGGATGCCGAAGCCGTCAGACGTTTGTTACAACTGCGTTAGTCCAACAAGTGTAAGCCTATCTGGAGACAACTATGACTCGTACTTGAGAGCGGCTGTACAGACAGAGGGTACTCAAAGTATTGTACTGGCCGGATGCCGAAGCCGTCAGACGTTTGTTTCAACTGCGTTAGTCCAACAAGTGTAAGCCTATCTGGAGACAACTATGACTCGTACTTGAGAGCGGCTGTACAGACAGAGGGTACTCAAAGTATTGTACTGGCCGGATACCGAAGCCGTCAGACGTTTGTTACAACTGCGTTAGTCCAACAAGTGTTAACCTATCTGGAGACAACTATGACTCGTACTTGAGAGCGGGGGTACAGACAGAGGGTACTCAAAGTATTGTACTGGCCGGATACCGAAGCCGTCAGACGTTTGTTACAACTGCGTTAGTCCAACAAGTGTTAACCTATCTGGAGACAGCTATGACTCGTACCTGAGAGCGGGGGTACAGACAGAGGGTACTCAAAGTATTGTACTGGCCGGATGCCGAAGCCGTCAGACGTTTGTTTCAACTGCGTTAGTCCAACAAGTGTTAGCCTATCTGGAGACAACTATGACTCGTACTTGAGAGTGGCTGTACAGACAGAGGGTACTCAAAGTATTGTACTGGCCGGATGCCGAAGCCGTCAGACGTTTGTTTCAACTGCGTTAGTCCATCAAGTGTTAACCTATCTGGAGACAACTATGACTCGTACTTGAGAGCGGGGGTACAGACAGAGGGTACTCAAAGTATTGTACTGGCCGGATGCCGAAGCCGTCAGACGTTGTTTCAACTGCGTTAGTCCAACAAGTGTTAGCCTATCTGGAGACAACTATGACTCGTACTTGAGAGCGGCTGTACAGACAGAGGGTACTCAAAGTATTGTACTGGCCGGATGCCGAAGCCGTCAGACGTTTGTTTCAACTGCGTTAGTCCAACAAGTGTAAGCCTATCTGGAGACAACTATGACTCGTACTTGTTAGCGGCTGTACAGACAGAGGGTACTCAAAGTATTGTACTGGCCGGATGCCGAAGCCGTCAGACGTTTGTTTCAACTGCGTTAGTCCAACAAGTGTTAACCTGTCTGGAGACAACTATGACTCGTACCTGAGAGCGGCTGTACAGACAGAGGGTACTCAAAGTATTGTACTGGCCGGATGCCGAAGCCGTCAGACGTTTGTTTCAACTGCGTTAGTCCAACAAGTGTAAGCCTATCTGGAGACAACTATGACTCGTACCTGAGAGCGGCTGTACAGACAGAGGGTACTCAAAGTATTGTACTGGCCGGATGCCGAAGCCTTCAGACGTTTGTTTCAACTGCGTTAGTCCAACAAGTGTAAGCCTATCTGGAGACAACTATGACTCGTACCTGAGAGCGGCTGTACAGACAGAGGGTACTCAAAGTATTGTACTGGCCGGATGCCGAAGCCGTCAGACGTTTGTTTCAACTGCGTTAGTCCATCAAGTGTAAGCCTATCTGGAGACAACTATGACTCGTACCTGAGAGCGGCTGTACAGACAGAGGGTACTCAAAGTATTGTACTGGCCGGATGCCGAAGCCGTCAGACGTTTGTTTCAACTGCGTTAGTCCAACAAGTGTAAGCCTATCTGGAGACAACTATGACTCGTACCTGAGAGCGGCTGTACAGACAGAGGGTACTCAAAGTATTGTACTGGCCGGATGCCGAAGCCGTCAGACGTTGTTTCAACTGCGTTAGTCCATCAAGTGTAAGCCTATCTGAAGACAACTATGACTCGTACTTGAGAGCGGGGGTACAGACAGAGGGTACTCAAAGTATTGTACTGGCCGGATGCCGAAGCCGTCAGACGTTGTTTCAACTGCGTTAGTCCATCAAGTGTAAGCCTATCTGGAGACAACTATGACTCGTACTTGAGAGCGGGCGTACAGACAGAGGGTACTCAAAGTATTGTACTGGCCGGATGCCGAAGCCGTCAGACGTTGTTTCAACTGCGTTAGTCCATCAAGTGTAAGCCTATCTGGAGACAACTATGACTCGTACTTGAGAGCGGCTGTACAGACAGAGGGTACTCAAAGTATTGTACTGGCCGGATGCCGAAGCCGTCAGACGTTGTTTCAACTGCGTTAGTCCAACAAGTGTAAGCCTATCTGGAGACAACTATGACTCGTACTTGAGAGCGGGGGTACAGACAGAGGGTACTCAAAGTATTGTACTGGCCGGATGCCGAAGCCGTCAGACGTTTGTTTCAACTGCGTTAGTCCATCAAGTGTTAACCTGTCTGGAGACAACTATGACTCGTACCTGAGAGCGGGGGTACAGACAGAGGGTACTCAAAGTATTGTACTGGCCGGATGCCGAAGCCGTCAGACGTTTGTTTCAACTGCGTTAGTCCAACAAGTGTAAGCCTATCTGGAGACAACTATGACTCGTACCTGAGAGCGGCTGTACAGACAGAGGGTACTCAAAGTATTGTACTGGCCGGATGCCGAAGACGTCAGACGTTTGTTTCAACTGCGTTAGTCCAACAAGTGTTACCCTATCTGGAGACAACTATGACTCGTACCTGAGAGCGGCTGTACAGACAGAGGGTACTCAAAGTATTGTACTGGCCGGATGCCGAAGCCGTCAGACGTTTGTTTCAACTGCGTTAGTCCATCAAGTGTTAACCTATCTGGAGACAACTATGACTCGTACCTGAGAGCGGCTGTACAGACAGAGGGTACTCAAAGTATTGTACTGGCCGGATGCCGAAGCCGTCAGACGTTTGTTTCAACTGCGTTAGTCCAACAAGTGTTAACCTATCTGGAGACAACTATGACTCGTACTTGAGAGCGGGGGTACAGACAGAGGGTACTCAAAGTATTGTACTGGCCGGATGCCGAAGCCGTCAGACGTTTGTTACAACTGCGTTAGTCCAACAAGTGTAAGCCTATCTGGTGACAACTATGACTCGTACCTGAGAGCGGGGGTACAGACAGAGGGTACTCAAAGTATTGTACTGGCCGGATGCCGAAGCCGTCAGACGTTTGTTTCAACTGCGTTAGTCCATCAAGTGTTAACCTACCTGGAGACAACTATGACTCGCACTTGAGAGCGGCTGTACAGACAGAGGGTACTCAAAGTATTGTACTGGCCGGATGCCGAAGCCGTCAGACGTTTGTTTCAACTGCGTTAGTCCAACAAGTGTAAGCCTATCTGGGGACAACTATGACTCGTACCTGAGAGCGGGGGTACAGACAGAGGGTACTCAAAGTATTGTACTGGCCGGATGCCGAAGCCGTCAGACGTTTGTTTCAACTGCGTTAGTCCATCAAGTGTTAACCTATCTGGAGACAACTATGACTCGTACTTGAGAGCGGGGGTACAGACAGAGGGTACTCAAAGTATTGTACTGGCCGGATGCCGAAGCCGTCAGACGTTTGTTTCAACTGCGTTAGTCCATCAAGTGTTGACCTATCTGGAGACAACTATGACTCGTGCTTGAGAGCGGGGGTACAGACAGAGGGTACTCAAAGTATTGTACTGGCCGGATGCCGAAGCCGTCAGACGTTTGTTTCAACTGCGTTAGTCCAACAAGTGTAAGCCTATCTGGAGACAACTATGACTCGTGCTTGAGAGCGGCTGTACAGACAGAGGGTACTCAAAGTATTGTACTGGCCGGATGCCGAAGCCGTCAGACGTTTGTTTCAACTGCGTTAGTCCAACAAGTGTTAACCTATCTGGAGACAACTATGACTCGTACTTGAGAGCGGGGGTACAGACAGAGGGTACTCAAAGTATTGTACTGGCCGGATGCCGAAGCCGTCAGACGTTTGTTTCAACTGCGTTAGTCCAACAAGTGTAAGCCTATCTGGAGACAACTATGACTCGTACCTGAGAGCGGGGGTACAGACAGAGGGTACTCAAAGTATTGTACTGGCCGGATGCCGAAGCCGTCAGACGTTTGTTTCAACTGCGTTAGTCCAACAAGTGTAAGCCTATCTGGAGACAACTATGACTCGTACCTGAGAGCGGCTGTACAGACAGAGGGTACTCAAAGTATTGTACTGGCCGGATGCCGAAGCCGTCAGACGTTTGTTTCAACTGCGTTAGTCCAACAAGTGTTGACCTATCTGGAGACAACTATGACTCGTACCTGAGAGCGGCTGTACAGACAGAGGGTACTCAAAGTATTGTACTGGCCGGATGCCGAAGCCGTCAGACGTTTGTTTCAACTGCGTTAGTCCATCAAGTGTTAACCTATCTGGAGACAACTATGACTCGTACCTGAGAGCGGCTGTACAGACAGAGGGTACTCAAAGTATTGTACTGGCCGGATGCCGAAGCCGTCAGACGTTTGTTTCAACTGCGTTAGTCCAACAAGTGTAAACCTATCTGGAGACAACTATGACGCCTGCGGTCGTACTTGAGAGCAGCTGTACAGACAGAGGGTACTCAAAGTATTGTATACTGGCCGGATGCCGAAGCCGTCAGACGTTTGTTTCAACTGCGTTAGTCCAACAAGTGTAAGCCTATCTGGAGACAACTATGACTCGTACTTGAGAGCGGCTGTACAGACAGAGGGTACTCAAAGTATTGTACTGGCCGGATGCCGAAGACGTCAGACGTTGTTTCAACTGCGTTAGTCCAACAAGTGTTAACCTATCTGGAGACAACTATGACTCGTACTTGAGAGCGGCTGTACAGACAGAGGGTACTCAAAGTATTGTATACTGGCCGGATGCCGAAGCCGTCAGACGTTTGTTTCAACTGCGTTAGTCCAACAAGTGTAAGCCTATCTGGAGACAACTATGACTCGTACCTGAGAGTGGGCGTACAGACAGAGGGTACTCAAAGTATTGTACTGGCCGGATGCCGAAGCCGTCAGACGTTTGTTTCAACTGCGTTAGTCCAACAAGTGTTAACCTATCTGGAGACAACTATGACTCGTACTTGAGAGCGGCTGTACAGACAGAGGGTACTCAAAGTATTGTACTGGCCGGATGCCGAAGCCGTCAGACGTTTGTTTCAACTGCGTTAGTCCAACAAGTGTAAGCCTATCTGGAGACAACTATGACTCGTACTTGAGAGCGGCTGTACAGACAGAGGGTACTCAAAGTATTGTACTGGCCGGATGCCGAAGCCGTCAGACGTTTGTTTCAACTGCGTTAGTCCAACAAGTGTTAACCTATCTGGAGACAACTATGACTCGTACTTGAGAGCGGCTGTACAGACAGAGGGTACTCAAAGTATTGTACTGGCCGGATGCCGAAGCCGTCAGACGTTTGTTTCAACTGCGTTAGTCCAACAAGTGTTAGCCTATCTGGAGACAACTATGACTCGTCTTTGAGAGCGGGGGTACAGACAGAGGGTACTCAAAGTATTGTACTGGCCGGATGCCGAAGCCGTCAGACGTTTGTTTCAACTGCGTTAGTCCAACAAGTGTAAACCTATCTGGAGACAACTATGACGCCTGCGGTCGTACTTGAGAGCAGCTGTACAGACAGAGGGTACTCAAAGTATTGTATACTGGCCGGATGCCGAAGCCGTCAGACGTTTGTTTCAACTGCGTTAGTCCAACAAGTGTAAGCCTATCTGGAGACAACTATGACTCGTACCTGAGAGCAGCTGTACAGACAGAGGGTACTCAAAGTATTGTACTGGCCGGATGCCGAAGCCGTCAGACGTTTGTTTCAACTGCGTTAGTCCAACAAGTGTTGACCTATCTGGAGACAACTATGACTCGTACCTGAGAGCGGCTGTACAGACAGAGGGTACTCAAAGTATTGTACTGGCCGGATGCCGAAGCCGTCAGACGTTTGTTTCAACTGCGTTAGTCCAACAAGTGTTAACCTGTCTGGAGACAACTATGACTCGTACCTGAGAGCGGCTGTACAGACAGAGGGTACTCAAAGTATTGTACTGGCCGGATGCCGAAGCCGTCAGACGTTTGTTTCAACTGCGTTAGTCCAACAAGTGTTAAGCCTATCTGGAGACAACTATGACTCGTACTACTTGAGAGTGGCTGTACAGACAGAGGGTACTCAAAGTATTGTACTGGCCGGATGCCGAAGCCGTCAGACGTTTGTTTCAACTGCGTTAGTCCATCAAGTGTTAAGCCTATCTGGAGACAACTATGACTCGTACTACTTGAGAGCGGCTGTGCAGACAGAGGGTACTCATTTATTGTACTGGCCGGATGCCGAAGCCGTCAGACGTTGTTTCAACTGCGTTAGTCCAACAAGTGTTAAGCCTATCTGGAGACAACTATGACTCGTACTACTTGAGAGCGGCTGTACAGACAGAGGGTACTCAAAGTATTGTACTGGCCGGATGCCGAAGCCGTCAGACGTTGTTTCAACTGCGTTAGTCCATCAAGTGTTAACCTATCTGGAGACAACTATGACTCGTACTACTTGAGAGCGGCTGTACAGACAGAGGGTACTCAAAGTATTGTACTGGCCGGATGCCGAAGCCGTCAGACGTTGTTACAACTGCGTTAGTCCAACAAGTGTTAACCTATCTGGAGACAACTATGACTCGTACTACTTGAGAGCGGCTGTACAGACAGAGGGTACTCAAAGTATTGTACTGGCCGGATGCCGAAGCCGTCAGACGTTTGTTTCAACTGCGTTAGTTCAACAAGTGTTAACCTATCTGGAGACAACTATTTGGTCGGTGTCTGAAGTTTCGAAATCAGACCTGAATTACAAATATATAAAAATAAAACTGAACTCAATCGTTCGGACACCAGGTTAAAATGCAATCAGTTAAGGTTTTTCTTGTTAAAAAAATTATAATTGTGCACGCACAAGGCTCGCTCCCACAGTTTAAATAAAACAAATGAAATGTCGGGCATTCGTAACCGACCATGTAATATTATTCCTTCATGGCGCCAAGTTTGTCGGTATTTGAGGAATGTGACTGGGGTCTGGTGAACAGTCACGTGTTCAGTAGTTGCGCCACTATGGGAAAATTACCAAAATGTCTGCTTTTCAGTTAACATGTTTCTAATAATTTATAAGTTGTAATTATAATTACCAATAAATGTGACATTGATACTAAAACGTCTTGACTCAATATCGTCCCCTAGTCTGTACTAAAATGTAGACCCGTGTGTTGTTTTATGAAGCGTCCATGTGAATAAGTCCAGCATCAAAGTGTCGAAAATCATAGTCCTGTGCAATTTCGAGGAAAGAGTATAGCACCATGTACCAATGTGTTCATGAGGTTTTACAGTATTTAGCGCACTTTGGTGCCAGAGCGATATCCGTGACTGGGGGCGGGGGCGGTGCCCCCAATTTTGACTACACTTTGCATTGAATATCGCTCAATTACGGCCAAACGGTTGGTCTAACAACGAAAATGATGATTATAAAATATATTTGTGTGTAATTGATAAATATTTCCTTGTCACAATTTTTCATGTACGGTACATATTGCGAAAGTTATCGTCAATTAAGTATAAAATTAATATATTCTCAATATAAAAAACCATGGGACAACTATATATTATCAAAGCATTACAAACACATTCATACACGTTTATAAATTTCAGAGTGTTGCCATATCGGTGATTTTTTTTCATAATTGTATCTTTAAGCGATTGGTATTAGTGAAGTATTAAAGACAAGAATGCGTGGGGCTTTTGTGCGCCCGCTAAACACAGGTGTAATGCATAGAAGCATTGGCAATCATAATATTGTACTATTTCGGAAGAAAAGTACACTTATATCTTCGTTTTAACTTGTTAAATAATAATTTGGATGGTGCCAAGCTCCAAAATTAGGCGTTTACAAGTTATACATAAAAACAAAATGGCCGACTCTCATGAGGTTTTTCCTATTTATCTTCACAATCGTGCATTTTTTGGCAAAACTTAATATGACAAAAATTGTTTCTAGTAAAATTCTACACACATATTATACTTGGATATTTTCATAGGAAGTACTACTTACGTACAAATTTAATTTTTGTATGTGTGTATCTGAACTCAAATGTACAAAACTTGGCTCCCGTTCGCTTCTTGATGAAGCAACTGTGACCTACGGGAGTGGTCTTAATATCTTCTTTTAAGCTCATCAAATAATAATATTGATGGTGCCAAGCGCCAATGATAGGCGTTTACGAGTTGCATGTGAAAAACAAAATGGCTGTCACTTCAGGTGGTTTTGGCAATTTATCTTCATAACCGTACTATTAATGACAAAATCTAACACGACAAAAAATATTCCTTGTAAAATTCTACATACAATTCATATTCAGGTATTTTCATATGATTTACCATTTACCTACAAATTTAGATTTGTGTATGTTAATCTGTACTCAAATGTACAAGCATTGGCTCCCCTGGGCTACTTGATGAAGCAAGTATGGACTATGGAAGTGTGCTCAATCTCTTCCTTTTAACTTATAGAATAATAATTTCGATGGTGCCAAACTCAAGTATTAGGCGTTCAAGAGAAACACGTAAAAAAAAAAAAAAAAAACATTTTAGTACTAATTAACATGGAGAAATTTTAATTTTTAGGTTAATTGTAAGTCCTATAAAAATATGTAAATATCATATGTGTGTACAATTTTACAAGAAATAATATTTGTCATATTAGATTTTGTCATAATACGTACAGTTATGACGGTAAATTGGAAAAACTACCTATAGTGGTGGCCATTTTGTATTCTACGTGTAACTCGATAATGCCCCATATTTAAGGTAGGCACCATCACAATTATTACTTAATAAGCTATAAAGAAGAGATTGAGCCCACTCCTATACTTGCTTCATCAAACAACCGACGGATGTACATCTGAATACACCCTATTGGCGGGCATTTTGTTTTTTGCGTGTTTCTCTTGAACGCCTAGTACTTGAGTTTCGCACCATCAAAATTATTATTCTATAAGCTAAAAGGAAGAGATTGAGCCCACTCCCATAGTCCATACTTGCTTCATCAAGTAGCCCAGGGGAGCCAATGCTTGTACATTTGAGTACAGATTAACATACACAAATCTAAATTTGTAGGTAAATGGTAAATCATATGAAAATACCTGAATATGAATTGTATGTAGAATTTTACAAGAAATATTTTTTGTCATATGTTAGATTTTGTCATTAATAGTACGGTTATGAAGATAAATTGCCAAAACCACCTGAAGTGACAGCCATTTTGTTTTTCACATGCAACTCGTAAACGCCTATCATTGGAGCTTGGCACCATCAATATTATTATTTGATGAGATTAAAAGAAGATATTAAGACCACTGCCGTAGGTCACAGTTGCTTCATCAAGAAGCGAACGGGAGCCAAGTTTTGTACATTTGAGTTCAGATGCACACATACAAAAATTAAATTTGTACGTAAGTAGTACTTTCTATGAAAATATCCAAGTATAATATGTGTGTAGAATTTTACTAGAAACATTTTTTGTCATATTAAGTTTTGCCAAAAAATGCACGATTGTGAAGATAAATAGGAAAAACCTCATGATGTCGGCCATTTTGTTTTTTATGTATAACTTGTAAACGCCTAATTTTGGAGCTTGGCACCATCCAAATTATTATTTTACAAGCTAAAACGAAGATATAAGTGTACTTTTCTTTCGAAATAGTACAATATTATGATTGCCAATGCTTCTATGCATTACACTTGTGTTTAGCAGGCGCACAAAAGCCCCACGCATTCTTGTCTTTAATACTTCACTAATACCAATCGCTTGAAGATAAAATTATGAAAAAAAATCACCGATATGACAACACTCTGAAATTTATAAACGTGTATGAATGTGTTTGTAATGTTTTGATAATATATGGTTGTCCCATGGTTTTATATATTGAGAATATATTAATTTTATACTTATTTGACGATAACTTTCGCACTATGTACCGTACATGAATAATTGTGACAAGAAAATATTTATCAATTACACACAAATATATTTTATAGTCATCATTTTCGTTGTCAGACCAACCGTTTGGCCGTAATTGAGCGATATTCAATGCAATGCGTAGTCAAAATTGGGGGCACCGCCCCCGCCCCCAGTCGCGGATATCGCTCTGGCACCAAAGTGCGCTAAATACTGTGAAACCTTATTAACACATTGGTATATGGTGCTATACTCTTTCCTCGAAATTGCACAGGATTCCATTTGATGCTGGACTATAAATCTCTTAGTTTCAGCTTATACGCGTTTAAACTCAAAGTGGCTGACCTCTGGTGAGAGAATCTGGCATCAACTCAGTGCGTATAGCTCACCGCCTCAGCTGTGTTGTAGCGTATGAGCAAGTTGTTTTCGTTAAGATTTCGTTGTGTTGTTCATTGTTCTGGTTGGGTTTTCAATGCAGAAGGTCCAAAGTTTGATTCCCGGCTCGGGATGGGATTTTTTTAACTTTGGAAAATGACTTTAATCTATCTATATAGTGGTGTAGATGCAAATGGTGACTTGGGCAGCCGTCATAGCAACGGTCATTGGCCACTCCCGCTGTGACGTCACTGCTCTGTCTCCCGTGGATCCTGTTCCTTCCGGTCTTCCGGTCAGTAGAGTGCTCCACTCTCATTGGCCACTCCCGCTGTGACGTCACTGCTCTGTCCCCCGTGGATCCTGTTCCTTCCGGTCAGGAGAGTGCTCCACTCTCATTGGTCACTCTTGACCCATACACTTGCGGGAGTAACTTGCGGGAGTAACTGCCGGGACCAACTTGCGAGACTAGCTTGCGGGAGTAACTTGCGGGACTAACTTGCGGGAGTAACTACCGGGACCAACTTGCGAGACTAGCTTGCGGGAGTAACTTGCGGGACTAACTTGCGGGAGTAACTTGCGGGAGTATCTTGCGGGAGTAACTGCCGGGACCAACTTGCGAGACTAGCTTGCGGGAGTAACTTGTGGGACTAACTTGCGGGAGTAACTACCGGGACTAAATTGCGAGACTAACTTGCGGGAGTATCTTGCGGGAGTAACTTACGGGGGTAGCTTGCGGGAGTAGCTGCTGTGACTAACTTGCGAGACTAACTTGCGGG
The DNA here is from genome assembly GCA_945910005.1 of Isoperla grammatica. Taxonomy (NCBI): domain Eukaryota; kingdom Metazoa; phylum Arthropoda; class Insecta; order Plecoptera; family Perlodidae; genus Isoperla; species Isoperla grammatica. Next base: position 9,260,740 of record OX246749.1, read on the forward strand.
AGTAACTTGTGGGAGTAACTACCGGCTCTAAATTGCGCGACTAACTTGCGGGAGTAACTTGCGGGAGTAACTGCCGGGACTAACTTGCGAGATAACTTACGAGTAACTTGCGGGAGTAACTACCGGGACTAAATTGCGGGAGTAACTTGCGGGAGTAACTTGCGAGAGTAACTGCCGCGACTAACTTGCGAGACTAACTTGCGGGAGTAACTTGCGGGAGTAGCTTGCGGGAGTAACTGCCGGGACTAACTTGCGAGACTTACTTGCGGGAGTAACTTGCGGGAGTAGCTTGCGGGAGTAACTTGCGGGAGTAACTGCCGGGACTAACTAACTAACGAAAACGAAAACGAAAACGAAAACGTAAACGAAAACGAAAACGAAAACGAAAACGAAAACGAAAACGAAAACGAAAACGAAAACGAAAACGAAAACGAAAACGAAAACGAAAACGAAAACGAAAACGAAAACGAAAACGAAAACGAAAACGGGAACGGGAACGGAAACGGAAACGGAAATGGGGACAGAAATGGGAATGGAAACGGAGACGGAGACGGAAATGGAAACGGGAATGAAAACGGAAACGGGAAAGTATAGGTTAGGTAAGGTTAGGTTCGGTTAGGTTAGGTTAGGTTAGGTTAGGTTAGGTTAAGTTAGGTTAGGTTAGGTTAGGTTAGGTTAGATTAGGTTAGGTTAGGTTAGGTTAGGTTAGATTAGGTTAGGTTAGGTTAGGTTAGGTTAGGTTAGGTTAGGTTAGGTTAGGTTAGGTTAGGTTAGGTTAGGTTAAGTTAGGTTTGGTTAGGTTAGGTTAGGTTAGGTTAGGTTAGGTTAGGTTAGGTTAGGTTAGGTTAGGTTAAGTTAGGTTAGGTTAGGTTAGGTTAGATTAGGTTAGGTTAGGTTAGGTTAGGTTAGATTAGGTTAGGTTAGGTTAGGTTAGGTTAGGTTAGGTTAGGTTAGGTTAGGTTAGGTTAGGTTAGGTTAGGTTAGGTTAGGTTAGGTTAGGTTAGGTTAGGTTAGGTTAGATAAGGTTAGGCTAGGTTAGGTTTTAACCTAGCCTAACCTAACACGTCAACACGACACGACTACACGACATTGATGGAAAGGATGTTTGTTTAGGTTACAACCCCACCCTCCCTTTCACCTGCCGAAAACAAGATTGGCAAACGTCCGCCCACTTATTATTTTAGAAATTAAGCTCTGAGTGCGCCACTCTCATTGCCCCAGCATGGAGTAGATGTCCCCTACTGAAAATCAGTTCTTGAAAATGAGTGGGTAGAAAATAAGTGCAGATTGTATTTTGGCCTACGATAGCGAGGAGGGGGGGGGGGGGGGGGGGGCGGGGGGGAGGGGGGGGGGAAGTTAGAGCTTCCCGAAATGTCAGTTGTAGTTATTTTTTGTGATTGTTTGTTGGAAGACATTAAAAATGAAATAAAAATATAAAATTTAGTGTTGAAATAGGCTTGCATAGTAATATTATACAAGTTACAACATTCAACAAATTATTCTCTAGCATTTGTAGGTGTGGGGGGGGGGAGGTTCAGCTGGATAAATACTGGATGGATACAGCATAAATACAATAATATTATTATCATTTCGTGTCCACCCTTACTGTTCAGATTTTAATAATGCTCCTTAGGATACAATTTTGGTTGCAGATTTAAGTTTTTGTTCATAGTCGACTCAATAAATACCTGCCCGCGCTGTTTGAAGGGATTTTTTTTTTTAAATTTTAAAAGGGGTAGAACCAACGGTCAAGGAGTTAACTATTAATAAGGGGCTAAATGTGCAATACAAGATACATATAATTGCCAATGTTAAATGGACATCACAAGCCTGATTTTCGCCTATTTACTACATTCAGCAGAGTAGCCATACTATTCATCCTTAAACCCTGTCCCTCTCCCTTCAACTGTCCAACTTAAAATCTCCCATTTGGCTCTGCCCTCCCTTGCTGGACTCCCCTTATGATGACCTCCGCGATCTATCTAATTCGGAAGACGTCATATATGACTTCAGCTGTCGAGTACGTCGTTAAGCATCAAAGAATCAATTAACCCTCACTTACAACATAATATGAATTGAATTTTGACTATGGGAGCCCACTCCCTATCTCCCTACTACATGGAACAAGGGACGACCGCTGCGAAGTTGTCAATTGCCTGATAATTATCACAACTCCCTCAACCCCAACATGCATTCCTTACTAACAGTTGCTGATTGAATTCAGCGACCCTGCGAGTCTCAATCAGTTCGAATTGTCTGAGACAAAAGCCAATATTCCATAAGATTGTTGGCTTTTAAAACCTCAGTACCCTTGATAAATGGATGCTGGATGTGTCTTATATATTTCACAATGTGATATATCTAGATACAACACGGTATAGTAGTTTTCATTTCTGTGGAGCGCTTTCTCGAGCTCTATTCACGAAGGGTTACACGCCCGTTCAACAATTAGCCCAATGAGCTTCTCCGCGGGCGGGCGCACAGTCAAAGATGCTACTGCTGTCACCAAAAGGGGCAAAAACATTGACCACTACAACTACGTATCATGTATGTCAATGTTGACGACGGTTACATTAACACTATTATTTTGAAATACTTAAATACTGTTATAACATACCTGTTACTGGAATGAATGATACACCAATTTGAATTTTAGTGTATAGTTTTTGTCTTTGTGTTAATCTCAGACTAAAATATGGCGTGCCACGTGAGCATATATACATATAGTGAAAACGTGTAGGCCTACATATAGCCACACTTCGAACGGAAAAACACACACACACAACAAACTCAAACTTAGAACTGTCATCAGGATCAGAATCACTTTGTAAATCAATAACATTCTTGTTATCGTTCCATGCGTCCCAATTGGCATATTCGCCCTCGTTCGCGAGCCTTCCTCACGCATCCATTAGCATCCAACGCCCCCCCCCCCCCAAGTCATACAAACACGCAATACAAACACATTTTTCCATACGAAGCATCATCTAACCTGGCCTACCATACGGTTGGACCGATGTTTTCAGCCATTTTATTAGGAGAACAAGAAATTCTTGACCGGTGTCAAAGCAATCGTCTGCCTTATTGTAGCTGTGACGAGTACATGACAGCGAGATATATTCAAGAAGAACTGAAAGGAACCACTAGCGCTCTACGAAAATGACGGCCACTATACACACATTTTATTTGCACCTAAGCCGTTCGATTTTGTAACCTACGCCATATGTTTACGTTAAACGTATCCGCACTCAAGCGTCCATTTTGGAGTCGAATGCAGCGCTCCTGGTGAGACCTTTAACCGCCTTATAATTTTTATGGTGCCACACTAAAATATTAGTCATTATTGAGTTATACGCAAATAAACAAAATGGCTGCATTTCAAGTTGTTTTTCAAATTTATCTTTATAACCGTACGTTTTAGCCTACATACGAGAAAAAATTGTCCTTGTAAAATTCTACATAAAAACGATGGGTATTAACTTTCATAGTGTCATAGAGTAAGCCTACCTAAGTTTCTAAGGCGGTGGAAGTGGGCGTGGTGGACGGAAGAGAGGTTTTTGGTTTTGTGTTCCGGTTTCATGTACAGAGTCTGAGATAGCCATCGTGCGGAATAAACGTACAATGAAGTGTTCTCCGATTGTAGCCTACAGTGATTGATTATCCATTAACATCCTTCAAATCCCAAGATCTACAACAGTGGCGACGAGGATGGGATATACGGCGATCTAGTTGTGGATACGAGGATTCAAGGTAGACCCTAGGCTAGGCTAGGCGAATGGAGGCCTAGGCCTATGCTGCACATGGTTGTGCATTATCCAGATTCAAGCGTGAGACGCAGTTTGTGTCTAGGCCTAGGATCAGGATGGCTCAGAAGGGGCTAGGACATTTCGATGTGTCTACCGATGATATTTCCACATGGTTGATGCGGTTTGATTGCTTATTGAAGAGGAAACATGTCACGGAAGCTGCAGAGCAGGTGGCATGGTTAATAGACCATCTGAGAGGAGCGGCCTGTGAGAGGCTGAAGGATCAAACATTCCCGCAGATACCTACCGAGAAAACTTACGTACAACTGGTAACCCTACTGAAAGACATGTATACGCCGAAACGGATCCAGCGCGCGGAACGCCGGAATTTCAGTGCTAGAACGAGGCATGAGGGTGAGTCCTTCACTGACTATGCTCTTGCTCTGAAGAAACTGTCTGCAACTTGTGGATTTGGCCTAGAATTAGGGGAGCGGCTAACAGATCAATTTCTTCATGGACTTAAAGATGAAGATATTGCTGCCAAGTTGGCCCTGGAAACTATACCGTTTGAGGAACTTTTAGCCAAGGCATGTATGCATGAAAGAGCTACACAGTATGCAAAATATGGGGTAAGTGAAACTTCTACCATATCGGCAATAAAACATAGTTGTGGAGGGCCTCATTTCAAAACTAATTGCCCGAATAAGGGAAGCGCATGTTTCAAATGTGGGAAGAGTAGCCATTTTGCAAAGTTTTGCAAGGGAGGTCACCAGTCTTGGGGCAAGGTTAAGCAAGTAGACGAGGAAGATGAAAGCCCTGATATCAATACCGTAGCACAGATAGTTGATCGAGAAACTAGAACTCGGACAGATGATTTGGATTTGTTTCAAATTGTGAGCGACCACTCTGGTCGTAAGAACGTGCAGTTGTAACTGAATGGATCGTTGGTCACGATGGAAGTAGATTCTGCCGCTAGTGCTAGTGTTATTGGCGAGGAGTTGTATGAACGATGTTTCAAGGATAAGCTTTTGACACCTACAAAAGCATTACGAGGTTGCACGGGTCATACGCTAGACTTGAAGCGGGAGTTTCTAGTAGACGTTCAATATGGAAAACAGAAAGCGACATTACCTTTAGTCGTAGCCAAGGGAAAATTTTCATCGTTGATGGGCATTCCATGGTTGGAGGTTATACAATTGCCCTGGAGTGAGATTTTTCCACCGAAAGTATTGTCCGTGAGGAATGACGAGAAACCGTTAGAAGTCCAGTATCCAAATGTGTTCGGAAGGAAAGTAGGACCAATCAAGGGGTACGAAGCAAATCTGTGCTTAAATCAGATGCTGTACCAGTGTTTCTGGCACATCGTACCGTTCCGATTCCGATGAGAGAGCGAGTGGCTCAGGAGTTGTATGATATGGTTAAAAAGGGATATTTAGAACCGACAACATCGAAAGTATGGGGTACACCGATTGTTGTGATTCCAAAAGCTAATGGATCACTTAGAATTTGTGGAGATTACAGTGTTACAGTAAATCCAAACTTAAGTATGGAACACTACCCCTTACCTCTGATTGATGATTTATCGACTGTATCGGGACAAGTGTTTTGTGTCTTGGACATGGCTCAAGCTTATTTGCAGCTTAAAGTAAGCCCAGAATCACAGAAAATCTTGACTTTAAGAGGGCTCGCTGAGACGAGGCCAACTCCGCGTTGGAAGTTACGGCGAAGAAAACGAATATTGTAGATGCCTGGTGGGCGGAGACTAGCGAAACGGTCGCTCAAGTTCGGCTCTGATCGGCTCTACCCGTAGCTTTTACGGGCGAAATCTGTCGCGCGTCACGTGACCTCACCAGTTGATCTCACGCGGTGGCGGTGTGATGGTCGAGGAGTCTCGCTTACAACAGCGACCACTGCTCGGAAATACATTCGCTTCCCCGTCGGCCGTCACTCCGCGTTTTGTAACTGTATGGAACTAAAAATATTAACGGAGATAGCCCTCACTTTATCAAGCAATGATTATGCCAGTCGTTCTTCTTGCATCTACATTACATTCAATTTCTCAATAATATTGTTCACAGAATAGTTATAATAGATAGCCTCCAGCATCAAGTGCCGGCCCACTACGAGAAATAAATTAAAAATAATACTATTCGAAGTAAGTTGAACTAAGACAAATACGGGTTACAATAATATTAATCAATCATGAGTAGGCCTACTTATGGTGAGATTGTGTTTCTTTTGCAAAAATTAAAATTAAACTCAAGAATATAGGCGTAAAATAAGGCCTTTGTGTAGCAAGATTTACATTAAATAAATACCTATACCAATGTAACAGTACAATCATAAGGGCAAATAAACCCAAAAGCTATTGTAAAGTTGCGTGGTTTTTCAACTTCACAGTATTTAACAGTGTTTGTGCAAACCAATACTTATGATAAGTTCATAATACTACTGTACTTATAATATACTAAATATTATGTTTATCCAACAGACAGCAATAAATTAGATAGCGCGTCTACGCACCTTCGTTCTTATCACGTCAACACAAATGCACCAGCATAATAGCATTGAGTTTATTAGTGTCGTAATTTAAAAAAAAAAAGAATTGTGTACAATAATAAACTCAATGATAATAGCAACTGCTCGGAAACACTCGCGCTCCCCCGTTACCATGCGGTTTGTAACTTGATGTAACTTCCAAAATATTCATGACAGTCTTTCTCCAGTGGCGTATAGGAATAGCCCCGGCGAAGCCCGGGGGCCCGTGGTCTAGCCTCTAGAGGGGCCCGGTTTCTAGACTGGCTTGAGTTGGAAACCTATCATTGTTTATAAGCTTCAATAAAATTCGAAACTCATACCAACAACTATTAAATTAATAATTGCCGGTGCGGATCATCTCATTTCGGTCGTGTTCAATTGACATTGTAAGTGACATTGTAAAATCTTGCTTCTATAAAAGTGTAGTTTCAAAATACTGCATATTTCACTTTCCTGATGTTTGTTCTGTGAACGGCATTGATGGTAATTTCCTAACACTACCAGTTACTGTTGCAAGTTCAGAACGCTTTTTTCACAATTTTGAATAATGCATTGGAATAGAACACTTTCGATCGAAAATAGCTCAGAAGAAAAGAATATATTACGATCACCTAATCAATTCGTTCGATATCCGGTAAGTTAGAAATTGGAAGCTCTAAATCAATGGTGAATTCATGCCATTTAAGTTGAATTTTGTAACACTAATTTTGCTATTGACAATTTCGTCCCAGATCCCAGTTTTCATTATTGTTGCTCTTCATGTAAAAAACAAGTCTATACAGTATAAATCTACTCGACTAGCTAGCAGACTAAACCAACAATCAGTGACAATAATTAACAACAATGGCCAATTGTTGTATTAGCCGACGCGATGTCTAGTCGACTAGCGTCAAAATAGAATGAACATAATCCCGGACACGATACAAAATTACGTTTACGAGTATATGTTAGGGGCCCACCAGGTTCTGTTGCCCGGGGAAAGCTACGCCACTGTCTTTCTCCCTTTATCAAGCAATGCTGTTCTAAATAAATAAAATAAAATACATTCGTATTTATAGATTCTACCCATCTCAGTAACAAGACTGATTTCCAGTGGGGGACTTTAACTAAAGTGACTAAACCAACCCTGTAGGCTCCGAACACCATCGACGAGTGAGCGATAACCAATCAAAGATCTATATTTCAAATATGTAAACATATGAACCTGTGATTGGACAGTGCGAACATCTGCGGACAGATGCCAGAATCAACAAGGCTGATTCAGAACAACTTTGAATTTATTGAATTCTTCGTTGCTATAGGACGTTCGTCCGTTCTAAATCACATATAATTTATCCAAGTCATTGCGTGTCGAATATTTATAATAATAATATCACGTGTCCATTACTAGAAACAAAACTATACGAAATAAAATAAACCTAGAAGAGACGTGCGGGTCACAACATTTAGTAATAATCATTATTTGTCATAGTGAGAAATGTGCATCTTTTGAATTAAAATAATACCATTGTGTTACAATTGTAGTACCTATACTGCTACATTACGTTACTTTTGCTTGAATGTCACGGTGACAATGGCAAAGCAACCCAAATCAGCACTATAAACCAATTTAAACTTACGTGGCTTCTGAACGTTTGCGTAACAAATTCTAGTATTTACATTAAAAGGTCGATTACAATTATTAGGGCCGGTTTTTCAATCACTTTTTAATCAGTGTTTAGTGTAACCGGGGCTATTACCAATATTGTCAATGTAAAATGTATTTACAACCTAAACATATATTCAAAATGATATTTTTTAGTTCAAACTAATTTTGTATATGATACCAATTTTAAAAAACCCACAACTTAGTTCTAATTTATTGAATTCATAAGCCCAAATGTTTGATAAATAGGAAATAAAATAGTATATGTATGTTTATTCTGGTTGGCTATTATTTAATCATTTGTCAAGCTTACAAAGATTTTAAATTATGCAACGTTTAGAGAACAATGGTCTGTCTATACCAAATACAATGTAGTCTACATACGAATTTAAAGTCGCTGGAATATGAATTCTATCACTTTGATAAGAGTAATTAGGATGTATTTGATATTTGGTTACTAACAGTATGATAGCATTCTCAAAATCCCTAGTTAGCCTAATCACTGACTGATAAAAACTGGCCCTTACATTACACATTTTGTCCACAGCTGGGTTGACCTTCTAACAGACTAACCCAAAGTAAACACATTATGAGTCTGCAGACGTTAACTCCGGCCCTAGACATTTCGATTCTGTATGACTTATGATGAGTGTGCCTATGCTGAATACCAATTACAAATGCAGTAGCCATTTCATAGCAGTTTTTTCTGTGGTCCCGATAGGTAACGTGAAACAGGTATCAAAATATTGATAATGTCTATTCCCACTCATTGCAATCTAATAGACTAATAGTTAGATGTAATATGAAAACGTGTTTATAAACACATGCTAGTGATTTTTAATATGTTTATACATTACGTAGTAAGGTCATAAGAAATTTAAATTCACTAGCTTGGACCTACGGTAACGAGGCCACGCAATATTTGAATTACACAAATACAATAATATATTTGAATTGCCTCAACGCTTATGTAAGATGTCACTTCTCATATACAATCAAATAATTATACGCTCATTGCCATAATGCCATTAAGGTATAGTCAGCTGCGAAGCTTATGACTATTACGATCGTTGGTTGTGTCTGAGCCGCGGATGCGTCGACATAGAATCTGTCTTATTGTTGTTTTAGATTTGTAGGTGCATTATTTATTGTGATATGTGAAGATGGCAGATTGCACTGCTTACTTAAACCACACACGAAATAACACAGAACTTCACTAACCATTTACAGTTGGGATATGATTATGCATGAGGCCATGCAGATACAAATTTAATTTGTTTTAATTTGTTATCTGTGATGAGGCTCTTATAACAGGCGTATCAGTAATAATCGTAATTGTTGGTAGGACCTGCACAACTTGGCCCTCTTCAGGTGACATTTACTGTGGTATTTGGTTAGTTGTGGAAGATTGCCCGAGAGCTATTCGTATGACCGTGGTATGACTCAATTTCAGCATTCGCCTCTATGATTGCGAAAACCTTGAGGCTAAACTTCAGTCAAGATAGCCGGTAAAGCGGGTATCGAACCTGCGATCTCCCGAATTAGCAACTTGTTTGCTAACCATTAGCCGGATCTCGATCGGTATTACATATTTTATCGTAATAGAGCCCCCCCCCCCCCCCCCACATAATAGTTGCCTATTATCAATTCCTGTGCAACGTAATGCAAACTACTAGATTTGTGAAACTTTGAATTTAGTTTGTGTTGATGTTTGAACATAATTTGTGATGTGTATTGGCAGTCTGCTCCCCCCCCCCGCACACACACACACGTTATAAACAAAGCAATGTGTGTGCGTATACCAAACCAACAATATGGTAGATTGCATACATAACACAGTTCTTCGTGTGTCCGCCCGGCCCGACAAGCCAAATATATACCTCGATCCGATTCACAACGGATACGGGTTGTAAGTTTTTTTTAACTTTATATCTTATACTTACGAACACATACATTATGCACCAACCTTTCCTTGCGAACTTTGGGTTGAGGTTTGTGAGGTACGCTTTGTGGGTCACTCAATAAACTTAAATTAGTCTATGCGCCTTGATAAGGGAAACAATACTAGTATTAGCTTTTCTGATAGAAATAGTGTTTCGCTAGCATGCACCACTAGTTTGAAAGGTCACTGGTTTGATTCCCTGCACTGTGAATCATAATAGTACTTTTCCGAAGTGTTTCTCAATGGATAATCCGGGATGTTTACAAACAACCCTCGGCAAATTTCAAAATTGAAAAGTATCAGACAGCCCAGCTGTTTCACTTTTGCTCATAAATTATTTATCATCAAATATAATACTTTTGCGTCCGGGTCCACCTTCAATCCCCCCCCCCCCCCCCCCCTCCAAGCCAAGTTTATGGGTGGCTCGTACAGTTATCACAGATGACTAATTATCATAAACACTTCGTGTTCTTATGCAAAAGCCAATTAATGTAAGCTTAGGACTACTATACGTAGGCCTATCAACAGGAGCTTTTAAAATGAGCCTATAAAGTAATGCAATGGACAACACAGTGTACTTCCATTTACATGTAAACACATTTTTGTATTAGAATGAAAGTAATTCTTTTATTCTCCCATAATTATCATCAAACAATACCATTAATTATTTAAAAGTATACACAGCCGTCCGCGGAAACGCATATGATAAGAGTGCAGGGGACTGCAAGTGCAGGCAGTTCCCAAGCATAAAACACCGAGGAACGTAGGTTCTGGTCCTACGTGGGACAGTTTTTTGTAATTTCCTTCATCAACAGTTTGTGTCACCACTCATTGTCTTTGGATGCTATTACCAGGCGCATAGGAAGGGGGGGGGGGGAATGGGGGGAGATTCCCCCCCCCCCCACTTTTTCCTGTGACCCACCCAATTTAGCGTGTTAGGCACATTCCGACATACAATACCACACGGATACCCGGGTAAACATTCACCAACTAAATTTCATATTTCACAAGAGAAAATAATATTTGCAGAAACACAGAGGGCCCCACGCCCCGGAGAAAGCCAAGATCTTCGACACAAGATACATTTCCTCTGCCTTTGTTTGTACTTTGTAGCATTACAAAATAAAAGCGAATGGGTGCTTGAGGTCAGTGACGTAATTAGGGAAGAGGCGGGTTAGGGCCCTCAAAACGTATTTATTTAAGCCTAAAAATCGAGAAATAACTAATATAGCAATAAAATTTTTCGCCGTCGGCGAAAAGGCCTCCAGAGGCTGGGGTTATCCGCGAGTTATCCGCGCTTCGCGCTCACAATTCTCCCCCCCCCCCCCCCCCCCCCCCACTTGATTTAGAGTTCCTACGGGCCTGGCTATTACCAAGTCTGCAAAGTGTGGAATGAGACCTTTGAGAGTCTAATTAGTAATTAGTCACTCAACAATGAGACTTTGAAATTCGCTGGCGTACCAGTACCAATAGACTTGATTGGTTGCCCATCTCTGGTACTGGTACATACTCCATATCTAACGTTAGGCAGCTTGGGTCTCTCCCATCCCATCGCCAGAAACCACGCTCGACTCGAGCTGATAATGATATCTGTTGCACGGATAGTTTCGGTGCGCGGTGCGCGGGGAGGTGAAACCCGCCGGCCAATAGGAGACGTCTCGAGCGTTCAAACCTCGGCTGCAAGCGCTGCGCCTTTCAACCGTTAGGGCGAGGTAGCGGCCGAGAGAATAAAATAAATTGGAACACAAAACATGCGTTTTGTAAATGAAAATTCCCTTTGAACCATTTAACCGAGAGTTTTGAAAGTTAACATTTGCACTCAGGTTGATTTAAGCTGCTTGTTGTTGTACGAAAATATGTTTAAAAAAATTCCAGTCATTTAAAATAAGCAAACGAATTTCGGGAAAGTTGAGTGAAATCAAGAAGTTTCTCAATTTTTCACTAAAAATTGGGTGACTGTTTTTAAAATGTGTTAACTGGAGCGAGTAGATCGTTTCTTAATTAAGGATATGACCAAATATGAAAATTATCGTAGTAATCGTTTAACTGAAAAAATCAGTCGTCTCAGTGCTTGTATTTGCCTCCGCGCTAACCTCAGCGAGTCCTCTTAAGCACTCACGTAGGGAGTTTCAAATGTCTACGTTTGCCATACGGAATTGCATCGGCACCAGCCGTTTTTCAAAACATGATGTCTCAGATTCTAGTCGGGATTGAGGGAATATTTATCTATCTCGATGATATTTTGGTGACTGGTAATTCTCTCGAGCAGTGTAAGAAGAGATTGCATCAAGTATTGCTCAGACTTGAGGAAGCGAATGTTTGTTTGAAAAAGGAGAAATTTGTTTTCTTTGCAAAACGTGTAAAATTTTTGGGTCATATTATTGATGGCCAAGGCCTACATGTAGATGAAGACCGTGTGACAGCCATACGAAACGCTAAGGAACCCACATCAGTTTCCGAATTGCGTTCTTTCTTGGGGTTGGTGAATTTCTATTCAAAATTCATACCAGATGGTGTCACAGTCTTGCATCCATTGTACCGCTTATTAGAAAAGGAAGCTATATGGGTATGGGAAAAGGAGCAACGTAACGCATTCAAGAAATGTGTAGAAATTCTAACAAGTGAGCGCGTGTTGATTCCTTACTCATTAGACCTACCATTGAGACTAACATGTGATGCGTCACAGAACGGAGCAGGCGCAGTTCTATCACATTGTTTTCCGGATAATACGGAACGTCCTATTTGCTTTGCATCTAAGACATTTTCAAAGGCTGAAAAGGGATATGCTCAAGTAGAAAGAGAGGCAGCTGCCATTATTTTTGGAGTTAAAAAGTTCCATAAATATTTATGGGGCAGAGAATTCGAGTTGGTTACTGACCATAGTTCGTTGACAATAATCTTTGGGCCCAAATCTGCTGTCAAACCATTAGCGGCGGTAAGATTACAACGTTGGGCAGTGCTATTAGGAGCTTATCAATACAAAATCAAGTATAAGAAGGGGGAAGATATCCCACATGCGGATGCATTGAGTCGAATGCCGATTCCGGATGAGACACAAATCGAGTCACCAGAAAATGATGTATGTCTAGTTGACTTTGTAGATCTACCTCTCACAGCTAGCGAAATTGCTTCCGCTACTACGAGAGATCCAATGTTAGCCAAGGTCGCAGCTTACATTCATCACGGTTGGCCTAAAGAAGTAGAAGATCCGATGATAGATGCGTACAAACGAAGGCAATTCGAACTATCGCTCAATTTTGGTTGTATAACGTGGGGCCAGAGAGTTATCATACCTCAAGGACTGCGAGATCAAGTTAAACACCTGCTACACGACCAACACCCTGGAGCCAGTAGGATGAAGAATCTTGCGAGAGGATACGTATGGTGGCCTGGGTTAGACGCCGAGCTCGAGCAGTTAGTACGACAATGTGACGTCTGTCAAAAGATCCAGCATTCGGTACCTGAAGTTCCCGTTGTGCCATGGAACTGGCCTAAGAAGAGGTGGGAGAGGATTCATGTGGATTTTGCCGAAAAAGAAAATGTAAAATTCTTGGTAGTATGGGACAGCCATTCAAAGTGGCCTGAAGTCAAAATTATGTCGTCAACTACTGCTGAGAAGACGACGGAAGTTCTCCGATCGATGTTTGCAACGTGGGGTTTGCCAGAAGTACTTGTTTCCGACAACGGACCCCCGTTCCAATCTGCGGTGTTTGAGAAATTCTTACAAGAAAATGGTATCCAACATGCCTTTTCTCCACCGTATCACCCTCGATCGAATGGTCAAGCCGAAAAAGGCGTGCAAGATTTGAAACGAGCGTTACATAAATCACTGTTGGACTCCGAAACATCTGGAAGAAGCGTCCAGCACCGAGTGGATGCATTCCTATTCGCATATCGTAACACCCCGCACACCATCACAGGATGCAGCCCTGCTGAGATGTTTTTGGGGAGGAAACCTAGAACAAAGCTCACGCTGTTGAGTCCATATGTGGCCATACAACAGAAAATGGCCATACAACAGAAGAAAACGCAAGACAAACCGACATCTAAGATGAGAGTTTTTGAGCCGGGAGACCTAGTATGGGTGCAGTCCGTAACGCATCGTAAACACTATTGGGAGCCAGGAGTAATAGTGAAACCGGTTTCCATGGTATCATACGACGTAAAGATTGGTAATCAAGTTCGACCCAATTGTGCGGTAAAATATTTACGTGCTCGAGACAAACTAGATCCTAATCCCAATCAGGGTAAGAGTTTTGTCTCTAAACCGTCACATCCATCTGTAGATTTTCAAGGGACGGCTGCTGAGAAGGAGGACGCAGCGCCAGAATCGTCGCCGGTTGCCCGTGAGCAACGCCAGTCGTCTCCGCAACAATCTCAGTCTCCTGTGGGGTCCACTCTGGTAACGCCTCCTAGTTCGTCAGATGCCAGTTCAGCCCAAGGTGTTGCTGACCAGACTCCGGTTCGAGTCAGAGTGGGGCGCGAAAAAAGACTTCCATCTCACTTAAAGGACTTTGTTTTGTGAATGGGTATTAGTAGTAAAATGTATTAGTACTCATAGTTATGATTTGTTTTGCTGAGAATTGCTATGTATAATTTCATGAGTAGACTTCATTTTAGTGGAAGGGAGTGTCATAGAGTAAGCCTACCTAAGTTTCTAAGGCGGTGGAAGTGGGCGTGGTGGACGGAAGAGAGGTTTTTGGTTTTGTGTTCCGGTTTCATGTACAGAGTCTGAGATAGCCATCGTGCGGAATAAACGTACAATGAAGTGTTCTCTGATTGTAGCCTACAGTGATTGATTATCCATTAACATCCTTCAAATCCCAAGATCTACAACACATAGAATCTACTATTAACGCAAAAATTTGATTTCTTCGATCTCAATCTTGCGAAGAATTGCAAGACACCCTCCCTGGACCAAAAATGAAGACATCAACGAACTTTTAGACAACAACCATATCTCTAACCGCATTCATCACCTTCATCTGTATTATTTCGATAAAATTATTTACGACAACCACAAAGACATGCTAGACATTGCAGACCGAAATTCAAATATCCATCACCGATCAATGTCATACTATAACTTACTCTCCATCTATTTAACTTTGTAACTTTCTTTGTATAATTGTATGTAATTTGTGTAATTGTATGTACCTGTAGGCTAAAGAGGGTATGGGCATGCCCATAACCCTACCCTACACTGGCCATCCTGTCCTTTCATGGGACAGGAAAACAACAATAAAAATAAAATTAATTAATTGTACTTAAATGTAGAGTTTGGGTCCCGAGGGCTACTTAAATGAAGCAAGAATGGACTATAAAGGTAGTCGCAATATCTTCCTTTCAGATTAAAGAATAATAATTTCGATGGTGCCACTCTCAAATATGATGCGTGTAAGCGGTTCACGTAAAGGACAAAATGGCTGCCAATAGCTGTCTTTAGGTGTAGGCTACATTCGTGGGTTGTTTGATGAAGCAAGTATGTGAGTAGGCTCAATCTCTTCCTTTCAGTATATACATTAATGATTTTGTTGATGCCACTTTCAAATATTGTGCGTTCACGAGTTATACGTAAAAACCAAAATGGCGCATAACCATATGATATATGAAAAAATCTAATATGACATAAATTAAAACTCGTAAAATTTTACATACACATGATATTTAGGTATTTTTACAAGACTTACTATTACCGTAATAATTAAAATGTATGTTAATTTGTACACAAATGTTATATTGTTTCTTAAGGCTGGTCCACACAGATTTTTAAGACATAAGATTTAAGATTTAACACGTAGTCGTAAAGTTGGATCATAGGAAACACGTACGGGCGTTCTCACAAAGTTTTAGTTTTGAGACGTTTTTATGCGTTATTCGTTGTCATAAAGTTGGGCAATAACCAAATTTACGCTTAAATCTTAAAACAAGTTACTAAAATCTCAAGTCAACGGACCATCTACTTTAATAATACTTACGAATTAATTGTAAGATGTGCAGGAATTGTTATAAACAAAGCAATTATAATTTATTATGAATAATACGAATTTCATTTAACTTGTATTGTATCACAATGATGTTTTAACTGAACTTTTAACTAACTAACTATCTAAAATGTTACAAAGTACTTCACTTTACTAGGCCTACATTGAACGAAACGAAATTATGTGAGCCAGAGCCCTAAAAACAACGTCTTAAAACCTTATGCATTATGTATTAAAAATCTGTGTGGACCAGCCTTTACGTGTACCTCTTGAATGCATAATATTTTAGTGTGGCACTGGCACCATAAAAGTTATTATTCTTTAAGCGGACATTGAGACCACTCCCATAGGCCATTCTTCTTACTTCATCAAGGAGCTCACGAAAGCCAATATTTGTGTATTTGAGTACTGATTAAAATAACATTGAAATTAAACTTTATGCGTGACTAATATTCAATAAAGGATAAAGATAAAGGATAAATAAAGGATATCATTTTTGTGTAAAACTTTACAAGGAATCATTTTTGTCAAAATATATTTTGCCATAAAACGTACACGCTTTTGGAGATAAATAAAAAAATCACTTAAAATGGCTTTCATTTTGTTTTTTGTACGTACTACGTGTGAGCTCAATATTTGAGTACGGGTCTATAAGACGAAAGAAAGAGATTGAGGGTTGAGATTACATCCATACTTTCTTCATTAAACAACCCACAGGTGAACATTTGAATACAAACAATTAAAAACCGTTATGATTTTCATGAGAACCTTTTGAATGCCTGGTATTGAGTTGAGCACTATTACATAAGAAAGAGATGAAGCTGTCTTCAACGCCTTATCTTGCCCACCCTGGCGAGGACCTTCTTCTCAACCTGTTTCCTGGCATCGGTGTCGCTGATGCCCAGCAGCTGTTGAAGACCCAAATACTTGTAGCTGTCTTCAACGCCCAGATCTTGCTGACCCTGGCGACGACCTTCTTCTCAACCTGTTTCCTGGCATCGGTGTCGCTGATGCCCAGCAGCTGTTGAAGACCCAAATACTTGTAGCTGTCTTCAACGCCCAGATCTTGCCCACCCTGGCGAGGACCTTCTTCTCAACCTGTTTCCTGGCATCGGTGTCGCTGATGCCCAGCAGCTGTTGAAGACCCAAATACTTGTAGCTGTCTTCAACGCCCAGATCTTGCTCACCCTAGCGAGGACCTTCTTCTCAACCTGTTTCCTGGCATCGGTGTCGCTGATGCCCAGCAGCTGTTGAAGACCCAAATACTTGTAGCTGTCTTCAACGCCCAGATCTTGCTCACCCTGGCGAGAACCTTCTTCTCAACCTGTTTCCTGGCATCGGTGTCGCTGATGCCCAGCAGCTGTTGAAGACCCAAATACTTGTAGCTGTCTTCAACGCCCAGATCTTGCTCACCCCAAGAAAAAAGGAGACATCTTGCTCAACCTGGCGAGGACCTTCTTCTCAACCTGTTTCCTGGCATCGGTGTCGCTGATGTCCAGCAGCTGTTGAAGACCCAAATACTTGTAGCTGTCTTCAACGCCCAGATCTTGCTCAACCTGGCAAGGACCTTCTTCTCAACCTGTTTCCTGGCATCGGTGTCGCTGATGTCCAGCAGCTGTTGAAGACCCAAATACTCGTAGCTGTCTTCAACGCCCAGATCTTGCTCACCCTGGCGAGGACCTTCTTCTCAACCTGTTTCCTGGCATCGGTGTCGCTGATGTCCAGCAGCTGTTGAAGACCCAAATACTCGTAGCTGTCTTCAACGCCCAGATCTTGCATCACCCTGGCGAGGACCTTCTTCTCAACCTGTTTCCTGGCATCGGTGTCGCTGATGTCAGCAGCTGTTGAAGACCCAAATACTCGTAGCTGTCTTCAACGCCCAGATCTTGCATCACCCTGGCGAGGACCTTCTTCTCAACCTGTTTCCTGGCATCGGTGTCGCTGATGTCAGCAGCTGTTGAAGACCCAAATACTTGTAGCTGTCTTCAACGCCCAGATCTTGCTCACCCTGGCGAGGACCTTCTTCTCAACCTGTTTCCTGGCATCGGTGTCGCTGATGCCCAGCAGCTGTTGAAGACCCAAATACTTGTAGCTGTCTTCAACGCCCAGATCTTGCTCACCCTGGCGAGGACCTTCTTCTCAACCTGTTTCCTGGCATCGGTGTCGCTGATGTCAGCAGCTGTTGAAGATCCAAATACTTGTAGCTGTCTCCAACGCCCAGATCTTGAATCACAAGCCCGTCCATGAGTTGCAGGCCTCCCTGAGGGTCTTGAACCCAGCCTTTCTTCACGTGTAAGACGGCACACTTGGCGAGTACACATTCCATACAGACAGATTGCGTCACTGAAGCTCTTGACAAGTTCGAACATGCTCTGAAGTTCTTCAGGGCTGGACGCGTACATCTTCAGGTCATCCATATAGAACTAGTGCGTGACCGTGACCATGTTTTTTTATTATTATTTTTATTATTTTTACTATTATTATAACTATTATTTTTATTATTATTATTATTATTATTATTATAATTATTATTATTATTATTATTATTATTATTATTATTATTATTTTATTGTTGCAATACATACAAACTCGGTCAAAACCGGCATAAACATTTTGTACGGACACAAATGTCAAGTATTTCCATGTGTTTACCTTATTAAAATCTACTTAGAACTGCTTAATATATCATTGTCCACATTATTTTTTCCAAACCGAACTGTGGATGCTATGTACGGTCGTGGCCGATTTGTACTCATCCCAGCATTCGCTCTTCGTACGGTGGAAACCACGAAAACCACCATCAGGATGGAGAACTTCTTGAAGTCTTCATTCTTCTTAGTTCAAAAATTTTCGCACTATCCTACACGTGTTCAAAATTATTGCTTTTTGCATCTCGATGTATATGTTCGGTTGGAGACCAATTAGTTTAATACTGTCATGGAGTTTACGTGGCACAATACCATTTGCTGATATAATTAACGGTACAATAGTTACATTATTCTGCTTCCACAACCTTTTTATTGCAATAGATAACTCCTTATATCGGTTTATCTTTTCCCGACAAGTTGTCTCTACATTGTGGCATAAAGGGACAGCAACATTAATTAAAATCGTTTCTTGTTTCTTCTAGTCAATGAAAATAATATCCGGTCTATTGTTATGTATGGTTTGGTCCGTTATAACTGCCCGGGCGTAATATAATTTGTAGTCTTTACTATCTAATACCTTTTCAGGCTTGTATTTGTAATACGCAGTGGTTGTGTTTATAAGTTTATACTTTATGGCTAATTTTTGATGTATAATGTTTGCAACTTGGTTATGCCTATGAAGATAATCTGTTTGACAAAGCATCTTGCACCCAGATACGATATGTTCAATTGTTGAACCTACACGTGGACGTGGTGGCTACGGAGTGTCAATATTATTTCCATCAATGCTCTGCCACGATCCAGTAGTTGTAATTTTACAACCCAATGTCCTTCGGGTATTGAGGGTGGCCATTTTTGGGTATCAAACACCAAGTTTTTCAAGTAATACTCGTTCTGTAAATAAAGGACAACACATACACATCAGTTCCTGTAACAAGTATTTAGGACCAATGGGAAGAGAGATCGAACACTTGGTCGACAGTAACTCGTACCAAGTCATTGTTCCCAAGTGTCGTCATTAGCTGGATATTTGATCCCTGCCCTGTCCGGTATATCCCACTCACATATAGTTATTCCAGTACCAAAAGACGGGTTGTTGCCGACATCGGCCTCGGCGGTAAGTTGTAAACATAAAAGCCACCCTAAATGACCACTTGCGACCGCTTCCTGCGTTGCCAAGATGTGTATTTGGCGAAGAATGAATCTCTCTCTATCTCACTCTCTCGCTCTCTCCGTTACATCTCTTTCACCCCCAATAGGGAGCAATAACATCTTGTGAATAATACTTGAATGCTTGGATAATGCTTTGTGAATGAAAATAATTTACGATGGTACCAATGAAAAGAAACCTTCGAACTTGCACTGACAACCTTGCAGCCAATTATTGTGCCAGGCAGCTGGGCAGTATTGGGAGTACAATAAGATTATCTGCGTTGAAAGTGTGGACAAACAAACGCGGTACCTTGTCCCTTTGAGGGAAACGAAACACGTCAAATGTATGCTTCCGTCACAGGCGAGGCACTCGTAGCCAACCAGCGAACCGCCCGAGACAAGCGCGCGCAGATAACGATCGCTGATTGGCTACGAATACCTCGCCTGTGACGAAAGCATGTGTAAAGGTTGTCTTGGATTGTATACCTGATGTGCCCTTCTTTAAGTGATTAACCAGGTATTTTAGGGTGTTTGGGCATATGGAAAGGAATGTCTGAGTGCTGTTTGTAGGACTCAATTCCAGCATTCGCATTTACGACTGAGGAAAACCTCGGAAAAACGTTCAGTCAAGATTGTCGGTGGCCGAATAGAACCGGCGACCTCCCGAGCTAGTCTCGCTCGTTATAGTTGCCCCAACATCAGTATTCTGATACTTACGACCCAGCCGAGGCAAAGTGACACCTTAATTTTTTACTTTGCTTATTCCTACCATATAATGTAAACAGGTTCATTGGGGATAATTTAAGACTTTCCATTGGAAACAAACAAAGGACATGACAAGAAGCGATGGAGCTTGGAAACAAAGGACATGACAAGAAGCGACGGAGCTTGGAAACAAAAGACATGACAAGAAGCGATGGAGCTTGGAAACAAAGGACATGACAAGAAGCGATGGAGCTTGGAAACAAAAGACATGACAAGAAGCGATGGAGCTTGGAAACAAAAGATATGACAAGAAGCGATGAAGCTTGGAAACAAAGGACATGACAAGAAGCGATGGAGCTTGGAAACAAAAGATATGACAAGAAGCGATGAAGCTTGGAAACAAAGGACATGACAAGAAGCGATGAAGCTTGGAAACAAAAGACATGCCAAGAAGCGATGGAGCTTAGAAACAAAGGGCATGACAAGAAGCGATGGAGCTTGGAAACAAAAGACATGACAAGAAGCGATGAAGCTTGGAAACAAAAGACATGACAAGAAGCGATAAAGCTTGGAAACAAAGGACATGACAAGAAGCGATGGAGCTTGGTAACAAAAGACATGACAAAAAGCGATATGGAGCTTGGAATCAAAAGACATGACAAGAAGCGATGGAGCTTGGAAACAAAAGACATGACAAGAAGCGATGGAGCTTGGAAACAAAAGACATGACAAGAAGCGATGGAGCTTGGAAACAAAGGACATGACAAGAAGCGATGGAGCTTGGAAACAAAAGACATGACAAGAAGCGATGGAGCTTGGAAACAAAGGACATGACAAGAAGCGATGGAGCTTGAAAACAAAAGACATGACAAGAAGCGATGGAGCTTGGAAACAAAGGACATGACAAGAAGCGATGGAGCTTGGAAACAAAAGACATGACAAGAAGCGATGGAGCTTGGAAACAAAGGACATGACAAGAAGCGATGGAGCTTGGAAACAAAGGACATGACAAGAAGCGATGGAGCTTGGAAACAAAAGACATGACAAGAAGCGATGGAGCTTGGAAACAAAAGACATGACAAGAAGCGATGGAGCTTGGAAACAAAAGACACGACAAGAAGCGATGGAGCTTGGAAACAAAAGACATGACAAGAAGCGATGGAGCTTGGAAACAAAAGACATGACAAGAAGCGATGGAGCTTGGAAACAAAAGACATGACAAGAAGCGATGAAGCTTGGAAACATAAGACATGACAAGAAGCGAAGGAGCTTGGAAACAAAAGACATGACAAGAAGCGATGGAGCTTGGAAACAAAAGACATGACAAGAAGCGATGGAGCTTGGAAACAAAAGACATGACAAGAAGCGATGGAGCTTGGAAACAAAAGACATGACAAGAAGCGATGAAGCTTGGAAACATAAGACATGACAAGAAGCGAAGGAGCTTGGAAACAAAAGACATGACAAGAAGCGATGGAGCTTGGTAACAAAAGACATGACAAGAAGCGATGGAGCTTGGAAACAAAAGACATGACAAGAAGCGATGGAGCTTGGAAACAAAAGACATGACAAGAAGCGATGGAGCTTGGAAACAAAAGACATGACAAGAAGCGATGGAGCTTGGAAACAAAAGACATGACAAGAAGCGATGGAGCTTAGAAACAAAAGGAAAATGAAGGAAGAAGAAAGAAGTGTACTTGATTGGTCAGACTATTGCCAGTACAAACTTTATAATATAAGAGAGCCGATTCTGCTCAGTAACGATTGTGCATAGTGCCTACAATGTTTTATGGGTAAAAGGTAACTGGCAGCTAGTTAGAAAAGGACAACGTTCCAACTCTGGATATTTGAAAGAAGAATTAATCGAATATATTCTCCCTCTGTACTAGGGGCAGTTTACAGAAACAAATGAATGGGTGGAAGCAATTATAAATGTTTCTTTACATATTATCCCTTTAAGTAACAATTTTTTTGGGGGAAAGGAAGTCACATTCAAATTGAAACAGATAAAAATGTTTAACTGACGTTAGATGCTTGACGAAGTTTGCCAAATCAACAACACAATACGTCTGAGTACTATTATAATTTTAAATCTCCCCTATACTTCCAACACATGCTAAAGCAAGAAACGTATTAATATTATATTTACCTTAACAAAGTTACAACCTTCCGCTTCAGGCAGGTTGCTGTACTGTCTCACGTCTTCATATATTCCGTTTGGGATTTTCTCTTTAATCAACTTGCAAATTTTATTGGTCAGCAGTTGGATCCCTATAGGACTCACTCTGTTGCCGTATACTGGGTAGGCAGTGGTTTTCACCTGTGTGTTCAACAGAGAGAGATAATAACGTGTTACAGCAGTTGGATCCCTATAGGACTCACACTGTTGCCGTATACTGGGTAGGCAGTGGTTTTCACCTGTGTGTTCAACAGAGAGAGATAATAACGTGTTACAGCAGTTGGATCCCTATAGGACTCACACTGTTGCCGTATATTGGGTAGGCAGTGGTTTTCACCTGTGTGTTCAACAGAGAGAGATAATAACGTGTTACAGCAGTTGGATCCCTATTGGACTCACTCTGTTGCCGTATATTGGGTAGGCAGTGGTTTTCACCTGTGTGTTCAACAGAGAGAGATAATAACGTGTTACAGCAGTTGGATCCCTATAGGACTCACACTGTTGCCGTATACTGGGTAGGCAGTGGTTTTCACCTGTGTGTTCAACAGAGAGACATAATAACGTGTTACAGCAGTTGGATCCCTATAGGACTCACACTGTTGCCGTATATTGGGTAGGCAGTGGTTTTCACCTGTGTGTTCAACAGAGAGAGATAATAACGTGTTACAGCAGTTGGATCCCTATAGGACTCACACTGTTGCCGTATATTGGGTAGGCAGTGGTTTTCACCTGTGTGTTCAACAGAGAGAGATAATAACGTGTTACAGCAGTTGGATCCCTATTGGACTCACTCTGTTGCCGTATATTGGGTAGGCAGTGGTTTTCACCTGTGTGTTCAACAGAGAGAGATAATAACGTGTTACAGCAGTTGGATCCCTATTGGACTCACTCTGTTGCCGTATATTGGGTAGGCAGTGGTTTTCACCTGTGTGTTCAACAGAGAGAGATAATAACGTGTTACAGCAGTTGGATCCCTATTGGACTCACTCTGTTGCCGTATATTGGGTAGGCAGTGGTTTTCACCTGTGTGTTCAACAGAGAGAGATAATAACGTGTTACAGCAGTTGGATCCCTATAGGACTCACACTGTTGCCGTATATTGGGTAGGCAGTGGTTTTCACCTGTGTGTTCAACAGAGAGAGATAATAACGTGTTACAGCAGTTGGATCCCTATAGGACTCACACTGTTGCCGTATATTGGGTAGGCTGTGGTTTTCACCTGTGTGTTCAACAGAGAGAGATAATAACGTGTTACAGCAGTTGGATCCCTATAGGACTCACTCTGTTGCCGTATATTGGGTAGGCAGTGGTTTTCACCTGTGTGTTCAACAGAGAGAGATAATAACGTGTTACAGCAGTTGGATCCCTATAGGACTCACTCTGTTGCCGTATATTGGGTAGGCAGTGGTTTTCACCTGTGTGTTCAACAGAGAGAGATAATAACGTGTTACAGCAGTTGGATCCCTATAGGACTCACACTGTTGCCGTATATTGGGTAGGCAGTGGTTTTCACCTGTGTGTTCAACAGAGAGAGATAATAACGTGTTACAGCAGTTGGATCCCTATAGGACTCACACTGTTGCCGTATATTGGGTAGGCAGTGGTTTTCACCTGTGTGTTCAACAGAGAGAGATAATAACGTGTTACAGCAGTTGGATCCCTATAGGACTCACACTGTTGCCGTATATTGGGTAGGCAGTGGTTTTCACCTGTGTGTTCAACAGAGAGAGATAATAACGTGTTACAGCAGTTGGATCCCTATAGGACTCACACTGTTGCCGTATATTGGGTAGGCAGTGGTTTTCACCTGTGTGATCAACAGAGAGAGATAATAACGTGTTACAGCAGTTGGATCCCTATAGGACTCACACTGTTGCCGTATATTGGGTAGGCAGTGGTTTTCACCTGTGTGTTCAACAGAGAGAGATAATAACGTGTTACAGCAGTTGGATCCCTATAGGACTCACACTGTTGCCGTATATTGGGTAGGCAGTGGTTTTCACCTGTGTGTTCAACAGAGAGAGATAATAACGTGTTACAGCAGTTGGATCCCTATAGGACTCACACTGTTGCCGTATATTGGGTAGGCTGTGGTTTTCACCTGTGTGTTCAACAGAGAGAGATAATAACGTGTTACAGCAGTTGGATCCCTATAGGACTCACACTGTTGCCGTATACTGGGTAGGCAGTGGTTTTCACCTGTGTGTTCAACAGAGAGAGATAATAACGTGTTACAGCAGTTGGATCCCTATAGGACTCACACTGTTGCCGTATACTGGGTAGGCAGTGGTTTTCACCTGTGTGTTCAACAGAGAGAGATAATAACGTGTTACAGCAGTTGGATCCCTATAGGACTCACTCTGTTGCCGTATATTGGGTGGGCAGTGGTTTTCACCTGTGTGTTCAACAGAGAGAGATAATAACGTGTTACAGCAGTTGGATCCCTATAGGACTCACACTGTTGCCGTATATTGGGTAGGCAGTGGTTTTCACCTGTGTGTTCAACAGAGAGAGATAATAACGTGTTACAGCAGTTGGATCCCTATAGGACTCACACTGTTGCCGTATATTGGGTAGGCAGTGGTTTTCACCTGTGTGTTCAACAGAGAG
Organism: Isoperla grammatica; assembly: GCA_945910005.1. Taxonomy (NCBI): domain Eukaryota; kingdom Metazoa; phylum Arthropoda; class Insecta; order Plecoptera; family Perlodidae; genus Isoperla; species Isoperla grammatica. Next base: position 9,285,889 of record OX246749.1, read on the forward strand.
AGATAATAACGTGTTACAGCAGTTGGATCCCTATAGGACTCACTCTGTTGCCGTATATTGGGTAGGCAGTGGTTTTCACCTGTGTGTTCAACAGAGAGAGATAATAACGTGTTACAGCAGTTGGATCCCTATAGGACTCACACTGTTGCCGTATATTGGGTAGGCAGTGGTTTTCACCTGTGTGTTCAACAGAGAGAGATAATAACGTGTTACAGCAGTTGGATCCCTATAGGACTCACACTGTTGCCGTATATTGGGTAGGCAGTGGTTTTCACCTGTGTGTTCAACAGAGAGAGATAATAACGTGTTACAGCAGTTGGATCCCTATAGGACTCACACTGTTGCCGTATATTGGGTAGGCAGTGGTTTTCATCTGTGTGTTCAACAGAGAGAGATAATAACGTGTTACAGCAGTTGGATCCCTATAGGACTCACACTGTTGCCGTATATTGGGTAGGCAGTGGTTTTCACCTGTGTGTTCAACAGAGAGAGATAATAACGTGTTACAGCAGTTGAATCCCTATAGGACTCACACTGTTGCCGTATATTGGGTAGGCAGTGGTTTTCACCTGTGTGTTCAACAGAGAGAGATAATAACGTGTTACAGCAGTTGGATCCCTATAGGACTCACACTGTTGCCGTATATTGGGTAGGCAGTGGTTTTCACCTGTGTGTTCAACAGAGAGAGATAATAACGTGTTACAGCAGTTGGATCCCTATAGGACTCACACTGTTGCCGTATATTGGGTAGGCAGTGGTTTTCACCTGTGTGTTCAACAGAGAGAGATAATAACGTGTTACAGCAGTTGGATCCCTATAGGACTCACACTGTTGCCGTATATTGGGTAGGCAGTGGTTTTCACCTGTGTGTTCAACAGAGAGAGATAATTACGTGTTACAGCAGTTGGATCCCTATAGGACTCACACTGTTGCCGTATATTGGGTAGGCAGTGGTTTTCACCTGTGTGTTCAACAGAGAGAGATAATAACGTGTTACAGCAGTTGGATCCCTATAGGTCTCACACTGTTGCCGTATATTGGGTAGGCAGTGGTTTTCACCTGTGTGTTCAACAGAGAAAGATAATAACGTGTTACAGCAGCTGGATCCCTATAGGACTCACACTGTTGCCGTATATTGGGTAGGCAGTGGTTTTCACCTGTGTGTTCAACAGAGAGAGATAATAACGTGTTACACATACACTGATAACATAAAGGAGTCGGTGATGCTGATTATGGTATTTGGGTCTGAGCAACGAGACGTCGGCACGATGAGTGGATGGTTATGGAGATATAGATTGGCATCGAGTTTTTCCCCAAGCTGGGTTTCGAACCTAGTATGTGTGATCGCGGTTTACCAATCCAACGCCTAATCGCTGAACCAAAACCAATGTCGTCCCCCCTCCCTAAACCCCTACCCAACGTCGACCAACGTGTGTTTTGGTGGTATTCAACTGGTGGTTCTGTATATAACAAGTTTTGCTATTTTCGATAGTGCAGACAACAGTAATAGTTAAATGTGAGCTAGGCTTGATAATGGCTTTCTTTAAAGACTGGCGCTTTGTTTATCAATTATCTTAGTTTGCGTGTGCTTTGTGTTTATGTTGTGCTACCAAACTTCTAGAATACAATAGTTCAGCTTTCAACGTCGATGGAACGCTCTCCTAGGTGGCTCCGTTAGAGCAGATGGAGGAATACGGGACTACAGTCACGCAAGGCCAGCTGGGGTGATAATAGTACATCTGTGTGTACGGATGATTAGGGGTAGAACCGGCTACACTGGATGTCCGATGGAAAGCCATAGCTATAGCCAGGCTTGCATAGTCAATGAATCGTGTTCTAAGATAATAAAGAGTTGAAACCTCAGAACGAGCAGAGACCCTCTCAAGTTGACCACAATTACGTGATAACTCCATACAGGACTCAGCACATGAAACCCAAGGTCTGCCACGTTTATTATCCGGGCCAAGTGACCTAGAGTGGAACTCAGGAGACTCCTCGAATAGACGATACAAACAAATTAATAAATTTGTTGGTGACTCACGAGCATGTCTTGCGAGAGATCTTCAAGCAGAGTCATGTTGGCGTTCCACACTTTACAAGTGAAGCAGCTTCGATTGAATCTCTCGATTCTCGCATAGTTGACGACCGCGATGTCACTGCCGTGCATTTCCACCGCCTCGAAGACGGCCTCGTAGGTGCGCTTGGCGTCCCAGTCCTGCAAGCGACCCCACTACAGCGCCACACCGTGTTACTTACAGCCTGCGCTTGGCGTCCCAGTCCTGCAAGCGACCTCACTACAGCGCCACACCGTGTTACTTACAGCCTGCGCTTGGCGTCCCAGTCCTGCAAGCGACCTCACTACAGCGCCACATCGTGTTACTTACAGCCTGCGCTTGGCGTCCCAGTCCTGCAAGCGACCTCACTACAGCGCCACATCGTGTTACTTACAGCCTGCGCTTGGCGTCCCAGTCCTGCAAGCGACCTCACTACAGCGCCACACCGTGTTACTTACAGCCTGCGCTTGGCGTCCCAGTCCTGCAAGCGACCTCACTACAGCGCCACATCGTGTTACTTACAGCCTGCGCTTGGCGTCCCAGTCCTGCAAGCGACCTCACTACAGCGCCACATCGTGTTACTTACAGCCTGCGCTTGGCGTCCCAGTCCTGCAAGCGACCTCACCACAGCGCCACATCGTGTTACTTACAGCCTGCGCTTGGCGTCCCAGTCCTGCAAGCGACCTCCCTACAGCAGCACACCGTGTTACTTACAGCCTGCGCTTGGCGTCCCAGTCCTGCAAGCGACCTCACTACAGCGCCACATCGTGTTACTTACAGCCTGCGCTTGGCGTCCCAGTCCTGCAAGCGACCCCATTACAGCGCCACATCGTGTTACTTACAGCCTGCGCTTGGCGTCCCAGTCCTGCAAGCGACCTCACTACAGCGCCACATCGTGTTACTCACAGCCTGCGCCTGGCGTCCCAGTCCTGCAAGCGACCTCACTACAGCGCCACATCGTGTTACTTACAGCCTGCGCTTGGCGTCCCAGTCCTGCAAGCGACCCCATTACAGCGCCACATCGTGTTACTTACAGCCTGCGCTTGGCGTCCCAGTCCTGCAAGCGACCTCACTACAGCGCCACATCGTGTTACTCACAGCCTGCGCTTGGCGTCCCAGTCCTGCAAGCGACCTCACTACAGCGCCACATCGTGTTACTTACAGCCTGCGCTTGGCGTCCCAGTCCTGCAAGCGACCTCACTACAGCGCCACATCGTGTTACTTACAGCCTGCGCTTGGCGTCCCAGTCCTGCAAGCGACCCCATTACAGCGCCACATCGTGTTACTTACAGCCTGCGCTTGGCGTCCCAGTCCTGCAAGCGACCTCACTACAGCGCCACATCGTGTTACTCACAGCCTGCGCTTGGCGTCCCAGTCCTGCAAGCGACCTCACTACAGCGCCACATCGTGTTACTTACAGCCTGCGCTTGGCGTCCCAGTCCTGCAAGCGACCTCACTACAGCGCCACATCGTGTTACTTACAGCCTGCGCTTGGCGTCCCAGTCCTGCAAGCGACCTCACTACAGCGCCACACCGTGTTACTTACAGCCTGCGCTTGGCGTCCCAGTCCTGCAAGCGACCTCACTACAGCGCCACACCGTGTTACTTACAGCCTGCGCTTGGCGTCCCAGTCCTGCAAGCGACCTCACTACAGCGCCACACCGTGTTACTCACAGCCTGCGCTTGGCGTCCCAGTCCTGCAAGCGACCTCACTACAGCGCCACATCGTGTTACTCACAGCCTGCGCTTGGCGTCCCAGTCCTGCCAGCGACCTTACTACAGCGCCACATCGTGTTACTTACAGCCTGCGCTTGGCGTCCCAGTCCTGCAAGTGACCTCACTACAGCGCCACATCGTGTTACTCACAGCCTGCGCTTGGCGTCCCAGTCCTGCAAGCGACCTCACTACAGCGCCACATCGTGTTACTAACAGCCTGCGATACAGCGCTCACAGTAGCGCCAGCCAGTGACGTCACTAGGAGTACCACACCGTGTTACTTACAGCCTGCGCTTGGCGTCCCAGTCCTGCAAGCGACCTCACTACAGCGCCACATCGTGTTACTTACAGCCTGCGCTTGGCGTCCCAGTCCTGCAAGTGACCTCACTACAGCGCCACATCGTGTTACTCACAGCCTGCGCTTGGCGTCCCAGTCCTGCAAGCGACCTCACTACAGCGCCACATCGTGTTACTAACAGCCTGCGATACAGCGCTCACAGTAGCGCCAGCCAGTGACGTCACTAGGAGTACCACACCGTGTTACTTACAGCCTGCGCTTGGCGTCCCAGTCCTGCAAGTGACCTCACTACAGCGCCACATCGTGTTACTCACAGCCTGCGCTTGGCGTCCCAGTCCTGCAAGCGACCTCACTACAGCGCCACATCGTGTTACTAACAGCCTGCGATACAGCGCTCACAGTAGCGCCAGCCAGTGACGTCACTAGGAGTACCACACCGTGTTACTTACAGCCTGCGCTTGGCGTCCCAGTCCTGCAAGCGACCTCACTACAGCGCCACATCGTGTTACTTACAGCCTGCGCTTGGCGTCCCAGTCCTGCAAGCTACCTCACTACAGCGCCACACCGTGTTACTTACAGCCTGCGCTTGGCGTCCCAGTCCTGCAAGCTACCTCACTACAGCGCCACACCGTGTTACTTACAGCCTGCGCTTGGTGTCCCAGTCCTGCAAGCTACCTCACTACAGCGCCACACCGTGTTACTTACAGCCTGCGCTTGGCGTCCCAGTCCTGCAAGCGACCTCACTACAGCGCCACATCGTGTTACTTACAGCCTGCGCTTGGCGTCCCAGTCCTGCAAGCGACCTCACTACAGCGCCACACCGTGTTACTTACAGCCTGCGCTTGGCGTCCCAGTCCTGCAAGCGACCTCACTACAGCGCCACATCGTGTTACTTACAGCCTGCGCTTGGCGTCCCAGTCCTGCAAGCGACCTCACTACAGCGCCACACCGTGTTACTTACAGCCTGCGCTTGGCGTCCCAGTCCTGCAAGCGACCTCACTACAGCGCCACATCGTGTTACTTACAGCCTGCGCTTGGCGTCCCAGTCCTGCAAGCGACCTCACTACAGCGCCACATCGTGTTACTTACAGCCTGCGCTTGGCGTCCCAGTCCTGCAAGCGACCTCACTACAGCGCCACATCGTGTTACTTACAGCCTGCGCTTGGCGTCCCAGTCCTGCAAGCGACCTCACTACAGCGCCACATCGTGTTACTTACAGCCTGCGCTTGGCGTCCCAGTCCTGCAAGCGACCTCACTACAGCGCCACATCGTGTTACTTACAGCCTGCGCTTGGCGTCCCAGTCCTGCAAGCGACCTCACTACAGCGCCACACCGTGTTACTTACAGCCTGCGCTTGGCGTCCCAGTCCTGCAAGCGACCTCACTACAGCGCCACACCGTGTTACTTACAGCCTGCGCTTGGCGTTCCAGTCCTGCAAGCGACCTCACTACAGCGCCACACCGTGTTACTTACAGCCTGCGCTTGGCGTCCCAGTACTGCAAGCGACCTCACTACAGCGCCACATCGTGTTACTTACAGCCTGCGCTTGGCGTCCCAGTCCTGCAAGCGACCTCACTACAGCGCCACATCGTGTTACTTACAGCCTGCGCTTGGCGTCCCAGTCCTGCAAGCGACCTCACTACAGCGCCACATCGTGTTACTTACAGCCTGCGCTTGGCGTCCCAGTCCTGCAAGCGACCTCACTACAGCGCCACATCGTGTTACTTACAGCCTGCGCTTGGCGTCCCAGTCCTGCAAGCGACCTCACTACAGCGCCACATCGTGTTACTTACAGCCTGCGCTTGGCGTCCCAGTCCTGCAAGCGACCTCACTACAGCGCCACATCGTGTTACTTACAGCCTGCGCTTGGCGTCCCAGTCCTGCAAGCGACCTCACTACAGCGCCACATCGTGTTACTTACAGCCTGCGCTTGGCGTCCCAGTCCTGCAAGCGACCTCACTACAGCGCCACATCGTGTTACTTACAGCCTGCGCTTGGCGTCCCAGTCCTGCAAGCGACCTCACTACAGCGCCACATCGTGTTACTTACAGCCTGCGCTTGGCGTCCCAGTCCTGCAAGCGACCTCACTACAGCGCCACACCGTGTTACTTACAGCCTGCGCTTGGCGTCCCAGTCCTGCAAGCGACCTCACTACAGCGCCACACCGTGTTACTTACAGCCTGCGCTTGGCGTCCCAGTCCTGCAAGCGACCTCACTACAGCGCCACATCGTGTTACTTACAGCCTGCGCTTGGCGTCCCAGTCCTGCAAGCGACCTCACTACAGCGCCACATCGTGTTACTTACAGCCTGCGCTTGGCGTCCCAGTCCTTCAAGCGACCTCACTACAGCGCCACATCGTGTTACTTACAGCCTGCGCTTGGCGTCCCAGTCCTGCAAGCGACCTCACTACAGCGCCACACCGTGTTACTTACAGCCTGCGCTTGGCGTCCCAGTCCTGCAAGCGACCTCACTACAGCGCCACATCGTGTTACTTACAGCCTGCGCTTGGCGTCCCAGTCCTGCAAGCGACCTCACTACAGCGCCACACCGTGTTACTTACAGCCTGCGCTTGGCGTCCCAGTCCTGCAAGCGACCTCACTACAGCGCCACATCGTGTTACTTACAGCCTGCGCTTGGCGTCCCAGTCCTGCAAGCGACCTCACTACAGCGCCACACCGTGTTACTTACTGCCTGCGCTTGGCGTCCCAGTCCTGCAAGCGACCTCACTACAGCGCCACACCGTGTTACTTACAGCCTGCGCTTGGCGTCCCAGTCCTGCAAGCGACCTCACTACAGCGCCACATCGTGTTACTTACAGCCTGCGCTTGGCGTCCCAGTCCTGCAAGCGACCTCACTACAGCGCCACATCGTGTTACTTACAGCCTGCGCTTGGCGTCCCAGTCCTGCAAGCGACCTCACTACAGCGCCACACCGTGTTACTTACAGCCTGCGCTTGGCGTCCCAGTCCTGCAAGCGACCTCACTACAGCGCCACATCGTGTTACTTACAGCCTGCGCTTGGCGTCCCAGTCCTGCAAGCGACCTCACTACAGCGCCACACCGTGTTACTTACAGCCTGCGCTTGGCGTCCCAGTCCTGCAAGCGACCTCACTACAGCGCCACACCGTGCTACTTACAGCCTGCGCTTGGCGTCCCAGTCCTGCAAGCGACCTCACTACAGCGCCACACCGTGCTACTTAGAGCCTGCGCTTGGCGTCCCATTCCTGCAAGTGACGTCACTACAGCGCCACATCGTGTTACTTACAGCCTGCGCTTGGCGTCCCAGTCCTGCAAGCGACCTCACTACAGCGCCACACCGTGTTACTTACAGCCTGCGCTTGGCGTCCCAGTCCTGCAAGCGACCTCACTACAGCGCCACACCGTGTTACTTACAGCCTGCGCTTGGCGTCCCAGTCCTGCAAGCGACCTCACTACAGCGCCACACCGTGTTACTTACAGCCTGCGCTTGGCGTCCCAGTCCTGCAAGCGACCTCACTACAGCGCCACACCGTGTTACTTACAGCCTGCGCTTGGCGTCCCAGTCCTGCAAGCGACCTCACTACAGCGCCACATCGTGTTACTTACAGCCTGCGCTTGGCGTCCCAGTCCTGCAAGCGACCCCATTACAGCGCCACATCGTGTTACTTACAGCCTGCGCTTGGCGTCCCAGTCCTGCAAGCGACCTCACTACAGCGCCACACCGTGTTACTTACAGCCTGCGCTTGGCGTCCCAGTCCTGCAAGCGACCTCACTACAGCGCCACACCGTGTTACTTACAGCCTGCGCTTGGCGTCCCAGTCCTGCAAGCGACCTCACTACAGCGCCACACCGTGTTACTTACAGCCTGCGCTTGGCGTCCCAGTCCTGCAAGCGACCTCACTACAGCGCCACACCGTGTTACTTACTGCCTGCGCTTGGCGTCCTAGTCCTGCAAGCGACCTCACTACAGTGCCACACCGTGTTACTTACAGCCTGCGCTTGGCGTCCCAGTCCTGCAAGCGACCCCACTACAGCGCCACATCGTGTTACTTACAGCCTGCGCTTGGCGTCCCAGTCCTGCAAGCGACCCCACTACAGCGCCACATCGTGTTACTTACAGCCTGCGCTTGGCGTCCCAGTCCTGCAAGCGACCTCACTACAGCGCCACACCGTGTTACTTACAGCCTGCGCTTGGCGTCCCAGTCCTGCAAGCGACCTCACTACAGCGCCACACCGTGTTACTTACAGCCTGCGCTTGGCGTCCCAGTCCTGCCAGCAACCTCACTACAGCGCCACACCGTGTTACTTACAGCCTGCGCTTGGCGTCCCAGTCCTGCAAGCGACCTCACTACAGCGCCACACCGTGTTACTTACAGCCTGCGCTTGGCGTCCCAGTCCTGCAAGCGACCTCACTACAGCGCCACATCGTGTTACTTACAGCCTGCGCTTGGCGTCCCAGTCCTGCAAGCGACCTCACTACAGCGCCACACCGTGTTACTTACAGCCTGCGCTTGGCGTCCCAGTCCTGCAAGCGACCTCACTACAGCGCCACACCGTGTTACTTACAGCCTGCGCTTGGCGTCCCAGTCCTGCAAGCGACCTCACTACAGCGCCACACCGTGTTACTTACAGCCTGCGCTTGGCGTCCCAGTCCTGCAAGCGACCTCACTACAGCGCCACATCGTGTTACTTACAGCCTGCGCTTGGCGTCCCAGTCCTGCAAGCGACCTCACTACAGCGCCACATCGTGTTACTTACAGCCTGCGCTTGGCGTCCCAGTCCTGCAAGCGACCTCACTACAGCGCCACACCGTGTTACTTACAGCCTGCGCTTGGCGTCCCAGTCCTGCAAGCGACCTCACTACAGCGCCACATCGTGCTACTTACAGCCTGCGATACAGCGCTCACAGTAGCGCCAGCCAGTGACGTCACTAGGAGTACCACATCGTGTTACTTACAGCCTGCGCTTGGCGTCCCAGTCCTGCAAGCGACCTCACTACAGCGCCACACCGTGTTACTTACAGCCTGCGCTTGGCGTCCCAGTCCTGCAAGCTACCTCACTACAGCGCCACACCGTGTTACTCACAGCCTGCGCTTGGCGTCCCAGTCCTGCAAGCGACCTCACTACAGCGCCACATCGTGTTACTTACAGCCTGCGCTTGGCGTCCCAGTCCTGCAAGCTACCTCACTACAGCGCCACACCGTGTTACTCACAGCCTGCGCTTGGCGTCCCAGTCCTGCAAGCGACCTCACCACAGCACCACATCGTGTTACTTACAGCCTGCGCTTGGCGTCCCAGTCCTGCAAGCGACCTCACTACAGCGCCACATCGTGTTACTTACAGCCTGCGCTTGGCGTCCCAGTCCTGCAAGCGACCTCACTACAGCGCCACATCGTGTTACTTACAGCCTGCGCTTGGCGTCCCAGTCCTGCAAGCGACCTCACTACAGCGCCACATCGTGTTACTTACGGCCTGCGATACAGCGCTCACAGTAGCGCCAGCCAGTGACGTCACTAGGAGTACCACATCGTGTTACTTACAGCCTGCGATACAGCGCTCACAGTAGCGCCAGCCAGTGACGTCACTAGGAGTACCACATCGTGCTACTTACAGCCTGCGATACAGCGCTCACAGTAGCGCCAGCCAGTGACGTCACTAGGAGTACTACAACGCCACACCGTGTTACTTACAGCCTGCGATACAGCGCTCACAGTAGCGCCAGCCAGTGACGTCACTAGGAGTACTACAACGCCACACCGTGTTACTTACAGCCTGCGATACAGCGCTCACAGTAGCGCCAGCCAGTGACGTCACTAGGAGTACCACAGCGCCACATCGTGCTACTTACAGCCTGCGATACAGCGGGTCCGTTCGCAGTAACGCCAGCCAGTGACGTCACGAGGAGTACCAGGTAGACGCTATGCCTCATCTTGTTACAGCCTGTCTGCGTCCCAAGCCATCGTGTATATATATACTTGTTGAACGTGCGGGTGCCACAAAGATCTGACCTTGGAGGTGAACAGCTGTGACCCCGTCTCATGATGCGGCTATAAAAGCAGTGAACTACAACCTGGATATCATATCGAGAACATGATTCTTATTGTGTTTTTATTCAGGGATCTAATTCGGAATGTAGTTGTTATTATTACAATGTCCCACTATGCGGTATTCTTTCGTGCACAGTAGTAATAGATCTCGGCTTACATTGTCTAATTGTACGATAGCTGCATTATCATGTGTGTTGTTCATGCCAGATAATAACTACCCTCACACAAAGGGACAATAGATCTCGCCTTTTATTGTCTAATTGTACTTTAGCTGCATTATCATGTGTGTTGTTCATGCCAGATAATAACTACCCTCACACAAAGGGACAATAGATCTCGCCTTTTATTGTCTAATTGTACTTTAGCTGCATTATCATGTGTGTTGTTTATGCCAGATAATAACTACCCTCACACAAAGGGACAATAGATCTCGCCTTTTATTAAGTCTAATTGTACTTTAGCTGCATTATCATGTGTGTTGTTCATGCCAGATAATAACTACCCTCACACAAAGGGATAATAGATCTCGCCTTTTATTGTCTAATTGTACTTTAGCTGCATTATCATGTGTGTTGTTCATGCCAGATAATAACTACCCTCACACAAAGGGACAATAGATCGAGTGCAACATCTGCTTCACAACGTAACAAAGATTGTTTATTGCATTGTGAGGTGTGTTGTGGCATTGAAACCTGTGTGCACAATCGGCTCTTTGTTTGCCGGCGTCGCGTTTTATATGACTTCAGTTTTATATGAATAATAATAATACTGATAGTCAAGGGAGCGTCTCCAGTGTACTTTTATTGCACTTATTCCGTTGTTTTTGTTTGGTTTTTATGTTTCGCGATAGCGGTCGAATGGATAGTCCGATCAAGGCACAATTGATAGCATTCAGTATGTAGGGCTTACCAAACCACAGTGCGCTGGTGATACAGATTTTCGATTTCGAGTCCAATCTTGAGTTATAGTCCCCCCATAAAACCCCGCATCGCTCTGCACTGAGTAGCTGTCTTCATATCAGACAGGCACACACACGAGGTTTTGCTCTAAGCCTATTCTTGCCCGCTACTTCTAACCTTTTCGTCGTTCAGAACCATTACTCAAACTCATCCTCTGCTCTACCACGATCAAAATCTAAAGTTGTAATTCGCTCTATTTCTTTATAATTTCTATATATTATTTATTTGATTTCATTTTATCTCTATAATATATATATCGTGCACTTCTTCAATTACTGTTAATTTCTTTTGTGTACATTTTATTATTGATTATTTTGTTAGGGTGATTGATTCAAGTTTATGTTCAAGTTCAAGTTTTATTGGCTTATCACAATATTGTGATTTTAATTACATTTAACATTTTTGATTACATTAATGTTTTTTTTATAAAAAGACACAATTTATCTCTTGTATGAGTATAGCGATATAGCATTATACACAGTCCTAGCTCTTGAGTCTAGCTAGACAAAACTAAATCTTTATTTCCTCTTAGTAAACAAAATAGGTACAAAATAGGTATAGACGAATGTTTTGTTGCCGATCTCTCTCATTTCTGCTTATAAGAGCAACAAAACAAGTTTACACTGTACTTATTTTGTATAACCTATATTAATTTCACTAAAACAATATTACTTATGTTCTATACTAGAAAAAAATTATACTGTTATACTTATACGTTCTGCAATGTAAACTTAAAAATGCAATAAAGTGAATCTGAATCTGAGTATTGTCCAACTCGAAAACCATTTGCACAACACAATAAACACTATAACATATAAACATTACATACATACTTTCAATGTAGTGTGTACAGAACAGTTCTAGTTGTTATTCATTTAGTATTACTACTAGACACTATAAGGTGAACGGCTATTTCATACAAATGTAAGTGCAAACTGTGAGTATAACAAGGAAATGGAGTAGGCCTACATTGATAAACAACATTTATTGTATTGTATAATATAATAGTGGCAAATGGTATTGTAATGTAGATAGATACTATGTGTATGGCTTTTCTATCATCCTCCCAATTTCCACAACAGGAAACAAATATCAACAATAATAACATTGTCTTCCCAGTTCACAGGTGTTATTTTCATTCATGAAATTCAAAGAAAGGTCTCAATAATTCTAGCAAGAGCAGCAGTTGCAACGTTCACATGATATTATATTTGGGCCTATCCTGAAGCGGACTGGCAGGCATACCTCAAGGCATACCTCAAGGCATACCTCAAAACATACCTAAGCAATGTGTTCTCCAACTGACGACATAACTGAATAATACCAAACTCAATAGTTCTAACATTAACTGTGTTCAGGTCAAGTTGAGGTAAATTTGCATCGCAGAGGCCGTGTCTTAATGCTTCATAGTCATTAAATCAACAAACGATGAAAGTGACGTCTAAAGAAGACGGCTGTGGTCGCTGGAAAATACTGTTCAGCAATCTACTGGTCTATGAGCGAGGAGGGGGTCAGATGCGTATATAGAAGGGTTCAAAGAACTTGGCTATCTTGCTGGTGGCTCCCTCTCCCCCTTCCCCCTCTGCTTCCACCCCTTCTGGCGTCGCGTCCACGGTGCTAGTCCTCAGCAGGAGAGGGTAGTCTCCTTCGTCCGCTTGGCTCAGTCTGTTCATCGTGAGGTAGGGCGCATTCAGGTCGACGTAATGCTGCAAACAACACGTTACAATAGTTCCTACAACACCTGGGCTACACTTCATACTAGTGTCAACACGTTAGAATAGTTCCTACAACAGCTAGGCTACACTTCATACTAGTGTCAACACGTTACAATAGTTCCTACAACACCTGGGCTACACTTCATACTAGTGTCAACACGTTAGAATAGTTCCTACAACAGCTAGGCTACACTTCATACTAGTGTCAACACGTTACAATAGTTTCTACAATACCTGGGCTACATTTCATACTAGTGTCAACACGTTAGAATAGTTCCTACAACACCTGGGCTACATTTCATACTAGTGTCAACACGTTAGAATACTTTCTACAACACCTGGGCTACATTTCATACTAGTGTCAACACGTTAGAATAGTTCCTACAACAGCTAGGCTACACTTCATACTAGTGTCAGCACGTTAGAATAGTTCCTACAACACCTGGGGTACATTTCATACTAGTGTCAACCTGTTAGAATAGTTCCTACAACACCTTGGCTACATTTCTTACTAGTGTCAACACGTTAGAATAGTTCCTACAACACCTGGGCTACATCTCATACTAGTGTCAACCTGTTAGAATAGTTCCTACAACACCTGGGCTTCATTTCATACTAGTGTCAACACGTTAGAATAGTTCCTACCACACCTGGGCTACATTTCATACTAGTGTCAACACGTTAGAATAGTTCCTACAACACCTGGGCTACATTTCATACTAGTGTCAACACGTTTGAATAGTTCCTACAACACCTGGGCTACATTTCATACTAGTGTCAACACGTTAGAATAGTTCCTACAACACCTGGGCTACATTTCATACTAGTGTCAACACGTTAGAATAGTTCCTACAACACCTGGGCTACATTTCATACTAGTGTCAACACGTTAGAATAGTTCCTACAACACTTGGGCTACATTTCATACTAGTGTCAACACGTTAGATTAGTTCCTACAACACCTGGGCTACAACATATACTAGCGGTAGTTCAACATGTATAAAGTATAGCAGGTAGATGACGGAACTAGTGACAAAAGGACCCTACACGGTAGGCCACTCACCGCACGGACGCTGGCCTCCAGCATGTTCCCTACTAGGTCAACAAGGTCTGTGAATGAAGGGCGGACATCCGGCTCCGCGTCCCAACACCGCAGCATCACGTCGTGACTAAAACAAGGGTAGAGTTGCTCATCATGGGCATCACTATAAGAGAACACAAACACTAGTGGTACGTAAGCAACCTCGGGCTAGGTCAGGAGGTGGATGGGTGACCACTCACCTCTGAAACACTAGTTACCGTTGGTTAGAGCAGATTGGAGGGTTCGAAAGCTTGTGTAACAGCTTCGTTCTTCTCGTCAACTGCTCGGCAGTCCAGGTTAGTGGAGGAACCTATATGACTGGTCAAAGTTACACCGTCCTTTCGGATGGAACGTAAAGCCGATGGTCCCCTTGGTACTTTTCGACAGGAGTAGGCTACGTGCCGGTACCAGGCTTCCCCTCCTCCCTTCCTCATTATCATTCATCAATCATCACTCATCAGGCTAAAGAGGGCATTGTGCCCTACACTGGCCTTAATTACAATAAAATAAAATAAAATAAAATAAAATAAATAAGTGGGACGTGGGGGTTTACGGAAATAAACTTCTTGGAGGGCGCACAGACAAGACCTATGATGAATAGGACACACATCAAACATCATCAGGGGAGTTCTTCACATCTTGGACGGATTAGTGTGGATATTTTGTAACTGGAGCATAAACCACCACCAAGGTGATTAAATGAGCGATAGCGAATCTCTCCATACAACTCGATCGGCACTTTGTCTGTTCGTCTGTTCGTGTGTGCGCCAAATTTTGTTCGTCGCGAACAGGTCAAACGGCTTAACGGATTTGGCTGAAATTTTCGGTCAACACTTGTGAATAGTAAACTCGATGCTGTTAACATAATCAGCAGAATTCGTCAAGATGCCAAACTACAAAAAAGTAATTAATGAAAAAAAAAGTGTTCGTCGCGCACAAGCCAAACAGCTGAACTGATTTTGCTGAAATTTTCGGTCAACACTCGTGATCACTAAACTCGATGCTGTTAACATAACCAACAGAATTTGTCAAGATGCCAAGCCACAAAAAAATAATTATTGAAAAAAATCCCGTATTATTTTTTTTTTAATTAAAGCTTATGGACAGATTTAAATAAATGTTTACATTTATGTCCACACTGACAAGGTCGACACCGGATACAAGTTTTGGAATTTTAACTGCAGCCGCTATTTTGTAAAAAAATATTAAGTTTTCTAATAACGGGAATTCATTAGTTTGATAGATTGATAAAAATTGCTCATCTAGCAACGCGGAGCGTTTTCCTAGTACTTACATGGTTGCAGTACCGTAGTCAGGTTTGGCCATCCTGTAGCCACGCAGCAGTTTCCTATAGAGTTCGTCGTAAGACTCCACACCTGGCAAGGAACACATGCTCATATTAGTAAGCCTCCACACCTTGCAAGGAACACACGCACATATTAGTAAGCCTCCACACCTGGCAAGGAACACACGCTCATATTAGTAAGCCTCCACACCTGGCAAGGAACACACGCTCATATAAGTAAGCCTCCACACCTGGCAAGGAACACACGCTCATATTAGTTAGCCTCCACACCTGGCAAGGAACACACGCTCATATTAGTAAGCCTCCACACCTGGCAAGGAACACACGCTCAAATTAGTAAGCGTCCACACCTGGCAAGGAACACACGCACATATAAGTAATCCTCCACACCTGGCAAGGAACACACGCACATATTAGTAAGCCTCCCCACCTCCATATCTTCTAATAAGAAAGTTATTTGTAACAATAACGCTATTTGGAGGATTTCAAGGGTTTTGATTGGTGGTTGCGATGGAGACAACAAGCTATTAGACGAATAGCCTAAATAGTTATTGGGACATTGTAAGACTGGACCTAACTCTAGTACCTAATCTCCCCCCCCCCCCCCCGCTGACCAATCAGAAGACATTGACTAGACGACGGAGGTCATAAGTGAACTTGGCTAAGACTTACCGGGGTAGGGGGTCTGTGCCAGAGAGAACAACTCCCACAGTACGATGCCGTAGGACCAGACTGTGTGGAGACTTACCGGGGTAGGGGGTCTGTGCCAGAGAGAACAACTCCCACAGTACGATGCCGTAGGACCAGACGTCTGACTGTGTCGAGAAGACTCGGTCGCGTATTGACTCTATAGCCATCCACTTGAGAGGCAGCCGCTCCTGAACATCACGGACACGCAGCATATCAGCCTGTTGCTCTCGTAGGAGACATATTAGATACTTGGCAGTGCAACTATTACTACTGTCTAATGAGCCCTGGCGCGTAACAAGGGGGGCGTAACTGTGAGGGGTGTGATTTGTATATGTACGCGTGTGGTTTCCATCCGGCGTTTTACGTGCGTTTTCGGAATATACGGTCGTATATTGGAATCTGGTGCTAAAACATAATCGAAAATTTTATGCAAGTCCGTGAATCCCCCGGCGGAGGTTCGGTAAACCTCAAGGTTGGGTCGTCTCAGGGGCACGAAAGTGTGGATAGAATCCAAGCATAATATTTGAAGGTTTAATGTAAAATGGCTGTATAGCTGTATTTAAATCCTGAATAAATAAATAAATAAATAAATAAATAAATAAATAAATAAATAAATAAATAAATAAATAAATAAATAAATAAATAAATAAATAAATAAATAAATAAATAAATAAATAAATAAATAAATAAATAAATAAATAAATAAATAAATAAATAAATAAATAAATAAATAAATAAATAAATAAATAAATAAATAAATAAATAAATAAATAAATAAATAAATAAATAAATAAATAAATAAATAAATAAATAAATAAATAAATAAATAAATAAATAAATAAATAAATAAATAAATAAATAAATAAATAAATAAATAAATAAATAAATAAATAAATAAATAAATAAATAAATAAATAAATAAATAAATAAATAAATAAATAAATAAATAAATAAATAAATAAATAAATAAATAAATAAATAAATAAATAAATAAATAAATAAATAAATAAATAAATAAATAAATAAATAAATAAATGAATGAATGAATGAATGAATGAATGAATGAATGAATGAATAAATAAATAAATAAATAAATAAATAAATAAATAAATAAATAAATAAATAAATAAATAAATAAATAAATAAATAAATAAATAAATAAATAAATAAATAAATAAATAAATAAATAAATAAATAAATAAATAAATAAATAAATAAATAAATAAATAAATAAATAAATAAATAAATAAATAAATAAATAAATAAATAAATAAATAAATAAATAAATAAATAAATAAATAAATAAATAAATGAATAAATAAATAAATAAATAAATAAATAAACAACTGACGCCCCCCTCACTCTCTCTGACCCCCGCCCCCAACACTGTGGGGCGCCGAGTATGTAGCTCATTAGGGTCTGAAGAACCCCTGGCACACATCTAATACATTTTGGAGCTATCTACGTTTACAAAAACGTTAGACGATTGTTTTGCAATTTCAATTTTAATCCACAATCACCGTGCATAACACTTTATTTGCGTGTTAAAATAAAATTGAAATAACAATGAAGAGACAGCAGCAATAGCGGATACATAGAGAGAGGGCGATCGCCACAGACCGCCATGATAAACCGTACCCAGGTCGATACATCCAGAGGTAAGACTTCAACGTCTGCCACACACGCACCCCCGACCCTTCAACGTTCAAATGGTCAGTTAAGTAATAATATCAGTTCATAAAAATTCTCGTTTATGAATAATTAATCAATCTAAATTAATTTTCCGGGCTCAATTGAGAAGATAATTTTGTGAGATTTTTTGCTCTAGCTGCTGGGGATTCGCTCCAGACCCCGTACTTTAACTCAAGTGTCCAACTACCCAGAAAAACCACTAGTAAGATAAATTTTGGGCTCCCACTGCTGCAACAACCAATATACTAATACTTTCCTGGTTCAATGTTGTGTTAGTAGTATAGTAAATATATTTTAAATCAACCATTAGTCCAGCCGTGGTGACTGATGACCCTGATTAGATGAGCGATAGCGAATCTCTACATACAACTCGATCGGCGCTTTGTCTGTTCGTTCGTCTGTTCGTTCGTGCGCCAAATTTTGTCCGTCGCGCACAGGTTAAACGGCTTGACAGATTTGGCTAAACTTTTCGTTCAACATCCGTGACCACTACATTAGATGCTGTAAACATAATAAGCCAAATCCGTCAAGATGCCAACCTACAAAATATGAATTAGGGATTAGTGAATTATATGATATGCAAAAGATTTGTTTGATTTATTGAAAACAAAATCGTTCATCTGTCAACGCGGAGCGTTTTCCTAGTAGATACGTTAGAAGGGATCTTGCAGGAGGAAAGTTGGAAAATTGCGTTGTTCAAAAAAAAAGTTGCGAACTAATCAACAACAGCAAATAGTTTCCAAATGATTTAACTACGGTACAAAATACTGTTCCTTTAACAAATTGTTGAGACTTTATTTTCGTGACCCTCCCCCCTAACCGCCCCCCCCCCCCCTAGCCACCCCCCCCCCCCACACTAAAAACTAAGTGGTTACGCGCAAGATATTACACATGCAACCTATTTGGTCTTGGTAATAAGTATTCAGAAATAATTCGCAGTTACTTTAGATGATGATTTGAAAGCTATTTGATTACACAAGTTGCAACAAGAGATACCTTAACGGTGACTGTTGGCCAACATTAAGGTTCAAGTGGGCCAAAGTAACAGATCGACTCAACTCACGTTCCCCTTCTTCAGGTAGTTACTGGAGCTGTAGACAGTCTTAGAGAGCCCAAAGTCACAGATCTTGACCACGTGGTCATCAGCCAATAGGATGTTCCTCGCTGCCAGGTCTCCGTGCAGAACCTACAACGTCACACAAGTCAAGACTATCTCCTTGTTGAGGTAGTTACTGCAGCTGTAGACAGTCTTAGAGAGCCCAAAGTCACACATCTTGACCACGTAGTCATCGGCCAATAGGATGTTCCTCGCTGCCAGGTCTCCGTGCAGAACCTACAACGTCACACAAGTCAAGACTATCTCCTTGTTGAGGTAGTTACTGCAGCTGTAGACAGTCTTAGAGAGCCCAAAGTCACAGATCTTGACCACGTGGTCATCAGCCAATAGGATGTTCCTCGCTGCCAGGTCTCCGTGCAGAACCTACAACGTCACACAAGTCAAGACTATCTCCTTGTTGAGGTAGTTACTGCAGCTGTAGACAGTCTTAGAGAGCCCAAAGTCACACATCTTGACCACGTAGTCATCGGCCAATAGGATGTTCCTCGCTGCCAGGTCTCCGTGCAGAACCTACAACGTCATTTTATTAGGCTGGTCACTCAATCCATTACCAAGATACATTATCTGCTACCAACCAACATTCTTGCCCAACAGGGTTGATAACACTGCACTTCCATATCTAGCGTCATATACCTTGCACATGAAGACCGCAACCCCGGCCTTAACAACCAGTCAATGTAGTCCTTCTGTCAGTGGCGTATTCACGGGGGGGGGGGGGGGAGGGGGGGACAAAACCCCCCCTTTTGCAAAGGAAACATGGAAAATGACCGTTTACATTTCATTTCAATAGACAGTATTTCAATAGACAGTATCAATAGACAGTATTTCAATACACAGTTAGACAGTTAGACAGTTAGATGTTTTACTTTATAATTATTGTACATTGTTGTAATTAAAAGCAAAAGCAATACGAAAAATATGCAAATTATTGATTGAGGTTCCTTTTATTAGCGGTGCTAAGGAAAAAATGTGTTGCCAGAAACTAAGTAATCTTGTTTCAGTTGGCCACTGTAAAACGCACAGATTTGCACTAAAATGACCTTGACGAGATTTTTTTCGGGGGGCAAGCCCCCCGGAACCCCAATTATGTTTCGGCATCCACTCTCTATATGGGTTGAAAACCCCCCCTTTCCCAATTCCTGGATACGCCACTGCCTTCTGTTTCCAGCAAACAAGAGGTGGGTTCTTAGTACCTCACCTTCATGCCTGCCAGGTACTCCATCCCCCTGGCCACCTGGAAGGCCCAGCCAAACAGGTCCTTGGTGCAGATCGGGGCCTCCTTCTGTCTGAAGACCACCTGGTAGTCGTTGCCGGCCGGAGTCACCCTGTTATCGCTGAGGGTGTGTTTGGCTGCGTTCTTCACTCCTGTAACTAAACCTCTCAAGCTCACATCTGTCCGAGGCCGGCATTGCATCAAACTCACACATCAAAACACACCTGGCTGCACATTATACTTGGTTATGTACTTTAGTACTGCGATATCTCGAGGTGTGAGTCCTGAATCAAGGGTTGACCTTGCTCAACTGGGGGAACGGGATTTCTTAGGACCTCTTGAAAGGAGTTGCAGAGCCAACAACATATCTTGACTCTAGTATGCCTGGTTGCCGGTTGCAAGCCACTACACAAATGGGACAACATTTGTAAGCAGGTAAGTAGTAATTTCAACCTGGCAACCTCATGAGGTAATGAAATGAAGTCCTTTATTTAACTTTTCCTTTACCACGATTAACCCTATTAAACCTATATTAATTACCTCGTACTTCCCTTAAATCTTCCCAAGCCAGATGGTTGTCAAGCACACAAAATAATAAATAAATTATATGAAAAGCAAAGTAGACAAATCTGTAGTTAATGTTACGTGAAAGGAACTGTGGATGCTGTGAATAAAGACAAATACAAGGGCTCTGTAAAAAGTATGCACGTTTTTATTCTCTAGATGATTACAAGTCAGGAAGTGAACAACGCCTTGTATATATGACAGCTAGAATTGTATATGTGATATAGTGAGAAGGCGCTGGATATAACCTAGCGGGCTATTCAAAATGAACGGTAGACATTAGTTCTGATGTCATCAGCCAGCCTAGCTATGCTTGCTGCTTATTACATGGGTCATCACGCATCAGGCTCAGCCTCAGTCTAGCGTGGGCAGCGCTTGGTATATATATATATATATATATATGATATTCCGAAATACCGTAGTTGTGGTGGGAAGAGGGTAGTAGATGGTAATGAATGGGTGATAACGAAAGCTATTTTGCGGTGTGAGGGGGTACTGGAATGTTGTAAAATGATAGTAAATATGGTAATAAGGGTGTTATGGAAAGGGTTTAAGTACTTAGGAAGCGGGCGATGAGGGAAGGTCGTGAAGGTGCAATAAAGAACATTCTGGTATCTAGTAAATAGTGGTGAAAGGGCTAGTGAGGGTGTGAGAAAGAGGGTCCTGGTACGTAGTAAGAAGGTGATGGAGAAAGTAAGTAATTACTGTTTAATTCGTTTAGTTTAATCAAAAGAACTAATAATTTGCTCGAAAACGCTTGATACAAGATTCAAGACACTCAGTACTCACGTATAGGGGTAGTGTCATAGTTAAATCCATCATGGCCAGGTAGTTGGTATCGCACGGCCATGTCTCTACTGTTGTCCAGCCTGCAACACAGTAGTAACATACCACGTGACACATAACACGTATAGGGGTAGTGTCATAGTGTCCACCATCATGGCCAGGTAGTTGGTATCGCACGGCCATGTCTCTACTGTTGTCCAGCCTGCAACACAGTAGTAACATACCACGTGACACATAACACGTATAGGGGTAGTGTCATAGTGTCCCCCATCATGGCCAGGTAGTTGGTATCGCACGGCCATGTCTCTACTGTTGTCCAGCCTGCAACACAGTAGTAACATACCACGTGACACATAACACGTATAGGGGTAGTGTCATAGTGTCCCCCATCATGGCCAGGTAGTTGGTATCGCACGGCCATGTCTCTACTGTTGTCCAGCCTGCAACACAGTAGTAACATACCACGTGACACATAACACGTATAGGGGTAGTGTCATAGTGTCCACCATCATGGCCAGGTAGTTGGTATCGCACGGCCACGTCTCTACTGTTGTCCAGCCTGCAACACAGTAGTAACATACCACGTGACACATAACACGTATGAGGGCAGTGTCATAGTGTCCACCATCATGGCCAGGTAGTTGGTATCGCACGGCCATGTCTCTACTGTTGTCCAGCCTGCAACACAGTAGTAACATACCACGTGACACATAACACGTATAGGGGTAGTGTCATAGTGTCCCCCATCATGGCCAGGTAGTTGGTATCGCACGGCCATGTCTCTACTGTTGTCCAGCCTGCAACACAGTAGTAACATACCACGTGACACATAACACGTATAGGGGTAGTGTCATAGTGTCCACCATCATGGCCAGGTAGTTGGTATCGCACGGCCATGTCTCTACTGTTGTCCAGCCTGCAACACAGTAGTAACATACCACGTGACACATAACACGTATAGGGGTAGTGTCATAGTGTCCCCCATCATGGCCAGGTAGTTGGTATCGCACGGCCATGTCTCTACTGTTGTCCAGCCTGCAACACAGTAGTAACATACCACGTGACACATAACACGTATAGGGGTAGTGTCATAGTGTCCACCATCATGGCCAGGTAGTTGGTATCGCACGGCCATGTCTCTACTGTTGTCCAGCCTGCAACACAGTAGTAACATACCACGTGACACATAACACGTATAGGGGTAGTGTCATAGTGTCCACCATCATGGCCAGGTAGTTGGTATCGTACGGCCATGTCTCTACTGTTGTCCAGCCTGCAACACAGTAGTAACATACCACGTGACACATAACACGTATAGGGGTAGTGTCATAGTGTCCACCATCATGGCCAGGTAGTTGGTATCGCACGGCCATGTCTCTACTGTTGTCCAGCCTGCAACACAGTAGTAACATACCACGTGACACATAACACGTATGAGGGTAGTGTCATAGTGTCCACCATCATGGCCAGGTAGTTGGTATCGCACGGCCATGTCTCTACTGTTGTCCAGCCTGCAACACAGTAGTAACATACCACGTGACACATAACACGTATAGGGGTAGTGTCATAGTGTCCACCATCATGGCCAGGTAGTTGGTATCGCACGGCCATGTCTCTACTGTTGTCCAGCCTGCAACACAGTAGTAACATACCACGTGACACATAACACGTATAGGGGTAGTGTCATAGTGTCCACCATCATGGCCAGGTAGTTGGTATCGCACGGCCATGTCTCTACTGTTGTCCAGCCTGCAACACAGTAGTAACATACCACGTGACACATAACACGTATAGGGGTAGTGTCATAGTGTCCACCATCATGGCCAGGTAGTTGGTATCGCACGGCCATGTCTCTACTGTTGTCCAGCCTGCAACACAGTAGTAACATACCACGTGACACATAACACGTATAGGGGTAGTGTCAAAGTTAAATCCATCATGGCCAGGTAGTTGGTATCGCACGGCCATGTCTCTACTGTTGTCCAGCCTGCAACACAGTAGTAACATACCACGTGACACATAACACGTATAGGGGTAGTGTCATAGTGTCCCCCATCATGGCCAGGTAGTTGGTATCGCACGGCCATGTCTCTACTGTTGTCCAGCCTGCAACACAGTAGTAACATACCACGTGACACATAACACGTATAGGGGTAGTGTCATAGTGTCCCCCATCATGGCCAGGTAGTTGGTATCGCACGGCCATGTCTCTACTGTTGTCCAGCCTGCAACACAGTAGTAACATACCATGTGACACATAACACGTATAGGGGTAGTGTCATAGTGTCCACCATCATGGCCAGGTAGTTGGTATCGCACGGCCATGTCTCTACTGTTGTCCAGCCTGCAACACAGTAGTAACATACCACGTGACACATAACACGTATAGGGGTAGTGTCATAGTGTCCCCCATCATGGCCAGGTAGTTGGTATCGCACGGCCATGTCTCTACTGTTGTCCAGCCTGCAACACAGTAGTAACATACCACGTTACACATAACACGTATGAGGGTAGTGTCATAGTGTCCCCCATCATGGCCAGGTAGTTGGTATCGCACGGCCATGTCTCTACTGTTGTCCAGCCTGCAACACAGTAGTAACATACCACGTGACACATAACACGTATAGGGGTAGTGTCATAGTGTCCCCCATCATGGCCAGGTAGTTGGTATCGCACGGCCATGTCTCTACTGTTGTCCAGCCTGCAACACAGTAGTAACATACCACGTGACACATAACACGTATAGGGGTAGTGTCATAGTGTCCACCATCATGGCCAGGTAGTTGGTATCGCACGGCCATGTCTCTACTGTTGTCCAGCCTGCAACACAGTAGTAACATACCACGTGACACATAACACGTATAGGGGTAGTGTCATAGTGTCCCCCATCATGGCCAGGTAGTTGGTATCGCACGGCCATGTCTCTACTGTTGTCCAGCCTGCAACACAGTAGTAACATACCACGTGACACATAACACGTATAGGGGTAGTGTCATAGTGTCCACCATCGTGGCCAGGTAGTTGGTATCGCACGGCCATGTCTCTACTGTTGTCCAGCCTGCAACACAGTAGTAACATACCACGTTACACATAACACGTATGAGGGTAGTGTCATAGTGTCCCCCATCATGGCCAGGTAGTTGGTATCGCACGGCCATGTCTCTACTGTTGTCCAGCCTGCAACACAGTAGTAACATACCACGTGACACATAACACGTATAGGGGTAGTGTCATAGTGTCCCCCATCATGGCCAGGTAGTTGGTATCGCACGGCCATGTCTCTACTGTTGTCCAGCCTGCAACACAGTAGTAACATACCACGTGACACATAACACGTATAGGGGTAGTGTCATAGTGTCCCCCATCATGGCCAGGTAGTTGGTATCGCACGGCCATGTCTCTACTGTTGTCCAGCCTGCAACACAGTAGTAACATACCACGTGACACATAACACGTATAGGGGTAGTGTCATAGTGTCCCCCATCATGGCCAGGTAGTTGGTATCGCACGGCCATGTCTCTACTGTTGTCCAGCCTGCAACACAGTAGTAACATACCACGTGACACATAACACGTATAGGGGTAGTGTCATAGTGTCCACCATCATGGCCAGGTAGTTGGTATCGCACGGCCATGTCTCTACTGTTGTCCAGCCTGCAACACAGTAGTAACATACCACGTGACACATAACACGTATAGGGGTAGTGTCATAGTGTCCCCCATCATGGCCAGGTAGTTGGTATCGCACGGCCATGTCTCTACTGTTGTCCAGCCTGCAACACAGTAGTAACATACCACGTGACACATAACACGTATAGGGGTAGTGTCATAGTGTCCACCATCATGGCCAGGTAGTTGGTATCGCACGGCCATGTCTCTACTGTTGTCCAGCCTGCAACACAGTAATAACATACCACGTGACACATAACACGTATAGGGGTAGTGTCATAGTGTCCCCCATCATGGCCAGGTAGTTGGTATCGCACGGCCATGTCTCTACTGTTGTCCAGCCTGCAACACAGTAGTAACATACCACGTGACACATAACACGTATAGGGGTAGTGTCATAGTGTCCACCATCATGGCCAGGTAGTTGGTATCGCACGGCCATGTCTCTACTGTTGTCCAGCCTGCAACACAGTAGTAACATACCACGTGACACATAACACGTATAGGGGTAGTGTCATAGTGTCCACCATCATGGCCAGGTAGTTGGTATCGCACGGCCATGTCTCTACTGTTGTCCAGCCTGCAACACAGTAGTAACATACCACGTGACACATAACACGTATAGGGGTAGTGTCATAGTGTCCACCATCATGGCCAGGTAGTTGGTATCGCACGGCCATGTCTCTACTGTTGTCCAGCCTGCAACACAGTAGTAACATACCACGTGACACATAACACGTATAGGGGTAGTGTCATAGTGTCCACCATCATGGCCAGGTAGTTGGTATCGCACGGCCATGTCTCTACTGTTGTCCAGCCTGCAACACAGTAGTAACATACCACGTGACACATAACACGTATAGGGGTAGTGTCATAGTGTCCACCATCATGGCCAGGTAGTTGGTATCGCACGGCCATGTCTCTACTGGTGTCCAGCCTGCAACACAGTAGTAACATACCACGTGACACATAACACGTATAGGGGTAGTGTCATAGTGTCCACCATCATGGCCAGGTAGTTGGTATCGCACGGCCATGTCTCTACTGTTGTCCAGCCTGCAACACAGTAGTAACATACCACGTGACACATAACACGTATGAGGGTAGTGTCATAGTGTTTCCCATCATGGCCAGGTAGTTGGTATCGCACGGCCATGTCTCTACTGTTGTCCAGCCTGCAACACAGTAGTAACATACCACGTGACACATAACACGTATAGGGGTAGTGTCATAGTGTCCACCATCATGGCCAGGTAGTTGGTATCGCACGGCCATGTCTCTACTGTTGTCCAGCCTGCAACACAGTAGTAACATACCACGTGACACATAACACGTATAGGGGTAGTGTCATAGGGTCCACCATCATGGCCAGGTAGTTGGTATCGCACGGCCATGTCTCTACTGTTGTCCAGCCTGCAACACAGTAGTAACATACCACGTGACACATAACACGTATAGGGGTAGTGTCATAGTGTCCCCCATCATGGCCAGGTAGTTGGTATCGCACGGCCATGTCTCTACTGTTGTCCAGCCTGCAACACAGTAGTAACATACCACGTGACACATAACACGTATAGGGGTAGTGTCATAGTGTCCACCATCATGGCCAGGTAGTTGGTATCGCACGGCCATGTCTCTACTGTTGTCCAGCCTGCAACACAGTAGTAACATACCACGTGACACATAACACGTATGAGGGTAGTGTCATAGTGTCCCCCATCATGGCCAGGTAGTTGGTATCGCACGGCCATGTCTCTACTGTTGTCCAGCCTGCAACACAGTAGTAACATACCACGTGACACATAACACGTATGAGGGTAGTGTCATAGTGTCCACCATCATGGCCAGGTAGTTGGTATCGCACGGCCATGTCTCTACTGTTGTCCAGCCTGCAACACAGTAGTAACATACCACGTGACACATAACACGTATAGGGGTAGTGTCATAGTGTCCACCATCATGGCCAGGTAGTTGGTATCGCACGGCCATGTCTCTACTGTTGTCCAGCCTGCAACACAGTAGTAACATACCACGTGACACATAACACGTATAGGGGTAGTGTCATAGTGTCCACCATCATGGCCAGGTAGTTGGAATCGCACGGCCATGTCTCTACTGTTGTCCAGCCTGCAACACAGTAGTAACATACCACGTGACACATAACACGTATAGGGGTAGTGTCATAGTGTCCACCATCATGGCCAGGTAGTTGGTATCGCACGGCCATGTCTCTACTGTTGTCCAGCCTGCAACACAGTAGTAACATACCACGTGACACATAACACGTATAGGGGTAGTGTCATAGTGTCCACCATCATGGCCAGGTAGTTGGTATCGCACGGCCATGTCTCTACTGTTGTCCAGCCTGCAACACAGTAGTAACATACCACGTGACACATAACACGTATAGGGGTAGTGTCATAGTGTCCCCCATCATGGCCAGGTAGTTGGTATCGCACGGCCATGTCTCTACTGTTGTCCAGCCTGCAACACAGTAGTTACATACCACGTGACACATAACACGTATAGGGGTAGTGTCATAGTGTCCCCCATCATGGCCAGGTAGTTGGTATCGCACGGCCATGTCTCTACTGTTGTCCAGCCTGCAACACAGTAGTAACATACCACGTGACACATAACACGTATAGGGGTAGTGTCATAGTGTCCCCCATCATGGCCAGGTAGTTGGTATCGCACGGCCATGTCTCTACTGTTGTCCAGCCTGCAACACAGTAGTAACATACCACGTGACACATAACACGTATAGGGGTAGTGTCATAGTGTCCACCATCATGGCCAGGTAGTTGGTATCGCACGGCCATGTCTCTACTGTTGTCCAGCCTGCAACACAGTAGTAACATACCACGTGACACATAACACGTATAGGAGTAGTGTCATAGTGTCCACCATCATGGCCAGGTAGTTGGTATCGCACGGCCATGTCTCTACTGGTGTCCAGCCTGCAACACAGTAGTAACA
Source organism: Isoperla grammatica (assembly GCA_945910005.1). NCBI lineage: Eukaryota > Metazoa > Arthropoda > Insecta > Plecoptera > Perlodidae > Isoperla > Isoperla grammatica. The sequence goes on from OX246749.1 coordinate 9,313,753, forward strand.
TACCACGTGACACATAACACGTATAGGGGTAGTGTCATAGTGTCCCCCATCATGGCCAGGTAGTTGGTATCGCACGGCCATGTCTCTACTGTTGTCCAGCCTGCAACACAGTAGTAACATACCACGTGACACATAACACGTATAGGGGTAGTGTCATAGTGTCCACCATCATGGCCAGGTAGTTGGTATCGCACGGCCATGTCTCTACTGGTGTCCAGCCTGCAACACAGTAGTAACATACCACGTGACACATAACACGTATAGGGGTAGTGTCATAGTGTCCACCATCATGGCCAGGTAGTTGGTATCGCACGGCCATGTCTCTACTGTTGTCCAGCCTGCAACACAGTAGTAACATACCACGTGACACATAACACGTATAGGGGTAGTGTCATAGTGTCCACCATCATGGCCAGGTAGTTGGTATCGCACGGCCATGTCTCTACTGTTGTCCAGCCTGCAACACAGTAGTAACATACCACGTGACACATAACACGTATAGGGGTAGTGTCATAGTGTCCCCCATCATGGCCAGGTAGTTGGTATCGCACGGCCATGTCTCTACTGTTGTCCAGCCTGCAACACAGTAGTAACATACCACGTGACACATAACACGTATAGGGGTAGTGTCATAGTGTCCACCATCATGGCCAGGTAGTTGGTATCGCACGGCCATGTCTCTACTGTTGTCCAGCCTGCAACACAGTAGTAACATACCACGTGACACATAACACATATAGGGGTAGTGTCATAGTGTCCCCCATCATGGCCAGGTAGTTGGTATCGCACGGCCATGTCTCTACTGTTGTCCAGCCTGCAACACAGTAGTAACATACCACGTGACACATAACACGTATAGGGGTAGTGTCATAGTGTCCCCCATCATGGCCAGGTAGTTGGTATCGCACGGCCATGTCTCTACTGTTGTCCAGCCTGCAACACAGTAGTAACATACCACGTGACACATAACACGTATAGGGGTAGTGTCATAGTGTCCCCCAAAATGGCCAGGTAGTTGGTATCGCACGGCCATGTCTCTACTGTTGTCCAGCCTGCAACACAGTAGTAACATACCACGTGACACATAACACGTATGAGGGTAGTGTCATAGTGTCCACCATCATGGCCAGGTAGTTGGTATCGCACGGCCATGTCTCTACTGTTGTCCAGCCTGCAACACAGTAGTAACATACCACGTGACACATAACACGTATGAGGGTAGTGTCATAGTGTCCCCCATCATGGCCAGGTAGTTGGTATCGCACGGCCATGTCTCTACTGTTGTCCAGCCTGCAACACAGTAGTAACATACCACGTGACACATAACACGTATAGGGGTAGTGTCATAGTGTCCACCATCGTGGCCAGGTAGTTGGTATCGCACGGCCATGTCTCTACTGTTGTCCAGCCTGCAACACAGTAGTAACATACCACGTGACACATAACACGTATAGGGGTAGTGTCATAGTGTCCACCATCATGGCCAGGTAGTTGGTATCGCACGGCCATGTCTCTACTGTTGTCCAGCCTGCAACACAGTAGTAACATACCACGTGACACATAACACGTATAGGGGTAGTGTCATAGTGTCCACCATCATGGCCAGGTAGTTGGTATCGCACGGCCATGTCTCTACTGTTGTCCAGCCTGCAACACAGTAGTAACATACCACGTGACACATAACACGTATAGGGGTAGTGTCATAGTGTCCACCATCATGGCCAGGTAGTTGGTATCGCACGGCCATGTCTCTACTGGTGTCCAGCCTGCAACACAGTAGTAACATACCACGTGACACATAACACGTATAGGGGTAGTGTCATAGTGTCCCCCATCATGGCCAGGTAGTTGGTATCGCACGGCCATGTCTCTACTGTTGTCCAGCCTGCAACACAGTAGTAACATACCACGTGACACATAACACGTATAGGGGTAGTGTCATAGTGTCCACCATCATGGCCAGACAGTTGGTATCGCACGGCCATGTCTCTACTGGTGTCCAGCCTGCAACACAGTAGTAACATACCACGTGACACATAACACGTATGAGGGTAGTGTCATAGTGTCCCCCATCATGGCCAGGTAGTTGGTATCGCACGGCCATGTCTCTACTGTTGTCCAGCCTGCAACACAGTAGTAACATACCACGTGACACATAACACGTATAGGGGTAGTGTCATAGTGTCCACCATCATGGCCAGGTAGTTGGTATCGCACGGCCATGTCTCTACTGTTGTCCAGCCTGCAACACAGTAGTAACATACCACGTGACACATAACACGTATAGGGGTAGTGTCATAGTGTCCACCATCATGGCCAGGTAGTTGGTATCGCACGGCCATGTCTCTACTGTTGTCCAGCCTGCAACACAGTAGTAACATACCACGTGACACATAACACGTATAGGGGTAGTGTCATAGTGTCCCCCATCATGGCCAGGTAGTTGGTATCGCACGGCCATGTCTCTACTGTTGTCCAGCCTGCAACACAGTAGTAACATACCACGTGACACATAACACGTATGAGGGTAGTGTCATAGTGTCCCCCATCATGGCCAGGTAGTTGGTATCGCACGGCCATGTCTCTACTGTTGTCCAGCCTGCAACACAGTAGTAACATACCACGTGACACATAACACGTATAGGGGTAGTGTCATAGTGTCCACCATCATGGCCAGGTAGTTGGTATCGCACGGCCATGTCTCTACTGTTGTCCAGCCTGCAACACAGTAGTAACATACCACGTGACACATAACACGTATAGGGGTAGTGTCATAGTGTCCACCATCATGGCCAGGTAGTTGGTATCGCACGGCCATGTCTCTACTGTTGTCCAGCCTGCAACACAGTAGTAACATACCACGTGACACATAACACGTATAGGGGTAGTGTCATAGTGTCCACCATCATGGCCAGGTAGTTGGTATCGCACGGCCATGTCTCTACTGTTGTCCAGCCTGCAACACAGTAGTAACATACCACGTGACACATAACACGTATAGGGGTAGTGTCATAGTGTCCACCATCATGGCCAGGTAGTTGGTATCGCACGGCCATGTCTCTACTGGTGTCCAGCCTGCAACACAGTAGTAACATACCACGTGACACATAACACGTATAGGGGTAGTGTCATAGTGTCCACCATCATGGCCAGGTAGTTGGTATCGCACGGCCATGTCTCTACTGTTCTCCAGCCTGCAACACAGTAGTAACATACCACGTGACACATAACACGTATAGGGGTAGTGTCATAGTGTCCACCATCATGGCCAGGTAGTTGGTATCGCACGGCCATGTCTCTACTGTTGTCCAGCCTGCAACACAGTAGTAACATACCACGTGACACATAACACGTATAGGGGTAGTGTCATAGTGTCCCCCATCATGGCCAGGTAGTTGGTATCGCACGGCCATGTCTCTACTGTTGTCCAGCCTGCAACACAGTAGTAACATACCACGTGACACATAACACGTATAGGGGTAGTGTCATAGTGTCCCCCATCGTGGCCAGGTAGTTGGTATCGCACGGCCATGTCTCTACTGTTGTCCAGCCTGCAACACAGTAGTAACATACCACGTGACACATAACACGTATGAGGGTAGTGTCATAGTGTCCCCCATCATGGCCAGGTAGTTGGTATCGCACGGCCATGTCTCTACTGTTGTCGAGCCTGCAACACAGTAGTAACATACCACGTGACACATAACACGTATAGGGGTAGTGTCATAGTGTCCACCATCATGGCCAGGTAGTTGGTATCGCACGGCCATGTCTCTACTGTTGTCCAGCCTGCAACACAGTAGTAACATACCACGTGACACATAACACGTATAGGGGTAGTGTCATAGTGTCCACCATCATGGCCAGGTAGTTGGTATCGCACGGCCATGTCTCTACTGGTGTCCAGCCTGCAACACAGTAGTAACATACCACGTGACACATAACACGTATGAGGGTAGTGTCATAGTGTCCCCCATCATGGCCAGGTAGTTGGTATCGCACGGCCATGTCTCTACTGTTGTCCAGCCTGCAACACAGTAGTAACATACCACGTGACACATAACACGTATAGGGGTAGTGTCATAGTGTCCACCATCATGGCCAGGTAGTTGGTATCGCACGGCCATGTCTCTACTGTTGTCCAGCCTGCAACACAGTAGTAACATACCACGTGACACATAACACGTATAGGGGTAGTGTCATAGTGTCCACCATCATGGCCAGGTAGTTGGTATCGCACGGCCATGTCTCTACTGTTGTCCAGCCTGCAACACAGTAGTAACATACCACGTGACACATAACACGTATAGGGGTAGTGTCATAGTGTCCCCCATCATGGCCAGGTAGTTGGTATCGCACGGCCATGTCTCTACTGTTGTCCAGCCTGCAACACAGTAGTAACATACCACGTGACACATAACACGTATGAGGGTAGTGTCATAGTGTCCCCCATCATGGCCAGGTAGTTGGTATCGCACGGCCATGTCTCTACTGTTGTCCAGCCTGCAACACAGTAGTAACATACCACGTGACACATAACACGTATAGGGGTAGTGTCATAGTGTCCACCATCATGGCCAGGTAGTTGGTATCGCACGGCCATGTCTCTACTGTTGTCCAGCCTGCAACACAGTAGTAACATACCACGTGACACATAACACGTATAGGGGTAGTGTCATAGTGTCCACCATCATGGCCAGGTAGTTGGTATCGCACGGCCATGTCTCTACTGTTGTCCAGCCTGCAACACAGTAGTAACATACCACGTGACACATAACACGTATAGGGGTAGTGTCATAGTGTCCACCATCATGGCCAGGTAGTTGGTATCGCACGGCCATGTCTCTACTGTTGTCCAGCCTGCAACACAGTAGTAACATACCACGTGACACATAACACGTATAGGGGTAGTGTCATAGTGTCCACCATCATGGCCAGGTAGTTGGTATCGCACGGCCATGTCTCTACTGGTGTCCAGCCTGCAACACAGTAGTAACATACCACGTGACACATAACACGTATAGGGGTAGTGTCATAGTGTCCACCATCATGGCCAGGTAGTTGGTATCGCACGGCCATGTCTCTACTGTTCTCCAGCCTGCAACACAGTAGTAACATACCACGTGACACATAACACGTATAGGGGTAGTGTCATAGTGTCCACCATCATGGCCAGGTAGTTGGTATCGCACGGCCATGTCTCTACTGTTGTCCAGCCTGCAACACAGTAGTAACATACCACGTGACACATAACACGTATAGGGGTAGTGTCATAGTGTCCCCCATCATGGCCAGGTAGTTGGTATCGCACGGCCATGTCTCTACTGTTGTCCAGCCTGCAACACAGTAGTAACATACCACGTGACACATAACACGTATAGGGGTAGTGTCATAGTGTCCCCCATCGTGGCCAGGTAGTTGGTATCGCACGGCCATGTCTCTACTGTTGTCCAGCCTGCAACACAGTAGTAACATACCACGTGACACATAACACGTATGAGGGTAGTGTCATAGTGTCCCCCATCATGGCCAGGTAGTTGGTATCGCACGGCCATGTCTCTACTGTTGTCGAGCCTGCAACACAGTAGTAACATACCACGTGACACATAACACGTATAGGGGTAGTGTCATAGTGTCCACCATCATGGCCAGGTAGTTGGTATCGCACGGCCATGTCTCTACTGTTGTCCAGCCTGCAACACAGTAGTAACATACCACGTGACACATAACACGTATAGGGGTAGTGTCATAGTGTCCACCATCATGGCCAGGTAGTTGGTATCGCACGGCCATGTCTTTACTGTTGTCCAGCCTGCAACACAGTAGTAACATACCACGTGACACATAACACGTATGAGGGTAGTGTCATAGTGTCCCCCATCATGGCCAGGTAGTTGGTATCGCACGGCCATGTCTCTACTGTTGTCCAGCCTGCAACACAGTAGTAACATACCACGTGACACATAACACGTATAGGGGTAGTGTCATAGTGTCCCCCATCATGGCCAGGTAGTTGGTATCGCACGGCCATGTCTCTACTGTTGTCCAGCCTGCAACACAGTAGTAACATACCACGTGACACATAACACGTATAGGGGTAGTGTCATAGTGTCCCCCATCATGGCCAGGTAGTTGGTATCGCACGGCCATGTCTCTACTGTTGTCCAGCCTGCAACACAGTAGTAACATACCACGTGACACATAACACGTATAGGGGTAGTGTCATAGTGTCCCCCATCATGGCCAGGTAGTTGGTATCGCACGGCCATGTCTCTACTGTTGTCCAGCCTGCAACACAGTAGTAACATACCACGTGACACATAACACGTATAGGGGTAGTGTCATAGTGTCCACCATCATGGCCAGGTAGTTGGTATCGCACGGCCATGTCTCTACTGTTGTCCAGCCTGCAACACAGTAGTAACATACCACGTGACACATAACACGTATAGGGGTAGTGTCATAGTGTCCCCCATCATGGCCAGGTAGTTGGTATCGCACGGCCATGTCTCTACTGTTGTCCAGCCTGCAACACAGTAGTAACATACCACGTGACACATAACACGTATAGGGGTAGTGTCATAGTGTCCCCCATCATGGCCAGGTAGTTGGTATCGCACGGCCATGTCTCTACTGTTGTCCAGCCTGCAACACAGTAGTAACATACCACGTGACACATAACACGTATAGGGGTAGTGTCATAGTGTCCACCATCATGGCCAGGTAGTTGGTATCGCACGGCCATGTCTCTACTGTTGTCTAGCCTGCAACACAGTAGTAACATACCACGTGACACATAACACGTATAGGGGTAGTGTCATAGTGTCCCCCATCATGGCCAGGTAGTTGGTATCGCACGGCCATGTCTCTACTGTTGTCCAGCCTGCAACACAGTAGTAACATACCACGTGACACATAACACGTATAGGGGTAGTGTCATAGTGTCCCCCATCATGGCCAGGTAGTTGGTATCGCACGGCCATGTCTCTACTGTTGTCCAGCCTGCAACACAGTAGTAACATACCACGTGACACATAACACGTATAGGGGTAGTGTCATAGTGTCCCCCATCGTGGCCAGGTAGTTGGTATCGCACGGCCATGTCTCTACTGTTGTCCAGCCTGCAACACAGTAGTAACATACCACGTGACACATAACACGTATAGGGGTAGTATCATAGTGTCCCCCATCATGGCCAGGTAGTTGGTATCGCACGGCCATGTCTCTACTGTTGTCCAGCCTGCAACACAGTAGTAACATACCACGTGACACATAACTCGTATAGGGGTAGTGTCATAGTGTCCCCCATCATGGCCAGGTAGTTGGTATCGCACGGCCATGTCTCTACTGTTGTCCAGCCTGCAACACAGTAGTAACATACCACGTGACACATAACACGTATAGGGGTAGTGTCATAGTGTCCCCCATCATGGCCAGGTAGTTGGTATCGCACGGCCATGTCTCTACTGTTGTCCAGCCTGCAACACAGTAGTAACATATTACGTGACACATAACACGTATAGGGGTAGTGTCATAGTGTCCCCCATCATGGCCAGGTAGTTGGTATCGCACGGCCATGTCTCTACTGTTGTCCAGCCTGCAACACAGTAGTAACATACCACGTGACACATAACACGTATAGGGGTAGTGTCATAGTGTCCACCATCATGGCCAGGTAGTTGGTATCGCACGGCCATGTCTCTACTGTTGTCCAGCCTGCAACACAGTAGTAACATACCACGTGACACATAACACGTATAGGGGTAGTGTCATAGTGTCCACCATCATGGCCAGGTAGTTGGTATCGCACGGCCATGTCTCTACTGTTGTCCAGCCTGCAACACAGTAGTAACATACCACGTGACACATAACACGTATAGGGGTAGTGTCATAGTGTCCCCCATCATGGCCAGGTAGTTGGTATCGCACGGCCATGTCTCTACTGTTGTCCAGCCTGCAACACAGTAGTAACATACCACGTGACACATAACACGTATAGGGGTAGTGTCATAGTGTCCCCCATCATGGCCAGGTAGTTGGTATCGCACGGCCATGTCTCTACTGTTGTCCAGCCTGCAACACAGTAGTAACATACCACGTGACACATAACACGTATAGGGGTAGTGTCATAGTGTCCCCCATCGTGGCCAGGTAGTTGGTATCGCACGGCCATGTCTCTACTGTTGTCCAGCCTGCAACACAGTAGTAACATACCACGTGACACATAACACGTATAGGGGTAGTGTCATAGTGTCCACCATCGTGGCCAGGTAGTTGGTATCGCACGGCCATGTCTCTACTGTTGTCCAGCCTGCAACACAGTAGTAACATACCACGTGACACATAACACGTATAGGGGTAGTGTCATAGTGTCCCCCATCATGGCCAGGTAGTTGGTATCGCACGGCCATGTCTCTACTGTTGTCCAGCCTGCAACACAGTAGTAACATACCACGTGACACATAACACGTATAGGGGTAGTGTCATAGTGTCCACCATCATGGCCAGGTAGTTGGTATCGCACGGCCATGTCTCTACTGTTGTCCAGCCTGCAACACAGTAGTAACATACCACGTGACACATAACACGTATAGGGGTAGTGTCATAGTGTCCACCATCATGGCCAGGTAGTTGGTATCGCACGGCCATGTCTCTACTGTTGTCCAGCCTGCAACACAGTAGTAACATACCACGTGACACATAACACGTATAGGGGTAGTGTCATAGTGTCCACCATCATGGCCTGGTAGTTGGTATCGCACGGCCATGTCTCTACTGTTGTCCAGCCTGCAACACAGTAGTAACATACCACGTGACACATAACACGTATAGGGGTAGTGTCATAGTGTCCACCATCATGGCCAGGTAGTTGGTATCGCACGGCCATGTCTCTACTGGTGTCCAGCCTGCAACACAGTAGTAACATACCACGTGACACATAACACGTATAGGGGTAGTGTCATAGTGTCCACCATCATGGCCAGGTAGTTGGTATCGCACGGCCATGTCTCTACTGTTGTCCAGCCTGCAACACAGTAGTAACATACCACGTGACACATAACACGTATAGGGGTAGTGTCATAGTGTCCCCCATCATGGCCAGGTAGTTGGTATCGCACGGCCATGTCTCTACTGTTGTCCAGCCTGCAACACAGTAGTAACATACCACGTGACACATAACTCGTATAGGGGTAGTGTCATAGTGTCCACCATCATGGCCAGGTAGTTGGTATCGCACGGCCATGTCTCTACTGGTGTCCAGCCTGCAACACAGTAGTAACATACCACGTGACACATAACACGTATAGGGGTAGTGTCATAGTGTCCACCATCATGGCCAGGTAGTTGGTATCGCACGGCCATGTCTCTACTGTTGTCCAGCCTGCAACACAGTAGTAACATACCACGTGACACATAACACGTATAGGGGTAGTGTCATAGTGTCCACCATCATGGCCAGGTAGTTGGTATCGCACGGCCATGTCTCTACTGTTGTCCAGCCTGCAACACAGTAGTAACATACCACGTGACACATAACACGTATAGGGGTAGTGTCATAGTGTCCACCATCATGGCCAGGTAGTTGGTATCGCACGGCCATGTCTCTACTGTTGTCCAGCCTGCAACACAGTAGTAACATACCACGTGACACATAACACGTATAGGGGTAGTGTCATAGTGTCCCCCATCATGGCCAGGTAGTTGGTATCGCACGGCCATGTCTCTACTGTTGTCCAGCCTGCAACACAGTAGTAACATACCACGTGACACATAACACGTATGAGGGTAGTGTCATAGTGTCCACCATCATGGCCAGGTAGTTGGTATCGCACGGCCATGTCTCTACTGTTGTCCAGCCTGCAACACAGTAGTAACATACCACGTGACACATAACACGTATAGGGGTAGTGTCATAGTGTCCCCCATCATGGCCAGGTAGTTGGTATCGCACGGCCATGTCTCTACTGTTGTCCAGCCTGCAACACAGTAGTAACATACCACGTGACACATAACACGTATGAGGGTAGTGTCATAGTGTCCACCATCATGGCCAGGTAGTTGGTATCGCACGGCCATGTCTCTACTGTTGTCCAGCCTGCAACACAGTAGTAACATACCACGTGACACATAACACGTATAGGGGTAGTGTCATAGTGTCCCCCATCATGGCCAGGTAGTTGGTATCGCACGGCCATGTCTCTACTGTTGTCCAGCCTGCAACACAGTAGTAACATACCACGTGACACATAACACGTATAGGGGTAGTGTCATAGTGTCCCCCATCATGGCCAGGTAGTTGGTATCGCACGGCCATGTCTCTACTGTTGTCCAGCCTGCAACACAGTAGTAACATACCACGTGACACATAACACGTATAGGGGTAGTGTCATAGTGTCCACCATCATGGCCAGGTAGTTGGTATCGCACGGCCATGTCTCTACTGTTGTCCAGCCTGCAACACAGTAGTAACATACCACGTGACACATAACACGTATAGGGGTAGTGTCATAGTGTCCACCATCATGGCCAGGTAGTTGGTATCGCACGGCCATGTCTCTACTGGTGTCCAGCCTGCAACACAGTAGTAACATACCACGTGACACATAACACGTATAGGGGTAGTGTCATAGTGTCCAGCATCATGGCCAGGTAGTTGGTATCGCACGGCCATGTCTCTACTGTTGTCCAGCCTGCAACACAGTAGTAACATACCACGTGACACATAACACGTATAGGGGTAGTGTCATAGTGTCCACCATCATGGCCAGGTAGTTGGTATCGCACGGCCATGTCTCTACTGTTGTCCAGCCTGCAACACAGTAGTAACATACCACGTGACACATAACACGTATAGGGGTAGTGTCATAGTGTCCCCCATCATGGCCAGGTAGTTGGTATCGCACGGCCATGTCTCTACTGTTGTCCAGCCTGCAACACAGTAGTAACATACCACGTGACACATAACACGTATAGGGGTAGTGTCATAGTGTCCCCCATCATGGCCAGGTAGTTGGTATCGCACGGCCATGTCTCTACTGTTGTCCAGCCTGCAACACAGTAGTAACATACCACGTGACACATAACACGTATAGGGGTAGTGTCATAGTGTCCACCATCATGGCCAGGTAGTTGGTATCGCACGGCCATGTCTCTACTGTTGTCCAGCCTGCAACACAGTAGTAACATACCACGTGACACATAACACGTATAGGGGTAGTGTCATAGTGTCCACCATCATGGCCAGGTAGTTGGTATCGCACGGCCATGTCTCTACTGGTGTCCAGCCTGCAACACAGTAGTAACATACCACGTGACACATAACACGTATAGGGGTAGTGTCATAGTGTCCAGCATCATGGCCAGGTAGTTGGTATCGCACGGCCATGTCTCTACTGTTGTCCAGCCTGCAACACAGTAGTAACATACCACGTGACACATAACACGTATAGGGGTAGTGTCATAGTGTCCACCATCATGGCCAGGTAGTTGGTATCGCACGGCCATGTCTCTACTGTTGTCCAGCCTGCAACACAGTAGTAACATACCACGTGACACATAACACGTATAGGGGTAGTGTCATAGTGTCCCCCATCATGGCCAGGTAGTTGGTATCGCACGGCCATGTCTCTACTGTTGTCCAGCCTGCAACACAGTAGTAACATACCACGTGACACATAACACGTATAGGGGTAGTGTCATAGTGTCCACCATCATGGCCAGGTAGTTGGTATCGCACGGCCATGTCTCTACTGGTGTCCAGCCTGCAACACAGAAGTAACATACCACGTGACACATAACACATATAGGGGTAGTGTCATAGTGTCCCCCATCATGGCCAGGTAGTTGGTATCGCACGGCCATGTCTCTACTGTTGTCCAGCCTGCAACACAGTAGTAACATACCACGTGACACATAACACGTATAGGGGTAGTGTCATAGTGTCCCCCATCATGGCCAGGTAGTTGGTATCGCACGGCCATGTCTCTACTGTTGTCCAGCCTGCAACACAGTAGTAACATACCACGTGACACATAACACGTATAGGGGTAGTGTCATAGTGTCCCCCATCATGGCCAGGTAGTTGGTATCGCACGGCCATGTCTCTACTGTTGTCCAGCCTGCAACACAGTAGTAACATACCACGTGACACATAACACGTATAGGGGTAGTGTCATAGTGTCCCCCATCATGGCCAGGTAGTTGGTATCGCACGGCCATGTCTCTACTGTAGTCCAGCCTGCAACACAGTAGTAACATACCACGTGACACATAACACGTATAGGGGTAGTGTCATAGTGTCCCCCATCATGGCCAGGTAGTTGGTATCGCACGGCCATGTCTCTACTGTTGTCCAGCCTGCAACACAGTAGTAACATACCACGTGACACATAACACGTATAGGGGTAGTGTCATAGTGTCCACCATCATGGCCAGGTAGTTGGTATCGCACGGCCATGTCTCTACTGTTGTCCAGCCTGCAACACAGTAGTAACATACCACGTGACACATAACACGTATAGGGGTAGTGTCATAGTGTCCACCATCATGGCCAGGTAGTTGGTATCGCACGGCCATGTCTCTACTGTTGTCCAGCCTGCAACACAGTAGTAACATACCACGTGACACATAACACGTATAGGGGTAGTGTCATAGTGTCCACCATCATGGCCAGGTAGTTGGTATCGCACGGCCATGTCTCTACTGTTGTCCAGCCTGCAACACAGTAGTAACATACCACGTGACACATAACACGTATAGGGGTAGTGTCATAGTGTCCCCCATCATGGCCAGGTAGTTGGTATCGCACGGCCATGTCTCTACTGTTGTCCAGCCTGCAACACAGTAGTAACATACCACGTGACACATAACACGTATGAGGGTAGTGTCATAGTGTCCCCCATCATGGCCAGGTAGTTGGTATCGCACGGCCATGTCTCTACTGTTGTCTAGCCTGCAACACAGTAGTAACATACCACGTGACACATAACACGTATGAGGGTAGTGTCATAGTGTCCCCCATCATGGCCAGGTAGTTGGTATCGCACGGCCATGTCTCTACTGTTGTCCAGCCTGCAACACAGTAGTAACATACCACGTGACACATAACACGTATGAGGGTAGTGTCATAGTGTCCCCCATCATGGCCAGGTAGTTGGTATCGCACGGCCATGTCTCTACTGTTGTCCAGCCTGCAACACAGTAGTAACATCACAACGTGACACATAACACGTATAGGGGTAGTGTCATAGTGTCCCCCATCGTGGCCAGGTAGTTGGTATCGCACGGCCATGTCTCTACTGTTGTCCAGCCTGCAACACAGTAGTAACATACCACGTGACACATAACACGTATAGGGGTAGTGTCATAGTGTCCCCCATCATGGCCAGGTAGTTGGTATCGCACGGCCATGTCTCTACTGTTGTCCAGCCTGCAACACAGTAGTAACATACCACGTGACACATAACACGTATAGGGGTAGTGTCATAGTGTCCTCCATCATGGCCAGGTAGTTGGTATCGCACGGCCATGTCTCTACTGTTGTCCAGCCTGCAACACAGTAGTAACATACCACGTGACACATAACACGTATAGGGGTAGTGTCATAGTGTCCACCATCATGGCCAGGTAGTTGGTATCGCACGGCCATGTCTCTACTGTTGTCCAGCCTGCAACACAGTAGTAACATACCACGTGACACATAACACGTATAGGGGTAGTGTCATAGTGTCCCCCATCATGGCCAGGTAGTTGGTATCGCACGGCCATGTCTCTACTGTTGTCCATTCTGCAACACAGTAGTAACATACCACGTGACACATAACACGTATAGGGGTAGTGTCATAGTGTCCCCCATCATGGCCAGGTAGTTGGTATCGCACGGCCATGTCTCTACTGTTGTCCAGCCTGCAACACAGTAGTAACATACCACGTGACACATAACACGTATGAGGGTAGTGTCATAGTGTCCCCCATCATGGCCAGGTAGTTGGTATCGCACGGCCATGTCTCTACTGTTGTCCAGCCTGCAACACAGTAGTAACATACCACGTGACACATAACACGTATAGGGGTAGTGTCATAGTGTCCACCATCATGGCCAGGTAGTTGGTATCGCACGGCCATGTCTCTACTGTTGTCCAGCCTGCAACACAGTAGTAACATACCACGTGACACATAACACGTATAGGGGTAGTGTCATAGTGTCCACCATCATGGCCAGGTAGTTGGTATCGCACGGCCATGTCTCTACTGTTGTCCAGCCTGCAACACAGTAGTAACATACCACGTGACACATAACACGTATAGGGGTAGTGTCATAGTGTCCACCATCATGGCCAGGTAGTTGGTATCGCACGGCCATGTCTCTACTGTTGTCCAGCCTGCAACACAGTAGTAACATACCACGTGACACATAAATCGTCATTGGACAAACAGAAGCCAAGCGGGTATTACTACGTTACGCCGTTAAATCTTGATATTGACTTGATTATATGTTGTGTTTCTGGTTGCATATTCTTTCAAGACGGCACTTGTTTTATTTACTTCAGCATTTACATTTGCTAAACATCATTGTAGCAAAGATTACAAACTAGTAGTTTGTAATCTTTGATTGTAGTTAAGCAACTGATTGCTCCTTGTACTGCAACATGTAGAATGGGGGTCTGCAAGGTGTTACCTGGCCAGTCTCTGCTTCGCCTGGAACTCATCAATGACGTCAGCGCCGACCTGGGGGTCAATCTGTCCAGTCTTGGGGTCAATCTGGTCTATGAAGTCGGCTCGGCGTCGCAGCAGATACTTGTGTAGGTTACCATGGCGACAGTATTCCACGACCACCAGTAGGTCCCCTGCAACATGCATGGTGCTGTAGGCCGGAGAATGTGTGTATTGCAGTATGAATCGCTATCAACTCACGTTTGTCCAGGTTCTTGGTGCAGGCCCCGAGAAAGTTCACCACATTCAGATGTTTCCCAAGATGCGCCATGATCTTCAGCTCTGAGGCCAACGACTTGATGTGCGTAAGTCCGGCATTTCGTTTGACCATCTTGACCGCTACTGTAGTGACCGCTTCCCCCGGCCTTATACCCACAGCTTCACCCTTTAGGACTACTCCAAACTCCCCGGCCCCCAGCTGTTCACCTGTAACATGTAACAGCAAGGTCTAGTCAAGGTTTGCATGCTTGCCAGAGCCAGAGACTAGGCCTAGGCTACTCACCTAGCTTTAAGGGCTCTGCAGGGCGTCCTTACAGCGCCAACATAGAATGGGCAACTGTGCATACTACCAGAAACTAGGCCTAGGCTACTCACTTAGCTTTATGAGCTCTCGCAGAGGTCCTTTGTGCTTTAACATAGAGTGGGCAACTTTGCAAATGACCAGAGACAAAGCCTAGGCTACTCACCTAGCTTGAGCTTATCACGAGGAAACTCCCATGTCTTGCTGTAAGGAAGCAGCTCGGCTTGTTCGTACAGCGGCAGTCGAGGGTTGATCGAGTCCACGACTCCGCCCTCGAATATCAGCCTAAGCTCGCTCCGCAGTTTCTACAACACACAGGATTTTAAATTATTTGTTATCAACACCGTACTCGGTCGACATACTTGGTTATGAGTCGTCCATCATAGAAGGATTGGAGCAAAGAGGTTCTATAGTTGGGTTTTAATTAAAAAGTGTTTAGGGGAGTGAAATGACCTTGTGCTCTCTCTACCCCGGCCTAGACAAGGACATATTAACTTCATGTGCACAACGCACAAAAGATGCACACTCGTTTCAATAGTTCAAATATCCTTCACTTGTATGATAACAGTGAGAGTAATTAGTCGCTATTCATTACTTCATTCTGTCTGCTTCTCATTTCATTTCTAGGTTTTCACTACTATTCATATATTTGAAATAACCTGCTGCATGTTTTCCAATCTTTATCTGTCTTTCTCTGTTTCCCTCCCATTTGTCCTATAACTGAATTATTTATTATCTTTTCGTGTCTGAAAGATGTCCATCGAACGATCCATCTTATTCAATGCTCGTTTCAGTTTTCTGAGATCTTCTTTTTCCACTTTGTACTTTATTAACGAGAACAATCTATGTATATAACATTTAACTACCTCCGTTTTCTTTTTTGTTTTTGGTCCATGTTTCATATCCCAAATTCATCGGCAATACGCAGCTTTTTAGAAATATCTGCCTACTCTCAATATTTATGTTCACAATTCCGTGTAAGTACCAAATATCTTTCATTTTCTCAACCAGCTACTGGTACTTGAAATAACCACGCCCACTGGTGGCGTTGCGGCCCGCTGGTTGGCCGAGATATTTCTCTGACGTCACCGCGCAGGAGGTAGTGGCCTATTGACCAAACAACTATTGGTACTTGAAGTAGCCACGTACCCTGCTTGAGTTAACTGGTTGTGAGTACCAGCCTCGAACCCGGGCGTACAATCAGAGGGACCCGGGCTCCAGTACCGTTAGTGTGACTCACCCTCTCCTGTCTCCACCTGAGCCTCGAACCCGGGCGTACAATCAGAGGGACCCGGGCTCGAGTACCGTCAGTGTGACTCACCCTCTCCTGTCTCCGCCTGGGCCTCGAACCCGGGCGTACAATCAGAGGGACCCGGGCTCGAGTACCGTCAGTGTACTCACCCTCTCCTGTCTCCGCCTGAGCCTCGAACCCGGGCGTACAATCAGAGGGACCCGGGCTCTAGTACCGTCAGTGTGACTCACCCTCTCCTGTCTCCGCCTAAGCCTCGAACCCGGGCGTACAATCAGAGGGGCCCGAGCTCCAGTACTGTCAGTGTGACTCACCCTCTCCTGTCTCCGCCTAAGCCTCGAACCCGGGCGTACAATCAGAGGGGCCCGGGCTCCAGTACCGTCAGTGTGACTCACCCTCTCCTGTCTCCGCCTGAGCCTCGAACCCGGGCGTACAATCAGAGGGACCCGGGCTCTAGTACCGTCAGTGTGACTCACCCTCTCCTGTCTCCGCCTAAGCCTCGAACCCGGGCGTACAATCAGAGGGGCCCGGGCTCCAGTACTGTCAGTGTGACTCACCCTCTCCTGTCTCCGCCTAAGCCTCGAACCCGGGCGTACAATCAGAGGGACCCGGGCTCCAGTACCGTCAGTGTGACTCACCCTCTCCTGTCTCCGCCTGAGCCTCGAACCCGGGCGTACAATCAGAGGGGCCCGGGATCCAGTACCGTCAGTGTACTCACCCTCTCCTGTCTCCGCCTGAGCCTCGAACCCGGGCGTACAATCAGAGGGACCCGGGCTCCAGTACCGTCAGTGTGACTCACCCTCTCCTGTCTCCGCCTGAGCCTCGAACCCGGGCGTACAATCAGAGGGCCCCGGGCTCGAGTACCGTCAGTGTGACTCACCCTCTCCTGTCTCCGCTTCTTGACCAGGACTAGGATCAGCAGCAACATGACGACGAAGGCGACGACGAAGGCTCCGATTGTGACGGGGACGGTGACGACGTCGTTGGAGGTCAAGTCGGTCTTAGGTCTGGTCGTCGTCGACGTCGGCAGATCTCCTACCAGGCCAGGCAACACAACGCACATCACTTCGGGGCTTAGTTGAGAACAAGGCAATAAGTTGATCTTGGCATTTCACCAAGCCTGTACTCCCTGACTACCCAACTAGCACAAAAGTGAGACGCAAACTCAAAACAATAGCGTCAGCCATAACACAAGTTGAAGCTACGCACATTTTAATGATGACACAGCGCTTTTAGAGAACTAGAATGAGCTCTCTCGTTGTATTGTAATTTGTAATGTTTAATGGAAGCTACCCTTAAAGACAGCTACAGACAGCGCCAGCCCTTATCGCGCGCAGGTCGAACCCAACATGTTCAAGGAAAATGAGGTCGCACTTGGGCAGTAAAAACAATTCATTACAAATGCAGTGGAAAAACGCCCTTAGCTCTGCCCCGGACTGAGTTTAGAGGTCGCCTGCACTGACAAGAGGTCGGCAACATAACACCACACAACTTAACCTGGTCTAAGTCGTCTTGAATGCAGCTGGATGATTAAACATAAACGCGGGCTCCTCGCGCTTAGTGCGTAAACGATAGCGCCAAAACACGGCTTCACTTACATTGCATTATTTTAGAAACTATTGAAGCTCAAGTGGCCGTCAACTAAAGCGTTATGCGAGTTATGCGGAATGTCTCCCCCTCTTACCCCTACCAGTGACCGCGCACGGACGAAGAGAGGCAGTGAAAGATCTAATCTCTATAATAGACCGTCGAGCTGTCAACAGTCATCCAATGAAATAAACCATCTTTCAATACAAAATAAATTCCGTTATTTTAAATACACCAAATGATATTCTATCGCTAATTCTTTTACGTGAGCTGATATTTTCAGAATAAACAATATATATATAAACATATATATATTCGAATTTAAACGAAAAAATAGGTTGATTTTAATAAACAAAGTTAGAATGGCGAGGTTTGGTCACCTTAAAACCAACAGTATAATATTGCATCTCGCTTCTCGTTTGGATCGTAGCTTTGCCGTAGCTCTGCCGTATCTTTGCCGTAGCTCTGCCGTAAGCGCGCGGGAGAGATTGTGTTCTCGAACGCTGCCGAAGGCAAACTGACCCCTGCTAGCTGCTCTTCACCACCGGCCGCCCCTAGACAAGCCAATAGACTCGACCCGGATGCGCGCGCATGCATACGGTTATACTCCGAGCTGCTATCAACTCAGGCTACAGACACTCATATGTGTCGCCAGCCCACGCTGGACACCAGTTAAGTCGCTTGCAGTTTTGGACCTGCTGATGGTTTAATAAGGTATTGTTTGATAAGGAACTGTCATCACCGATTGGTGCGGTTGATTGTAACTGGGAAATTTCGGTTTCGAAAAACTACTTACATTTTATTATTGGAGTCTGAGTGGATAACAGAAGACAAAGCAAGCCCATGTCAATCACCCCTTTATGTTAGCAAAGCTCTTTTAACCCTTTAAGCTAGTTTTTCAACAGCTTTTTTTCCCAACAGAACCGTCAGACCAACCGTGAGAGGCCGCATGTGTGTGGGTGTCCAGGAAAGATGCTGTATGTGTGGGTGTCCAGGTAAGAGGCTTCATGTGTGCGGGTGTCCAAGTAAGAGGCTGTATGTGTGGGTGTCTAGGTGAGAGGATTCACAGTAGGACTTACTTGCGCTAATCTTGCAGACAGGAGGAATGAGGTCGCCCAGACACTTGTTGGTGAAACAGGCCCCGGTCACGTGATGACATATCTTAGTGTTGTTCCTGCGCGTCTCGGTGCAGTTTCCGCACGTGTCGGAGCAGCCGGGGCCGTAGGTGTATCTGTACTCGCCCCATCCACACTCTACAACACAGACAACACTTGTTGGTGTAACAGTGATGACATATCTTGGTGTCTCGGAGCAGTTTCCGCACGTGTCGGAGCAGCCGGGGCCGTAGGTGTATCTGTACTCGCCCCATCCACACTCTACAACACAGAGAACACTTGTTGGTGTAACAGTGATGACATATCTTGGTGTATCGGTGCAGTTTCCGCACGTGTCGGAGCAGCCGGGGCCGTAGGTGTATCTGTACTCGCCCCATCCACACTCTACAACACAGAGAACACTTGTTGGTGTAACAGTGATGACATATCTTGGTGTCTCGGAGCAGCCGGGGCCGTAGGTGTATCTGTACTCGCCCCATCCACACTCTACAACACAGAGAACACTTGTTGGTGTAACAGTGATGACATATCTTGGTGTCTCGGAGCAGCCGGGGCCGTAGGTGTATCTGTACTCGCCCCATCCATACTCTACAACACAGACAACACTTGTTGGTGTAACAGTGATGACATATCTTGGTGTGTCGGTGCAGTTTCCGCACGTGTCGGAGCAGCCGGGGCCGTAGGTGTATCTGTACTCGCCCCATCCACACTCTACAACACAGACAACACTTGTTGGTGTCATATCTTGGTGTCTCGGTGCAGTTTCCGCACGTGTCGGAGCAGCCGGGGCCGTAGGTGTATCTGTACTCGCCCCATCCACACTCTACAACACAGACAACACTTGTTGGTGTCATATCTTGGTGTCTCGGTGCAGTTTCCGCACGTGTCGGAGCAGCCGGGGCCGTAGGTGTATCTGTACTCGCCCCATCCACACTCTACAACACAGAGAACACTTGTTGGTGTAACAGTGAGGACATATCTTGGTGTCTCGGAGCAGCCGGGGCCGTAGGTGTATCTGTACTCGCCCCATCCACACTCTATAACACAGAGAACACTTGTTGGTGTAACAGTGATGACATATCTTGGTGTCTCGGAGCAGCCGGGGCCGTAGGTGTATCTGTACTCGCCCCATCCATACTCTACAACACAGACAACACTTGTTGGTGTAACAGTGATGACATATCTTGGTGTGTCGGTGCAGTTTCCGCACGTCTCGGAGCAGCCGGGGCCGTAGGTGTATCTGTACTCGCCCCATCCACACTCTACAACACAGACAACACTTGTTGGTGTCATATCTTGGTGTCTCGGTGCAGTTTCCGCACGTGTCGGAGCAGCCGGGGCCGTAGGTGTATCTGTACTCGCCCCATCCACACTCTACAACACAGACAACACTTGTTGGTGTCATATCTTGGTGTCTCGGTGCAGTTTCCGCACGTGTCGGAGCAGCCGGGGCCGTAGGTGTATCTGTACTCGCCCCATCCACACTCTACAACACAGAGAAAACTTTGTTGGTGAGATATCTTGGTGTCTCGGTGCAGTTTCCGCACGTCTCGGAGCAGCCGGGGCCGTAGGTGTATCTGTACTCGCCCCATCCACACTCTACAACACAGAGAACACTTGTTGGTGTAACAGTGATGACATATCTTGGTGTCTCGGTACAGTTTCCGCACGTGTCGGAGCAGCCGGGGCCGTAGGTGTATCTGCACTCGCCCCATCCACACTCTACAACACAGAGAACACTTGTTGGTGTCATATCTTGGTGTTTTGGTGCAGTTTCCGCACGTGTCGGAGCAGCCGGGGCCGTAGGTGTATCTGTACTCGCCCCATCCACACTCTACAACACAGAGAACACCTGTTGGTGAAACAGTGATGACATATCTTGGTGTATCGGTGCAGTTTCCGCACGTGTCGGAGCAGCCGGGGCCGTAGGTGTATCTGTACTCGCCCCATCCACACTCTACAACACAGACAACACTTGTTGGTGTAACAGTGATGACATATCTTGGTGTGTCGGTGCAGTTTCCGCACGTGTCGGAGCAGCCGGGGCCGTAGGTGTATCTGTACTCGCCCCATCCACACTCTACAACACAGAGAACACTTGTTGGTGTAACAGTGATGACATATCTTGGTGTGTCGGTGCAGTTTCCGCACGTGTCGGAGCAGCCGGGGCCGTAGGTGTCTCTGTACTCGCCCCATCCACACTCTACAACACAGAGAACACTTGTTGGCGTCATATCTTGGTGTGTCGGTGCAGTTTCCGCACGTGTCGGAGCAGCCGGGGCCGTAGGTGTATCTGTACTCGCCCCATCCACACTCTACAACACAGAGAACACTTGTTGGTGTAACAGTGATGACATATCTTGGTGTCTCGGAGCAGCCGGGGCCGTAGGTGTCTCTGTACTCGCCCCATCCACACTCTACAACACAGAGAACACTTGTTGGCGTCATATCTTGGTGTGTCGGTGCAGTTTCCGCACGTGTCGGAGCAGCCGGGGCCGTAGGTGTATCTGTACTCGCCCCATCCACACTCTACAACACAGAGAACACTTGTTGGTGTAACAGTGATGACATATCTTGGTGTCTCGGAGCAGCCGGGGCCGTAGGTGTCTCTGTACTCGCCCCATCCACACTCTACAACACAGAGAACACTTGTTGGCGTCATATCTTGGTGTGTCGGTGCAGTTTCCGCACGTGTCGGAGCAGCCGGGGCCGTAGGTGTATCTGTACTCGCCCCATCCACACTCTACAACACAGAGAACACTTGTTGGTGTAACAGTGATGACATATCTTGGTGTCTCGGAGCAGCCGGGGCCGTAGGTGTCTCTGTACTCGCCCCATCCACACTCTACAACACAGAGAACACTTGTTGGCGTCATATCTTGGTGTGTCGGTGCAGTTTCCGCACGTGTCGGAGCAGCCGGGGCCGTAGGTGTATCTGTACTCGCCCCATCCACACTCTACAACACAGAGAACACTTGTTGGTGTAACAGTGATGACATATCTTGGTGTCTCGGAGCAGCCGGGGCCGTAGGTGTCTCTGTACTCGCCCCATCCACACTCTACAACACAGAGAACACTTGTTGGCGTCATATCTTGGTGTGTCGGTGCAGTTTCCGCACGTGTCGGAGCAGCCGGGGCCGTAGGTGTATCTGTACTCGCCCCGTCCACACTCTACAACACAGACAACACTTGTTGGTGTAACAGTGATGACATATCTTGGTGTCTCGGAGCAGTTTCCGCACGTGTCGGAGCAGCCGGGGCCGTAGGTGTATCTGTACTCGCCCCATCCACACTCTACAACACAGAGAACACCTGTTGGTGAAACAGTGATGACATATCTTGGTGTATCGGTGCAGTTTCCGCACGTGTCGGAGCAGCCGGGGCCGTAGGTGTATCTGTACTCGCCCCATCCATACTCTACAACACAGACAACACTTGTTGGTGTAACAGTGATGACATATCTTGGTGTGTCGGTGCAGTTTCCACACGTGTCGGAGCAGCCGGGGCCGTAGGTGTATCTGTACTCGCCCCATCCACACTCTACAACACAGAGAACACTTGTTGGTGTAACAGTGATGACATATCTTGGTGTGTCGGTGCAGTTTCCGCACGTGTCGGAGCAGCCGGGGCCGTAGGTGTATCTGTACTCGCCCCATCCACACTCTACAACACAGAGAACACTTGTTGGCGTCATATCTTGGTGTGTCGGTGCAGTTTCCGCACGTGTCGGAGCAGCCGGGGCCGTAGGTGTATCTGTACTCGCCCCATCCACACTCTACAACACAGAGAACACTTGTTGGTGTAACAGTGATGACATATCTTGGTGTCTCGGTGCAGTTTCCGCACGTGTCGGAGCAGCCGGGGCCGTAGGTGTATCTGTACTCGCCCCATCCACACTCTACAACACAGAGAACACTTGTTGGTGTAACAGTGATGACATATCTTGGTGTGTCGGTGCAGTTTCCGCACGTGTCGGAGCAGCCGGGGCCGTAGGTGTATCTGTACTCGCCCCATCCACACTCTACAACACAGAGGACACTTGTTGGCGTCATATCTTGGTGTCTCGGTGCAGTTTCCGCACGTGTCGGAGCAGCCGGGGCCGTAGGTGTATCTGTACTCGCCCCATCCACACTCTACAACACAGAGAACACTTGAACACGACGCTCTACACAGACAACAGTGTTGCTGCATGTCTGTATGGCAACACTGTGTATGTTATGACTAGAGACTTTCGTTTTTCGGAATCCGCGATAAAACGAAATTCATTATTTGTGGTGTTAGAACTTTTTTTTGGCAGATGTCAGCATGTTGGCCATGAAGGATAAGGAATCAAATTGCAAAATAACACCATATTATTTTAATAACGCGAATTGAGTGTTGAAATAGCGAAATAACACAATTTTCAGCATTTTTAACTATTTACAGTAAAAATTGCATATTTTACGAAATAATTACTACTTTTGACCCTAAGTCGGAGTTTAGTCTCAAACTGTTTACCAACCACATTTTGGCCGATAGAAAAGTGGTTTGCAGCGTTGCTGGTAGATAGCGTTGCGGACGCCGGCAAGGGAATGATTGCGGAAAACATTGCGTGGGTGGCTGAAGTGCTGTGAAAATTTCCGTTGCTTTGAAACTTCCTGATTTGTCCATTTCCATTATAAAAATAACACCGAAATAACACCACATTTTGGTTTAGAATAAAACGATTTTTTTTTTTTAAATAAAACCATTTTCAAACACCTCTAGTTATGACTCACCCTCGTCACAGAACACGCCCAGGAACCCTGCGACGCATGCGCACGACGCTCTACTACAGACAACAGTGTTGCTGCATGTCTGTCTGGCAACACTGTGTCTGTCATGTCTCACCCTCGTCACAGAACACGCCCAGGAACCCTGCGACGCATGCGCACGACGCTCTGCTACAGACAACAGTGTTGCTGCATGTCTGTCTGGCAACACTGTGTCTGTCATGTCTCACCCTCGTCACAGAACACGCCCAGGAACCCTGCGACGCATGCGCACGACGCTCTACTACAGACAACAGTGTTGTTGCATGTCTGTATGGCAACACTGTGTCTGTCATGTCTCACCCTCGTCACAGAACACGCCCAGGAACCCTGCGACGCATGCGTACGACGCTCTACTACAGACAACAGTGTTGCTGCATGTCTGTATGGCAACACTGTGTCTGTCATGTCTCACCCTCGTCACAGAACACGCCCAGGAACCCTGCGACGCATGCGCACGACGCTCTACTACAGACAACAGTGTTGCTGCATGTCTGTCTGGCAACACTGTGTCTGTCATGTCTCACCCTCGTCACAGAACACGCCCAGGAACCCTGCGACGCATGCGCACGACGCTCTACTACAGACAACAGTGTTGCTGCATGTCTGTCTGGCCACACTGTGTCTGTCATGTCTCACCCTCGTCACAGAACACGCCCAGGAACCCTGCGACGCATGCGCACGACGCTCTTCTACAGACAACAGTGTTGCTGCATGTCTGTCTGGCAACACTGTGTCTGTCATGTCTCACCCTCGTCACAGAACACGCCCAGGAACCCTGCGACACATGCGCACGACGCTCTGCTACAAACAACAGTGTTGCTGCATGTCTGTCTGGCAACACTGTGTCTGTCATGTCTCACCCTCGTCACAGAACACGCCCAGGAACCCTGCGACGCATGCGCACGACGCTCTACTACAGACAACAGTGTTGCTGCATGTCTGTCTGGCAACACTGTGTCTGTCATGTCTCACCCTCGTCACAGAACACGCCCAGGAACCCTGCGACGCATGCGCACGACGCTCTACTACAGACAACAGTGTTGCTGCATGTCTGTCTGGCCACACTGTGTCTGTCATGTCTCACCCTCGTCACAGAACACGCCCAGGAACCCTGCGACGCATGCGCACGACGCTCTACTACAGACAACAGTGTTGCTGCATGTCTGTCTGGCAACACTGTGTCTGTCATGTCTCACCCTCGTCACAGAACACGCCCAGGAACCCTGCGACGCATGCGCACGACGCTCTACTACAAACAACAGTGTTGCTGCATGTCTGTCTGGCAGCACTGTGTCTGTCATGTCTCACCCTCGTCACAGAACACGCCCAGGAACCCTGCGACGCATGCGCACGACGCTCTACTACAGACAACAGTGTTGCTGCATGTCTGTCTGGCAACACTGTGTCTGTCATGTCTCACCCTCGTCACAGAACACGCCCAGGAACCCTGCGACGCATGCGCACGACGCTCTACTACAGACAACAGTGTTGCTGCATGTCTGTCTGGCAACACTGTGTCTGTCATGTCTCACCCTCGTCACAGAACACGCCCAGGAACCCTGCGACGCATGCGCACGACGCTCTACTACAGACAACAGTGTTGCTGCATGTCTGTCTGGCAACACTGTGTCTGTCATGTCTCACCCTCGTCACAGAACACGCCCAGGAACCCTGCGACGCATGCGCACGACGCTCTACTACAGACAACAGTGTTGCTGCATGTCTGTCTGGCAACACTGTGTCTGTCATGTCTCACCCTCGTCACAGAACACGCCCAGGAACCCTGCGACGCATGCGCACGACGCTCTACTACAGACAACAGTGTTGCTGCATGTCTGTCTGGCAACACTGTGTCTGTCATGTCTCACCCTCGTCACAGAACACGCCCAGGAACCCTGCGACGCATGCGCACGACGCTCTACACAGACAACAGTGTTGCTGCATGTCTGTATGGCAACACTGTGTCTGTCATGTCTCACCCTCGTCACAGAACACGCCCAGGAACCCTGCGACGCATGCGCACGACGCTCTACTACAGACAACAGTGTTGCTGCATGTCTGTCTGGCAACACTGTGTCTGTCATGTCTCACCCTCGTCACAGAACACGCCCAGGAACCCTGCGACGCATGCGCACGACGCTCTACTACAGACAACAGTGTTGCTGCATGTCTGTCTGGCAACACTGTGTCTGTCATGTCTCACCCTCGTCACAGAACACGCCCAGGAACCCTGCGACGCATGCGCTCGACGCTCTACTACAGACAACAGTGTTGCTGCATGTCTGTCTGGCAACACTGTGTCTGTCATGTCTCACCCTCGTCACAGAACACGCCCAGGAACCCTGCGACGCATGCGCACGACGCTCTACTACAGACAACAGTGTTGCTGCATGTCTGTCGGGCAACACTGTGTCTGTCATGTCTCACCCTCGTCACAGAACACGCCCAGGAACCCTGCGACGCATGCGCACGACGCTCTACTACAGACAACAGTGTTGCTGCATGTCTGTCTTGCAACACTGTGTCTGTCATGTCTCACCCTCGTCACAGAACACGCCCAGGAACCCTGCGACGCATGCGCACGACGCTCTACTACAAACAACAGTGTTTCTGCATGTCTGTCTGGCAGCACTGTGTCTGTCATGTCTCACCCTCGTCACAGAACACGCCCAGGAACCCTGCGACGCATGCGCACGACGCTCTACTACAGACAACAGTGTTGCTGCATGTCTGTCTGGCAACACTGTGTCTGTCATGTCTCACCCTCGTCACAGAACACGCCCAGGAACCCTGCGACGCATGCGCACGACGCTCTACTACAGACAACAGTGTTGCTGCATGTCTGTCTGGCAATACTGTGTCTGTCATGTCTCACCCTCGTCACAGAACACGCCCAGGAACCCTGCGACGCATGCGCACGACGCTCTACTACAGACAACAGTGTTGCTGCATGTCTGTCTGGCAACACTGTGTCTGTCATGTCTCACCCTCGTCACAGAACACGCCCAGGAACCCTGCGACGCATGCGCACGACGCTCTACTACAGACAACAGTGTTGCTGCATGTCTGTCTGGCAACACTGTGTCTGTCATGTCTCACCCTCGTCACAGAACACGCCCAGGAACCCTGCGACGCATGCGCACGACGCTCTACTACAGACAACAGTGTTGCTGCATGTCTGTCGGGCAACACTGTGTCTGTCATGTCTCACCCTCGTCACAGAACACGCCCAGGAACCCTGCGACGCATGCGCACGACGCTCTACTACAGACAACAGTGTTGCTGCATGTCTGTCTGGCAACACTGTGTCTGTCATGTCTCACCCTCGTCACAGAACACGCCCAGGAACCCTGCGACGCATGCGCACGACGCTCTACACAGACAACAGTGTTGCTGCATGTCTGTCTGGCAACACTGTGTCTGTCACGTCTCACCCTCGTCACAGAACACGCCCAGGAACCCTGCGACGCATGCGCACGACGCTCTACTACAGACAACAGTGTTGCTGCATGTCTGTCTGGCAACACTGTGTCTGTCATGTCTCACCCTCGTCACAGAACACGCCCAGGAACCCTGCGACGCATGCGCACGACGCTCTACTACAGACAACAGTGTTGCTGCATGTCTGTCTGGCAACACTGTGTCTGTCATGACTCACCCTTGTCACAGAACACGCCCAGGAACCCTGCGACGCATGCGCACGACGCTCTACACAGACAACAGTGTTGCTGCATGTCTGTCGGGCAACACTGTGTCTGTCATGTCTCACCCTCGTCACAGAACACGCCCAGGAACCCTGCGACGCATGCGCACGACGCTCTACTACAGACAACAGTGTTGCTGCATGTCTGTATGGCAACACTGTGTCTGTCATGTCTCACCCTCGTCACAGAACACGCCCAGGAACCCTGCGACGCATGCGCACGACGCTCTACACAGACAACAGTGTTGCTGCATGTCTGTCGGGCAACACTGTGTCTGTCATGTCTCACCCTCGTCACAGAACACGCCCAGGAACCCTGCGACGCATGCGCACGACGCTCTACTACAGACAACAGTGTTGCTTCATGTCTGTCTGGCAACACTGTGTCTGTCATGTCTCACCCTCGTCACAGAACACGCCCGGGAACCCTGCGACGCATGCGCACGACGCTCTACTACAGACAACAGTGTTGCTGCATGTCTGTCTGGCAACACTGTGTCTGTCATGTCTCACCCTCGTCACAGAACACGCCCAGGAACCCTGCGACGCATGCGCACGACGCTCTACTACAGACAACAGTGTTCTTGCACGACTGGCCGCTGTTGACTCGTTCGCACAGCCTCCCTCCCTCGAGCGCGATCTCCGTGGTGGAGGCGGTCATGTTGGTGGCCTTGAGGGTGACCTTGGCCGCGGGCGTCGTCGACAAGTAGCACTCGAAGTGAGAGTCCGGTTTAAGGAAGCCCGGGTTCTTGATGGTGGACACCCTCACGTCGCCTGGAAGAAGAGGCCGCGACAAGTATACGGACCAATTGGACATGCATGTATTTATTCTTTTCGGTTGTAATACTGATTCACAAAGGAAAACTATACAATTTAAATTCACTATCTGTAATGGTCAAAGTTGGGAATCAAATATAAAAGCAAATAAGAACACAATAAAAAATGAACCAACCTACAGAGAAGAGGAATTGAACAATTTAAAAAAAATGAACAAAATTATTAAGTTGAGATATAAATTGCCAATATGTATGTATAAATCAAATGCCTTTTGAGTGAGTGACTGACTGACTGACTGACTGACTGATTGACTGACTTACTGACTGACTGACTGACTGACTGACTGACTGACTGACTGACTGACTGACTGGCTGACTGACTGACTGACTGACTGACTGACTGACTGACTGACTGACTGACTGACTGACTGACTGACTGACTGACTGACTGACTGACTGACTGACTGACTGACTGACTGACTGATTGACTGACTGACTGACTGACTGACTAACTGACGGACTGTCTGACTGACTGACTGACTGACTGACTGACTGACTGACTGACTGACTGACTGACTGACTGACTGACTGACTGACTGACTGACTGACTGACTGACTGACTGAGTAACTCATCAACGCACAGCATAAACCGTTTAACTTAGTGAACGTGAAATTTCGTAAGAACGTAGTTCTCATAACACAACCACCCACTAAGGACCCGCTGGTACGTCTCCCTCTCCCTCTCCCTCACCCTCTCCCTCTCCCTCTCCCTCTCCCTCTCCCTCTCCCTCTCCCTCTCCCTCTCCCTCTCCCTCTCCCTCTCCCTCTCCCTCTCCCTCTCTCCCCACGCACCTTCAGGGTCGCACTCCCTCACGGAGTCAATGACCGCCGCCAACCCCCCACTGGTCGAGTTCTTGCCCAGGATTCCCCTCACTTGGAAGTCGTAGAGAGGCTCGTTATCTGCGTTGAATGTCGGGTGATTCAATGTGAACTGTGCCTCGCGCCACACCATCTCCTGCAAGACAACAGGTTTCTACGTCTGTAGCGAGGGTGATTCTATGTGAACTGTGCCTCGCGCCACACCATCTCCTGCAAGACAACAGGTGTCTACGTCTGTAGCGAGGGTGATTCAATGTGAACTATGCCTCGCGCCACACCATCTCCTGCAAGACAACAGGTGTCTACGTCTGTAGCGAGGGTGATTCAATGTGAACTGTGCCTCGCGCCACACCATCTCCTGCAAGACAACAGGTTTCTACGTCTGTAGCGAGGGTGATTCAATGTGAACTGTGCCTCGCGCCACCATCTCCTGCAAGACAACAGGTTTCTACGTCTGTAGCGAGGGTAGTTCAATGTGAACTGTGCCTCGCGCCACCATCTCCTGCAAGACAACAGGTGTCTACGTCTGTAGCGAGGGTGATTCAATGTGAACTGTGCCTCGCGCCACCATCTCCTGCAAGACAACAGGTGTCTACGTCTGTAGCGAGGGTGATTCAATGTGAGCTGTGCCTCGCGCCACCATCTCCTGCAAGACAACAGGTTTCTACGTCTGTAGCGAGGGTGATTCAATGTGAACTGTGCCTCGCGCCACACCTTGTCCTGCAAGACAACAGGTTTCTACGTCTGTAGCGAGGGTGATTCAATGTGAACTGTGCCTCGCGCCACACCATCTCCTGCAAGACAACAGGTGTCTACGTCTGTAGCGAGGGTGATTCAATGAGAACTGTGCCTCGCGCCACACCATCTCCTGCAAGACAACAGGTGTCTACGTCTGTAGCGAGGGTGATTCAATGTGAACTGTGCCTCGCGCCACCATCTCCTGCAAGACAACAGGTGTCTACGTCTGTAGCGAGGGTGATTCAATGTGAACTGTGCCTCGCGCCACAACATCTCCTGCAAGACAACAGGTTTCTACGTCTGTAGCGAGGGTGATTCAATGTGAACTGTGCCTCGCGCCACACCATCTCCTGCAAGACAACAGGTGTCTACGTCTGTAGCGAGGGTGATTCAATGTGAACTGTGCCTCGCGCCACACCATCTCCTGCAAGACAACATGTGTCTACGTCTGTAGCGAGGGTGATTCAATGTGAACTGTGCCTCGCGCCACACCATCTCCTGCAAGACAACAGGTGTCTACGTCTGTAGCGAGGGTGATTCAATGTGAACTGTGCCTCGCGCCACACCATCTCCTGTAAGACAACAGGTGTCTACGTCTGTAGCGAGGGTGATTCAATGTGAACTGTGCCTCGCGCCACACCATCTCCTGCAAGACAACATGTGTCTACGTCTGTAGCGAGGGTGATTCAATGTGAACTGTGCCTCGCGCCACACCATCTCCTGTAAGACAACAGGTGTCTACGTCTGTAGCGAGGGTGATTCAATGTGAACTGTGCCTCGCACCACACCATCTCCTGCAAGACAACATGTGTCTACGTCTGTAGCGAGGGTGATTCAATGTGAACTGTGCCTCGCGCCACCATCTCCTGCAAGACAACAGGTTTCTACGTCTGTAGCGAGGGTGATTCAATGTGAACTGTGCCTCGCGCCACACCATCTCCTGCAAGACAACAGGTGTCTACGTCTGTAGCGAGGGTGATTCAATGTGAACTGTGCCTCGCGCCACCATCTCCTGCAAGACAACAGGTTTCTACGTCTGTAGCGAGGATGATTTAATGTGAACTGTGCCTCGCGCCACCATCTCCTGCAAGACAACATGTGTCTACGTCTGTAGCGAGGGTGATTCAATGTGAACTGTGCCTCGCGCCACACCAACTCCTGCAAGACAACAGGTTTCTACGTCTGTAGAGAGGGTGATTCAATGTGAACTGTGCCTCGCGCCACACCATCTCCTGCAAGACAACATGTGTCTACGTCTGTAGCGAGGGTGATTCAATGTGAACTGTGCCTCGCGCCACCATCTCCTGCAAGACAACAGGTGTCTACGTCTGTAGCGAGGGTGATTCAATGTGAACTGTGCCTCGCGCCACACCATCTCCTGCAAGACAACATGTGTCTACGTCTGTAGCGAGGGTGATTCAATGTGAACTGTGCCTCGCGCCACACCATCTCCTGCAAGACAACATGTGTCTACGTCTGTAGCGAGGGTGATTCAATGTGAACTGTGCCTCGCGCCACAACATCTCCTGCAAGACAACAGGTGTCTACGTCTGTAGCGAGGGTGATTCAATGTGAACTGTGCCTCGCGCCACAACATCTCCTGCAAGACAACATGTGTCTACGTCTGTAGCGAGGGTGATTCAATGTGAACTGTGCCTCGCGCCACACCATCTCCTGCAAGACAACAGGTGTCTACGTCTGTAGCGAGGGTGATTCAATGTGAACTGTGCCTCGCGCCACACCATCTCCTGCAAGACAACATGTGTCTACGTCTGTAGCGAGGGTGATTCAATGTGAACTGTGCCTCGCGCCACACCATCTCCTGCAAGACAACATGTGTCTACGTCTGTAGCGAGGGTGATTCAATGTGAACTGTGCCTCGCGCCACACCATCTCCTGCAAGACAACATGTGTCTACGTCTGTAGCGAGGGTGATTCAATGTCAACTGTGCCTCGTGCCACCATCTCCTGCAAGACAACAGGTTTCTACGTCTGTAGCGAGGGTGATTCAATGTGAACTGTGCCTCGCGCCACACCTTGTCCTGCAAGACAACAGGTTTCTACGTCTGTAGCGAGGGTGATTCAATGTGAACTGTGCCTCGCGCCACACCATCTCCTGCAAGACAACAGGTTTCTACGTCTGTAGCGAGGGTGATTCAATGTGAACTGTGCCTCGCGCCACACCATCTCCTGCAAGACAACAGGTGTCTACGTCTGTAGCGAGGGTGATTCAATGTGAACTGTGCCTCGCGCCACCATCTCCTGCAAGACAACAGGTGTCTACGTCTGTAGCGAGGGTGATTCAATGTGAACTGTGCCTCGCGCCACAACATCTCCTGCAAGACAACAGGTTTCTACGTCTGTAGCGAGGGTGATTCAATGTGAACTGTGCCTCGCGCCACACCATCTCCTGCAAGACAACAGGTGTCTACGTCTGTAGCGAGGGTGATTCAATGTGAACTGTGCCTCGCGCCACACCATCTCCTGCAAGACAACATGTGTCTACGTCTGTAGCGAGGGTGATTCAATGTGAACTGTGCCTCGCACCACACCATCTCCTGCAAGACAACAGGTGTCTACGTCTGTAGCGAGGGTGATTCAATGTGAACTGTGCCTCGCGCCACACCATCTCCTGCAAGACAACAGGTGTCTACGTCTGTAGCGAGGGTGATTCAATGTGAACTGTGCCTCGCGCCACACCATCTCCTGCAAGACAACATGTGTGTACGTCTGTAGCGAGGGTGATTCAATGTGAACTGTGCCTCGCGCCACACCATCTCCTGCAAGACAACAGGTGTCTACGTCTGTAGCGAGGGTGATTCAATGTGAACTGTGCCTCGCGCCACCATCTCCTGCAAGACAACAGGTTTCTACGTCTGTAGCGAGGGTGATTCAATGTGAACTGTGCCTCGCGCCACACCATCTCCTGCAAGACAACAGGTGTCTACGTCTGTAGCGAGGGTGATTCAATGTGAACTGTGCCTCGCGCCACCATCTCCTGCAAGACAACAGGTTTCTACGTCTGTAGCGAGGATGATTTAATGTAAACTGTGCCTCGCGCCACCATCTCCTGCAAGACAACATGTGTCTACGTCTGTAGCGAGGGTGATTCAATGTGAACGGTGCCTCGCGCCACACCATCTCCTGCAAGACAACAGGTTTCTACGTCTGTAGCGAGGGTGATTCAATGTGAACTGTGCCTCGCGCCACACCATCTCCTGCAAGACAACATGTGTCTACGTCTGTAGCGAGGGTGATTCAATGTGAACTGTGCCTCGCGCCACACCATCTCCTGCAAGACAACAGGTGTCTACGTCTGTAGCGAGGGTGATTCAATGTGAACTGTGCCTCGCGCCACACCATCTCCTGCAAGACAACAGGTGTCTACGTCTGTAGCGAGGGTGATTCAATGTGAACTGTGCCTCGCGCCACCATCTCCTGCAAGACAACAGGTTTCTACGTCTGTAGCGAGGGTGATTCAATGTGAACTGTGCCTCGCGCAACCATCTCCTGCAAGACAACAGGTTTCTACGTCTGTAGCGAGGGTGATTCAATGTGAACTGTGCCTCGCGCCACCATCTCCTGCAAGACAAAAGGTGTCTACGTCTGTAGCGAGGGTGATTCAATGTGAACTGAGCCTCGCGCCACCATCTCCTGCAAGACAACAGGTTTCTACGTCTGTAGCGAGGGTGATTCAATGTGAACTGTGCCTCGCGCCACCATCTCCTGCAAGACAACAGGTTTCTACGTCTGTAGCGAGGGTGATTCAATGTGAACTGTGCCTCGCGCCACCATCTCCTGCAAGACAACAGGTGTCTACGTCTGTAGCGAGGGTGATTCAATGTGAACTGTGCCTCGCGCCACCATCTCCTGCAAGACAACAGGTTTCTACGTCTGTAGCGAGGGTGATTCAATGTGAACTGTGCCTCGCGCCACACCATCTCCTGCAAGACAACATGTGTCTACGTCTGTAGCGAGGGTGATTAAATGTGAACTGTGCCTCGCGCCACACCATCTCCTGCAAGACAACATGTGTCTACGTCTGTAGCGAGGGTGATTCAATGTGAACTGTGCCTCGCGCCACCATCTCCTGCAAGACAACAGGTTTCTACGTCTGTAGCGAGGGTGATTCAATGTGAACTGTGCCTCGCGCCACACCATCTCCTGCAAGACAACAGGTGTCTACGTCTGTAGCGAGGGTGATTCAATGTGAACTGTGCCTCGCGCCACCATCTCCTGCAAGACAACAGGTGTGAACGTCTGTAGCGAGGGTGATTCAATGTGAACTGTGCCTCGCGCCACCATCTCCTGCAAGACAACAGGTGTGTACGTCTGTAGCGAGGGTGATTCAATGTGAACTGTGCCTCGCGCCACCATCTCCTGCAAGACAACAGGTTTCTACGTCTGTAGCGAGGGTGATTCAATGTGAACTGTGCCTCGCGCCACCATCTCCTGCAAGACAACAGGTTTCTACGTCTGTAGCGAGGGTGATTCAATGTGAACTGTGCCTCGCGCCACACCATCTCCTGCAAGACAACAGGTTTCTACGTCTGTAGCGAGGGTGATTCAATGTGAACTGTGCCTCGCGCCACACCATCTCCTGCAAGACAACATGTGTCTACGTCTGTAGCGAGGGTGATTCAATGTGAACTGTGCCTCGCGCCACACCATCTCCTGCAAGACAACAGGTGTCTACGTCTGTAGCGAGGGTGATTCAATGTGAACTGTGCCTCGCGCCACACCATCTCCTGCAAGACAACAGGTTTCTACGTCTGTAGCGAGGGTGATTCAAGGTGAACTGTGCCTCGCGCCACACCATCTCCTGCAAGACAACAGGTGTCTACGTCTGTAGCGAGGGTGATTCAATGTGAACTGTGCCTCGCGCCACACCATCTCCTGCAAGACAACAGGTTTCTACGTCTGTAGCGAGGGTGATTCAATGTGAACTGTGCCTCGCGCCACCATCTCCTGCAAGACAACAGGTGTCTACGTGTGTAGCGAGGGTGATTCAATGTGAACTGTGCCTCGCGCCACCATCTCCTGCAAGACAACAGGTGTCTACGTCTGTAGCGAGGGTGATTCAATGTGAACTGTGCCTCGCGCCACCATCTCCTGCAAGACAACAGGTGTCTACGTCTGTAGCGAGGGTGATTCAATGTGAACTGTGCCTCGCGCCACCATCTCCTGCAAGACAACAGGTGTCTACGTCTGTAGCGAGGGTGATTCAATGTGAACTGTGCCTCGCGCCACAACATCTCCTGCAAGACAACATGTGTCTACGTCTGTAGCGAGGGTGATTCAATGTGAACTGTGCCTCGCGCCACACCATCTCCTGCAAGACAACAGGTGTCTACGTCTGTAGCGAGGGTATTCAATGTGAACTGTGCCTCGCGCCACACCATCTCCTGCAAGACAACATGTGTCTACGTCTGTAGCGAGGGTGATTCAATGTGAACTGTGCCTCGCGCCACAACATCTCCTGCAAGACAACATGTGTCTACGTCTGTAGCGAGGGTGATTCAATGTGAACTGTGCCTCGCGCCACCATCTCCTGCAAGACAACATGTGTCTACGTCTGTAGCGAGGGTGATTCAATGTCAACTGTGCCTCGTGCCACCATCTCCTGCAAGACAACAGGTTTCTACGTCTGTAGCGAGGGTGATTCAATGTGAACTGTGCCTCGCGCCACCATCTCCTGCAAGACAACAGGTTTCTACGTCTGTAGCGAGGGTGATTCAATGTGAACTGTGCCTCGCGCCACCATCTCCTGCAAGACAACAGGTTTCTACGTCTGTAGCGAGGGTGATTCAATGTGAACTGTGCCTCGCGCCACCATCTCCTGCAAGACAACAGGTGTCTTTGTCTGTAGCGAGGGTGATTCAATGTGAACTGTGCCTCGCGCCACACCATCTCCTGCAAGACAACAGGTTTCTACGTCTGTAGCGAGGGTGATTCAATGTGAACTGTGCCTCGCGCCACCATCTCCTGCAAGACAACAGGTGTCTACGTCTGTAGCGAGGGTGATTCAATGTGAACTGTGCCTCGCGCCACACCATCTCCTGCAAGACAACATGTGTCTACGTCTGTAGCGAGGGTGATTCAATGTGAACTGTGCCTCGCGCCATACCATCTCCTGCAAGACAACAGGTTTCTACGTCTGTAGCGAGGGTGATTCAATGTGAACTGTGCCTCGCGCCACACCATCTCCTGCAAGACAACAGGTGTCTACGTCTGTAGCGAGGGTGATTCAATGTGAACTGTGCCTCGCGCCACACCATCTCCTGCAAGACAACAGGTGTCTACGTCTGTAGCGAGGGTGATTCAATGTGAACTGTGCCTCGCGCCACACCATCTCCTGCAAGACAACAGGTGTCTACGTCTGTAGCGAGGGTGATTCAATGTGAACTGTGCCTCGCGCCACCATCTCCTGCAAGACAACATGTGTCTACGTCTGTAGCGAGGGTGATTCAATGTGAACTGTGCCTCGCGCCACCATCTCCTGCAAGACAACAGGTGTCTACGTCTGTAGCGAGGGTGATTCAATGTGAACTGTGCCTCGCGCCACCATCTCCTGCAAGACAACAGGTGTCTACGTCTGTAGCGAGGGTGATTCAATGTGAACTGTGCCTCTCGCCACACCATCTCCTGCAAGACAACAGGTGTCTACGTCTGTAGCGAGGGTGATTCAATGTGAACTGTGCCTCGCGCCACCATCTCCTGCAAGACAACAGGTGTCTACGTCTGTAGCGAGGGTGATTCAATGTGAACTGTGCCTCGCGCCACACCATCTCCTGCAAGACAACAGGTTTCTACGTCTGTAGCGAGGATGATTCAATGTGAACTGTGCCTCGCGCCACACCATCTCCTGCAAGACAACAGGTGTCTACGTCTGTAGCGAGGGTGATTCAATGTGAACCGTGCCTCGCGCCACACCATCTCCTGCAAGACAACAGGTGTCTACGTCTGTAGCGAGGATGATTCAATGTGAACTGTGCCTCGCGCCACACCATCTCCTGCAAGACAACAGGTTTCTACGTCTGTAGCGAGGATGATTCAATGTGAACTGCGCCTCGCGCCACACCATCTCCTGCAAGACAACAGGTTTCTACGTCTGTAGCGAGGGTGATTCAATGTGAACTGCGCCTCGCGCCACACCATCTCCTGCAAGACAACAGGTGTCTACGTCTGTAGCGAGGATGATTCAATGTGAACTGTGCCTCGCGCCACACCATCTCCTGCAAGACAACAGGTTTCTACGTCTGTAGCGAGGGTGATTCAATGTGAACTGTGCCTCGCGCCACACCATCTCCTGCAAGACAACATGTGTCTACGTCTGTAGCGAGGGTGATTCAATGTGAACTGTGCCTCGCGCCACACCATCTCCTGCAAGACAACAGGTGTCTACGTCTGTAGCGAGGGTGATTCAATGTGAACTGTGCCTCGCGCCGCACCATCTCCTGCAAGACAACAGCTTTCTACGTCTGTAGCGAGGGTGATTCAATGTGAACTGCGCCTCGCGCCACACCATCTCCTGCAAGACAACATGTGTCTACGTCTGTAGCGAGGGTGATTCAATGTGAACTGCGCCTCGCGCCACACCATCTCCTGCAAGACAACAGGTGTCTACGTCTGTAGCGAGGGTGATTCAATGTGAACTGTGCCTCGCGCCGCACCATCTCCTGCAAGACAACATGTGTCTACGTCTGTAGCGAGGGTGATTCAATGTGAACTGTGCCTCGTGCCACACCATCTCCTGCAAGACAACAGGTGTCTACGTCTGTAGCGAGGGTGATTCAATGTGAACTGTGCCTCGCGCCACCATGTCCTGCAAGACAACAGGTGTCTACGTCTGTAGCGAGGGTGATTCAAAGTGAACTGAGCCTCGCGCCACACCATCTCCTGCAAGACAACATGTGTGTCTGTAGCGAGGGTGATTCAAAGTGAACTGTGCCTCGCGCCACACCATCTCCTGCAAGACAACAGGTTTCTACGTCTGTAGCGAGGATGATTCAATGTGAACTGTGCCTCGCGCCACACCATCTCCTGCAAGACAACATGTGTCTACGTCTGTAGCGAGGGTGATTTAATGTGAACTGTGCCTCGCGCCACACCATCTCCTGCAAGACAACAGGTTTCTACGTCTGTAGCGAGGGTGATTCAATGTGAACTGTGCCTCGCGCCACACCATCTCCTGCAAGACAACATGTGTCTACGTCTGTAGCGAGGGTGATTCAATGTGAACTGTGCCTCGCGCCACACCATCTCCTGCAAGACAACAGGTTTCTACGTCTGTAGCGAGGGTGATTCAATGTGAACTGTGCCTCGCGCCACACCATCTCCTGCAAGACAACAGGTTTCTACGTCTGTAGCGAGGGTGATTCAATGTGAACTGTGCCTCGCGCCACACCATCTCCTGCAAGACAACAGGTTTCTACGTCTGTAGCGAGGGTGATTCAATGTGAACTGTGCCTCGCGCCACACCATCTCCTGCAAGACAACATGTGTCTACGTCTGTAGCGAGGGTGATTCAATGTGAACTGTGCCTCGCGCCACCATCTCCTGCAAGACAACAGGTGTCTACGTCTGTAGCGAGGGTGATTCAATGTGAACTGTGCCTCGCGCCACCATCTCCTGCAAGACAACATGTGTCTACGTCTGTAGCGAGGGTGATTCAATGTGAACTGTGCCTCGCGCCACCATCTCCTGCAAGACAACATGTGTCTACGTCTGTAGCGAGGGTGATACAATGTGCCTACCTCTGATGCCTCCAGTACCCCGAGCTGCTCTATGATGACGCTGCTGTTACCCCTCACAACGAGCAGTGACGCGTTTAGGGCGTGGCCGGGGAAGATGACGTAGAAGAAGGAGATGCAGTGTTTGTCTGCCCGAGGTTGGTACCAGTCAGTCTTGATGACGGTGGAGTCAGAGGGTGACGCCATCAGACTCAACACCTCGTCTGACACAAGAGAACCAGGGTTTAGTGTTTCTCGTATCTGACAGGGATTAAGAGAAAATTTAGCCTGATCGAAAACAATTTGCAGCAGTAGGTTATGGTACCATTCTATTCGGAAAAAATGATCTCTATAACATCCAAAATCCACTAACATCCGCAAGGGGTAAGTCTATGAAAATCATATTTTTAGGGGCTCAATATAATGAAACATTGAATATTTAACAAATAAACCGAACATTCTGAAATTGTGTACACACATACAACGAAATCTTATTATTACATGGTAAATTTTTTCAAAATTTTGCGATCATTTTTTGACACTTTTCTAAGCCCCTTCTGGTTTTATAGTTAAATTATACCGGACTGAAAAAGGGCTTCTACAATAATTTCAGAAAGTAGATAATCAAACAAATTATAAAAACATATTTGATAAGGTGATTAGTGATACACAACAATAAAGCCGCGTACACACTTGCGCATTTCCGTGCAACCACGCAACGAACCACGCAACGAACCACGCAACGAACCACGCAACGAGCCA
Organism: Isoperla grammatica; assembly: GCA_945910005.1. Lineage (NCBI taxonomy): Eukaryota > Metazoa > Arthropoda > Insecta > Plecoptera > Perlodidae > Isoperla > Isoperla grammatica. Next base: position 9,353,319 of record OX246749.1, read on the forward strand.
CGCAACAAACCACGACGCGAACCAAATGGCCTCCACGTCTGCAGTCTTCATCTGGTACTTGGACCAACTACATGTCTAAGCAACTGATAAATAAATAAATAAACTCACATGTAGAGTCTACCCTTTTAGTAACTAAACTGATTTACAGTGCGGGACTTTAATTTAAAGTTACTAAACCAACCCTGTAGGCTTCGAACACCATCGACGACTGAGCGATAACCAATCAAAGATCGATATTTCAAATACGAAATACTTGAATCTGTGATTGGACAGTGCGAACACACGCGGACAAGTGCCAGAATCAACAAGGCCGATTCAGAACAACTTTGAATTTATTGAGTGCTTCGTTGCTAGGACGGCTTCAAAGTCACCGTTTACTTATTCCTAAGCCAAGAAGTAATGGAATTGAATCCATATCAGAAGTTTAAAAACTTCTGCCTGAAGCGGGATTTGAACCCGAAACCTTCTGCTTTGGAAGCAGGGATGCTAACCACTGCACCAACGAGTTACCCTATAGTTGGTCCCTTTTCACAATCTCCCTTCTCCTGCCGCAAAGAAGACAACAATGATTTCATTTTCTATTAACACTCGACAACTCGTCTGTTTACCTCGATTAAGTTGAGCAATAAGTCGTTAGTGCTCCCACTCCATGTTTTACGTATGACAACTTAAGAGGGTAAACGTGGAAACTATAGTGGATGAAACTAGTGGATCCCACACGGTGCGCGACCGAATGCGCGCGCGCCCGTCCACACTGGCTGCAACGTGCGCGCGCATCCCTTTGGGGTTCGTCGAAATACCGACTCTGGGTGGATCGCCAAAATGTTGCATGGCGCGGCTCGCGGCGCGGTTCGCGGCGCGCGAAAACACGCAAGTGTGTACGCGGCTTGACATAAATCAATATTCCGGACAAGAACATAAGACCTGCTCTTACCTATGGTAAAAAGTTGATGAGAATGTTCCAGTGTATTACAGCAAAACATGCTTCTAAGACCAGCCCTTCCCTATTCACATTTCAACCGTCCACATTTCAATTCAATTCACATTTCAATCGACCCGTACACACCAGTACACACCCGTACACACTCAGACACACACGCACACACCCGTACACACCCATACACACCCTGACACACCCGCACACACCTGAACAACCCAGCACACTCCCGTACATACAACACACACCCGCACACACCCGCATACTTACAGTGATGTAGTCGCCACTCCCCCACGTGACGCCGTGACCTCACCGTGAGGTAGGCCACGTTCAAGGGCGTCTCAATGTCAGTGTAGGTCACCACCTGTTGATAGCTGGAGTCTGCAGCTCGGTAGAATACCTCCAAGTGTCCGCCATCTTGGGACCAGTCTAATCTGATGTGGAGCCAATCATCCTCTAGTCCAATACGACCCTGGAATCATCTCAACTTAATGTTACCCTTTCAATCTTCTGGTTCATCTAACAAATAATACTCCACCATTTCGCGACCAACAACCCTCGACTTATAGGGGCCTTTACACGTACACTCTTGCGCCGGGATTCGTAGTCGCGCGTTGATTCCTGCAGGTAAAACTGTCCGTGTAAAAGAAAATGCCTTGCAAGGGGAAGAACGTCGCGAATCATCTGAGGGTTGCGCGCCCGCAAGAATGCAGGTAAACCTGTCCGTGTAAAAACAAGCTTGCAAGGGAAAGAACGTCGTGAATCATTTGAACACTCCGAATACTCCACGCGCCACGCAAAAGTGTGGTAAAGACAAAAGGATTGGCATTTACACGCACACTCTTGAACGCGCGCTTTCGTTTCCCTGCGGAGCGTGCGCGCAAGAGTGTGATGCAGTTTTAGACACCACACTCTTGCGCGGCGCTCCAACCCACGGTTTTGCGCGCGGTCTTTCCTTCGCGGAAGAACGCGACACGCAAGCGTGAGCGCAAGAGTGTACGTGTAAGGCCGCTAAATGAACCCAATCTCTACCCCAACCTTCACGTTGACCTTGACCTAGATACATACAGTGTGACGGTGGCGCGCCCTGCCGCAGCCGTCCGTGTTGTCGCCGACGGGGACCCCGCCCTGGCAGCGCATCACAGAAGTGACGTGGCCGCCCGAGGGCAGTTCCCCGTTGACGAGGATCCGGTAGCAGTGTCGGCCCAGCAAGCCGCACAGGAAGACTTCTGCGTTGCCGGCCACGCGCACCGAAACACCAACGCTCCAAGCGGACGGCGGGAGGGGCAACTTCCCCTCGGTCTCCTCCGCCCCTGTCGTCGTCAGAGACGGGAGCTCTGTAACACAGGACACTCCTCATACACTCAGCCTTCAAGGGGCGCGCGAACATGATCCCAGAAGTTCGTATACCTGATCGGGTGAAATTGGTTTAAGCCGAAGGAGTAACCAAGGGTCATTTGGAAAATGATATTCTAAGCGATCAGTCAGCTTTCAGTGAAGCAACGACTGGACAGCTTACAGTCCCCTGTGTCTCCCCAGGGGACACGTCACATGAATGTAGGTTATACTAGGAAAACGCTCTGTTTCACGTGTTGATAAGCGAGCGCGTCCATATCTACGAACTTTCTGGCGAAAAGTTCTCAAAGCTAATAAAAACAACAATTCAAAAATGCGCATTGCAAAATTTTTCCTAATTTCCATAGCAATTATATTTCCCGACATTGTTTGATGCAGTGCAATGTGCGTTGCTAAGAATTTTCGTCGTCATGTTTTCAACACGGTCCGCCAACGTTACATTGACAGCAATAGAAATGTAATGTCTGCCTCTAATACGTATCCGATCGCGTTCAAATTAGTATATTCGTGACCGGATGAAAATTTACTATAAGATAGCCACCTCACATTTTGCTGTTACTGTGTTTCAGAAAAATATTTTCAAGTTACTTTTGTGTAACTTTGCCAATATTTATCAGATCGCCATAAAATGAACATATTCGTAACCGGAAAAAGCTTTAACAAAATATGGTTATCTCACATTTTGCCGCCATTTTGTTTCAGACAAATATTTTGCAGTAACTATGGTGTAACTTTGTATTTTTTAATACGATTTGGCCTCAAAACTATACACATTCAATCCACATCAAGGCTTGTGAATGGTCCGAATTTCAAATTGATCGGACTTTTCGTTCGACCGCTATCGACGGACATAAAAAAAAAAAAAAAAAAAAACAGAACGTAGTGCCATAAGAGTCTCGTGGAGACGCTCGCTTATAATGATACTCACTCTCCCATCTGTAGTAGTGTAGGGGGGGCAGCTTCCAGTCTAGCGACGACTGGACCTTCCAGTCTCCAGTGTCCCTCCAAGGCCACCGACAGAAGTTGCTGGTCTGGGTACGAAGACACTCGTTGGGGAATGTTGACTCAAACAAGAAGTCTGCAGCGATAACAACAACAAAAACAACATTTATGATCAGTAACACCCGTTTTTCTAGACCTATATTGTAATTAAGCCCCTCAACAACCAATTAGAACCTATTATTAATCTGAGATTCGAAATTGGCTTTCGGGTCAAAAACAGATGATATAACGAGTAGGTTTCAATAGGTACCTTTGTCCTTAGCTGTCTATAGGATAAAAGAGTCCCAGAGTAGGAGGTACCCGATCAATTTCCTCTCTGCTACTGTTACAAGCCTAGCGTGCATTCTACACTCATGATAGCTGCTCTCTGCTACTGTTACAAGCCTGTTGTGCATTCTCCACCCATGATAGCTGCTCTCTGCTACTGTTACAAGCCTGTTGTGCATTCTCCACCCATGATAGCTGCTCTCTGCTACTGTTACAAGCCTGGCGTGCATTCTCCACCCATGATAGCTGCTCTCTGCTACTGTTACAAGCCTAGCATGCATTCTCCACTCATGATAGCTGCTCTCTGCTACTGTTACAAGCCTAGCGTGCATTCTCCACTCATGATATCTGCTCTCTGCCACTGTTACAAGCCTAGCATGCATTCTCCACTCATGATAGCTGCTCTCTGCTACTGTTACAAGCCTAGCGTGCATTCTCCACTCATGATAGCTGCTCTCTGCTACTGTTACAAGCCTAGCATGCATTCTCCACTCATGATAGCTGCTCTCTGCTACTGTTACAAGCCTGTTGTGCATTCTCCACCCATGATAGCTGCTCTCTGCTACTGTTACAAGCCTGGCGTGCATTCTCCACCCATGATAGCTGCTCTCTGCTACTGTTACAAGCCTAGCATGCATTCTCCACTCATGATAGCTGCTCTCTGCTACTGTTACAAGCCTAGCGTGCATTCTACACTCATAATAGCTGCTCTCTGCTACTGTTACAAGCCTAGCATGCATTCTCCACTCATGATAGCTGCTCTCTGCTACTGTTACAAGCCTAGCGTGCATTCTACACTCATGATAGCTGCTCTCTGCTACTGTTACAAGCCTAGCGTGCATCTACACCCATGATAGCTGCTCTCTGCTACTGTTACAAGCCTAGCATGCATTTTCCACTCATGATAGCTGCTCTCTGCTACTGTTACAAGCCTAGCGTGCATTCTCCACTCATGATAGCTGCTCTCTGCAACTGTTACAAGCCTAGCATGCATTCTCCACTCATGATAGCTGCTCTCTGCTACTGTTACAAGCCTAGCGTGCATTCTCCACTCATGATAGCTGATGTCTACTACTGTTACAAGCCTAGCATGCATTCTCCACTCATGATAGCTGCTCTCTGCTACTGTTACAAGCCTAACATGCATTCTCCACTCATGATAGCTGCTCTCTGCTACTGTTACAAGCCTAGCGTGCATTCTCCACTCATGATAGCTGCTCTCTGCTACTGTTACAAGCTTAGCGTGCATTCTCCACCCATGATAGCTGCTCTCTGCTACTGTTACAAGCCTGGCGTGCATTCTCCACTCATGATAGCTGCTCTCTGCTACTGTTACAAGCCTAGCATGCATTCTCCACTCAAGATAGCTGCTCTCTGCTACTGTTACAAGCCTAGCGTGCATTCTCCACTCATGATAGCTGCTCTCTGCTACTGTTACAAGCCTAGCGTGCATTCTACACTCATGATAGCTGCTCTCTGCTACTGTTACAAGCCTGGCGTGCATTCTCCACAGATGATAGCTGCTCTCTGCTACTGTTACAAGCCTAGCGTGCATTCTCCACCCATGATAGCTGCTCTCTGCTACTGTTACAAGCCTAGCATGCATTCTCCACTCATGATAGCTGCTCTCTGCTACTGTTACAAGCCTAGCGTGCATTCTCCACTCATGGTAGCTGCTCTCTGCTACTGTGACAAGCCTAGCGTGCATTATACACTCATGATAGCTGCTCTCTGCTACTGTTACAAGCCAAGCGTGCATTCTCCACTCATGATAGCTGCTCTCTGCTACTGTTACAAGCCTAGCGTGTATTCTACACTCATGATAGCTGCTCTCTGCTACTGTTACAAGCCTAGCGTGCATTGTCCACTCATGATAGCTGCTCTCTGCTACTGTTACAAGCCTAGCGTGCATTGTCCACTCATGATAGCTGCTCTCTGCTACTGTTACAAGCCTAGTGTGCATTCTACACTCATGATAGCTGCTCTCTGCTACTGGTACAAGCCTAGCGTGCATTCTACACTCATAAAAGCTGCTCTCTGCTACTGTTACAAGCCTAGCGTGCATTCTACACTCATAATAGCTGCTCTCTGCTACTGTTACAAGCCTAGCGTGCATTGTCCACTCATGATAGCTGCTCTCTGCTACTGTTACAAGCCTAGCGTGCATTCTCCACTCATGATAGCTGCTCTCTGCTACTGTTACAAGCCTAGCGTGCATTGTCTACTCATGATAGCTGCTCTCTGCTACTGTTACAAGCCTAGCGTGCATTCTCCACTCATGATATCTGCTCTCTGCTACTGTTACAAGCCTAGCGTGCATTCTCCACTCATGATAGCTGCTCTCTGCTACTGTTACAAGCCTAGCGTGCATTGTCCACTCATGATAGCTGCTCTCTGCTACTGTTACAAGCCTAGCGTGCATTGTCCACTCATGATAGCTGCTCTCTGCTACTGTTACAAGCCTAGCGTGCATTGTCCACTCATGATAGCTGCTCTCTGCTACTGTTACAAGCCTAGCGTGCATTCTACACTCATAATAGCTGCTCTCTGCTACTGTTACAAGCCTAGCGTGCATTCTCCACTCATGATATCTGCTCTCTGCTACTGTTACAAGCCTAGCGTGCATTCTACACTCATAATAGCTGCTCTCTGCTACTGTTACAAGCCTAGCGTGCATTCTCCACTCATGATAGCTGCTCTCTGCCACTGTTACAAGCCTAGCGTGCTTTCTCCACTCATTATGCTGTTATTGTTGTACTGGTGGTGGAAGCGCTCGCTTGGCTTGGCCCGGCGCTATAGCGCAGTAGACTAACGGGAAATACAGCCTTGCAACGCGTGCAAGAGACAAGGAAGTGAGATAAGCATGATCGTAAGGAAGTGACGTCACTCACCCGACGATGCGGCCGACGAGTCCATGCGTGTCCATATGATGGCTGCGGTTGCCCCCGGGCCCTGAGCGGCACACTGGACCAGCCCGTTCTTGGCGAACAAGTAGAGGCTGGCGCTGTCTGAAACATGACGTCACAGGTCAACGCAGGAGCCCCTTCCCCCATGAGCGCAATGGACCAGCCCGTTCTTGGCGAACAAGTAGAGGCTGGCGCTGTCTGAAACATGACGTCACAGGTCAACGCAGGAGCCCCTTCCCCCATGAGCGCAATGGACCAGCCCGTTCTTGGCGAACAAGTAGAGGCTGGCGCTGTCTGAAACATGACGTCACAGGTCAACGCAGGAGCCCCCCCCCATGAGCGCAATGGACCAGCCCGTTCTTGGCGAACAAGTAGAGGCTGGCGCTGTCTGAAACATGACGTCACAGGTCAACGCAGGAGCCCCCCCCCCCATGAGCGCAATGGACCAGCCCGTTCTTGGCGAACAAGTAGAGGCTGGCGCTGTCTGAAACATGACGTCACAGGTCAACGCAGGAGCCCCCCCCCCCCATGAGCGCAATGGACCAGCCCGTTCTTGGCGAACAAGTAGAGGCTGGCGCTGTCTGAAACATGACGTCACAGGTCAACGCAGGAGCCCCCCCCCCCATGAGCGCAATGGACCAGCCCGTTCTTGGCGAACAAGTAGAGGCTGGCGCTGTCTGAAACATGACGTCACAGGTCAACGCAGGAGCCCCCCCCCCCCCCCATGAGCGCAATGGACCAGCCCGTTCTTGGCGAACAAGTAGAGGCTGGCGCTGTCTGAAACATGAGGTCACAGGTCAACGCAGGAGCCCCCCCCCCCCCCCATGAGCGCAATGGACCAGCCCGTTCTTGACGAACAAGTAGAGGCTGGCGCTGTCTGAAACATGACGTCACAGGTCAACGCAGGAGCCCCCCCCCCCCCATGAGCGCAATGGACCAGCCCGTTCTTGGCGAACAAGTAGAGGCTGGCGCTGTCTGAAACATGAGGTCACAGGTCAACGCAGGAGCCCCCCCCCCCCCCCATGAGCGCAATGGACCAGCCCGTTCTTGGCGAACAAGTAGAGGCTGGCGCTGTCTGAAACATGACGTCACAGGTCAACGCAGGAGCCCCCCCCCCCCATGAGCGCAATGGACCAGCCCGTTCTTGGCGAACAAGTAGAGGCTGGCGCTGTCTGAAACATGAGGTCACAGGTCAACGCAGGAGCCCCCCCCCCCATGAGCGCAATGGACCAGCCCGTTCTTGGCGAACAAGTAGAGGCTGGCGCTGTCTGAAACATGACGTCACAGGTCAACGCAGGAGCCCCCCCCCCCCCATGAGCGCAATGGACCAGCCCGTTCTTGGCGAACAAGTAGAGGCTGGCGCTGTCTGAAACATGACGTCACAGGTCAACGCAGGAGCCCCCCCCCATGAGCGCAATGGACCAGCCCGTTCTTGGCGAACAAGTAGAGGCTGGCGCTGTCTGAAACATGACGTCACAGGTCAACGCAGGAGCCCCCCCCCCCCCATGAGCGCAATGGACCAGCCCGTTCTTGGCGAACAAGTAGAGGCTGGCGCTGTCTGAAACATGAGGTCACAGGTCAACGCAGGAGCCCCCCCCCCCATGAGCGCAATGGACCAGCCCGTTCTTGGCGAACAAGCAGAGGCTGGCGCTGTCTGAAACATGACGTCACAGGTCAACGCAGGAGCCCCCCCCCATGAGCGCAATGGACCAGCCCGTTCTTGGCGAACAAGTAGAGGCTGGCGCTGTCTGCAACATGACGTCACAGGTCAACGCAGGAGCCCCCCCCCATGAGCGCAATGGACCAGCCCGTTCTTGGCGAACAAGTAGAGGCTGGCGCTGTCTGAAACATGACGTCACAGGTCAACGCAGGAGCCCCCCCCCCCCCCCCATGAGCGCAATGGACCAGCCCGTTCTTGGCGAACAAGTAGAGGCTGGCGCTGTCTGAAACATGACGTCACAGGTCAACGCAGGAGCCCCCCCCCCCATGAGCGCAATGGACTAGCCCGTTCTTGGCGAACAAGTAGAGGCTGGCGCTGTCTGAAACATGACGTCACAGGTCAACGCAGGAGCCCCCCCCCCCCATGAGCGCAATGGACCAGCCCGTTCTTGGCGAACAAGTAGAGGCTGGCGCTGTCTGAAACATGAGGTCACAGGTCAACGCAGGAGCCCCCCCCCCCATGAGCGCAATGGACCAGCCCGTTCTTGGCGAACAAGCAGAGGCTGGCGCTGTCTGAAACATGACGTCACAGGTCAACGCAGGAGCCCCCCCCCATGAGCGCAATGGACTAGCCCGTTCTCGGCTTAGGACCCGGACGCGGTTGCCTCTCATACTCCGGACATCGAGAGCTTACCTGTCACATCTTGAACATCCGAGAAGTTGACTGTTGTAACCGGGACAACCAGCCTGGCTACTGTCTTATCTAGGACAGTCGTAATATTGCCAAAGGCTGCCAGGACATGCGAGATAAGACTTGTCTTAGCTAGGACAGTCCCTGGACACAGGACTATCAAGAGAAAGATGACTCCAGTTGTCCTGAAACATAGTGATTGCCTTAAACCTCGTATGAGCTCTCACCCTCACAGACCCCATCCGGTCACGAATATACTTATTTCAACGCGATCCGATAAGTATTGTAGGTACAAATTACATTTGTAGGGCCTATTGGTGATTTGTATCGAGGTAACTATGGCAACGAAAATTCCAAGCTATAATTTATATACACAATTGATTTGTATCGAGGTAACTATGGCAACGAAAATTCCAAGCTATAATTTATATACACAATATTCCAAGCTATAATTTATATACACAATCAATCTTTTATTGAATCATGGCAGAAAGTGTTATAACTATTACAATAAAAACTCTAATATTTGCACATTTTTATTTTGGTTGTTGTTGATTGTTGTTTAATGAAAAAATATGAAATTTCTTATATTGATGATGATATTAGTGTTTTGATATAACAGCGCTGGACCAACAAGGCCGTTTGCGACACTTTTATCTTTATCTCTCAGATTGAACAATGACGATAGATTTTAAAACTTTTCGCTAGAAAGTTTGTGGACATGGACGCGCTCGCTTATCAACGCGTCACACAGAGCGTTTTTCTCGTGGATTTGATGGGTATTATATAGAGCTAGGGTTTCGATGTCCTTTAAATATTTAGATGAAAACCATTGTGATGTTATTTAGTTTTTGTGTTGTATGGTACATTATTTAGGGACGGTTCGTATTTAATACTTTTTATACAAGAGTACTTTGTAGGTATGTCAACGATAATCGCATATCGATAAATATTGATAGTATCGTATATCGATATTATCGCGATATGGCTAGCCATATCGCGATAATCGTACGATATTACATTCTGTGCGATATCCCGATGATCGCAACAACTTGATTTTATATTTGAATTTGGCGCCTGCTCACGATATAGCCGGGCAACCACCGACCAGCCGCCGAGAGTCTTCCTTCGATGTAGCCGCAAGAAAACTATTCGCCACTACCCTCCCCCCCTTCCACCAGCCCATCTAAAAACAGATCAACAGTCCTGGTGCCGGACTCATTGAACATATGACGCAATGTTAAGTAGTATTAGTGCTTTTCCCATAATATCGCAATATAAATTGTGATTGCAATATCGAGACTATATATTCCTTGCACCGATATTATCAAGATTTATCGCGATAATTTTTTATTGTTGTTGCGATTAGCGATTTTTAATTTGATATCGTTTGACATTCCTAGTACTTTGTTATGTCCCGAAAACTTGATTAACTTCTAGTTGTTGTGGGAGAATATTTGAAAAGATGTTTAATATTAAGGGAAACATCTACTTTTAGATATGTGGTGATGAATTTATTTTTTTCTCAAATTTTGTTAGTTTTTACAATTCAAAATTTCTATCAAATTCTGAAGAAATAGTGATTATTTTTTTTTTAAATGCATACAAGTACAAGTTTTAGTCTGTTTACAAGTTATCTCATACAAAAATGTAAATTATGTTATGTGATCAAAGTAAATACGGACTGAAAATAGCGGCTGAGCCACACAGCAACGGCTGACGAACTTTCAGTACAAGAAAGAAGAGATACGATACAAGACGGAGATGATAAATACACGTGATGCTATGAGCCACTTACATACACGTGTTGCTATGAGGCACTTACATGTACGTGATGCTATGAGGCACTTACATACACGACATGCTATGAGGCACTTACATACACGTGATGCTATGAGCCACTTACATACACGTGACGCTATGAGGCACTTACATACACGTGATGCTATGAGGCACTTACATACACGTGATGCTATGAGCCACTTACATACACGTGATGCTATGAGGCACTTACATACACGTGATGCTATGAGGCACTTACATACACGTGATGCTATGAGGCACTTACATACACGTGATGCTATGAGCCACTTACATACACGAGATGCTATGAGGCACTTACATACACGTGATGCTATGAGGCACTTACATACACGTGATGCTATGAGGCACTTACATACACGTGATGCTATGACGCACTTACATACACGTGATGCTATGAGGCACTTACATACACGAGATACTATGAGGCACTTACATACACGTGATGCTATGAGACACTTACATACACGTAATGCTATGAGGCACTTACATACACGTGATGCTATGAGGCACTTACATACACGTGATGCTGTGAGGCACTTACATACACGTGATGCTATGAGGCACTTACATACACGTGTTGCTATGAGCCACTTACATACACGTGATGCTATGAGGCACTTACATACACGTGATGCTATGAGGCACTTACATACACGTGATGCTACGAGGCCCGTACATACACGTGATGCTATGAGGCACTAACATACACGTGTTGCTATGAGGCACTTTCATACACGTGATGCTGTGAGGCACTTACATACACGTGATGCTATGGGGCACTTACATACACGTGATGCTATGGGGCACTTACATACACGTGATGCTATGAGGCACTTACATACACGTGATGCTATGAGGCACATACATACACGTGATGCTATGAGGCACTTACATACACGTGATGCTATGAGGCACTTACATACACGTGATGCTATGAGGCACTTACATACACGTGATGCTGTGAGGCACTTACATACACGTGATGCTATGAGGCACTTACATACACGTGATGATATGAGGCACTTACATACACGTGATGCTATGAGGCACTTACATACACGTGATGCTATTAGGCACTTACATACACGTGATGCTACGAGGCCCGTACATACACGTGATGCTATTAGGCACTAACATACACGTGTTGCTATGAGGCACTTTCATACACGTGATGCTGTGAGGCACTTACATACACGTGATGCTATGGGGCACTTACATACACGTGATGCTATGAGGCACTTACATACACGTGATGCTATGAGCCACTTACATACACGAGATGCTATGAGGCACTTACATACACGTGATGCTATGAGGCACTTACATACACGTGATGCTGTGAGGCACTTACATACACGTGATGCTATGAGGCACTTACATACACGTGATGCTGTGAGGCACTTACATACACGAGATGCAATGAGGCACTTACATACACGTGATGCTATGAGGCACTTACATACACGTGATGCTATGAGGCACTTACATACACGTGATGCTGTGAGGCACTTACATACACGTGATGCTATGAGGCACTTACATACACGTGATGCTATGAGGCACTTACATACACGTGATGCTGTGAGGCACTTACATACACGTGATGCTATGAGGCACTTACATACACGAGATGCTATGAGGCACTTACATACACGTGATGCTATGAGGCACTTACATACACGTGATGCTGTGAGGCACTTACATACACGTGATGCTATGAGGCACTTACATACACGTGATGCTATGAGGCACTTACATACACGTGATGCTATGAGGCACTTACATACACGTGATGCTATGAGGCACTTACATACACGTGATGCTGTGAGGCACTTACATACACGAGATGCTATGAGGCACTTACATACACGTGATGCTATGAGGCACTTACATACACGTGATGCTGTGAGGCACTTACATACACGTGATGCTATGAGGCACTTACATACACGTGATGCTATGAGGCACTTACATACACGTGTTGCTATGATGCACTTACATACACGTGATGCTATGAGGCACTTACATACTGTGATGCTATGAGGCACTAACATACACGTGATGCTATGACGCACTTACATACACGTGATGCTATGAGGCTCTTACATACACGTGATGCTATGACGCACTTACATACACGTGATGCTATGAGGCACTTACATACACGTGATGCTATGAGGCACTTACATACACGTGATGCTATGAGGCACTTACATACACGTGATGCTATGAGGCACTTACATACACGTGATGCTATGAGGCACTTACATACACGTGATGCTATTAGGCACTTACATACACGTGATGCTATGAGACACGTACATACACGTGATGCTATGAGGCACTAACATACACGTGTTGCTATGAGGCACTTACACGTGATGCTTTGAGGCACTTACATACACGTGATGCTATGAGGCACTTACATACACGTGATGCTATGAGGCACTTACATACACGTGATGCTATGAGGCACTTACATACACGTGATGTTATGAGGCACTTACATACACGTGATGTTATGAGGCACTTACATACACGTGATGCTATGAGGCACTTACATACACGTGATGCTATGAGGCACTTACATTTTAAACTCCTTCGTACAGCTGTTGTATATGTGACGTGTTGGGTAGTACATGAGTTGAGACACTCGGTCCTTATCGGCCAGATCTTGTCTCGTAGTTACCCTGTCTCATAGATAACAGACGCTACTGGCTTTATATCACAACTTATGACTTGGAAACACTTCTGCCTGTTACAAAAGTGATGGTTGTAAGTTAAAACAGACTGGTTACAAGTTATGACTTGGAAACACTCCTGGCTGTTACACACGTGATGGTTGTAAGTTAAAACAGACTGGTTACAAGTTATGACTTGGAAACACTCCTGGCTGTTACACACGAGATGGTTGTAAGTTAAAACAGACTGGTCACAAGTTATGACTTGGAAACACTCCTGACTGTTACACACGTGATGGTTGTAAGTTAAAACAGACTGGTCACAACTTGACTTGGAAACACTTCTGACTGTTACACACCTGATGGTTGTAAGTTAAAACAGACTGGTCACAACTTATGACTTGGAAACACTTCTGACTGTTACACACGTGATGGTTGTAAGTTATAACAGACTGGTCACAACTTATGACTTGACAACACTCCTGACTGTTACACACGTGATGGTTGTAAGTTAAAACAGACTGGTCACAACTTATGACTTGGAAACACTTCTGGCTGTTACACACGTGATGGTTGTAAGGTAAAACATACTGGTCACAACTTATGACTTGGAAACACTTCTGGCTGTTACACACCTGTGATGGTTGTAAGTTAAAACAGACTGGTCACAACTTATGACTTGGAAACACTTCTGGCTGTTACACACGTGATGGTTGTCAGTTAAAACAGACTGGTCACAGCTTATGACTTGGAAACACTCCTGACTGACACACGTGATGGTTGTAAGTTAAAACAGACTGGTCACAACTTATGACTTGGAAACACTTCTGACTGTTACACAAGTGATGGTTGTAAGTTAAAACAGACTGGTCACAACTTATGACTTGGAAACACTTCTGACTGTTTCACAAGTGATGGTTGTAAGTTAAAACAGCTGGTCAAAACGTTATAAAGCTAGAAATATTTTTTTCATAGCACATTTATCGCACACTGGGTTTTCAATAACGGTTTTAAGAAGTTATTTGGCACAGTTTTATTAGCTACAAACATTTAACACAGATTGGTTCTTAAATCTTCTTCTTTACAATCAAATCCTCCAGTTAAACTCGTTCTTAATTTTAGAATCGTTTTTTCACAAAACACTTAAACCATACACAAACGATATCTGTTTCTGTAATATCGGTAGCTGATTAGATGTACTACAGGACACTCCCTGTTCAGGACTCAGGACTCAAGACTCAGGACGTTACGGCCGCAGCCAGGATGTGGCTTGATATCGTCTGTGACGTCACCAGCCTAGCAGCGCGGACACGGGAATACCAGGTGATGTGCGTCTATGGTGAGTAGTAGGAACATTTAATGGGGGTATTCTTAATACAAGTACAGACAAAGACCGAGGGGTACAACTCGACAGTTTTATGTACACTGATTTTTTATTTCGAAATCAAGATTGATTTTTTTATTTCGTGATTTTGTATTTTTATCATTTTGCTGATTTTTATTTTTATTGTTTAGGTTTTATTTCATTTGATTTTAATTGATTTTTTCAAAAAAAGTTTTTTTTTTTTTTTACCAAATTGAGTTAGTTTTTTTGCAAATATGATTGCATTAATATTTTTTATTTCACTTTTTTTTTATTTCGTTTATATTACAAGTTTTTTAGTTTTTTTTTTTTACCTTTTTCAGTGATTTTTGTTTTATTGCGGTGATTTTTTTATGGCTTTTTTAGGGAATCTTTCATTTTTTGTTTACTAAGTGACTTTTTTTTCTACCATTTTTTTATTTTTTGATGTTTTTCTTACATTTTTCTCAAGTGTATACCGTTTTTTTTAGTTGTCAACCCCTCGCAAACAACACTCGTATTATTATGCATGCTTATTGATAAGTATAAATATGTAAGTATAACTAAATAAAATGAATAAATAAATTTACATTTAGAGTCTACCCACTCAGTAACTAAACTGATTTGCAGTGGGGGACTTTCAATTTAAGTGACTGAACCAACCCTGTGGGCTTCGAACACCATCGATGAGTGAGCGGCCGATAACCAATCAAAGATCGATATTTCTAATACGAAACATATGAATCAGTGATTGGACAGTGCAAACACCTGCGGACAAATGCCAGAATCAACAAGGCCGATTCAGAACAACTTTGAATTTATTGAGTGCCTCGTTGCTAGGGCGGCTCCAAAGTCACCGTTTACTTATTCCTAAGCCAAGAAGTAATGGAACTGAAACCCACATTATAAGTTAAAAGACTTCTGCCTGAAGCGGGATTTGAACCCGGGACCTAAGTATTCTCGTGCTTACTACATAGCCGAGTACCAACTTAATTATCTACTAATCTAGTTCCTGCCACGTAATTGAAACAGGTATATCGTGACAATTTACGACCTACCGTTGGCTGTAGACTCTACTCAGCGGTTGACTGCACTAACACGCGTGTCGACTCTACTCAGCGGAAGGCTGCACTTACGAGTGTGTGAAAGAACGCCAGAAATCTGTTGAATTAATCATCATGACAGGGGCAGTAGATAAGTATCTGAGTTCAATCTGTCTTGAGGGGTGGGATATTATGGGAACTGTCTCCCGCTAAACTACGATACTCATGCACAGGAATATCGATCACTAAATTCAAAATTGCGTAGAACTTACACTGTAACAAACAGGTGTATTTGTCATTCACGACCATAGCAACAAAAGATAATATTATATATATTGTGCTTATCATAACTGAAAACATAATGGCGTCCAACAGGTGGATCAACTGTTGCGACTTCACTAGCAGCCTCATGCACAAGCCGCTTGCCGACGCAACTTCTGACTTGCGTCCGCAAATCAATGATACCGAATGCACAAAAGGATTTACCGACGCAAATATTTGCGTGATCTGCTGCATCGACTGTTCCGCAAATAGATAAAAATGGCGGTTCCGTTTAATACAGTGGACACCGGCTCCCGCGATCTCGTGTTTTAGGGATTAGACCAATGTATTGGAAGTCCCTGATTACATTTATAATTTTAATTATTGTCTGCCGAAACATTTTGCTCCACTTTCAGTCGGCAATCTTCGTGTGGATTCAAGAATGTGCGATAAGAAAAAGTGTTGGGTAAGTTCCTTAAAAAATGGAATTAGTTCCAGTTCCAGTTCCACACAAGGAAAAAGGAACTCTTTCTAGTTCCAAGTTCCTCTATATAAAAAAAGGAACTGGGGCGTTCCTTAGTTCCTTTCAAAATGGAACTAAGTTCCTAAATAGTTCCTTTCTGCAAACAACCATTTTTCTTTGGATATTGCCGAGCGGGAAACTAACCATCGACTCAATGGTTAGTATCCGGGTTTATGCATTATACACCAAGAACATTGACTAAAAGTAAGAAGTTATTTTATATTGTTAATTAATTCTTAATGCATTACAGTTTACATTAAATATTAAAAACTATTATAAGGGTTTGCAAAACACGCCTAAAATATGGTTGAGATTTGTAGGAATCAAAATGCATGTGCTCCTTTAGATTGGCAGGCGATGACCTCAAAGCACCAATTACTTTATTAGCTGATAAACAAAGCAAGCATTTTGCCGAAAAATTTTCTTCGTCGCCGAAAATATCACTTTCGCTCGGAAAGAAAAATGGTCTGTATTTTTTGAAGGGCAGTATGTTATTGCCACGAACACCAGACATTATAACAAAACGATCGAAAGAGACAGCGTTTTTGTCACATGCACTTGTCGCGAAGAATTGAATAGATCAGTGAATATTGAGATAGCTCCTTGCCCCTAAATAACTTCACCCCCACCCCACTTTCATCCCCCACATCTTTCATCATCAAAGCCTTCCCGTTTTCAATGAGTTCGAAGTTGATGAATTCGAACATTGACTGATGTGATGGGTTGACAAGTGATATATTACATGTTTTGTTTGATTTCGGAATGACAGCCTTATTGCTCTCACACCAGGTCCTGTGTATAGGAGGGGTTGGACGGTTGGTCAGTTATAAGTGACATGACACGCTTATTCCGCATTAGTGATTTGGGATTAGTCACCGGTTTCGGGTCTTCGACTTGTGCCGGTGTGCGACTAATTGGAGACTTCACGCGGGGGTGGCGTAGCAGGTGGTGGTTGGGATGGGTAGACAAGAATGTAATATTACAAAAAAAGTCGTTTTAGATTTCTCGTTTCTGTCATCTTGTAAGTAAACTGTTTTGGCGCTTTCGTCCTTCCAGCTTGTACGTGCTTGTATAGTCAAGTAAAAATAAAAGGAACTTATGAAAATAAGTTACAGTTCCTGGAAAATTGGAACTATGGCGTTCCACAGTTCCTGGTTGGAACAAAGGAACTATACCGTTCCTTAGTTCCTTAAAAAGGAACTAGTTCCAAGGAACGGAACTAAAAAAATCCGTTCCTACCCAACATTGCCTGAAAAAGTTACGGACCTTTCCAGTTGACGTTCAGATAAGTCTCCTTTTAATGTTGGCCTAGACAAGCATACTTGTAATTTATGAGCAAGTGCGGACTGCCTAGCTACACGTCATAACACAACTCAATGTGTTAAAACCCGCTGAGTGAGTAATATACTCTATATCACTCACTCAACGGTATAACTAGGCCTATAAGCAGGACCCCTATAATTATCCCGGAATGAAATCGGACCGGATCCGAATCGTGAAATTTAATGTTCCCATTCCGGACGCAAAGAAAATTTAGAAATATAGTGATTTTATAACCTAGCCCAGAATGCGAGTGGACGGATGGGATCCAGTGTGGATCCATTACGGAAGAAGATTATTAAACGGCTAGCTCTTCAAATGGCGAAGTTTGTTACATTTGTTCTACAACAATCTACAAATTTCAGAATATGTTGGTAACACTATGACACATTTCGGATGCAAAAGTAGCCAAAATTAGATCACCGGAAGTTGGTCAAACAAATTGTCGAAGTCATATATTTGAAAATAAAATAAAAATCGAAATCTCTCAATATCAAATTCCATTTTAAGCTTACAAAATTGGGTGTAGTATTAAAAAAGTCGTGAATTTGTTCTGCCTATTAGCACAATTTGGAAAAGTGTTTTTTTCGCATTTTGATGGTTGTTAAAAAATAAAAATAGACCAAAATATCGACACAAAAGTATTAGCTGCACTTTAGTCACATAAAAATGATAAAAGTTAATAATATAAAACAAATATGTTTACACGATTGTATAGATTGAAAAACTAGCTAGAGCTGTGTTGCTGGTTAAACTTCGAGACGTGAACTTTATAGCATCGTTTTTGTGTTTCTTATTTCCCTAGTCGCGGTGCGCCGGCCGAGGTCACTCCCGCGCGCTAACCAGCCATAAGGCCCGTGCTATTCCCGCCCGAGGCGAGCGTGTTTGATAAGACTTTACCACAAAATGTGTACACAACACTTCTTTGGAAAGTTCTATAGTTGAAAAGTTTATTTTATTGTAGTCATACTTTTGTGATATACATTTTTATCTAAAAAGTCTTAAAGCGGCATAAATATTTCTTCCAGGCTTCAAATTACAAAAACAAATAAAATATTTTCATAACATTTTTTCATTCTACTAAATTAGAGAGTACATTTGTAAGAATACCACAAATCTATTGAGCATTTGATAATATAGTTTTAGTCAGAAAAGTAAAATATATCACTTCATTATGGCTGAAAAACATTTTATCACAATATCATGGTTAGATAACCGATCACAAATTAAGGAACTTAAAATTTTTGATTAATTCGCTTAAAGTAGTATATTCAGAATCAAATTTTACAAAAATAATGGGTTCAAATTTTAAATTGTTTTTCTGGAGCGACCATCAACAGTTACTATAGTCTATCAGTGCGTTATTTTTTAAACACATGCTTAAAAAATGCACGCATGCATAAAAACATTGTTTTTAGAACAGGAAATACGGCGTCAAACTTATTTAGATAGTATAATATTCATGGTATCTTTTAGTATTTTCATTGCATAAAGTTACATCAATATTCAGTTGTAATAATCTCAATTAGAATTATTTGTAGGAATTTTTAAATAAAGTAATGTATGATCAATTTTGGCATTGCTAGCTTGGTAATGTGCTACGCAACTATTTACAGCGTGACGAATAAACAGCGTAGTTATTGAGTACACAACTGAAAATACCAAAGAATACCGGTGTTTTGTAAGATACCACCCTATTAACATTTTTGTACTGTTTTTAAACTTCATGCTCAATACCATCCGTTCTTCAGTGTGATTGCGTTTACTATAACAATCCTTGGCACATCGGCACACTTTAGAGTTTAGAACTCCCTATTCCACTCTTCATACAAGGACAGAGAGTTCAGTACAACCTTCTTAGGTTTGCATGCACGAAAAAGTAGTTCAGCATCTCAAGTGCGCAAATAAAAACTGAAGTTAAAAAACCCATGGCATTTTTCTCCCACCCGCTTTCTTAAGGGCAAAAAAAACAATCCTGTGAAGACTTGAGAGTGGTGATCTCGTGGATGAGGCTTTACTAACACCTCTTCCAGGAGATAGTTCAGACGACGAAGCAGACTTGAGGGGTGAGATACAAGTAACATCTATTATGGCTCAGCCCTAGGGAAGCGGGGGAGGATTGGTTTCGGTTAAATACATTTCGGCCAGGTGAGGATGCGGAATTATGAATTGTGGATTTTGATAGGGCTGGTGATATGAACTCGTGGTCGGATGACAAACAATTGAAGGCTTTGCCGTTCTACTTGTCAGGGGGGCAGGCAGATTGGTATTCGGCGTTGGATGCGAGGAGGTTGGCGGAAGCTCCTGTACGAGACGACGGAACTGTTCAGCCATTGCTCTGGTCAGATGTGAAGGCCCACTTCGTCAAGACTTGGGGAGTCAAGAAGGGAGGTTGTTGTATGCACGACTTCAACGCATGGGTGAAAGTGTGTATGATTACGCTTTTGCCAGGGTTAAATTGATGGATAAAGTGAACCCTACGATGTCCAACGGGGAGCGGGTTCAGTGGGTTAATCAGGGGTTGCGCCCTGACTTGGCGGAGGCGATAAGACATATGACTTTTGTTAATGTGGATACACTTTTGGATGAATTGGGTGACATTGAGCAGTTGAGGAAGAGTGGTGCAGCCGGTGGTTGCGCATGTCCACATTGAGCGCCCAAAGGGGCAGAGGACTCCGAGTAACCCCGTGTTGGCGGAAAGTGGCGCTGTCGCCGAGTTGGTAAAAGCGATGACAGCCTTGGTGGCAAAAGTGGAGTCGTTGGAGAAGGTGCAGGCAGGCCTTAGGCAGCCGAAGGGCGCTCGTGAGCAGCAGGGGCTGTGAGCGCCTCACCCGGTGATGAGGGGTGGTCAGCAATGTGGGTGTTTCAACCAATATCTTTAATTCAAATAACAGCATTTATTATCGAGTTTCGTAGTATGATGATATTTATTCGAATCTACCACAAAGCATGTTTTATTATAGATTAAGGTGGCCTAGTACAAGTTTGAAGGAAATCACCGCCAAATACATTTCCTTGCCGCGCGCGTCTCGGAGGTGAGGCGAGAAGTTGCGTTCAACTTCACCTCTAGGCTGTGACCTCGCCCCCGATATAAAAGACATAATCCAGTCGTTGTAATAGTCAATGGCCGTGATCACGACACTGTTGCCTTCCTGGGTCTCGCAGAAGACGCCCGATCTTGCGGTGGACGCGTTCAACTGCGCATGCCCGTTGACCAGACCGACCAGCGCCATCTTGTTGTGGCGGGTGACGCAGACGAGCGGTGAGCCCGAGTCGTTGAAGCAGTGTTGCCCCTTGGGAGTGATCGCGCACAGCTCGCCGGGCGTCCAGGGGTAGGCGGGGCTGGCGGCAACGCAGTGTGCGCGGTTGCCAGGTCGCAGCGTGAGACACGACAGCTCGTAGTGATGCGCGCGCAGCCGGTATCCGACGGCCATACAACGCGGCCCCATACGGGACAGACCCACAGTGTTGACCCTCGCGTCCAAGTCGAACGGCCGACTCACCTTGAGGAGGGCGACGTCATACTTGAAGGGCGTCATCCTCTCCTCCACGCTGGGGTTGGGGTTGAACTGGGGATGGAGGTTGAAGATCTCGCCGTGACGAACCTGGGTTATTAACATTATATTATTATAACTATTACTATTATACTGGCCACGCCGTAGGAAGCAAGGTGTCCCCTACAATTCTGAGAAGAGATGGTGGCTCCAAACACGGTCTATTTCAATGGTATTAACCGCCGGAACCTGCATTGTTATTGTCCACTGCCTTCACTGAACCAACCGTGAATGGAATTAGACCCCACAACGTCTGACAACCGGTGGTGATATTACCACTACAATACCTGGGGCATGAGAACGACATGCAACTAGATCTAGCTGGGTAGTTGTGAAACACGTCACTATCCTATTACATAATCTTTGACGACAACACCCTCAAAGCTAATTTGACGGGACGATACTATAACTATTAACATTATTATTAACATTTTCATTATTATTATTATTATTATCATTATTATTATTACTATTATTATTTTATTGTTGCAATACATACAAACTCGGTCAAAACCGGCATTAACATGTTGTACGGACACAAATGTCAAGTATTTCCATGTGTTTACCTTATTAAAATCTACACATTATTTTTTCCAAACCGAACTGTGGATGCTATGTACGGTCGTGGCCGATTTGTACTCATCCCAGCATTTGCTCTTTGTACGGTGGAAACCACGAAAACCACCATCGGGATGGATAACTTCTTGAAGTCTTCATTCTTCTTAGTTCAAAAATTTTCGCACTATCCTACACGTGTTCAAAATAATTGCTTTTTGCATCTCGATGTATATGTTCGGTTGGAGACCAATTAGTTTAATACTGTCATGGAGTTTACGTGGAACAATGCCATTTGCTGATATAATTAACGGTATAACAGTTACATTATTCTGCTTCCACAACCTTTTTATTTCAATAGATAATTCCTTATATCTGTTTATCTTTTCCCGCCAAGTTGTCTCTACATTGTGGCATAAAGGGACGGCAACATCAATTAAAATCGTTTCTTGTTTCTTCTTGTCAATAAATATAATATCCGGTCTATTGTGATGTATGGTTTGGTCTGTTATAACTGCCCGGTCGTAATATAATTTGTAGTCTTTACTATCTAATACCTTTTCAGGCTTGTATTTGTAATACGCAGTGGTTGTGTTTATAAGTTTATACTTCATGGCTAATTTTTGATGTACAATGTTTGCAACTTGGTTATGCCTATGAAGATAATCTGTTTGACAAAGCATTTTGCACCCAGATACGATATGTTCAATTGTTTCGCCGTTCATATTACATTATTCATATTATTATTATTATTTTATTGTTGCAATACATACAAACTCGGTCAAAACCGGCATAAACATGTTGTACGGACACAAATGTCAAGTATTTCCATGTGTTTACCTTATTAAGATCTACTTAGAACTACTTTATATATCTTCTTCTTCTTCTTCTTCTTCTTCTTCTTCTTCTGCTTCTCAAATGCCCACATTTGGCTATACTACTTAATATATCATTGTCCACATTATTTTTTCCAAACCGAACTGTGGATGCTATGTACGGTCGTGGCCGATTTGTACTCATCCCATCATTCGCTCTTTGTACGGTGGAAACCACGAAAACCACCATCGGGATGGAGAACTTCTTGAAGTCTTCATTCTTCTTAGTTCAAAAATTTTCGCACTATCCTACACGTGTTCAAAATAATTGCTTTTTGCATCTCAATGTATATGTTCGGTTGGAGACCAATTAGTTTTATACTGTCATGGAGTTTACGTGGAACAATGCCATTTGCTGATATAATTAACGGTATAACAGTTACATTATTCTGCTTCCACAACCTTTTTATTTCAATAGATAATTCCTTATATCTGTTTATCTTTTCCCGCCAAGTTGTCTCTACATTGTGGCATAAAGGGACGGCAACATCAATTAAAATCGTTTCTTGTTTCTTCTTGTCAATAAATATAATATCCGGTCTATTGTGATGTATGGTTTGGTCTGTAATAACTGCCCGGTCGTAATATAATTTGTAGTCTTTACTATCTAATACCTTTTCAGGCTTGTATTTGTAATACGCAGTGGTTGTGTTTATAAGTTTATACTTCATGGCTAATTTTTGATGTACAATGTTTGCAACTTGGTTATGCCTATGAAGATAATCTGTTTGACAAAGCATTTTGCACCCAGATACGATATGTTCAATTGTTTCGCCGTTCATATTACATTTTCTACATTTATCATTCACTGTTACGTCTTTCAGTATGTATTTTTTGTAATTGTTAGTCTTGATTACTTTATCTTGAATAGCGATCATAAATCCCTCTGTTTCGCTGAAAATGTCCCCGGACGTTAACCATTTGTTCGATGCTACCCTATCGACGCTATCCTTAAGCAGTTCCCTATAATGTCTGCTATGTAACGTCTTTTCTGATATTCTGATCTATTTTGCTGTGTCAGAATTTAGTTTTTGAAGCAAGTTTAAATTTCCGTCATTTAAATTGAGGGGAGAAAGCGACTTGTCTGCCGATACTATAGCTCTATGAAGTTGTGAATGTGGGCATTTTGTATAAAAGTACTTTCTCAGAATTTCAATTTGTTTATAATATAAATTGTTTAAATCAATCAAGCCTCTTCCCCCTTTTTCTCTAGGTAGAGTCACTCGTTCTATTGCTGTCTTTGGGTGATGACTTCTGTATTTGGTGAATGTTGTGCGGGTGAGAATTTCTAGGGCATGAAGTTCTGTCTGTGTCCAGTTAATAATTCCAAATGAATATGTTAGTACCGGTATAGCATAAGTGTTAATTGCTTTGATCTGGTTTTTACCATTCAATTGTGTTTTTAAAATGGATCCTATTCGTTTCTTGTATGCAGAAATTAGTTTACTTTTCATCATTTTATGATCAATTCGTTTAGCCTGCGCAAATCCTAGATATTTGTATACATCTTCTTCGTCCATTACTCCAATCCGGTTGTCTTCGTCAATTTCAAACTCTTCTAATTTCGTAATCTTTCCTTTGATGACATGAAGTGACTTACATTTATCAATTCCAAAATCCATACATATATCTCTACTGAATTCTAACGTTGAGTTAAGAAGGTTCGTCATGTGTGTCGCATTTAAAGCATATAGCTTGAGATCGTACATGTAGAATAGATGTGAAAGTGTGTGGCAAACCGTATTACCGTCTTTTATCTTGAAACCATGTGTCGATTTGTTTAGTATATGAGATAATGGATTTAATGAAAGACAAAACCATAACGCACTAAACGAGTCACCTTGAAAAATACCTCGTCGGATGTTAACTGGGTCAGTACATATCTGCTCTTTGCCTACGTTTAACTTTAATGTTGTTTTCCAACTCGTCATCGCTGTCCGCAAAAAGTTTACTATCAATGGGTTTACTTTATAAATTTCCAGTATCTGTATTAGCCACGAATGTGGTGACGAATCATACGCTTTCTTGTAATCAATATAGCTAACGTGAATGTTTCTCTTCTTGTTGAAAGCTTGGTTCATTACAACAGAATCGATAATTAATTGTTCCTTACACCCTTGCGACAATTTACGACATCCCTTTTGTTCTTCAGCAAATATATTGTGTTCTTCGCAGTGACTATATATTTTATTTGTTATGCACGATGTCAAGATTTTGTAAATAGTAGGTAAGCAGGTAATTGGTCTATATTTACTTGGATTTTTGGTGTCATTATCTTTTGGTTTAAGAAATGTTATTCCTTCAGTAAAGAAATCTGGTAAATCCTTGTCTCCTAATATAAATTCATTAAGACATTTAGCAATCTGGGTGTGCATGTTTGAAAACTTCTTGTACCAAAAATTTTGAATGTTATCGTTACCGGGTGCTTTCCAATTATGAGTATTTCGTATCGTTGATTTTATATCATTTACACTGATGCCATCAAATGTCATTTCTTCGATATCACTCATTGCCTCAATTTCATCTTGAATCCATGTTGCATTGTGATTGTGCATTAATGGGTTACTCCATATCCCACCCCAAAACTGCTCAATCTCTGTCTTCGATGGTATACCATTGCCTACTTTTTCTTCTTTATTGTTAATTTGCTGATAGAATTCTTTTTCTTTGTCTTTAAACATTTCGTTTTGTTCTTTTCTATCACTACACTCTTTATATCTTCGTAGTCTTTTGGCTAATGCACTTACTTTTTGCTTTAGAGTATCCAAATATTCGTTTAAAGCCTCGTTCGGTGTTTCATGTACAGTATGGATTTTAAACCTTTCAAATATGTGTTGGCAATATTGTAATATCTTTTTAGATCTATTACCCATCCTGAATTGTTCTAATCTCCCAATATCTCTCCTTAACTCGTTGATGCGTTTGACTAATCTTCGTTCCCATTTTGGAGTCTTATTTGTTTTTATGTTCTGAGAATGTACCAACTTTATTTTTAATCCTAATTGTCTGACCACTGCTACGGCTCCACAATATATTGCTGCATGCACTTCCTCAAACGACAATTCTTTCTTCGCGTAATCTAACAATATATGTGCGTTCATTACGTGCATTACTATGTCCATTTGCTTAGACTGTTTAGGTTTAGGAATTCTAGGTCTCTTGTTCGGTTCTATATGTGCAAATTCTGTCAAAGCATTTTCAAAAGCTAAATGTAATATGTTCTTTAACTCGTCTATTTCTTGTGTGTTCCCTCTTGTATTCTCTTCTTGTTCAATGTTATTAATAGGTGGATGTTGGTGATGTACCTCTTGTGTGTTCTGGCCTTCTGGTAGATCTACTTGTTCCATTAATTCTTGTCGTAGATGGTCATCGTTTCTTGATGCTTCCGTGATGTGCTCCTCGTTCGCCAAATCCTCTTCATTTTCTTGATCTATTTGTAGTTCTTCCTCTACTTCATGTCTTATTACGTTCAATAGATTAAATGGTAGCATACCATTACTTACAATTATTCTCCTTTGGTCTGCTACTCTTTGTTCGGTTACATCTACTAATGGGTATTCACGTGTAAATGCTCGGTGCAGTTCTTGTCGATATCCAACTAATCTAGTTTCTAATAACGTAATTCTATAGTAGTTGCGCATCACACAAATGTTCATATTATCTGTCCATTTGATACGCTGCCTCACTCTTCCAGATTTGGTGGTCTGTTGCGATAATACATCAGAAGCATCCAATTTATTATTATTTTTTTATTATTATTATTATTATTATTATTATTATTATTATTATTATTATTATTATTATTATTATTATTATTATTATTATTATTATTATTATTATCATTATTATTGTTATTTCCTTTCTTCTCTCATTTTCACCATCGGGCTCCTCTTGAGCCAAGACGATGCGAGAGTGCACCCTAGCATGGCGGCCGAAAGATGGCGGTGACAATGTAGCTCATAGGCTGAGGACCTTCCGCACGATATTAGTTGTGCCGAGGATTGCAGCCTTCTGCATGACAAGCACGTGCTTGTCCTTCAGGTGGCGCTTCTCTTTCGCAGCTGACCACTCTTCGGTGACCAGACCGTTGACGGAGACGACGACAGGAACTATCTCAACGGACCTCAGCTTGTATATGTCCTTGAGTTCGACGGCGAGTGGTTGGTATTTACGCCTCTTCTCAGCTACTATGTTGATCACATGGTTATCTAGCGGGACGGCGATGTCGATGATGGTTGCTGTTTAAGCCTTCTTGTCAAACAAAACCAAGTCTGGCCGATTTGCCTCGACCGCTCTGTCCGTGACAATGGGTGAGTCCCACAGCAGCTTGGCACATTGGTTACGGAGGACTTGCTCGGGCTTGCACTTGTAGTACGGTGTTTCAACCTCTACCAGGCTGTACTCCTTGGCCAGCGCTTGGTGGACCACTTTCACAACTGCGTTGTGCACTACTGCACGCCATAATGGCCGCCTCTTTTAACTTGCGTTTTCTCATATCCCTCTCCCTCGAAAAGGTGCGAGTGGAAGTCCAAACCGGGTGGTGACACCGGGAATAAACGTGATCTGCAAGTTGTGAGCTGGTAACCCTTTTATTCCGAACATTGTTCTGGTGTTCTTAAATCCTAACTTGCAGTGGTCGTTTACTTTCTCCCACACTGACACGTGATGGAATATACACAACACATAGATTCTTGAACCTATTCTACGGTTTGTTTTTAATGAAAACATTAATTCGTAGGCAACCATAAGACTTGAACACCGTCCTTAATATGAACGAGCTTAAAATCGTTATATATTGTCAGCTACTTGCGGGCAATATTGTATAGGCCTAGCTACCGTAGCAAAAGGGTTATTCCTCTCCATTTCGTCACCCTCACATAAACGACTGACACCTACACTTAAAACCCTATCTATGACCTCCGGTGGATACCCATTCGTAAAAAAGCAATTTGAGATGATCTAGTTCTCTTCTAAGCACATCAACGTGCAAACAAACTGTCCTCGCTCTTTGGCTCAGACATTTAATAACCCCCTCTTTCACATGCTTCGAATGGTTAGACAAGTTGTGAATGTACTGATTCGTATGCGTGGGTTTCCTATTGATCCCAGTAACAAGACGACTAGATTAATTCTCAACCTCTACATCAAGAAATGGAATTTTGTTGCACGAAATGCACTGCCAGGTAATGTAGCCCCTGTTGGCTCAGCGGTAAGACGCGAGACTCTAATTCGGGAGGTCGCTGGTTTGATTCCGGCCACCGGCAGTCCTGACTGAAGGTTTTTTCCGAGGTTTTCCTCAGTCGTAAAAGCGAATGCTAGGATTGAGTCATACTATCAGCCCTCGGACAATCCTTCCCAACTATCCAAACAGCCTAATAACCCAGTTAGCCACCTGAAGAGGGGCACATCAGGTAAAGCTGGTGTGCACCCAATAACGGGTATTCCTACAAAAATTATAATTATTATCAGCCCCTGTGTGGCATCACATACAGTGACGTACCTGCAGCGGCTTGATGTTACCGAAGTAGTGCACTACCCCCGCCTTGACACTGATACTCGTGGCGGGCACTGCCAGGTAGTGTAGCCCCTGTGTGGCCTCACATACAGTGACGTACCTGCAGCGGCTTGATGTTACCGAAGTAGTGCACTACCCCCGCCTTGACACTGATACTCGTGGCGGGCACTGCCTGGTAGTGTAGCCCCTGTGTAGCATCACATACAGTGACGTACCTGCAGCGGCTTGATGTTACCGAAGTAGTGCACTACCCCCGCCTTGACACTGATACTCGTGGCGGGCACTGCCAGGTAGTGTAGCCCCTGTGTAGCCTCACATACAGTGACGTACCTGCAGCGGCTTGATGTTACCGAAGTAGTGCACTACCCCCGCCTTGACACTGATACTCGTGGCGGGCACTGCCTGGTAGTGTAGCCCCTGTGTAGCCTCACATACAGTGACGTACCTGCAGCGGCTTGATGTTACCGAAGTAGTGCACTACCCCCGCCTTGACACTGATACTCGTGGCGGGCACTGCCAGGTAGTGTAGCCCCTGTGTGGCCTCACATACAGTGACGTACCTGCAGCGGCTTGATGTTACCGAAGTAGTGCACTACCCCCGCCTTGACACTGATACTCGTGGCGGGCACTGCCTGGTAGTGTAGCCCCTGTGTTGCCTCACATACAGTGACGTACCTGCAGCGGCTTGATGTTACCGAAGTAGTGCACTACCTTCGCCTTGACACTGATACTCGTGGCGGGCACTGCCTGGTAGTGTAGCCCCTGTGTGGCCTCACATACAGTGACGTACCTGCAGCGGCTTGATGTTACCGAAGTAGTGCACTACCCCCGCCTTGACACTGATACTCGTGGCGGGCACTGCCAGGTAGTGTAGCCCCTGTGTGGCCTCACATACAGTGACGTACCTGCAGCGGCTTGATGTTACCGAAGTAGTGCACTACCCCCGCCTTGACACTGATACTCGTGGCGGGCACTGCCTGGTAGTGTAGCCCCTGTGTAGCCTCACATACAGTGACGTACCTGCAGCGGCTTGATGTTACCGAAGTAGTGCACTACCCCCGCCTTGACACTGATACTCGTGGCGGGCACTGCCTGGTAGTGTAGCCCCTGTGTGGCCTCACATACAGTGACGTACCTGCAGCGGCTTGATGTTACCGAAGTAGTGCACTACCCCCGCCTTGACACTGATACTCGTGGCGGGCACTGCCTGGTAGTGTATGTCCTGGGCCGGCCCCCACATACAGTGGGCCGTGGTCAGGACCCAGGAGGCCGTGAGGAGGGTCCCCGTGCAGAACACATCGCCCGCCTCGACCAGAGCCAAGTAAGGGAAGTCGCCCAACTTGGGGACGGCGCCGCATGCGAGGGCGACACCCCCCTGGTTCAGCTCGGCCGAGAGAGGTGCTCCACTTCTCGCTACTCGGCCGCCTCTCATCGTCCAGTCAATCCACTTCCTGTAGCTCTCGGCCAGTGTGAACACCATGGTGGTGTTAGGACACGCCCAGTTAGATCTAGGCATAGAGATGGTGGTGTTGGACACGCCCAGTTAGATCTAGGCATAGAGATGGTGGTGTTGGACACGCCCAGTTAGATCTAGGCATAGAGATGGTGGTGTTGGACACGCCCAGTAAGATCTAGGCATAGAGATGGTGGTGTTAGGACACGCCCAGTTAGATCTAGGCATAGAGATGGTGGTGTTAGGACACGCCCAGTTAGATCTAGGCATAGAGATGGTGGTGTTGGACACGCCCAGTTAGATCTAGGCATAGAGATAGTGGTGTTGGACACGCCCAGTAAGATCTAGGCATAGAGATGGTGGTGTCGGACACGCCCAGTTAGATCTAGGCATAGAGATGGTGGTGTCGGACACGCCCAGTCAGATCTAGGCATAGAGATGGTGGTGTAAGGACACGCCCAGTTAGATCTAGGCATAGAGATGGTGGTGATGGACACGCCCAGTTAGATCTAGGCATAGAGATGGTGGTGTAGGACACGCCCAGTCAGATCTAGGCATAGAGATGGTGGTGTAGGACACGCCCAGTCAGATCTAGGCATAGAGATGGTGGTGTTAGGACACGCCCAGTTAGATCTAGACATAGAGATGGTGGTGTTAGGACACGCCCAGTTAGATCTAGGCATAGAGATGGTGGTGTTAGGACACGCCCAGTTAGATCTAGGCATAGAGATGGTGGTGTAAGGACACGCCCAGTTAGATCTAGGCATAGAGATGGTGGTGTTAGGACACGCCCAGTTAGATCTAGGCATAGAGATGGTGGTGTCGGACACGCCCAGTTAGATCTAGACATAGAGATAGTGGTGTTGGACACGCCCAGTTAGATCTAGACATAGAGATGGTGGTGTTGGACACGCCCAGTTAGATCTAGGCATAGAGATGGTGGTGTTAGGACACGCCCAGTTAGATCTAGGCATAGAGATGGTGGTGTTAGGACACGCCCAGTTAGATCTAGGCATAGAGCTGGTGGTGTAGGACACGCCCAGTTAGATCTTGGCATAGAGATGGTGGTGTTAGGACACGCCCAGTTAGATCTAGGTATAGAGATGGTGGTGTTTGGACACGCCCAGTCAGATCTAGGCATAGAGATGGTGGTGTTGGACACGCCCAGTCAGATCTAGGCATAGAGATGGTGGTGTTTGGACACGCCCAGTTAGATCTAGGCATAGAGATGGTGGTGTTGGACACGCCCAGTTAGATCTAGGCATAGAGATGGTGGTGTTGTACACGCCCAGTTAGATCTAGGCATAGAGATAGTGGTGTTGGACACGCCCAGTTAGATTTAGGCATAGATATGGTGGTGTAAGGACACGCCCACTTAGATCTAGGCATAGAGATGGTGGTGTTGGACACGCCCAGTTAGATCTAGGCATAGAGATGGTGGTGTTAGGACACGCCCAGTTAGATCTAGGCATAGAGATGGTGGTGTTGGACACGCCCAGTTAGATCTTGGCATAGAGATGGTGGTGTTTGGACACGCCCAGTTAGATCTAGGCATAGAGATGGTGGTGTTTGGACACGCCCAGTTAGATCTAGGCATAGAGATGGTGGTGTTAGGACACGCCCAGTTAGATCTAGGCATAGAGATGGTGGTGTTTGGACACGCCCAGTTAGATCTAGGCATAGAGATGGTGGTGTTTGGACACGCCCAGTTAGAACTAGGCATAGAGATGGTGGTGTTAGGACACGCCCAGTTAGATCTAGGCATAGAGATGGTGGTGTTGGACACGCCCAGTTAGAACTAGGCATAGAGATGGTGGTGTTGGACACGCCCAGTTAGATCTAGGCATAGAGATGGTGGTGTTAGGACACGCCCAGTTAGATCTAGGCATAGAGATGGTGGTGTTGGACACGCCCAGTTAGAACTAGGCATAGAGATGGTGGTGTTGGACACGCCCAGTTAGATCTAGGCATAGAGATGGTGGTGTTGGACACGCCCAGTTAGATCTAGGCATAGAGATGGTGGTGTTGGACACGCCCAGTTAGATCTAGGCATAGAGATGGTGGTGTTGGACACGCCCAGTTAGATCTAGGCATAGAGATGGTGGTGTTAGGACACGCCCAGTTAGATCTAGGCATAGAGATGGTGGTGTTGGACACGCCCAGTTAGAACTAGGCATAGAGATGGTTGTGTTGGACACGCCCAGTTAGATCTAGGCATAGAGATGGTGGTGTTGGACACGCCCAGTTAGATCTAGGCATAGAGATGGTGGTGTTGGACACGCCCAGTTAGATCTAGGCATAGAGATGGTGGTGTAGGACACGCCCAGTTAGATCTAGGCATAGAGATGGTGGTGTTGGACACGCCCAGTTAGATCTAGGCATAGAGATGGTGGTGTTGGACACGCCCAGTTAGATCTAGGCATAGAGATGGTGGTGGTGGACACGCCCAGTTAGATCTAGGCATAGATATGGTGGTGTTGGACACGCCCAGTTAGATCTAGGCATAGAGATGGTGGTGTTGGACACGCCCAGTTAGATCTTGGCATAGATATGGTGGTGTTGGACACGCCCAGTTAGATCTAGGCATAGAGATGGTGGTGTTAGGACACGCCCAGCTAGATCTAGGCATAGAGATGGTGGTGTTGGACACGCCCAGCTAGATCTAGGCATAGAGATGGTGGTGTTTGGACACGCCCAGCTAGATCTAGGCATAGAGATGGTGGTGTAGGACACGCCTAGTTAGATCTAGGCATAGATATGGTGGTGTTGGACACGCCCAGTTAGATCTAGGCATAAAGATGGTGGTGTTGGACACGCCCAGTTAGATCTAGGCATAGAGATAGTGGTGTAGGACACGCCCAGTTAGATCTAGGCATAGAGATGGTGGTGTTTGGACACGCCCAGTTAGATCTAGGCATAGAGATGGTGGTGTCGGACACGCCCAGTCAGATCTAGGCATAGAGATGGTGGTGTTTGGACACGCCCAGCTAGATCTAGGCATAGAGATTGTGCTGTCTCACAGGCCCTCTTGATGCATTGTTGTACTGTCCACATCAAGAGGGCAGTGCGTCTTTAGAAGATCTTTGGTTTGTGTGGGTTATACTATTGAGATCAAGAGGGCAGTGATGTAAAAAGATGTTTGGTTTGTGTTATTTGGAGAGGAGATTGGTTTCCATGGAAACGGGAGTGGATCTACGGATTCCAAGGGGATCAGATCTACGTGATTTGTGCCTTTTCATTCTTGTTGTGTATTAATGCTGAGTTTTAAATAAAACCAGTACTCTATCTACTACAAAGTTTCTGTAATTTACATTCGTGTATTTACACTTGCCACCTCCCATCGTACATAGCCAGGATTGGAGTGTGACAACTGGAGCCCGACGTTTCATTACCTTCACCGCGGACATACGTGTACTGCGAGGCGTGAGTGACTTTACATAGTGTTGTTGTGTATTTTAATTCAGTATAAGTGCCAGTTTTTGCGTTTGTTTGCGATTTTGCATACCGATTTTTGCGTTCGTTCACGAAGATATAGTGAAAGAACAATTTAGTGATGCCTAATACACGGGCCCAATCTGTGGTCGAGGACATGCCAGATGCAGATCATGTACCGCCTATTGACAGATTGGAAACTGTTCTGGCGGGTTTCGGAGCCTTGCTCGGCACTATCTCGGGCCGCCTCACCGCTCTCGAGGTGTCGATGCCTCGCGCGACGTCGTCGGGCGCCGAGACGCCTCCGTGTGCCAGTGGGCTGGAGCAGCGCCCGCTGTCTCACGCGTTCAGCCGACCGCCCATCGCGGTCCGCTTCCGAGACGACGACACGGTGCACCCCATGGAGTTCCTCAACGCCTTGGAGGTGTACTTTACACAATCACGGGTACCACCGTGTGAGTGGTTACAATTAACTATCGCGCAAATGGATGGTATGCCTGCTGACTGGGGGCACGCGTTTCAAGACACGTGGTCAAGTTGGGACGACTTCAAGTCAGCATTCATCGACGTTTTCTGGTCAGAGAACAAGCAGGAGAAGCTGATTGATGAGCTCCACACCAAAGTTTACAACCGTGCGACCCACAAATCAATGGCGGAGTTCTTTGTATCATGGATGCGAAAGATCAAGCATCTATCACCGCCCATTCCACCACGATCGTTCATCAGGCGGATGTCTCATTTGTTTCCGGCAAACGTGGAAAACGTTTTGGTGGCCGCAAGGGTGTCCACGTCCGCGGACATGCTCACTATTCTGCGGGATATGGACGACGCTGCTGCAAGACGGCAACAACGTGGAGGAGACGCTTACCAAGGGGTGTCTCGTACTCAACATGTCAGAGATGATGACAATCGCTACACGACACCGGGAGGACCGATGGGTCTGCCCAACCATCAATGGAGGGAGCCATCTGGACATGGCAACAACGACCAGTGGCGTGATCGGCCGCTAGCTCGCGAGAATCAACGCCCGCGCATCAACCAGATCGGGATGGTGCAAGATGGTGCGGGTGGCGCGTCGTCGCTCGAGGCGTTTGTGGAAGATGGGTCCAGACGACAATCGGGGAAACGAACAATAGCTGCACAAGCGCCTTCATTGTTGCCAGCTGTAGTGTCGTCATCGAAGGTAGCGCTAGATCTCGTCACGGCGAACATCCGATCTATTGGTGTAGCGAAGATGTGTCCGGTGAGTGACTTAGTGAATGACGACGACGGCCCCACCGGGGGTAGTGATATTAAAATTGCTAGAGCGCCGCGCGTGCGAGCGACGGTAGGTGGACGGGACAATGTACATGTGTTGCTCGACACCGGTGGTGATTTGACTTGTATGTCTGAATGTTTTTATAATGAACTGACAGCTGTCATCCCGAATATACCTCTGCTACCTGTGCAGGGCATGACTGTTGACGGGGCGTTTGGTGCAGTGAATAGTCAAAAGCTAAAGTATCAAACATTTGTTTCACTTAAACTAGGTACATTCGTTAGTGACGTAGTGATGTTCATTGTTCCTAACTTATCATGTGAGGTAATACTTGGTGCGGACTGGTTTGACCAACAACGTGCGGTTATTAATTTTAAGACTCATACGTTACATCTGGGGGATGTGCTTGTACCGTTGGTTAGTGATGTTGATGACACGGACACTGTACGTGCAACGTGTGTTTCCATTAAGATAGACAACTGGACAAACCGGACTAACTGTGACAAACGGACTGTCCGTTGCCTAAGGAGGACGTAAACCGGATCAAAAAGTTTTTCTTAATCTACAAAGGTCCATACAGGGTGGACACTGTGGTCGGCCCTAACGCGTATAAATTAATGGGTGATGTGGTTCAAAAGATTGTTGGCACCCTTAACATTGTCAACTTGAAAAGATACCACCAGGCGGTATGAAAACTAGCTGACATGCATGTGTGTTTTATTATTGATTCTTTATCTATCTAGAGTACGTGACCAGTTGGGTCTGAGTGATTAATCTTTTGACTTATTGTGACAGCACTCATGTGTGAAAATTATGATAAATAGACACAAGGTCATTTATCTATCATTTTGGGGGGGCTATGTGCTGTCTCACAGGCCCTCTTGATGCATTGTTGTACTGTCCACATCAAGAGGGCAGTGCGTCTTTAGAAGATCTTTGGTTTGTGTGGGTTATACTATTGAGATCAAGAGGGCAGTGATGTAAAAAGATGTTTGGTTTGTGTTATTTGGAGAGGAGATTGGTTTCCATGGAAACGGGAGTGGATCTACGGATTCCAAGGGGATCAGATCTACGTGATTTGTGCCTTTTCATTCTTGTTGTGTATTAATACTGAGTTTTAAATAAAACCAGTACTCTATCTACTACAAAGTTTCTGTAATTTACATTCGTGTATTTACACTTGCCACCTCCCATCGTACATAGCCAGGATTGGAGTGTGACAAGATGGTGGTGTCGGACACGCCCAGTTAGATCTAGGCATAGAGATAGTGGTGTAGGACACGCCCAGTTAGATCTAGGCATAGAGACGGTGGTGTAGGACACGCCCAGCTAGATCTAGGCATAGAGATAGTGGTGTAGGACACGCCCAGTTAGATCTAGGCATAGAGATGGTGGTGTTGGACACGCCCAGCTAGATCTAGGCATAGAGATAGTGGTGTAGGACACGCCCAGTTAGATCTAGGCATAGAGATAGTGGTGTAGGACACGCCCAGTTAGATCTAGGCATAGAGATGGTGGTGTTGGACACGCCCAGCTAGATCTAGGCATAGAGATAGTGGTGTAGGACACGCCCAGTTAGATCTAGGCATAGAGATAGTGGTGTAGGACACGCCCAGTTAGATCTAGGCATAGAGATAGTGGTGTAGGACACGCCCAGTTAGATCTAGGCATAGAGATGGTGGTGTTGGACACGCCCAGCTAGATCTAGGCATAGAGATGGTGGTGTTGGACACGCCCAGTTAGATCTAGGCATAGAGATGGTGGTGTAGGACACGCCCAGTTAGATCTAGACATAGAGATGGTGGTGTTGGACACGCCCAGTTAGATCTAGGCATAGAGATGGTGGTGTTGGACACGCCCAGTTAGATCTAGGCATAGAGATGGTGGTGTCGGACACGCCCAGTTAGATCTAGGCATAGAGATAGTGGTGTAGGACACGCCCAGTTAGATCTAGGCATAGATATGGTGGTGTTGTACACGCCCAGTTAGATCTAGGCATAGAGATAGTGGTGTAGGACACGCCCAGTTAGATCTAGGCATAGAGATGGTGGTGTTGGACACGCCCAGTTAGATCTAGGCATAGAGATGGTGGTGTTGGACACGCCCAGCTAGATCTAGGCATAGAGATGGTGGTGTTTGGACACGCCCAGCTAGATCTAGGCATAGAGATGGTGGTGTTTGGACACGCCCAGCTAGATCTAGGCATAGAGATGGTGGTGTTTGGACACGCCCTGTTAGATCTTGGCATAGATATGGTGGTGTAGGACACGCCCAGGCATATCTAGGCATAGAGATGGTGGTGTTGGACACGCCCAGTTAGATCTAGGCATAGAGATGGTGGTGTTGGACACGCCCAGTTAGATCTAGGCATAGATATGGTGGTGTTGGACACGCCCAGTTAGATCTAGGCATAGAGATGGTGGTGTTGGACACGCCCAGTTAGATCTAGGCATAGAGATGGTGGTGTTAGGACACGCCCAGTTAGATCTAGGCATAGAGATGGTGGTGTTGGACACGCCCAGTTAGATCTAGGCATAGATATGGTGGTGTTGGACACGCCCAGCTAGATCTAGGCATAGAGATGGTGGTGTTTGGACACGCCCAGCTAGATCTAGGCATAGAGATGGTGGTGTTTGGACACGCCCAGTTAGATCTTGGCATAGATATGGTGGTGTAGGACACGCCCAGGCATATCTAGGCATAGAGATGGTGGTGTTGGACACGCCCAGTTAGATCTAGGCATAGATATGGTGGTGTTGTACACGCCCAGTTAGATCTAGGCATAGAGATGGTGGTGTTGGACACGCCCAGTTAGATCTAGGCATAGAGATGGTGGTGTTGGACACGCCCAGTTAGATCTAGGCATAGATATGGTGGTGTTGGACACGCCCAGTTAGATCTAGGCATAGAGATGGTGGTGTTGGACACGCCCAGTTAGATCTAGGCATAGAGATGGTGGTGTTAGGACACGCCCAGTTAGATCTAGGCATAGAGATGGTGGTGTTGGACACGCCCAGTTAGATCTAGGCATAGATATGGTGGTGTTGGACACGCCCAGCTAGATCTAGGCATAGAGATGGTGGTGTTTGGACACGCCCAGCTAGATCTAGGCATAGAGATGGTGGTGTTTGGACACGCCCAGTTAGATCTTGGCATAGATATGGTGGTGTAGGACACGCCCAGGCATATCTAGGCATAGAGATGGTGGTGTTGGACACGCCCAGTTAGATCTAGGCATAGATATGGTGGTGTTGTACACGCCCAGTTAGATCTAGGCATAGAGATGGTGGTGTTGGACACGCCCAGTTAGATCTAGGCATAGATATGGTGGTGTTGTACACGCCCAGTTAGATCTAGGCATAGAGATGGTGGTGTAGGACACGCCCAGTTAGATCTAGGTATAGAGATGGTGGTGTAGGACACGCCCAGTTAGATCTAGGCATAGAGATGGTGGTGTAGGACACGCCCAGTTAGATCTAGGTATAGAGATGGTGGTGTAGGACACGCCCAGTTAGATCTAGGCATAGAGATGGTGGTGTAGGACACGCCCAGTTAGATCTAGGCATAGAGATGGTGGTGTAGGACACGCCCAGTTAGATCTAGGCATAGAGATGGTGGTGTTAGGACACGCCCAGTTAGATCTAGGCATAGAGATGGTGGTGTAGGACACGCCCAGTTAGATCTAGGCATAGAGATGGTGGTGTTAGGACACGCCCAGTTTGATCTAGGCATAGAGATGGTGGTGTTAGGACACGCCCAGTTAGATCTAGGCATAGAGATGGTGGTGTTAGGACACGCCCAGTTAGATCTAGGCATAGAGATGGTGGTGTTAGGACACGCCCAGTTAGATCTAGGCATAGAGATGGTGGTGTTAGGACACGCCCAGTTAGATCTAGGCATAGAGATGGTGGTGTAGGACACGCCCAGTTAGATCTAGGCATAGAGATGGTGGTGTAGGACACGCCCAGTTAGATCTAGGCATAGAGATGGTGGTGTAGGACACGCCCAGTTAGATCTAGGCATAGAGATGGTGGTGTTAGGACACGCCCAGTTAGATCTAGGCATAGAGATGGTGGTGTTAGGACACGCCCAGTTAGATCTAGGCATAGAGATGGTGGTGTTAGGACACGCCCAGTTAGATCTAGGCATAGAGATGGTGGTGTTAGGACACGCCCAGGCATATCTAGGCATAGAGATGGTGGTGTTGGACACGCCCAGTTAGATCTAGGCATAGATATGGTGGTGTTGGACACGCCCAGCTAGATCTAGGCATAGAGATGGTGGTGTTTGGACACGCCCAGCTAGATCTAGGCATAGAGATGGTGGTGTTGGACACGCCCAGTTAGATCTAGGCATAGATATGGTGGTGTTGGACACGCCCAGCTAGATCTAGGCATAGAGATGGTGGTGTTTGGACACGCCCAGCTAGATCTAGGCATAGAGATGGTGGTGTTTGGACACGCCCAGTTAGATCTTGGCATAGATATGGTGGTGTAGGACACGCCCAGGCATATCTAGGCATAGAGATGGTGGTGTTGGACACGCCCAGTTAGATCTAGGCATAGATATGGTGGTGTTGTACACGCCCAGTTAGATCTAGGCATAGAGATGGTGGTGTTCGGACACGCCCAGTTAGATCTAGGCATAGAGATGGTGGTGTTGGACACGCCCAGTTAGATCTAGGCATAGATATGGTGGTGTTGGACACGCCCAGCTAGATCTAGGCATAGAGATGGTGGTGTTTGGACACGCCCAGCTAGATCTAGGCATAGAGATGGTGGTGTTGGACACGCCCAGTTAGATCTAGGCATAGAGACGGTGGTGTTGGACACGCCCAGTCAGATCTAGGCATAGAGATGGTGGTGTAGGACACGCCCAGTTAGATCTAGGCATAGAGATGGTGGTGTTGGACACGCCCAGTTAGATCTAGGCATAGAGATGGTGGTGTTGTACACGCTCAGTTAGATCTAGGCATAGAGCTGGTGGTGTTGGACACGCCCAGCTAGATCTTGGCATAGAGATGGTGGTGTTGGACACGCCCAGTTAGATCTAGGCATAGAGATGGTGGTGTTGGACACGCCCAGCTAGATCTTGGCATAGAGATGGTGGTGTTGGACACGCCCAGCTAGATCTTGGCATAGAGATGGTGGTGTTGGACACGCCCAGTTAGATCTAGGCATAGAGATGGTGGTGTTGTACACGCCCAGTTAGATCTAGGCATAGAGATGGTGGTGTTAGGACACGCCCAGTTAGATCTAGGCATAGAGATGGTGGTGTTAGGACACGCCCAGGCATATCTAGGCATAGAGATGGTGGTGTTGGACACGCCCAGTTAGATCTAGGCATAGATATGGTGGTGTTGGACACGCCCAGCTAGATCTAGGCATAGAGATGGTGGTGTTTGGACAAGCCCAGCTAGATCTAGGCATAGAGATGGTGGTGTTGGACACGCCCAGTTAGATCTAGGCATAGATATGGTGGTGTTGGACACGCCCAGCTAGATCTAGGCATAGAGATGGTGGTGTTTGGACACGCCCAGCTAGATCTAGGCATAGAGATGGTGGTGTTTGGACACGCCCAGTTAGATCTTGGCATAGATATGGTGGTGTAGGACACGCCCAGGCATATCTAGGCATAGAGATGGTGGTGTTGGACACGCCCAGTTAGATCTAGGCATAGATATGGTGGTGTTGTACACGCCCAGTTAGATCTAGGCATAGAGATGGTGGTGTTCGGACACGCCCAGTTAGATCTAGGCATAGAGATGGTGGTGTTGGACACGCCCAGTTAGATCTAGGCATAGATATGGTGGTGTTGGACACGCCCAGCTAGATCTAGGCATGGAGATGGTGGTGTTTGGACACGCCCAGCTAGATCTAGGCATAGAGATGGTGGTGTTGGACACGCCCAGTCAGATCTAGGCATAGAGACGGTGGTGTTGGACACGCCCAGTCAGATCTAGGCATAGAGATGGTGGTGTAGGACACGCCCAGTTAGATCTAGGCATAGAGATGGTGGTGTTGGACACGCCCAGTTAGATCTAGGCATAGAGATGGTGGTGTTGTACACGCTCAGTTAGATCTAGGCATAGAGATGGTGGTGTTGGACACGCCCAGCTAGATCTTGGCATAGAGATGGTGGTGTTGGACACGCCCAGTTAGATCTAGGCATAGAGATGGTGGTGTTGGACACGCCCAGCTAGATCTTGGCATAGAGATGGTGGTGTTGGACACGCCCAGCTAGATCTTGGCATAGAGATGGTGGTGTTGGACACGCCCAGTTAGATCTAGGCATAGAGATGGTGGTGTTGGACACGCCCAGTTAGATCTAGGCATAGAGATGGTGGTGTTGGACACGCCCAGTTTGATCTAGGCATAGAGATGGTGGTGTTGGACACGCCCAGTTAGATCTAGGCATAGAGATAGTGGTGTTGGACACGCCCAGTTAGATCTAGGCATAGAGATAGTGGTGTTGGACACGCCCAGTTAGATCTAGGCATAGAGATGGTGGTGTTGGACACGCCCAGTTAGATCTAGGCATAGAGATGGTGGTGTTAGGACACGCCCAGTTAGATCTAGGCATAGAGATGGTGGTGTTGGACACGCCCAGTTAGATCTAGGCATAGATATGGTGGTGTAGGACACGCCCAGTTAGATCTAGGCATAGATATGGTGGTGTAGGACACGCCCAGTTAGATCTAGGCATAGATATGGTGGTGTAGGACACGCCCAGTAAGATCTAGGCATAGATATGGTGGTGTAGGACACGCCCAGTTAGATCTAGGCATAGATATGGTGGTGTAGGTCACGCCCAGTTAGATCTAGGCATAGAGATGGTGGTGTTGGACACGCCCAGTTAGATCTAGGCATAGAGATGGTGGTGTTGGACACGCCCAGTTAGATCTAGGCATAGAGATGGTGGTGTAGGACACGCCCAGTTAGATCTAGGCATAGAGATGGTGGTGTTGGACACGCCCAGTTAGATCTAGGCATAGATATGGTGGTGTAGGACACGCCCAGTTAGATCTAGGCATAGAGATGGTGGTGTTGGACACGCCCAGTTAGATCTAGGCATAGAGATGGTGGTGTAGGACACGCCCAGCTAGATCTAGGCATAGAGATGGTGGTGTTGGACACGCCCAGTTAGATCTAGGCATAGAGATGGTGGTGTTGGACACGCCCAGTTAGATCTAGGCATAGAGATGGTGGTGTCGGACACGCCCAGTTAGATCTAGGCATAGAGATGGTGGTGTAGGACACGCCCAGCTAGATCTAGGCATAGAGATGGTGGTGTTGGACACGCCCAGTTAGATCTAGGCATAGAGATAGTGGTGTCCTTGGGTGGGCAGGGTCAACGAGAAGAGAATTGACAACATGTCAGTGTCTTTTATCCAGAGAAGTATAAAACAACTCGTGACCAGGTTAGTCTGGATGTCAATAAGAGGTGAAACTACGGCTCACTTGGTGCTGGGGTCGGAGGTGACTGCACCGCTGAGCACGCCCACTAGCTTCATGTTATCGCCGGCGCTGCAGACGAGAGGGGCGTCGTTGCCCCAGACACAGGACGAGGCACTCCTCGCGCACACTTGTTGCTCCCAGGGGTGGGACGGGTTCATGTCGCGGCACTGCAGACTGTCGAACACCTCCAGGCGGGAACACGCCCACTTGTTGCTCGCCCCGCCCACAGAGTCAAGGCCGTAGCCGACCGTCACGCAGAAGACACGCCCCTTAGCGAGGTCAGCGGGCGTCATGTACTGCAACCCCGTCGCGCTCACCTTGAACGGGGTGTCGACCTTGAGCAAGGCGAGGTCGCTCTCGTAGGGCCTGTCCGCGTCCTGGCGGTTCAAACGCGGATACACCAGGGCGTGACGCACCGAGCGGCTGCGCTGCTGATTGGCTGCGAGGACCACGATACTCCCTGGGGGCGGGGCGCAGTGCGATGACGTCAGGACCCACGCGGCGGACACCAGGGTGCCGGTGCAGAATGTCTCGTTGCCGACCAGGATGTGGACGAGGAAGGGGAAAGCTTTGATCACTTCCTCGGGGTTGCATTGCAGACTGTTGGTTGTTGACATGAGGTTCGGCAGTAGGAGGATGATCAGTATGATTGAGTGCATGTCGGATACACTGACGGGTGTCAGGAAGCAGCGTCAACATATTATAGTAAACAATAAACACAAACACGTGAACATAGAAATAGTTTTATTTAAAAGTGAGCCTTCTTAGGAACATCGTGACCGCAGTCAAGGTCTACTTGATCTCCGCCTAGCGGAGGCTCGTCGAACTCCCAAGTTCAACGAGCTTCCGCTAGGCGAAGATCAAGTAGACCTTGACCGCATTCACGGCCAATTTGACTCTACAAAAAAGTCAAACCAAAGATTACTGACTAGAGAAGATGTTTCATTCATATGGGAATTCATCTGCGCGTGTCTGAGCGAAATTTTCTAAGTCCGACGTGTAGTTCGAATTCTCACCGCAAGAATCGCTCTTCCAAAAGTTTAAAACTCAAGGTCCACTAAATCCCCTGGCACGTACTAGCGATCTAGTAGACCTTGTTTAACGGTAACGAAGTCAAACTCAAGGTCTACTAGATCGCTAGTAGCCACCAGGGTATTTAGTGGACCTTGCTCAAACGTGCAGAACTAGCGCTCCTTGCGTTGAGAATTCGTACTAGTGGTGGGACTTAGAAAATTTCGAAAAATTTCGCGCAGATATTTTAACACGGCGATGAAACATCTTCTCTAGTCAGTAATCTTTGGTCAAACCTTGTTGGAAGGCCCCCCCCCCCCCCCCCCTCCTTCTTTTCAAGCTCTTCATGCCGTGATTCAGTTAACCTTGCCAGCAAGGTATTTGTTGCCAGTGTCAGACCATACATTTCAGACTTGATAAAGAAGTTTCCTCACTGTGGCTATACTTGTGACCACTAACCTAGGTTCTGTTAACATGGAGAACAAAGTACGGGACACAGCGACAAACCTCTTTAAACTCACTTTTCTCTTCGAATTGTCAGAGTATTTACACAATTTGAAAGTGTAACTTAATTCCAGAGTTGCAAAAAACTCAAACAATAAATGATTGATAAATCTTAGGCATGTCATATCCGGTCAAGGTTTGTTCCTCAACGCTGGAAACCAATGCAGCACTTGTCTTTGCAGAAACAGAGCATTTAATCTGTATTTATCCTATATTGATTAATAAGTATACGAAATTAAATATCTAGGATGCATTATTGACAAGTTGACCTTCATGAGTCATGCTTACCTTACTATATGAGAAATAAAATAAGTAAATCAATTTTATTTATATCTAGGATAAGTGAACATTTATCAAGTTGGTCATTGAAATTAATTTATAATACAATAATCCATCCACATTTCGAATATTGTAGTAGTGTAATGTTAAGCTTAAATGAGAGAGAAATGAATGCATTGCAAATTTACATAAGTAAGCAATGAGAGTAATATTGAATTGTAATAAGTACACAAGTATAAAGATTATGTTGAGGACATTGAATTGGATGAGTGTAAGGCAAAAGATTCATTACAA
This sequence comes from Isoperla grammatica, assembly GCA_945910005.1. Taxonomy (NCBI): domain Eukaryota; kingdom Metazoa; phylum Arthropoda; class Insecta; order Plecoptera; family Perlodidae; genus Isoperla; species Isoperla grammatica. Next base: position 9,397,318 of record OX246749.1, read on the forward strand.
TGCACTAGTATTTATATTTAAATTAAAGAATGATTATTTGCCAGCATATTTGAATGAGTTTTGACAGTATACTAATGTACATCATCATATCACAAGGTCAATAAATGATTTCAATGTAAAATATTTTAATAAAGCTGCAACACAAAAATCCGTGTTTTATGATGGATAAAGAATGTTTGACCAATAGCCCAGCCATATAAAAATATTGCAATAAAAAACTTCGAAATTTAAGTCAGAAGCTATAAGATATGTATTTGAACATCAAATTGTACAAGTAGAAATAATAATTTATAGTAAAAATAAATTGTAAGTATATGTATATTTAATTGATAGTAATAATAAGATAGTAGTGCAAGTGTATGTACGACAATAATAGCTGGTTAAGCTAAATAAACACAATCTTATCTCATTTACTTCTTTTCTATTACCACAGCTGTTACAGCACGTCTGCCAACCCCCTGTTCTCACAATGTTGTGACTTCCACTGGTATAAACCGCCATTGTGGTGTAGTTTAATAATGCCTTGATTATTAAAGAAGTTACACATAACCATTGTTGGCTTCATTATTGAAATCTGTCTTCGCCACGTTAGCCATTGCGCGATACTCGATCACTGAATCAAATGTTGGTTTGAATGTGTGTTCTGTGCGTCCTAATGTGATGCTGCGTTTAACCCAGCTTCGTTCAGACACGAGGGAGTGACCAAGACGTGTCGGTCGACCGCTAGTGTTAGAGGTCACAGACCGCGCGAGGTAGTTGTCATGGTAACAAGTAGACAACACATGAGACGGTCCAGCTGGTATAATGTAGAGGCGACATCATGGTGAGTCACTCTTACAGGTGCCAACTATGCGGGGCGACCTTCGTCTGTAAGTCCAGCGAGACTGACCAGCTACTCCGACACGCCAACGACGTCCACCCCAACGTGATCGGGCAGTTCACCATCGAGGGAGAGATCTTGGACGCTGAGGACGCCGGCGACTCGAAGCGTCCGATCTGTGCGCGGTGGACGCTCGTCCTCCCGACGCCCTCCAACAAGAAGAAGAGTAAGAAGAGGTCAAGGAACACCTTCACGACCAACAACAAGTCTCAACTGAGCTGCACATGCGGGAGTCAGGGGACCCTGAGTGTCGCGACCACGGGGGGAGGGGGGGAGGCGGCCTCCTATATAGACTCGTGCTCCTACACTTACAGCGGCTCGTACGGTGAGTCAGGGGACCCTGAGTGTCGCGACCACGGGGGGAGGGGGGGAGGCGGCCTCCTATATAGACTCGTGCTCCTACACCTACAGCGGCTCGTACGGTGAGTCAGGGGACCCTGAGTGTCGCGACCACGGGGGGAGGGGGGGAGGCGGCCTCCTATATAGACTCGTGCTCCTACACCTACAGCGGCTCGTACGGTGAGTCAGGGGACCCTGAGTGTCGCCACCACGGGGGGAGGGGGGGAGGCGGCCTCCTACATAGACTCGTGCTCCTACACCTACAGCGGCTCGTACGGTGAGTCAGGGGACCCTGAGTGTCGCGACCACGGGGGGAGGGGGGGAGGCGGCCTCCTACATAGACTCGTGCTCCTACACCTACAGCGGCTCGTACGGTGAGTCAGGGGACCCTGAGTGTCGCGACCACGGGGGGAGGGGGGGAGGCGGCCTCCTACATAGACTCGTGCTCCTACACCTACAGCGGCTCGTACGGTGAGTCAGGGGACCCTGAGTGTCGCGACCACGGGGGGAGGGGGGGAGGCGGCCTCCTATATAGACTCGTGCTCCTACACCTACTGCGGGTCGTACGGTGAGTCAGGGGACCCTGAGTGTCGCGACCACGGGGGGAGGGGGGGAGGCGGCCTCCTACATAGACTCGTGCTCCTACACTTACAGCGGCTCGTACGGTGAGTCAGGGGACCCTGAGTGTCGCGACCACGGGGGGAGGGGGGGAGGCGGCCTCCTACATAGACTCGTGCTCCTACACCTACAGCGGCTCGTACGGTGAGTCAGGGGACCCTGAGTGTCGCGACCACGGGGGGAGGGGGGGAGGCGGCCTCCTACATAGACTCGTGCTCCTACACCTACAGCGGCTCGTACGGTGAGTCAGGGGACCCTTAGTGTCGCGACCACGGGGGGAGGGGGGGAGGCGGCCTCCTACATAGACTCGTGCTCCTACACCTACAGCGGCTCGTACGGTGAGTCAGGGGACCCTGAGTGTCGCGACCACGGGGGGAGGGGGGGAGGCGGCCTCCTACATAGACTCGTGCTCCTACACCTACAGCGGCTCGTACGGTGAGTCAGGGGACCCTGAGTGTCGCGACCACGGGGGGAGGGGGGAGGCGGCCTCCTATATAGACTCGTGCTCCTACACCTACAGCGGCTCGTACGGTGAGTCAGGGGACCCTGAGTGTCGCGACCACGGGGGGAGGGGGGGAGGCGGCCTCCTATATAGACTCGTGCTCCTACACCTACAGCGGCTCGTACGGTGAGTCAGGGGACCCTGAGTGTCACGACCACGGGGGGAGGGGGGGAGGCGGCCTCCTATATAGACTCGTGCTCCTACACTTACAGCGGCTCGTACGGTAAGTCTAGCGGGTGTTGACGACGTACTCGAAGGGTGGGTCCTATGGTCCTAGAGTCCTGGGGTCCTAGGGGTCCTAGGGTCCTAGGGTCCTGGGGTCCTGCGGTCTTAGGGTCCTAGAACGTCGGAGGAAGGGACAAGTAGGAAGTAAAGATGTAAGGGGGATGATGGGAGAAACGGGAGAACCTTTGTCGTCACCTCTTACGAGTGGCAGAGTCACCCTGGACCAAATTCTATCCCGAGCCCAGACAGGGTAGAGGTAATAATCAACAATTGACACAAAACTTCTCAACAAGAATTTAAATAACTGCAATTTACCATACTTACAATAACAAGAAATAATTTCGATACATGCAAATTTCGGTATTTATTTGAAAGAATATCAATATATATATATATATAAATACTTCCGATATGTCACCCCAAAAAACGTCTGCCCTAAGGTAGAATTTGCCCAGGGTGACCTTGCCAGTTGTATGAGACGAAACAATAAGGTCCTTATTGCCGGGTCTCTCCCCTTATTCTTAAGTATGTAAGTCGTCCTCATAGGGGTCCCTGACCTGGTTGTAGAGTACGTCCCGACACACGTAATAATGCCGTGCGTCACGTGACATCCACAGTGTGTGAGTCAACTGACCTGGTTGTAGAGTACGTCCCGACACTCGTAATAATGCCGTGCGTCACGTGACATCCACAGTGTGTGAGTGTACTGACCTGGTTGTAGAGTACGTCCCGACACACGTAATAATGCCGTGCGTCACGTGACATCCACAGTGTGTGAGTCAACTGACCTGGTTGTAGAGTACGTCCCGACACACGTAATAATGCCGTGCGTCACGTGACATCCACAGTGTGTGAGTCAACTGACCTGGTTGTAGAGTACGTCCCCACACTCGTGATAATGCCGTGCGTCACGTGACATCCACAGTGTGTGAGTCAACTGACCTGGTTGTAGAGTACGTCCCCACACACGTAATAATGCCGTGCGTCACGTGACATCCACAGTGTGTGAGTCAACTGACCTGGTTGTAGAGTACGTCCCCACACTCGTGATAATGCCGTGCGTCACGTGACATCCACAGTGTGTGAGTCAACTGACCTGGTTGTAGAGTACGTCCCCACACACGTAATAATGCCGTGCGTCACGTGACATCCACAGTGTGTGAGTCAACTGACCTGGTTGTAGAGTACGTCCCGACACTCGTAATAATGCCGTGCGTCACGTGACATCCCTAGCGTGTGAGTGTACTGACCTGGTTGTAGAGTACGTCCCGACACACGTAATAATGCCGTGCGTCACGTGACATCCACAGTGTGTGAGTCAACTGACCTGGTTGTAGAGTACGTCCCCACACACGTAATAATGCCGTGCGTCACGTGACATCCACAGTGTGTGAGTCAACTGACCTGGTTGTAGAGTACGTCCCGACACACGTAATAATGCCGTGCGTCACGTGACATCCACAGTGTGTGAGTCAACTGACCTGGTTGTAGAGTACGTCCCCACACACGTAATAATGCCGTGCGTCACGTGACATCCACAGTGTGTGAGTCAACTGACCTGGTTGTAGAGTACGTCCCCACACACGTAATAATGCCGTGCGTCACGTGACATCCACAGTGTGTGAGTCAACTGACCTGGTTGTAGAGTACGTCCCGACACACGTAATAATGCCGTGCGTCACGTGACATCCACAGTGTGTGAGTCAACTGACCTGGTTGTAGAGTACGTCCCCACACACGTAATAATGCCGTGCGTCACGTGACATCCACAGTGTGTGAGTCAACTGACCTGGTTGTAGAGTACGTCCCCACACACGTAATAATGCCGTGCGTCACGTGACATCCACAGTGTGTGAGTCAACTGACCTGGTTGTAGAGTACGTCCCGACACACGTAATAATGCCGTGCGTCACGTGACATCCACAGTGTGTGAGTCAACTGACCTGGTTGTAGAGTACGTCCCCACACACGTAATAATGCCGTGCGTCACGTGACATCCACAGTGTGTGAGTCAACTGACCTGGTTGTAGAGTACGTCCCCACACTCGTAATAATGCCGTGCGTCACGTGACATCCACAGTGTGTGAGTCAACTGACCTGGTTGTAGAGTACGTCCCCACACACGTAATAATGCCGTGCGTCACGTGACATCCACAGTGTGTGAGTCAACTGACCTGGTTGTAGAGTACGTCCCCACACTCGTAATAATGCCGTGCGTCACGTGACATCCCTAGCGTGTGAGTCAACTGACCTGGTTGTAGAGTACGTCCCGACACACGTAATAATGCCGTGCGTCACGTGACATCCCTAGCGTGTGAGTCAACTGACCTGGTTGTAGAGTACGTCCCGACACACGTAATAATGCCGTGCGTCACGTGACATCCCTAGCGTGTGAGTCAACTGACCTGGTTGTAGAGTACGTCCCGACACTCGTAATAATGCCGTGCGTCACGTGACATCCCTAGCGTGTGAGTGTACTGACCTGGTTGTAGAGTACGTCCCGACACACGTAATAATGCCGTGCGTCACGTGACATCCCTAGCGTGTGAGTCAACTGACCTGGTTGTAGAGTACGTCCCGAAACACGTAATAATGCCGTGCGTCACGTGACATCCACAGTGTGTGAGTCAACTGACCTGGTTGTAGAGTACGTCCCGACACTCGTAATAATGCCGTGCGTCACGTGACATCCACAGTGTGTGAGTGTACTGACCTGGTTGTAGAGTACGTCCCCACACACGTAATAATGCCGTGCGTCACGTGACATCCCTAGCGTGTGAGTCAACTGACCTGGTAGTAGAGTACGTCCCGACACTCGTAATAATGCCGTGCGTCACGTGACATCCACAGTGTGTGAGTGTACTGACCTGGTTGTAGAGTACGTCCCACACACGTAATAATGCCGTGCGTCACGTGACATCCACAGTGTGTGAGTGTACTGACCTGGTTGTAGAGTACGTCCCACACACGTAATAATGCCGTGCGTCACGTGACATCCACAGTGTGTGAGTGTACTGACCTGGTTGTAGAGTACGTCCCACACACGTAATAATGCCGTGCGTCACGTGACATGCCCAGTGTGTGAGTCAACTGACCTGGTTGTAGAGTACGTCCCCACACACGTAATAATGCCGTGCGTCACGTGACATGCCCAGTGTGTGAGTCAACTGACCTGGTTGTAGAGTACGTCCCCACACACGTAATAATGCCGTGCGTCACGTGACATGCCCAGTGTGTGAGTCAACTGACCTGGTTGTAGAGTACGTCCCCACACACGTAATAATGCCGTGCGTCACGTGACATGCCCAGTGTGTGAGTCAACTGACCTGGTTGTAGAGTACGTCCCCACACACGTAATAATGCCGTGCGTCACGTGACATGCCCAGTGTGTGAGTCAACTGACCTGGTTGTAGAGTACGTCCCCACACACGTAATTATGCCGTGTGTCACGTGACATCCACAGTGTGTGAGTCAACTGACCTGGTTGTAGAGTACGTCCCCACACACGTAATAATGCCGTGCGTCACGTGACATCCACAGTGTGTGAGTCAACTGACCTGGTTGTAGAGTACGTCCCCACACACGTAATTATGCCGTGTGTCACGTGACATCCACAGTGTGTGAGTCAACTGACCTGGTTGTAGAGTACGTCCCCACACACGTAATAATGCCGTGCGTCACGTGACATCCACAGTGTGTGAGTCAACTGACCTGGTTGTAGAGTACGTCCCCACACACGTAATAATGCCGTGCGTCACGTGACATCCTAGCGTGTGAGTGTACTGACCTGGTTGTAGAGTACGTCCCCACACACGTGATAATGCCGTGTGTCACGTGACATCCCTAGTGTGTGAGTGTACTGACCTGGTTGTAGAGTACGTCCCACACACGTAATAATGCCGTGCGTCACGTGACATCCACAGTGTGTGAGTGTACTGACCTGGTTGTAGAGTACGTCCCACACACGTAATAATGCCGTGCGTCACGTGACATCCACAGTGTGTGAGTCGCCGACGTTCTGGACGACGGTAGAAACATGGCGGCCGGGCCCCTCCAGGATCCCCTGCCCGAACTGCGGCATCGTGGCTCGACCTGTCGTGAGACGTCAGAAGCGCAGGGTGAGCTCGTCTCTCCCCGGCGCGCTGTGCGTGCTCACCTGCTGGCCCATCTGCTTCCTACCCTTCATGTCCGGCCACGGCAGACTCGGCTCCATGAAGCTCTACTGCGCGTCATGCGATCACTTCATAGCCATCTTCGACCCGGACAGTGAGACCTTCGCGCGGCCGCCGCTCTGTAAGTGTGACGTCACCCAGGACACGCCCACCATCAACTAAGCTCTATTTATCACTGCATCATTCTTAGACCATTGTAAATTATTAGTAAATATTAAATTAAATTATTCTTCGTCTTGCTTTCAATGAATACTGTACAGCGTGAACCCGTCTGGGCCCAGGGTAGAATTAGGCCCTGGGAGGCTCTTCCCAGTCGTAAGAAGAGCCAATCTACCCTCTCGACCTCCCACTGGTGACCTTGACGTTATTATTTTCAACCGATCCCAACAAGACAGTCAGAGGTCAACACCCCCCCCCCCCCCATCACTCTTTCCTCCCGGGGTTACCGCACACTCAGTCGCACACAGGTCTGTTTCAATAGAATACAGAATAAATGGGGAACGAGTGAAGGTTTTATTGGTTGCATTTATGGAAACTGACATGTTTCGATAAAAGCCCCACCCGACCCAAACCCCTACAGGATTTAAAAAGGCCCATATGTATGGTGATTGGTGACACTCAAAGCTAATATAAACAACAATGAACAACAATTCAAGAATGCGCATTGCAAACGTGTTCTATAATTTCCATAGTTATTATTATACATCCCGACATTGTTGAGTGCTGTGCAATGTGCGTTGCAAAGAATTTTCTTTGTCATTTCGTATTGTGTTTTCGACACGGTCCGCCACCGCTACTAACAGTTATTGACAGTAATAGAAATGTAATTTCTTCCTCTAATACGTATCAGATCGTGATTAAGTTATAGTATACTAATATGTTTCGCTTGCTTAATAATTCTGTTGCCGATAATATTGTGTTTGTGGTTATTTCTGGTAAAATCGGAGACTTCAATTTAGGTGCAAGGCAGGATATTGTGAAGAAAAGGGGTAGACTGAGCCCCCAAGACAGATGTTGTTGCCTTGATTGGCTTGGGGAGCGTAGCTGATGTTAAGCTACGGGACTCAGTTTTCCCCTAATCTTGACCAGGATCGGTTTTTTTGTGGGTCATGGATCATGCAGGGTGGACACCATTAAAAGACAGATTCCAAAATACGAGAGTTACGTGTATTGTTCTTAAACCTTTACCCTAGATGGTCATTCCTTTAACTGTTGCACTGTGTGTTCGGCGTGCGTGGGTACAATTTAATTTAAATAAAAAAAATACACAATCTCACGAAACATCATCCTACCCTTTATGTAGGCTTGGAACAGCGACCCTGCCAATCCACCGGTCCTGGCACGTCCCTCGGTCGGATCCCCGGTCTAGTCCTCGTTGCCACCCTTCCACTGTACGCACCCGCTCTCGTCTCTTCTCCGACCAACCAGCCTCTCCTTCGAACAGCCAAACCTCTTCTCCCCCGTCTCACCGTTGTCCATTTCACAAAACCAAATCTACCTGACTCAGGTGTTCTTCACGATACCCGTTCGTTGCTCGCTCCCGACAAAGTGTTGAAATCCTGACACATGCACATTCCACGGGTACACTCAACTTGTGCATGCGTCTAGTTAGGATTGCAACATATCCGGTAGAGCAGTCAATAACTTGTATCGAAAAGAACAGAAGAAGACCATAAAATGGTCTTCTTCACAATATGCCGCTCTCCACTGAGGCAGAATAAGTGAGTTCCGGCGGGTAGACACCCCTCATATTATCCACCTGCGCGCTACAGGGTTGCCACGTTTCTATACATTCAGTGCAGTAGCGGTCATTCGTACATTCTCGATCGGCTCCCGGTCCCGGCGTATGCTCAGTCAGCGTCGTGTCTTGCAATGCAGGAAATGTCTGTGGTTCTCTACTGAAATGTATGGTGGATTAGATTCCTCAGGAGTTAACGCGCGTGTCAGTGCTGCTCTCTGGTAAAATTAGTATCCTTTGAAGATTAGATCTTGCACCAAAATTGAAGTCTCCGATTTTATGTGACCGATATTGAGAATCAATAGGAAAGCTGTCATGCGAATGTGTGAACGAACGCCAGGAATGTTTTGATTGTCATGCACGCGCTCGGCGTGGTAAGCGTGGACAGACGATACCACGGCCGCATACAGAACCTGTCCCTTATGAGAGGTGCCCGGTGACGACATCTTGGTCGCTCTTGAACGCTACGTCGTACGACTATACGGGGTTAGCTGTACCGAGCATGTCGACCAGGCCAGAGAACATCTTTTCGTCCCTGAAAGCAAAGCCACTGACCCTGATCCCACCAACTTGTGCGGCCCTGCACGAGCATGCGTGGAGAGCAGCATACCAGGCTGGCCAGATCTGGGGTCGGGCAGACAGAGTGGACCAGTCAGACCTCCCCTCACCTGCCAACTGGGGATGGTCGCAAGCTGGCAATGAGTGGTCACCGTTGTGGTCTAAAAAACCAAATATCTGGGAGCCCTGGCGATCCCTAGACAGATGCGGCTTACGGTGTGAGACCATGAGATGTATTTGCCGAAGGAACTCACTGCCCTGTACACCTGCCTATGTGTAAGGGTAAGTGCAGCAACAAGTTAAACGCAATAAGAATTGTAGACTAATGAACGAACCTAACATTTGTTATCAGCTTACACGCCGTTACAATGTACTTGTACAGCGCAAGATACCAAGGCCCTGCAGAGTATGAAGAACGCCAGGGCGTGAGGTCCCGACGAAGACATTGATGGAGCCTTTGCACCCACTGACGCTCGAGATCCCCTTGCCTCCGCACACTCCAATGTAAATGTATTGGACGTAGTTTTTTGTGTGATGTTTTGTTCATTTTAAAATGAATATTTCAGCTCTCATCCCCATATATACATGGTATTTTCCAAAAAAAAAACACTTCTAAGAATTCAGAAAGTTCAGCGCTCAGGAAATCTCTAATTTCGCTAGCCCACATGATAGTGGGCGCTGTCCATAGACAAGCAAGAGCCTAGGACGTGCGCAATTTTTAAATATGGCCGTTCATTATGATAATAGTGTCATGTAGGACGTTGATAAGGAAAAAAACACACATATGAGAAATCAGCCCACATGATAGTGGCCGCTGTCCATAGACAAGCAAGAGCCTAGGACGTGCGCCATTATCCAATATGGCCGTTCATTATGATAATAGTGTCATGTAGGACGTTGATAAGGACACTAGAGTATTTAGACATGCGTAAATACCCGAAAACGATACTTAACTCAACCATATTCCCAGAATGCAAACCACTAGTCATCAAGGCCCTGAAATATAAATATGTAGACTCGGGGCCTAACCGACGAATACTACGACCGTGGTATAGCTATTTTTTTTTTTTTTTTTTTTTCATTCAATCCACATCTACATCTGACGCCACGTAAGCCGAAGCTCATATGCGTCTATCTTTTCTTGTATTTGTGTTATCTCTTGCTGTTTTTCTTGAAGTCCGACCTTAGGAGTCCTCAAACTGGTAACCCTCCTTTGTCGTTGGTATTGTCTTTGCAATGTATTAGCTTCTTGTTCTTGATATTATTCTCCTTGTATATTTATTCATCTTCTTCTGCTCTTCGTCGTTTCTGTTTACTCCATTTCGGATGATTTTCCTTTGACTAGGCATAAATCGTTGCTTCTATGGTTGTTTTTGTTTCAACCTGATGAGGATTCATGTACTTCTTCTGTGCTTTGCTTCCCCTCCAGTGGTCGCAGTGATCGTATTCCTTCTTCTGAGTGTTCAGCTCCTCTTCTTCTTCCAAGTTATGTCAAATCTTCTCCACGATTCTTCCACCCTTTTCTTCTTTTCACTGTCTGGTGGTTCTTGAGGAGAATACTTCTGCTGATTTTGATTTCCCTTCTGGTGATCGAACTGGTCATCTTCTTCTCTTTTTGAGTTTACTGGTCACTTTCCGGTTTCCTCTTCAAGTCGTAGCTTTCTGCCTCTATCTGCGTCATTTCTTCTTATCGCTGTCTTCTGTTTCTAGGTGTTTTCCTGTTTCTTCTTTAATCTTGACTGTCACCTAATCTTCTTCTTCCCTGACTGCATGCCCTGGAAGATGTTGGTTTCATGTCTTCTGTTCGACTTTCTCTTAGATTCTCTTCTTTGTTCCTCTTCAACTCCTCTTCTTCTTTTCTTCTTATCGCTGTCTTCTGTTTCCTGTTTCTTGATGTTTTCCTGTTTCTTCTTCAAACTTGACTGTCGCCCCCTCTTCTTCTTCTCTGACTGTATGCCCTGGTTTGTTGAGTACACTGGTCCCTTTCCGAATTCCTCTGCGAGTCGTAACGTATTTTCCTTCTGCCCCTCTTCTTCTTTTCTTCTTATTGCTGTCTTCTGTTTCTTGATGATTTACTGTTTCTTCTTCAATCTTGACTGTCGCCCCATTTTCTTCTTCCCTGACTGCATGCCCTGGTTTGTGGAGTATACTGGCCCCTTTCCGAAATCCTCTTCGGGTCGTGGCGTACTTTTCTTCTGTTCCTCTTCTCTGTTCTTCTTATCGCTGCCTTCTGTTTCTTGATGTTTTCCTGTTTCTTCTTCAATCTTGACTGTCGCCCCATCTTCTTCCCCCTGAGTACGTGTTCTGGAATATATTGGTTTCATGTCTTCTGTAAGTTGTTATCTTAGATTGTCTTCTTTGTTCCTCTTCAACTTCTTTCACAATAGGGAAGGCTCACAAATTTTTTTTATTTGCTTACTGGTTACCTCAAGTTAAAATAAACGGGAACTAATTGGTTTCGACTCGAAAGGTGCATTAACATCGCTTTAACAGCAAGTCAAAGATATTGCTGTCAAAACACGCTCAGAAACGGACCTGCGCCATCTTGCTCGTGATTTAAAGGTTCTGACGTCATAACTCTGTACACAATCATTTTATATCATACAAATAGTACTGAAATCCCACAATTTAGTTGATTATTGCTCTCATAAGACTTTAACTGAATCAACGTTTATTTCTAGTTATTAAATGAACACTGCTCAACATTAATTTACAACAATTTGTTAAATAATTGCATTATTTTAAACACGTTTTGGTAAATACTGTATCAAAATGTATTTTCTGAAGAAAACAGTGGTATAAAAGACATTGTTGTAAAGTCACTGCATCCTAGATATTGTAAAATGTCCAACTTAATATCGTTGATATTATTAAGAATGCTTCAAGGAGGCAGTTGTTGACAAGAGTTATGACGTCACGAGCCGTTTTTCAATTACGGAGCGGGAAGTTCCAAATTCCAAACTTTAAATGCTAATAGAATTGGAAATATACACTTCTCAGATATAAAAATTACATAGCCCGTATTTTTAGATAATGGCTTTCCGTTTTAAGGTACTTTGAGGAATATTTATTTTTCATGAGCCTTCCCTATTGTTGCTGTATATTCTTTGTTGATTTGGTGTTTTGGACGGCGCTTGCTAATCTTCGATTCTTCTATTCTTCCTATTTTATGTCACCAATCCTCATCTTCTTCTTCTTCTGAGTACACATCTGATTGATTTCGCTGTTTCCCTCTTCTTTTTGGATTTCTCTCTTGCACATACCCTCCTACTTCATCTCTCGCATCCAGCCTGTCTTCTTCCAGTTCTCCTTGTCGGCGATTAAACACGTCTATTGCGAACTTCTCAAGTTGTCTGTAGTGATTTTTGCAATTGAGCAGTAGCGTGGTATGGCTATTGTCGATTTTCCTACACCCAATCATACAAAAAGGACTTCTATACTGCACTCGTGCTCTAAGTTTGAAGATTAATAAATTCGAGCCGCCATTTTGGAAAATGATCCGAATTCTTAACCCTAGGGGACAAACTTTTAATTGCTGCGGGTCAAATCCCTCCTACAGTTTTACACAACAACTATGCAAAGTAGGAGAAGAAGATATTGCACATACATAGAAGCCAGGAGAACAAGATACTGCACATACAAACATATCTAAAGAGAATGAGGACATGACAGAAAAGAAGGGATGATAATCAAGTAACTACAAGATCTGTAAAGGGTGTAATAAAATATGAATTGCACAATAAACGTTCATTTATTAAAAAAAAGATACTCGGAACTCAAATAATGTGACAAAAAAAATACGTATCTTCTAAACTTCACAATGGCTTCAAATACCACAGGCTACGATTTCAAAAACACTTGGGACTACTGTTTGCCTAATGTTTCTCCTGTCCCAGACGATCACCCGTGTCTTATTGCTGGTTACTGCTCGTCCGTCTCTTGCGCCTCCTGCGCGACACCTCGTACCCGAAGCTTTGCGCCTGCACGAACACCTGCTGGCGACATTCCCCTGTCAACGCGTTGATGTCACACCTCGGCCCGTACCCGCTAAACACAGACATGACGCGACCTATACAGCCGGGCCGGTTGGTCACGCGGTGTATGTTGAACGACTCGTCGTCCCTGCAGGGCGGCCCAGTCACGCCCAGCTGGTAGCAGGTGTTGTCAGCGCTGTGTAGGACGTAGGACGCCCCTGGCTGGGCCGCGTTCAGGCGGTGACATAGGTCCAGGTGACAGCGAGCCACCACCCCGTAGCCTGCAACCAGACATGTAGCAGGTGTTGTCAGCGCTGTGTAGGACGTAGGACGCCCCTGGCTGGGCCGCGTTCAGGCGGTGACATAGGTCCAGGTGACAGCGGGCCACCACCCCGTAGCCTGCAACCAGACATGTAGCAGGTGTTGTCAGCGCTGTGTAGGACGTAGGACGGGGCCGCGTTCAGGCGGTGACATAGGTCCAGGTGACAGCGGGCCACCACCCCGTAGCCTGCAACCAGACATGTAGCAGGTGTTGTCAGCGCTGTGTAGGACGTAGGACGGGGCCGCGTTCAGGTGGTGACATATGTCCTGGTGACAGCGGGCCACCACCCCGTAGCCTGCAACCAGACATGTAGCAGGTGTTGTCAGCAGCGTGTAGGACGTAGGACGGGGCCGCGTTCAGGCGGTGACATAGGTCCAGGTGACAGCGGGCCACCACCCCGTAGCCTGCAACCAGACATGTAGCAGGTGTTGTCAGCGCTGTGTAGGACGTAGGACGGGGCCGCGTTCAGGCGGTGACATAGGTCCAGGTGACAGCGGGCCACCACCCCGTAGCCTGCAACCAGACATGTAGCAGGTGTTGTCAGCGCTGTGTAGGACGTAGGACGGGGCCGCGTTCAGGTGGTGACATATGTCCTGGTGACAGCGGGCCACCACCCCGTAGCCTGCAACCAGACATGTAGCAGGTGTTGTCAGCGCTGTGTAGGACGTAGGACGCCCCTGGCTGGGCCGCGTTCAGGCGGTGACATAGGTCCAGGTGACAGCGGGCCACCACCCCGTAGCCTGCAACCAGACATGTAGCAGGTGTTGTCAGCGCTGTGTAGGACGTAGGACGCCCCTGGCTGGGCCGCGTTCAGGCGGTGACATAGGTCCAGGTGACAGCGAGCCACCACCCCGTAGCCTGCAACCAGACATGTAGCAGGTGTTGTCAGTGCTGTGTAGGACGTAGGACGGGGCCGCGTTCAGGCGGTGACATAGGTCCAGGTGACAGCGGGCCACCACCCCGTAGCCTGCAACCAGACATGTAGCAGGTGTTGTCAGCGCTGTGTAGGACGTAGGACGCCCCTGGCTGGGCCGCGTTCAGGCGGTGACATAGGTCCAGGTGACAGCGGGCCACCACCCCGTAGCCTGCAACCAGACATGTAGCAGGTGTTGTCAGTGCTGTGTAGGACGTAGGACGGGGCCGCGTTCAGGCGGTGACATAGGTCCAGGTGACAGCGAGCCACCACCCCGTAGCCTGCAACCAGACATGTAGCAGGTGTTGTCAGTGCTGTGTAGGACGTAGGACGGGGCCGCGTTCAGGCGGTGACATAGGTCCAGGTGACAGCGGGCCACCACCCCGTAGCCTGCAACCAGACATGAAGCAGGTGTTGTCAGCGCTGTGTAGGACGTAGGACGGGGCCGCGTTCAGGCGGTGACATAGGTCCAGGTGACAGCGGGCCACCACCCCGTAGCCTGCAACCAGACATGTAGCAGGTGTTGTCAGCGCTGTGTAGGACGTAGGACGGGGCCGCGTTCAGGCGGTGACATAGGTCCAGGTGACAGCGGGCCACCACCCCGTAGCCTGCAACCAGACATGTAGCAGGTGTTGTCAGCGCTGTGTAGGACGTAGGACGGGGCCGCGTTCAGGTGGTGACATATGTCCTGGTGACAGCGGGCCACCACCCCGTAGCCTGCAACCAGACATGTAGCAGGTGTTGTCAGTGCTGTGTAGGACGTAGGACGGGGCCGCGTTCAGGCGGTGACATAGGTCCAGGTGACAGCGGGCCACCACCCCGTAGCCTGCAACCAGACATGTAGCAGGTGTTGTCAGTGCTGTGTAGGACGTAGGACGGGGCCGCGTTCAGGCGGTGACATAGGTCCAGGTGACAGCGAGCCACCACCCCGTAGCCTGCAACCAGACATGTAGCAGGTGTTGTCAGCGCTATGTAGGACGTAGGACGGGGCCGCGTTCAGGTGGTGACATATGTCCTGGTGACAGCGGGCCACCACCCCGTAGCCTGCAACCAGACATGTAGCAGGTGTTGTCAGTGCTGTGTAGGACGTAGGACGGGGCCGCGTTCAGGCGGTGACATAGGTCCAGGTGACAGCGGGCCACCACCCCGTAGCCTGCAACCAGACATGTAGCAGGTGTTGTCAGTGCTGTGTAGGACGTAGGACGGGGCCGCGTTCAGGCGGTGACATAGGTCCAGGTGACAGCGAGCCACCACCCCGTAGCCTGCAACCAGACATGTAGCAGGTGTTGTCAGCGCTGTGTAGGACGTAGGACGCCCCTGGCTGGGCCGCGTTCAGGCGGTGACATAGGTCCGGGTGACAGCGAGCCACCACCCCGTAGCCTGCAACCAGACATGAAGCAGGTGTTGTCAGCGCTGTGTAGGACGTAGGACGGGGCCGCGTTCAGGCGGTGACATAGGTCCAGGTGACAGCGAGCCACCACCCCGTAGCCTGCAACCAGACATGTAGCAGGTGTTGTCAGCGCTGTGTAGGACGTAGGACGGGGCCGCGTTCAGGCGGTGACATAGGTCCAGGTGACAGCGAGCCACCACCCCGTAGCCTGCAACCAGACATGTAGCAGGTGTTGTCAGCGCTGTGTAGGACGTAGGACGGGGCCGCGTTCAGGCGGTGACATAGGTCCAGGTGACAGCGGGCCACCACCCCGTAGCCTGCAACCAGACATGTAGCAGGTGTTGTCAGCGCTGTGTAGGACGTAGGACGGGGCCGCGTTCAGGCGGTGACATAGGTCCAGGTGACAGCGGGCCACCACCCCGTAGCCTGCAACCAGACATGTAGCAGGTGTTGTCAGCGCTGTGTAGGACGTAGGACGGGGCCGCGTTCAGGCGGTGACATAGGTCCAGGTGACAGCGAGCCACCACCCCGTAGCCTGCAACCAGACATGTAGCAGGTGTTGTCAGCGCTGTGTAGGACGTAGGACGGGGCCGCGTTCAGGCGGTGACATAGGTCCAGGTGACAGCGGGCCACCACCCCGTAGCCTGCAACCAGACATGTAGCAGGTGTTGTCAGCGCTGTGTAGGACGTAGGACGGGGCCGCGTTCAGGCGGTGACATAGGTCCAGGTGACAGCGAGCCACCACCCCGTAGCCTGCAACCAGACATGAAGCAGGTGTTGTCAGCGCTGTGTAGGACGTAGGACGCCCCTGGCTGGGCCGCGTTCAGGCGGTGACATAGGTCCAGGTGACAGCGGGCCACCACCCCGTAGCCTGCAACCAGACATGTAGCAGGTGTTGTCAGCGCTGTGTAGGACGTAGGACGGGGCCGCGTTCAGGCGGTGACATAGGTCCAGGTGACAGCGAGCCACCACCCCGTAGCCTGCAACCAGACATGTAGCAGGTGTTGTCAGCGCTGTGTAGGACGTAGGACGCCCCTGGCTGGGCCGCGTTCAGGCGGTGACATAGGTCCAGGTGACAGCGAGCCACCACCCCGTAGCCTGCAACCAGACATGTAGCAGGTGTTGTCAGCGCTGTGTAGGACGTAGGACGGGGCCGCGTTCAGGCGGTGACATAGGTCCAGGTGACAGCGAGCCACCACCCCGTAGCCTGCAACCAGACATGTAGCAGGTGTTGTCAGCGCTGTGTAGGACGTAGGACGCCCCTGGCTGGGCCGCGTTCAGGCGGTGACATAGGTCCGGGTGACAGCGAGCCACCACCCCGTAGCCTGCAACCAGACATGTAGCAGGTGTTGTCAGCGCTGTGTAGGACGTAGGACGCTCCTGGCTGGGCCGCGTTCAGGCGGTGACATAGGTCCAGGTGACAGCGGGCCACCACCCCGTAGCCTGCAACCAGACATGTAGCAGGTGTTGTCAGCGCTGTGTAGGACGTAGGACGCCCCTGGCTGGGCCGCGTTCAGGCGGTGACATAGGTCCAGGTGACAGCGGGCCACCACCCCGTAGCCTGCAACCAGACATGTAGCAGGTGTTGTCAGCGCTGTGTAGGACGTAGGACGGGGCCGCGTTCAGGCGGTGACATAGGTCCAGGTGACAGCGGGCCACCACCCCGTAGCCTGCAACCAGACATGTAGCAGGTGTTGTCAGCGCTGTGTAGGACGTAGGACGGGGCCGCGTTCAGGCGGTGACATAGGTCCAGGTGACAGCGGGCCACCACCCCGTAGCCTGCAACCAGACATGTAGCAGGTGTTGTCAGCGCTATGTAGGACGTAGGACGGGGCCGCGTTCAGGCGGTGACATAGGTCCTGGTGACAGCGAGCCACCACCCCGTAGCCTGCAACCAGACATGAAGCAGGTGTTGTCAGCGCTGTGTAGGACGTAGGACGGGGCCGCGTTCAGGCGGTGACATAGGTCCAGGTGACAGCGGGCCACCACCCCGTAGCCTGCAACCATACATGTAGCAGGTGTTGTCAGCGCTGTGTAGGACGTAGGACGGGGCCGCGTTCAGGCGGTGACATAGGTCCAGGTGACAGCGGGCCACCACCCTGTAGCCTGCAACCAGACATGAAGCAGGTGTTGTCAGCGCTGTGTAGGACGTAGGACGCCCCTGGCTGGGCCGCGTTCAGGCGGTGACATAGGTCCTGGTGACAGCGGGCCACCACCCCGTAGCCTGCAACCAGACATGTAGCAGGTGTTGTCAGCGCTGTGTAGGACGTAGGACGGGGCCGCGTTCAGGCGGTGACATAGGTCCAGGTGACAGCGAGCCACCACCCCGTAGCCTGCAACCAGACATGTAGCAGGTGTTGTCAGCGCTGTGTAGGACGTAGGACGGGGCCGCGTTCAGGCGGTGACATAGGTCCAGGTGACAGCGGGCCACCACCCCGTAGCCTGCAACCAGACATGTAGCAGGTGTTGTCAGCGCTGTGTAGGACGTAGGACGGGGCCGCGTTCAGGCGGTGACATAGGTCCAGGTGACAGCGGGCCACCACCCCGTAGCCTGCAACCAGACATGTAGCAGGTGTTGTCAGCGCTGTGTAGGACGTAGGACGCCCCTGGCTGGGCCGCGTTCAGGCGGTGACATAGGTCCTGGTGACAGCGGGCCACCACCCCGTAGCCTGCAACCAGACATGTAGCAGGTGTTGTCAGCGCTGTGTAGGACGTAGGACGCCCCTGGCTGGGCCGCGTTCAGGCGGTGACATAGGTCCAGGTGACAGCGGGCCACCACCCCGTAGCCTGCAACCAGACATGTAGCAGGTGTTGTCAGCGCTGTGTAGGACGTAGGACGGGGCCGCGTTCAGGCGGTGACATAGGTCCAGGTGACAGCGGGCCACCACCCCGTAGCCTGCAACCAGACATGAAGCAGGTGTTGTCAGCGCTGTGTAGGACGTAGGACGCCCCTGGCTGGGCCGCGTTCAGGCGGTGACATAGGTCCTGGTGACAGCGGGCCACCACCCCGTAGCCTGCAACCAGACATGTAGCAGGTGTTGTCAGCGCTGTGTAGGACGTAGGACGGGGCCGCGTTCAGGCGGTGACATAGGTCCAGGTGACAGCGAGCCACCACCCCGTAGCCTGCAACCAGACATGTAGCAGGTGTTGTCAGCGCTGTGTAGGACGTAGGACGCCCCTGGCTGGGCCGCGTTCAGGCGGTGACATAGGTCCAGGTGACAGCGAGCCACCACCCCGTAGCCTGCAACCAGACATGTAGCAGGTGTTGTCAGCGCTGTGTAGGACGTAGGACGGGGCCGCGTTCAGGCGGTGACATAGGTCCAGGTGACAGCGGGCCACCACCCCGTAGCCTGCAACCAGACATGTAGCAGGTGTTGTCAGCGCTGTGTAGGACGTAGGACGGGGCCGCGTTCAGGCGGTGACATAGGTCCTGGTGACAGCGAGCCACCACCCCGTAGCCTGCAACCAGACATGTAGCAGGTGTTGTCAGCGCTGTGTAGGACGTAGGACGCCCCTGGCTGGGCCGCGTTCAGGCGGTAACATAGGTCCAGGTGACAGCGAGCCACCAACCCGTAGCCTGCAACCAGACATGTAGCAGGTGTTGTCAGCGCTGTGTAGGACGTAGGACGGGGCCGCGTTCAGGCGGTGACATAGGTCCAGGTGACAGCGGGCCACCACCCCGTAGCCTGCAACCAGACATGTAGCAGGTGTTGTCAGCGCTGTGTAGGACGTAGGATGCCCCTGGCTGGGCCGCGTTCAGGCGGTAACATAGGTCCAGGTGACAGCGAGCCACCAACCCGTAGCCTGCAACCAGACATGTAGCAGGTGTTGTCAGCGCTGTGTAGGACGTAGGACGGGGCCGCGTTCAGGCGGTGACATAGGTCCAGGTGACAGCGAGCCACCACCCCGTAGCCTGCAACCAGACATGTAGCAGGTGTTGTCAGCGCTGTGTAGGACGTAGGACGGGACCGCGTTCAGGCGGTGACATAGGTCCAGGTGACAGCGGGCCACCACCCCGTAACCTGCAACCAGACATGTAGCAGGTGTTGTCAGCGCTGTGTAGGACGTATGACGGGGCCGCGTTCAGGCGGTGACATAGGTCCAGGTGACAGCGGGCCACCACCCCGTAGCCTGCAACCAGACATGTAGCAGGTGTTGTCAGCGCTGTGTAGGACGTATGACGGGGCCGCGTTCAGGCGGTGACATAGGTCCAGGTGACAGCGGGCCACCACCCCGTAGCCTGCAACCAGACATGTAGCAGGTGTTGTCAGCGCTGTGTAGGACGTAGGACGGGGCCGCGTTCAGGCGGTGACATAGGTCCAGGTGACAGCGGGCCACCACCCCGTAGCCTGCAACCAGACATGTAGCAGGTGTTGTCAGCGCTGTGTAGGACGTAGGACGGGGCCGCGTTCAGGTGGTGACATAGGTCCAGGTGACAGCGGGCCACCACCCCGTAGCCTGCAACCAGACATGTAGCAGGTGTTGTCAGCGCTGTGTAGGACGTAGGACGCCCCTGGCTGGGCCGCGTTAAGGCGGTGACATAGGTCCAGGTGACAGCGAGCCACCACCCCGTAGCCTGCAACCAGACATGTAGCAGGTGTTGTCAGCGCTGTGTAGGACGTAGGACGGGGCCGCGTTCAGGCGGTGACATAGGTCCAGGTGACAGCGGGCCACCACCCCGTAGCCTGCAACCAGTCATGTAGCAGGTGTTGTCAGCGCTGTGTAGGACGTAGGACGGGGCCGCGTTCAGGCGGTGACATAGGTCCAGGTGACAGCGGGCCACCACCCCGTAGCCTGCAACCAGACATGTAGCAGGTGTTGTCAGCGCTGTGTAGGACGTAGGACGGGGCCGCGTTCAGGCGGTGACATAGGTCCAGGTGACAGCGGGCCACCACCCCGTAGCCTGCAACCAGACATGTAGCAGGTGTTGTCAGCGCTGTGTAGGACGTAGGACGGGGCCGCGTTCAGGCGGTGACATAGGTCCAGGTGACAGCGAGCCACCACCCCGTAGCCTGCAACCAGACATGTAGCAGGTGTTGTCAGCGCTGTGTAGGACGTAGGACGGGGCCGCGTTCAGGCGGTGACATAGGTCCAGGTGACAGCGGGCCACCACCCCGTAGCCTGCAACCAGACATGTAGCAGGTGTTGTCAGCGCTGTGTAGGACGTAGGACGCCCCTGGCTGGGCCGCGTTCAGGCGGTGACATAGGTCCTGGTGACAGCGGGCCACCACCCCGTAGCCTGCAACCAGACATGTAGCAGGTGTTGTCAGCGCTGTGTAGGACGTAGGACGGGGCCGCGTTCAGGCGGTGACATAGGTCCTGGTGACAGCGGGCCACCACCCCGTAGCCTGCAACCAGACATGTAGCAGGTGTTGTCAGCGCTGTGTAGGACGTAGGACGGGGCCGCGTTCAGGCGGTGACATAGGTCCAGGTGACAGCGGGCCACCACCCCGTAGCCTGCAACCAGACATGTAGCAGGTGTTGTCAGCGCTGTGTAGGACGTAGGACGGGGCCGCGTTCAGGCGGTGACATAGGTCCAGGTGACAGCGAGCCACCACCCCGTAGCCTGCAACCAGACATGTAGCAGGTGTTGTCAGTGCTGTGTAGGACGTAGGACGGGGCCGCGTTCAGGCGGTGACATAGGTCCAGGTGACAGCGAGCCACCACCCCGTAGCCTGCAACCAGACATGTAGCAGGTGTTGTCAGCGCTGTGTAGGACGTAGGACGGGGCCGCGTTCAGGCGGTGACATAGGTCCTGGTGACAGCGGGCCACCACCCCGTAGCCTGCAACCAGACATGTAGCAGGTGTTGTCAGCGCTGTGTAGGACGTAGGACGGGGCCGCGTTCAGGCGGTGACATAGGTCCTGGTGACAGCGGGCCACCACCCCGTAGCCTGCAACCAGACATGTAGCAGGTGTTGTCAGCGCTGTGTAGGACGTAGGACGGGGCCGCGTTCAGGCGGTGACATAGGTCCAGGTGACAGCGGGCCACCACCCCGTAGCCTGCAACCAGACATGTAGCAGGTGTTGTCAGCGCTGTGTAGGACGTAGGACGGGGCCGCGTTCAGGCGGTGACATAGGTCCAGGTGACAGCGAGCCACCACCCCGTAGCCTGTAACCAGACATGTAGCAGGTGTTGTCAGCGCTGTGTAGGACGTAGGACGGGGCCGCGTTCAGGCGGTGACATAGGTCCAGGTGACAGCGGGCCACCACCCCGTAGCCTGCAACCAGACATGTAGCAGGTGTTGTCAGCGCTGTGTAGGACGTAGGACGCCCCTGGCTGGGCCGCGTTCAGGCGGTGACATAGGTCCAGGTGACAGCGGGCCACCACCCCGTAGCCTGCAACCAGACATGTAGCAGGTGTTGTCAGCGCTGTGTAGGACGCCCCTGGCTGTGCCGCGTTCAGGCGGTGACATAGGTCCAGGTGACAGCGAGCCACCACCCCGTAGCCTGCAACCAGACATGTAGCAGGTGTTGTCAGCGCTGTGTAGGACGTAGGACGGGGCCGCGTTCAGGCGGTGACATAGGTCCAGGTGACAGCGAGCCACCACCCCGTAGCCTGCAACCAGACATGTAGCAGGTGTTGTCAGCGCTGTGTAGGACGTAGGACGCCCCTGGCTGGGCCGCGTTCAGGCGGTGACATAGGTCCAGGTGACAGCGAGCCACCAACCCGTAGCCTGCAACCAGACATGTAGCAGGCGTTGTCAGCGCTGTGTAGGACGTAGGACGGGGCCGCGTTCAGGCGGTGACATAGGTCCAGGTGACAGCGGGCCACCACCCCGTAGCCTGCAACCAGACATGTAGCAGGTGTTGTCAGCGCTGTGTAGGACGTAGGACGCCCCTGGCTGGGCCGCGTTCAGGCGGTGACATAGGTCCTGGTGACAGCGGGCCACCACCCCGTAGCCTGCAACCAGACATGTAGCAGGTGTTGTCAGCGCTGTGTAGGACGTAGGACGGGGCCGCGTTCAGGCGGTGACATAGGTCCAGGTGACAGCGGGCCACCACCCCGTAGCCTGCAACCAGACATGTAGCAGGTGTTGTCAGCGCTGTGTAGGACGTAGGACGCCCCTGGCTGGGCCGCGTTCAGGCGGTGACATAGGTCCTGGTGACAGCGGGCCACCACCCCGTAGCCTGCAACCAGACATGTAGCAGGTGTTGTCAGCGCTGTGTAGGACGTAGGACGGGGCCGCGTTCAGGCGGTGACATAGGTCCAGGTGACAGCGGGCCACCACCCCGTAGCCTGCAACCAGACATGTAGCAGGTGTTGTCAGCGCTGTGTAGGACGCCCCTGGCTGGGCCGCGTTAAGGCGGTGACATAGGTCCAGGTGACAGCGAGCCACCACCCCGTAGCCTGCAACCAGACATGTAGCAGGTGTTGTCAGCGCTGTGTAGGACGTAGGACGGGGCCGCGTTCAGGCGGTGACATAGGTCCAGGTGACAGCGGGCCACCACCCCGTAGCCTGCAACCAGACATGTAGCAGGTGTTGTCAGCGCTGTGTAGGACGTAGGACGGGGCCGCGTTCAGGCGGTGACATAGGTCCAGGTGACAGCGGGCCACCACCCCGTAGCCTGCAACCAGACATGTAGCAGGTGTTGTCAGCGCTGTGTAGGACGTAGGACGGGGCCGCGTTCAGGCGGTGACATAGGTCCAGGTGACAGCGGGCCACCACCCCGTAGCCTGCAACCAGACATGTAGCAGGTGTTGTCAGCGCTGTGTAGGACGTAGGACGGGGCCGCGTTCAGGCGGTGACATAGGTCCAGGTGACAGCGGGCCACCACCCCGTAGCCTGCAACCAGACATGTAGCAGGTGTTGTCAGCGCTGTGTAGGACGTAGGACGCCCCTGGCTGGGCCGCGTTCAGGCGGTGACATAGGTCCAGGTGACAGCGGGCCACCACCCCGTAGCCTGCAACCAGACATGTAGCAGGTGTTGTCAGCGCTGTGTAGGACGTAGGACGCCCCTGGCTGGGCCGCGTTCAGGCGGTGACATAGGTCCTGGTGACAGCGAGCCACCACCCCGTAGCCTGCAACCAGACATGTAGCAGGTGTTGTCAGCGCTGTGTAGGACGTAGGACGGGGCCGCGTTCAGGCGGTGACATAGGTCCAGGTGACAGCGGGCCACCACCCCGTAGCCTGCAACCAGACATGTAGCAGGTGTTGTCAGCGCTGTGTAGGACGTAGGACGCCCCTGGCTGGGCCGCGTTCAGGCGGTGACATAGGTCCTGGTGACAGCGAGCCACCACCCCGTAGCCTGCAACCAGACATGTAGCAGGTGTTGTCAGCGCTGTGTAGGACGTAGGACGGGGCCGCGTTCAGGCGGTGACATAGGTCCAGGTGACAGCGGGCCACCACCCCGTAGCCTGCAACCAGACATGTAGCAGGTGTTGTCAGCGCTGTGTAGGACGTAGGACGGGGCCGCGTTCAGGCGGTGACATAGGTCCAGGTGACAGCGGGCCACCACCCCGTAGCCTGCAACCAGACATGTAGCAGGTGTTGTCAGCGCTGTGTAGGACGTAGGACGGGGCCGCGTTCAGGCGGTGACATAGGTCCAGGTGACAGCGGGCCACCAACCCGTAGCCTGCAACCAGACATGTAGCAGGTGTTGTCAGCGCTGTGTAGGACGTAGGACGCCCCTGGCTGGGCCGCGTTCAGGCGGTGACATAGGTCCAGGTGACAGCGGGCCACCACCCCGTAGCCTGCAACCAGACATGTAGCAGGTGTTGTCAGCGCTGTGTAGGACGTAGGACGGGGCCGCGTTCAGGCGGTGACATAGGTCCAGGTGACAGCGGGCCACCACCCCGTAGCCTGCAACCAGACATGTAGCAGGTGTTGTCAGCGCTGTGTAGGACGTAGGACGCCCCTGGCTGGGCCGCGTTCAGGCGGTGATATAGGTCCTGGTGACAGCGAGCCACCACCCCGTAGCCTGCAACCAGACATGTAGCAGGTGTTGTCAGCGCTGTGTAGGACGTAGGACGCCCCTGGCTGGGCCGCGTTCAGGCGGTGACATAGGTCCAGGTGACAGCGGGCCACCACCCCGTAGCCTGCAACCAGACATGTAGCAGGTGTTGTCAGCGCTGTGTAGGACGTAGGACGCCCCTGGCTGGGCCGCGTTCAGGCGGTGACATAGGTCCAGGTGACAGCGGGCCACCACCCCGTAGCCTGCAACCAGACATGTAGCAGGTGTTGTCAGCGCTGTGTAGGACGTAGGACGGGGCCGCGTTCAGGCGGTGACATAGGTCCAGGTGACAGCGAGCCACCACCCCGTAGCCTGCAACCAGACATGTAGCAGGTGTTGTCAGCGCTGTGTAGGACGTAGGACGGGGCCGCGTTCAGGCGGTGACATAGGTCCAGATGACAGCGAGCCACCACCCCGTAGCCTGCAACCAGACATGTAGCAGGTGTTGTCAGCGCTGTGTAGGACGTAGGACGGGGCCGCGTTCAGGCGGTGACATAGGTCCAGGTGACAGCGGGCCACCACCCCGTAGCCTGCAACCAGACATGTAGCAGGTGTTGTCAGCGCTGTGTAGGACGTAGGACGGGGCCGCGTTCAGGCGGTGACATAGGTCCAGATGACAGCGAGCCACCACCCCGTAGCCTGCAACCAGACATGTAGCAGGTGTTGTCAGCGCTGTGTAGGACGTAGGACGGGGCCGCGTTCAGGCGGTGACATAGGTCCTGGTGACAGCGAGCCACCACCCCGTAGCCTGCAACCAGACATGTAGCAGGTGTTGTCAGCGCTGTGTTGGACGTAGGACGGGGCCGCGTTCAGGCGGTGACATAGGTCCAGGTGACAGCGGGCCACTACCCCGTAGCCTGCAACCAGACATGTAGCAGGTGTTGTCAGCGCTGTGTAGGACGTAGGACGGGGCCGCGTTCAGGCGGTGACATAGGTCCAGGTGACAGCGGGCCACTACCCCGTAGCCTGCAACCAGACATGTAGCAGGTGTTGTCAGCGCTGTGTAGGACGTAGGACGGGGCCGCGTTCAGGCGGTGACATAGGTCCAGGTGACAGCGGGCCACCACCCCGTAGCCTGCAACCAGACATGTAGCAGGTGTTGTCAGCGCTGTGTAGGACGTAGGAAGGGGCCGCGTTCAGGCGGTGACATAGGTCCAGGTGACAGCGGGCCACCACCCCGTAGCCTGCAACCAGACATGTAGCAGGTGTTGTCAGCGCTGTGTAGGACGTAGGACGGGGCCGCGTTCAGGCGGTGACATAGGTCCAGATGACAGCGAGCCACCACCCCGTAGCCTGCAACCAGACATGTAGCAGGTATTGTCAGCGCTGTGTAGGACGTAGGACGGGGCCGCGTTCAGGCGGTGACATAGGTCCAGGTGACAGCGGGCCACCACCCCGTAGCCTGCAACCAGACATGTAGCAGGTGTTGTCAGCGCTGTGTAGGACGTAGGACGCCCCTGGCTGGGCCGCGTTCAGGCGGTGACATAGGTCCAGGTGACAGCGAGCCACCACCCCGTAGCCTGCAACCAGACATGTAGCAGGTGTTGTCAGCGCTGTGTAGGACGTAGGACGGGGCCGCGTTCAGGCGGTGACATAGGTCCTGGTGACAGCGGGCCACCACCCCGTAGCCTGCAACCAGACATGTAGCAGGTGTTGTCAGCGCTGTGTAGGACGTAGGACGGGGCCGCGTTCAGGCGGTGACATAGGTCCAGGTGACAGCAACCAGACATGTAGCAGGTGTTGTCAGCGCTGTGTAGGACGTAGGACGGGGCCGCGTTCAGGCGGTGACATAGGTCCTGGTGACAGCGGGCCACCACCCCGTAGCCTGCAACCAGACATGTAGCAGGTGTTGTCAGCGCTGTGTAGGACGTAGGACGGGGCCGCGTTCAGGCGGTGACATAGGTCCAGGTGACAGCGGGCCACCACCCCGTAGCCTGCAACCAGACATGTAGCAGGTGTTGTCAGCGCTGTGTAGGACGTAGGACGGGGCCGCGTTCAGGCGGTGACATAGGTCCTGGTGACAGCGGGCCACCACCCCGTAGCCTGCAACCAGACATGTAGCAGGTGTTGTCAGCGCTGTGTAGGACGTAGGACGGGGCCGCGTTCAGGCGGTGACATAGGTCCAGGTGACAGCGGGCCACCACCCCGTAGCCTGCAACCAGACATGTAGCAGGTGTTGTCAGCGCTGTGTAGGACGTAGGACGCCCCTGGCTGGGCCGCGTTCAGGCGGTGACATAGGTCCAGGTGACAGCGGGCCACCACCCCGTAGCCTGCAACCAGACATGTAGCAGGTGTTGTCAGCGCTGTGTAGGACGTAGGACGCCCCTGGCTGGGCCGCGTTCAGGCGGTGACATAGGTCCAGGTGACAGCCGGCCACCACCCCGTAGCCTGCAACCAGACATGTAGCAGGTGTTGTCAGCGCTGTGTAGGACGTAGGACGGGGCCGCGTTCAGGCGGTGACATAGGTCCTGGTGACAGCGAGCCACCACCCCGTAGCCTGCAACCAGACATGTAGCAGGTGTTGTCAGCGCTGTGTAGGACGTAGGACGGGGCCGCGTTCTGGCGGTGACATAGGTCCAGATGACAGCGGGCCACCACCCCGTAGCCTGCAACCAGACATGTAGCAGGTGTTGTCAGCGCTGTGTAGGACGTAGGACGGGGCCGCGTTCAGGCGGTGACATAGGTCCTGGTGACTGCGGGCCACCACCTCGTAGCCTGCAACCAGACATGTAGCAGGTGTTGTCAGCGCTGTGTAGGACGTAGGACGGGGCCGCGTTCAGGCGGTGACATAGGTCCAGGTGACAGCGGACCACCACCCCGTAGCCTGCAACCAGACATGTAGCAGGTGTTGTCAGCGCTGTGTAGGACGTAGGACGGGGCCGCGTTCAGGTGGTGACATAGGTCCTGGTGACAGCGGGCCACCACCCCGTAGCCTGCAACCAGACATGTAGCAGTTGTTGTCAGCGCTGTGTAGGACGTAGGACGGGGCCGCGTTCAGGCGGTGACATAGGTCCTGGTGACAGCGGGCCACCACCCCGTAGCCTGCAACCAGACATGTAGCAGGTGTTGTCAGCGCTGTGTAGGACGTAGGACGGGGCCGCGTTCAGGCGGTGACATAGGTCCAGGTGACAGCGGGCCACTACCCCGTAGCCTGCAACCAGACATGTAGCAGGTGTTGTCAGCGCTGTGTAGGACGTAGGACGGGGCCGCGTTCAGGCGGTGACATAGGTCCTGGTGACAGCGAGCCACCACCCCGTAGCCTGCAACCAGACATGTAGCAGGTGTTGTCAGCGCTGTGTAGGACGTAGGACGGGGCCGCGTTCAGGCGGTGACATAGGTCCAGGTGACAGCGGGCCACCACCCCGTAGCCTGCAACCAGACATGTAGCAGGTGTTGTCAGCGCTGTGTAGGACGTAGGACGGGGCCGCGTTCAGGCGGTGACATAGGTCCAGGTGACTGCGGGCCACCACCTCGTAGCCTGCAACCAGACATGTAGCAGTTGTTGTCAGCGCTGTGTAGGACGTAGGACGGGGCCGCGTTCAGGCGGTGACATAGGTCCTGGTGACAGCGGGCCACCACCCCGTAGCCTGCAACCAGACATGTAGCAGGTGTTGTCAGCGCTGTGTAGGACGTAGGACGGGGCCGCGTTCAGGCGGTGACATAGGTCCTGGTGACAGCGGGCCACCACCCCGTAGCCTGCAACCAGACATGTAGCAGGTGTTGTCAGCGCTGTGTAGGACGTAGGACGCCCCTGGCTGGGCCGCGTTCAGGCGGTGACATAGGTCCAGGTGACAGCGGGCCACCACCCCGTAGCCTGCAACCAGACATGTAGCAGGTGTTGTCAGCGCTGTGTAGGACGTAGGACGGGGCCGCGTTCAGGCGGTGACATAGGTCCAGGTGACAGCGGGCCACTACCCCGTAGCCTGCAACCAGACATGTAGCAGGTGTTGTCAGCGCTGTGTAGGACGTAGGACGGGGCCGCGTTCAGGCGGTGACATAGGTCCAGGTGACAGCGGGCCACCACCCCGTAGCCTGCAACCAGACATGTAGCAGGTGTTGTCAGCGCTGTGTAGGACGTAGGACGGGGCCGCGTTCAGGCGGTGACATAGGTCCAGATGACAGCGAGCCACCACCCCGTAGCCTGCAACCAGACATGTAGCAGGTGTTGTCAGCGCTGTGTAGGACGTAGGACGGGGCCGCGTTCAGGCGGTGACATAGGTCCAGGTGACAGCGAGCCACCACCCCGTAGCCTGCAACCAGACATGTAGCAGGTGTTGTCAGCGCTGTGTAGGACGTAGGACGGGGCCGCGTTCAGGCGGTGACATAGGTCCAGGTGACAGCGGGCCACCACCCCGTAGCCTGCAACCAGACATGTAGCAGGTGTTGTCAGCGCTGTGTAGGACGTAGGACAAGGCCGCGTTCAGGCGGTGACATAGGTCCAGGTGACAGCGGGCCACCACCCCGTAGCCTGCAACCAGACATGTAGCAGGTGTTGTCAGCGCTGTGTAGGACGTAGGACGCCCCTGGCTGGGCCGCGTTCAGGCGGTGACATAGGTCCTGGTGACAGCGGGCCACCACCCCGTAGCCTGCAACCAGACATGTAGCAGGTGTTGTCAGCGCTGTGTAGGACGTAGGACGGGGCCGCGTTCAGGCGGTGACATAGGTCCTGGTGACAGCGGGCCACCACCCCGTAGCCTGCAACCAGACATGTAGCAGGTGTTGTCAGCGCTGTGTAGGACGTAGGACGCCCCTGGCTGGGCCGCGTTCAGGCGGTGACATAGGTCCTGGTGACAGCGAGCCACCACCCCGTAGCCTGCAACCAGACATGTAGCAGGTGTTGTCAGCGCTGTGTAGGACGTAGGACGGGGCCGCGTTCAGGCGGTGACATAGGTCCAGGTGACAGCGGGCCACCACCCCGTAGCCTGCAACCAGACATGTAGCAGGTGTTGTCAGCGCTGTGTAGGACGTAGGACGGGGCCGCGTTCAGGCGGTGACATAGGTCCTGGTGACAGCGAGCCACCACCCCGTAGCCTGCAACCAGACATGTAGCAGGTGTTGTCAGCGCTGTGTAGGACGTAGGACGGGGCCGCGTTCAGGCGGTGACATAGGTCCAGGTGACAGCGGGCCACCACCCCGTAGCCTGCAACCAGACATGTAGCAGGTGTTGTCAGCGCTGTGTAGGACGTAGGACGGGGCCGCGTTCAGGCGGTGACATAGGTCCTGGTGACAGCGGGCCACCACCCCGTAGCCTGCAACCAGACATGTAGCAGGTGTTGTCAGCGCTGTGTAGGACGTAGGACGCCCCTGGCTAGGCCGCGTTCAGGCGGTGACATAGGTCCAGGTGACAGCGGGCCACCACCCCGTAGCCTGCAACCAGACATGTAGCAGGTGTTGTCAGCGCTGTGTAGGACGTAGGACGGGGCCGCGTTCAGGCGGTGACATAGGTCCAGGTGACAGCGGGCCACCACCCCGTAGCCTGCAACCAGACATGTAGCAGGTGTTGTCAGCGCTGTGTAGGACGTAGGACGGGGCCGCGTTCAGGCGGTGACATAGGTCCAGGTGACAGCGGGCCACCACCCCGTAGCCTGCAACCAGACATGTAGCAGGTGTTGTCAGCGCTGTGTAGGACGTAGGACGGGGCCGCGTTCAGGCGGTGACATAGGTCCAGGTGACAGCGGGCCACCACCCCGTAGCCTGCAACCAGACATGTAGCAGGTGTTGTCAGCGCTGTGTAGGACGTAGGACGCCCCTGGCTGGGCCGCGTTCAGGCGGTGACATAGGTCCAGGTGACAGCGAGCCACCACCCCGTAGCCTGCAACCAGACATGTAGCAGGTGTTGTCAGCGCTGTGTAGGACGTAGGACGCCCCTGGCTGGGCCGCGTTCAGGCGGTGACATAGGTCCAGGTGACAGCGGGCCACCACCCCGTAGCCTGCAACCAGACATGTAGCAGGTGTTGTCAGCGCTGTGTAGGACGTAGGACGCCCCTGGCTGGGCCGCGTTCAGGCGGTGACATAGGTCCAGGTGACAGCGGGCCACCACCCCGTAGCCTGCAACCAGACATGTAGCAGGTGTTGTCAGCGCTGTGTAGGACGTAGGACGGGGCCGCGTTCAGGCGGTGACATAGGTCCAGGTGACAGCGGGCCACCACCCCGTAGCCTGCAACCAGACATGTAGCAGGTGTTGTCAGCGCTGTGTAGGACGTAGGACGGGGCCGCGTTCAGGCGGTGACATAGGTCCAGGTGACAGCGGGCCACCACCCCGTAGCCTGCAACCAGACATGTAGCAAACACGTGTCTTGCTGGCAGGACACGGGCCGCACTCTTAGTACCCCTCCCTTCATACACACCTGTCAGTACAGCAGGCACCAGTATCTTGCCGGCAGGACACGGGCCGCGCCGGAAGAGGGGGTAACAGTCGCCTTCCCACTCGGCCGAAGTGTTTCGTACTCTGATGATTTCCGCCTCTAACCGGGCGAAGGTCTTGACGCATGCGCACTCGCCGTCTCCGTAGGAGTCGCTCCTCAGCTCGTTGCCTGGACAACAACGGAGAACACCCATGCATGTAACTAAGTCGTACGGCAACATTTGTCTGTGAATTTTATATAGCACAATTATTTTAAAACGTTTGCGCCTTTATTCTTATCTCAAGGAGGTGTAGAAATAGGCCGTAGACATTCGCAGTTGTAGACGTGCATTATTAGTCTGAGTCCACCATTTTGTATAACCTAGATCCCTAGAATGATGATATTAGGGTTTAACATCCCATGGTTTTACAACAAGGCTAATCCAGACGATGAGTGGTTGATTATGAGGATTAAAAAACGCTACATGATATCCATGCTCAAGCCAGGGTTCGAACATGGAACGCAGAGACCATGGTTTTCTGTCGAACGCATAATCGATCTGGGCCGACTGCGCCGGCTGCCTCCGAGGAGGCAATATTCGACAGCCAATTTGCAAACCGCATCGTGTTCAAATCTACACAAGAAACAACGGGGTTATTTGCCTGTGGAGCTCGTTGACTCAGCAAGAAGTAATAGTGTAATAATTCTGGCAGAAGTTCGTTAACGAACATGATTGATATCGCGTTGGCTGTGACAACTTTGTATAGGTGAAATTCTGAAATTCGCAACATGTAAAACAAGGCTGCCAAAGTGTTCCCAACTAGTCTGCGTGCCAACTTAGAAGAACACTGCAAATCCCTACCTACAAAGGGAGACTTAGAACGTCGCCTCCTTTGCTGACAGTTAAAAATGTCAATCAAATCTCAAGCGGCAGTCAACGAGGTGGACACACACCTGGTTTGTTGGTAGTCGCATTCCCGTTGTGCCAATGGTCCTAGTGGTTTGTAGCCTACGGTACCGGATAAGCTGGTGCGTGCTTTGCTGAATAATGGGGATGATTGTCATTTATGATGACCTCCACAATACCATGCGCTCCCTGTAGGGTTAGTGATTGGCGAGGTGCTTCTTGGATTGGCACGCAGAGAAGATGCCCTCCCTCCAACCCACCCAGACATAACATAAACAGGTGTCAAATGATCGTATCAACAAGTGCAAAGACCCCACCTGCGCGAGGACACAGAGTCTTCTTGTCAGACAGCTTATGACATTGCCCGTCCTCTGGCCAGAACACTGGCCGGGCCGCTGTCTGGCATTGCCGCGTCCTGCACAGTAGTCTCCGCGACCTGTTGCCCCTCTCGCCCTCGTTGGGGTCTAGCACGAGCCACTGTCCCTCCAGGCAGGGGCCGCGTTGACGCAGCGTGTAGCACTGGCCGTCGGTGTATAGGACCTGCACAGAGACACAGACATGACGTGTCTAGCACGAGCCACTGTCCCTCCAGGCAGGGGCCGCGTTGACGCAGCGTGTAGCACTAACCGTCGGTGTATAGGACCTGCACAGAGACACAGACATGACGTGTCTAGCACGAGCCACTGTCCCTCCAGGCAGGGGCCGCGTTGACGCAGCGTGTAGCACTGACCGTCCGTGTATAGGACCTGCACAGAGACACAGACATGACGTGTCTAGCACGAGCCACTGTCCCTCCAGGCAGGGGCCGCGTTGACGCAGCGTGTAGCACTGACCGTCCGTGTATAGGACCTGCACAGAGACACAGACATGACGTGTCTAGCACGAGCCACTGTCCCTCCAGGCAGGGGCCGCGTTGACGCAGCGTGTAGCACTGACCGTCCGTGTATAGGACCTGCACAGAGACACAGACATGACGTGTCTAGCACGAGCCACTGTCCCTCCAGGCAGGGGCCGCGTTGACGCAGCGTGTAGCACTGGCCGTCGGTGTATAGGACCTGCACAGAGACACAGACATGACGTGTCTAGCACGAGTCACTGTCCCTCCAGGCAGGGGCCGCGTTGACGCAGCGTGTAGCACTGGCCGTCGGTGTATAGGACCTGCACAGAGACACAGACATGACGTGTCTAGCACGAGTCACTGTCCCTCCAGGCAGGGGCCGCGTTGACGCAGCGTGTAGCACTGGCCGTCGGTGTATAGGACCTGCACAGAGACACAGACATGACGTGTCTAGCACGAGTCACTGTCCCTCCAGGCAGGGGCCGCGTTGACGCAGCGTGTAGCACTGACCGTCGGTGTATAGGACCTGCACAGAGACACAGACATGACGTGTCTAGCACGAGCCACTGTCCCTCCAGGCAGGGGCCGCGTTGACGCAGCGTGTAGCACTGGCCGTCGGTGTATAGGACCTGCACAGAGACACAGACATGACGTGTCTAGCACGAGCCACTGTCCCTCCAGGCAGGGGCCGCAGCGTGTAGCACTGACCGTCGGTGTATAGGACCTGCACAGAGACACAGACATGACGTGTCTAGCACGAGCCACTGTCCCTCCAGGCAGGGGCCGCGTTGACGCAGCGTGTAGCACTGACCGTCGGTGTATAGGACCTGCACAGAGACACAGACATGACGTGTCTAGCACGAGCCACTGTCCCTCTAGGCAGGGGCCGCGTTGACGCAGCGTGTAGCACTGACCGTCCGTGTATAGGACCTGCACAGAGACACAGACATGACGTGTCTAGCACGAGCCACTGTCCCTCCAGGCAGGGGCCGCGTTGACGCAGCGTGTAGCACTGGCCGTCGGTGTATAGGACCTGCACAGAGACACAGACATGACGTGTCTAGCACGAGCCACTGTCCCTCCAGGCAGAGGCCGCGTTGACGCAGCGTGTAGCACTGACCGTCGGTGTATAGGACCTGCACAGAGACACAGACATGACGTGTCTAGCACGAGCCACTGTCCCTCCAGGCAGAGGCCGCGTTGACGCAGCGTGTAGCACTGACCGTCGGTGTATAGGACCTGCACAGAGACACAGACATGACGTGTCTAGCACGAGCCACTGTCCCCTCAGGCAGGGGACGCAGCGTGTAGCACTGGCCGTCGGTGTATAGGACCTGCACAGAGACACAGACATGACGTGTCTAGCACGAGCCACTGTCCCTCCAGGCAGGGGCCGCGTTGACGCAGCGTGTAGCACTGGCCGTCGGTGTATAGGACCTGCACAGAGACACAGACATGACGTGTCTAGCACGAGCCACTGTCCCTCCAGGCAGGGGCCGCGTTGACGCAGCGTGTAGCACTGACCGTCGGTGTATAGGACCTGCACAGAGACACAGACATGACGTGTCTAGCACGAGCCACTGTCCCTCCAGGTAGGGGCCGCGTTGACGCAGCGTGTAGCACTGACCGTCGGTGTATAGGACCTGCACAGAGACACAGACATGACGTGTCTAGCACGAGCCACTGTCCCTCCAGGCAGGGGCCGCGTTGGCGCAGCGTGTAGCACTGACCGTAGGTGTATAGGACCTGCACAGAGACACAGACATGACGTGTCTAGCACGAGCCACTGTCCCTCCAGGCAGGGGCCGCGTTGGCGCAGCGTGTAGCACTGACCGTCCGTGTATAGGACCTGCACAGAGACACAGACATGACGTGTCTAGCACGAGCCACTGTCCCTCCAGGCAGGGGCCGCGTTGACGCAGCGTGTAGCACTGACCGTCCGTGTATAGGACCTGCACAGAGACACAGACATGACGTGTCTAGCACGAGCCACTGTCCCTCCAGGCAGGGGCCGCGTTGACGCAGCGTGTAGCACTGACCGTCGGTGTATAGGACCTGCACAGAGACACAGACATGACGTGTCTAGCACGAGCCACTGTCCCTCCAGGCAGGGGCCGCAGCGTGTAGCACTGACCGTCGGTGTATAGGACCTGCACAGAGACACAGACATGACGTGTCTAGCACGAGCCACTGTCCCTCCAGGCAGGGGCCGCGTTGACGCAGCGTGTAGCACTGACCGTCGGTGTATAGGACCTGCACAGAGACACAGACATGACGTGTCTAGCACGAGCCACTGTCCCTCCAGGCAGGGGCCGCAGCGTGTAGCACTGGCGGTCGGTGTATAGGACCTGCACAGAGACACAGACATGACGTGTCTAGCACGAGCCACTGTCCCTCCAGGCAGAGGCCGCGTTGACGCAGCGTGTAGCACTGACCGTCGGTGTATAGGACCTGCACAGAGACACAGACATGACGTGTCTAGCACGAGCCACTGTCCCCTCAGGCAGGGGACGCAGCGTGTAGCACTGGCCGTCGGTGTATAGGACCTGCACAGAGACACAGACATGACGTGTCTAGCACGAGCCACTGTCCCTCCAGGCAGGGGCCGCGTTGACGCAGCGTGTAGCACTGGCCGTCGGTGTATAGGACCTGCACAGAGACACAGACATGACGTGTCTAGCACGAGCCACTGTCCCTCCAGGCAGGGGCCGCAGCGTGTAGCACTGACCGTCGGTGTATAGGACCTGCACAGAGACACAGACATGACGTGTCTAGCACGAGCCACTGTCCCTCCAGGCAGGGGCCGCGTTGACGCAGCGTGTAGCACTGACCGTCGGTGTATAGGACCTGCACAGAGACACAGACATGACGTGTCTAGCACGAGCCACTGTCCCTCCAGGCAGGGGCCGCAGCGTGTAGCACTGACCGTCGGTGTATAGGACCTGCACAGAGACACAGACATGACGTGTCTAGCACGAGCCACTGTCCCTCCAGGCAGAGGCCGCGTTGACGCAGCGTGTAGCACTGACCGTCGGTGTATAGGACCTGCACAGAGACACAGACATGACGTGTCTAGCACGAGCCACTGTCCCCTCAGGCAGGGGACGCAGCGTGTAGCACTGGCCGTCGGTGTATAGAACCTGCACAGAGACACAGACATGACGTGTCTAGCACGAGCCACTGTCCCTCCAGGCAGGGGCCGCGTTGACGCAGCGTGTAGCACTGGCCGTCGGTGTATAGGACCTGCACAGAGACACAGACATGACGTGTCTAGCACGAGCCACTGTCCCTCCAGGCAGGGGCCGCGTTGACGCAGCGTGTAGCACTGACCGTCGGTGTATAGGACCTGCACAGAGACACAGACATGACGTGTCTAGCACGAGCCACTGTCCCTCCAGGTAGGGGCCGCGTTGACGCAGCGTGTAGCACTGACCGTCGGTGTATAGGACCTGCACAGAGACACAGACATGACGTGTCTAGCACGAGCCACTGTCCCTCCAGGCAGGGGCCGCGTTGACGCAGCGTGTAGCACTGACCGTCGGTGTATAGGACCTGCACAGAGACACAGACATGACGTGTCTAGCACGAGCCACTGTCCCTCCAGGCAGGGGCCGCAGCGTGTAGCACTGACCGTCGGTGTATAGGACCTGCACAGAGACACAGACATGACGTGTCTAGCACGAGCCACTGTCCCTCCAGGCAGGGGCCGCGTTGACGCAGCGTGTAGCACTGACCGTCGGTGTATAGGACCTGCACAGAGACACAGACATGACGTGTCTAGCACGAGCCACTGTCCCTCCAGGCAGGGGCCGCGTTGACGCAGCGTGTAGCACTGACCGTCGGTGTATAGGACCTGCACAGAGACACAGACATGACGTGTCTAGCACGAGCCACTGTCCCTCCAGGCAGGGGCCGCAGCGTGTAGCACTGACCGTCGGTGTATAGGACCTGCACAGAGACACAGACATGACGTGTCTAGCACGAGCCACTGTCCCTCCAGGCAGGGGCCGCGTTGACGCAGCGTGTAGCACTGACCGTCCGTGTATAGGACCTGCACAGAGACACAGACATGACGTGTCTAGCACGAGCCACTGTCCCTCCAGGCAGGGGCCGCGTTGACGCAGCGTGTAGCACTGGCCGTCGGTGTATAGGACCTGCACAGAGACACAGACATGACGTGTCTAGCACGAGCCACTGTCCCTCCAGACAGGGGCCGCGTTGACGCAGCGTGTAGCACTGGCCGTCGGTGTATAGGACCTGCACAGAGACACAGACATGACGTGTCTAGCACGAGCCACTGTCCCTCCAGGCAGGGGCCGCGTTGACGCAGCGTGTAGCACTGACCGTCGGTGTATAGGACCTGCACAGAGACACAGACATGACGTGTCTAGCACGAGCCACTGTCCCTCCAGGCAGGGGCCGCGTTGACGCAGCGTGTAGCACTGACCGTCGGTGTATAGGACCTGCACAGAGACACAGACATGACGTGTCTAGCACGAGCCACTGTCCCTCCAGGCAGGGGCCGCAGCGTGTAGCACTGGCCGTCCGTGTATAGGACCTGCACAGAGACACAGACATGACGTGTCTAGCACGAGCCACTGTCCCTCCAGGCAGGGGCCGCGTTGACGCAGCGTGTAGCACTGACCGTCGGTGTATAGGACCTGCACAGAGACACAGACATGACGTGTCTAGCACGAGCCACTGTCCCTCCAGGCAGGGGCCGCAGCGTGTAGCACTGACCGTCGGTGTATAGGACCTGCACAGAGACACAGACATGACGTGTCTAACACGAGCCACTGTCCCTCCAGGCAGGGGCCGCGTTGACGCAGCGTGTAGCGTTGACCGTCGGTGTATAGGACCTGCACAGAGACACAGACATGACGTGTCTAGCACGAGCCACTGTCCCTCCAGGCAGGGGCCGCGTTGACGCAGCGTGTAGCACTGGCCGTCCGTGTATAGGACCTGCACAGAGACACAGACATGACGTGTCTAGCACGAGCCACTGTCCCTCCAGGCAGGGGCCGCAGCGTGTAGCACTGGCCGTCGGTGTATAGGACCTGCACAGAGACACAGACATGACGTGTCTAGCACGAGCCACTGTCCCTCCAGGCAGGGGCCGCAGCGTGTAGCACTGACCGTCGGTGTATAGGACCTGCACAGAGACACAGACATGACGTGTCTAGCACGAGCCACTGTCCCTCCAGGCAGGGGCCGCGTTGACGCAGCGTGTAGCACTGACCGTCGGTGTATAGGACCTGCACAGAGACACAGACATGACGTGTCTAGCACGAGCCACTGTCCCTCCAGGCAGGGGCCGCAGCGTGTAGCACTGACCGTCGGTGTATAGGACCTGCACAGAGACACAGACATGACGTGTCTAGCACGAGCCACTGTCCCTCCAGGCAGGGGCCGCGTTGACGCAGCGTGTAGCACTGACCGTCCGTGTATAGGACCTGCACAGAGACACAGACATGACGTGTCTAGCACGAGCCACTGTCCCTCCAGGCAGGGGCCGCGTTGACGCAGCGTGTAGCACTGACCGTCGGTGTATAGGACCTGCACAGAGACACAGACATGACGTGTCTAGCACGAGCCACTGTCCCTCCAGGCAGGGGCCGCAGCGTGTAGCACTGACCGTCGGTGTATAGGACCTGCACAGAGACACAGACATGACGTGTCTAGCACGAGCCACTGTCCCTCCAGGCAGGGGCCGCAGCGTGTAGCACTGACCGTCCGTGTATAGGACCTGCACAGAGACACAGACATGACGTGTCTAGCACGAGCCACTGTCCCTCCAGGCAGGGGCCGCAGCGTGTAGCACTGACCGTCGGTGTATAGGACCTGCACAGAGACACAGACATGACGTGTCTAACACGAGCCACTGTCCCTCCAGGCAGGGGCCGCGTTGACGCAGCGTGTAGCACTGACCGTCCGTGTATAGGACCTGCACAGAGACACAGACATGACGTGTCTAGCACGAGCCACTGTCCCTCCAGGTAGGGGCCGCGTTGACGCAGCGTGTAGCACTGACCGTCCGTGTATAGGACCTGCACAGAGACACAGACATGACGTGTCTAGCACGAGCCACTGTCCCTCCAGGCAGGGGCCGCGTTGACGCAGCGTGTAGCACTGACCGTCGGTGTATAGGACCTGCACAGAGACACAGACATGACGTGTCTAGCACGAGCCACTGTCCCTCCAGGCAGGGGCCGCGTTGACGCAGCGTGTAGCACTGACCGTCGGTGTATAGGACCTGCACAGAGACACAGACATGACGTGTCTAGCACGAGCCACTGTCCCTCCAGGCAGGGGCCGCGTTGACGCAGCGTGTAGCACTGACCGTCGGTGTATAGGACCTGCACAGAGACACAGACATGACGTGTCTAGCACGAGCCACTGTCCCTCCAGGCAGGGGCCGCGTTGACGCAGCGTGTAGCACTGGCCGTCGGTGTATAGGACCTGCACAGAGACACAGACATGACGTGTCTAGCACGAGCCACTGTCCCTCCAGGCAGGGGCCGCGTTGACGCAGCGTGTAGCACTGACCGTCGGTGTATAGGACCTGCACAGAGACACAGACATGACGTGTCTAGCACGAGCCACTGTCCCTCCAGGCAGGGGCCGCAGCGTGTAGCACTGACCGTCCGTGTATAGGACCTGCACAGAGACACAGACATGACGTGTCTAGCACGAGCCACTGTCCCTCCAGGCAGGGGCCGCGTTGACGCAGCGTGTAGCACTGACCGTCGGTGTATAGGACCTGCACAGAGACACAGACATGACGTGTCTAGCACGAGCCACTGTCCCTCCAGGCAGGGGCCGCGTTGACGCAGCGTGTAGCACTGACCGTCGGTGTATAGGACCTGCACAGAGACACAGACATGACGTGTCTAGCACGAGCCACTGTCCCTCCAGGCAGGGGCCGCAGCGTGTAGCACTGACCGTCGGTGTATAGGACCTGCACAGAGACACAGACATGACGTGTCTAGCACGAGCCACTGTCCCTCCAGGCAGGGGCCGCGTTGACGCAGCGTGTAGCACTGACCGTCGGTGTATAGGACCTGCACAGAGACACAGACATGACGTGTCTAGCACGAGCCACTGTCCCTCCAGGCAGGGGCCGCGTT
Organism: Isoperla grammatica; assembly: GCA_945910005.1. Lineage (NCBI taxonomy): Eukaryota > Metazoa > Arthropoda > Insecta > Plecoptera > Perlodidae > Isoperla > Isoperla grammatica. The sequence goes on from OX246749.1 coordinate 9,437,119, forward strand.
GACGCAGCGTGTAGCACTGACCGTCGGTGTATAGGACCTGCACAGAGACACAGACATGACGTGTCTAGCACGAGCCACTGTCCCTCCAGGCAGGGGCCGCAGCGTGTAGCACTGACCGTCGGTGTATAGGACCTGCACAGAGACACAGACATGACGTGTCTAGCACGAGCCACTGTCCCTCCAGGCAGGGGCCGCGTTGACGCAGCGTGTAGCACTGGCCGTCGGTGTATAGGACCTGCACAGAGACACAGACATGACGTGTCTAGCACGAGCCACTGTCCCTCCAGGCAGGGGCCGCAGCGTGTAGCACTGACCGTCGGTGTATAGGACCTGCACAGACACACAGACATGACGTGTCTAGCACGAGCCACTGTCCCTCCAGGCAGGGGCCGCGTTGACGCAGCGTGTAGCACTGGCCGTCGGTGTATAGGACCTGCACAGAGACACAGACATGACGTGTCTAGCACGAGCCACTGTCCCTCCAGGCAGGGGCCGCGTTGACGCAGCGTGTAGCACTGGCCGTCGGTGTATAGGACCTGCACAGAGACACAGACATGACGTGTCTAGCACGAGCCACTGTCCCTCCAGGCAGGGGCCGCGTTGACGCAGCGTGTAGCACTGGCCGTCCGTGTATAGGACCTGCACAGAGACACAGACATGACGTGTCTAGCACGAGCCACTGTCCCTCCAGGCAGGGGCCGCAGCGTGTAGCACTGGCCGTCGGTGTATAGGACCTGCACAGAGACACAGACATGACGTGTCTAGCACGAGCCACTGTCCCTCCAGGCAGGGGCCGCGTTGACGCAGCGTGTAGCACTGGCCGTCGGTGTATAGGACCTGCACAGAGACACAGACATGACGTGTCTAGCACGAGCCACTGTCCCTCCAGGCAGGGGCCGCAGCGTGTAGCACTGGCCGTCGGTGTATAGGACCTGCACAGAGACACAGACATGACGTGTCTAGCACGAGCCACTGTCCCTCCAGGCAGGGGCCGCGTTGACGCAGCGTGTAGCACTGACCGTCGGTGTATAGGACCTGCACAGAGACACAGACATGACGTGTCTAGCACGAGCCACTGTCCCTCCAGGCAGGGGCCGCAGCGTGTAGCTTGACCGTCGGTGTATAGGACCTGCACAGAGACACAGACATGACGTGTCTAGCACGAGCCACTGTCCCTCCAGGCAGGGGCCGCAGCGTGTAGCACTGACCGTCGGTGTATAGGACCTGCACAGAGACACAGACATGACGTGTCTAGCACGAGCCACTGTCCCTCCAGGCAGGGGCCGCAGCGTGTAGCACTGACCGTCGGTGTATAGGACCTGCACAGAGACACAGACATGACGTGTCTAGCACGAGCCACTGTCCCTCCAGGCAGGGGCCGCGTTGACGCAGCGTGTAGCACTGACCGTCGGTGTATAGGACCTGCACAGAGACACAGACATGACGTGTCTAGCACGAGCCACTGTCCCTCCAGGCAGGGGCCGCGTTGACGCAGCGTGTAGCACTGACCGTCGGTGTATAGGACCTGCACAGAGACACAGACATGACGTGTCTAGCACGAGCCACTGTCCCTCCAGGCAGGGGCCGCAGCGTGTAGCACTGACCGTCGGTGTATAGGACCTGCACAGAGACACAGACATGACGTGTCTAGCACGAGCCACTGTCCCTCCAGGCAGGGGCCGCGTTGACGCAGCGTGTAGCACTGACCGTCCGTGTATAGGACCTGCACAGAGACACAGACATGACGTGTCTAGCACGAGCCACTGTCCCTCCAGGCAGGGGCCGCAGCGTGTTGCACTGACCGTCGGTGTATAGGACCTGCACAGAGACACAGACATGACGTGTCTAGCACGAGCCACTGTCCCTCCAGGCAGGGGCCGCGTTGACGCAGCGTGTAGCACTGGCCGTCGGTGTATAGGACCTGCACAGAGACACAGACATGACGTGTCTAGCACGAGCCACTGTCCCTCCAGGCAGGGGCCGCGTTGACGCAGCGTGTAGCACTGACCGCCGGTGTATAGGACCTGCACAGAGACACAGACATGACGTGTCTAGCACGAGCCACTGTCCCTCCAGGCAGGGGCCGCGTTGACGCAGCGTGTAGCACTGGCCGTCGGTGTATAGGACCTGCACAGAGACACAGACATGACGTGTCTAGCACGAGCCACTGTCCCTCCAGGCAGGGGCCGCAGCGTGTAGCACTGACCGTCCGTGTATAGGACCTGCACAGAGACACAGACATGACGTGTCTAGCACGAGCCACTGTCCCTCCAGGCAGGGGCCGCGTTGACGCAGCGTGTAGCACTGACCGTCCGTGTATAGGACCTGCACAGAGACACAGACATGACGTGTCTAGCACGAGCCACTGTCCCTCCAGGCAGGGGCCGCAGCGTGTAGCACTGACCGTCGGTGTATAGGACCTGCACAGAGACACAGACATGACGTGTCTAGCACGAGCCACTGTCCCTCTAGGCAGGGGCCGCGTTGACGCAGCGTGTAGCACTGACCGTCGGTGTATAGGACCTGCACAGAGACACAGACATGACGTGTCTAGCACGAGCCACTGTCCCTCCAGGCAGGGGCCGCAGCGTGTAGCACTGGCCGTCGGTGTATAGGACCTGCACAGAGACACAGACATGACGTGTCTAGCACGAGCCACTGTCCCTCCAGGCAGGGGCCGCGTTGACGCAGCGTGAAGCACTGGCCGTCGGTGTATAGGACCTGCACAGAGACACAGACATGACGTGTCTAGCACGAGCCACTGTCCCTCCAGGCAGGGGCCGCAGCGTGTAGCACTGGCCGTCGGTGTATAGGACCTGCACAGAGACACAGACATGACGTGTCTAGCACGAGCCACTGTCCCTCCAGGCAGGGGCCGCGTTGACGCAGCGTGTAGCACTGACCGTCCGTGTATAGGACCTGCACAGAGACACAGACATGACGTGTCTAGCACGAGCCACTGTCCCTCCAGGCAGGGGCCGCGTTGACGCAGCGTGTAGCACTGGCCGTCGGTGTATAGGACCTGCACAGAGACACAGACATGACGTGTCTAGCACGAGCCACTGTCCCTCCAGGCAGGGGCCGCGTTGACGCAGCGTGTAGCACTGGCCGTCGGTGTATAGGACCTGCACAGAGACACAGACATGACGTGTCTAGCACGAGCCACTGTCCCTCCAGGCAGGGGCCGCAGCGTGTAGCACTGACCGTCCGTGTATAGGACCTGCACAGAGACACAGACATGACGTGTCTAGCACGAGCCACTGTCCCTCCAGGCAGGGGCCGCAGCGTGTAGCACTGACCGTCGGTGTATAGGACCTGCACAGAGACACAGACATGACGTGTCTAGCACGAGCCACTGTCCCTCCAGGCAGGGGCCGCAGCGTGTAGCACTGACCGTCGGTGTATAGGACCTGCACAGAGACACAGACATGACGTGTCTAGCACGAGCCACTGTCCCTCCAGGCAGGGGCCGCAGCGTGTAGCACTGGCCGTCGGTGTATAGGACCTGCACTGAGACACAGACATGACGTGTCTAGCACGAGCCACTGTCCCTCCAGGCAGGGGCCGCGTTGACGCAGCGTGTAGCACTGGCCGTCGGTGTATAGGACCTGCACAGAGACACAGACATGACGTGTCTAGCACGAGCCACTGTCCCTCCAGGCAGGGGCCGCGTTGACGCAGCGTGTAGCACTGACCGTCGGTGTATAGGACCTGCACAGAGACACAGACATGACGTGTCTAGCACGAGCCACTGTCCCTCCAGGCAGGGGCCGCAGCGTGTAGCACTGGCCGTCGGTGTATAGGACCTGCACAGAGACACAGACATGACGTGTCTAGCACGAGCCACTGTCCCTCCAGGCAGGGGCCGCGTTGACGCAGCGTGTAGCACTGACCGTCGGTGTACAGGACCTGCACAGAGACACAGACATGACGTGTCTAGCACGAGCCACTGTCCCTCCAGGCAGGGGCCGCGTTGACGCAGCGTGTAGCACTGACCGTCGGTGTATAGGACCTGCACAGAGACACAGACATGACGTGTCTAGCACGAGCCACTGTCCCTCCAGGCAGGGGCCGCAGCGTGTAGCACTGGCCGTCGGTGTATAGGACCTGCACAGAGACACAGACATGACGTGTCTAGCACGAGCCACTGTCCCTCCAGGCAGGGGCCGCAGCGTGTAGCACTGACCGTCGGTGTATAGGACCTGCACAGAGACACAGACATGACGTGTCTAGCACGAGCCACTGTCCCTCCAGGCAGGGGCCGCAGCGTGTAGCACTGACCGTCGGTGTATAGGACCTGCACAGAGACACAGACATGACGTGTCTAGCACGAGCCACTGTCCCTCCAGGCAGGGGCCGCAGCGTGTAGCACTGACCGTCGGTGTATAGGACCTGCACAGAGACACAGACATGACGTGTCTAGCACGAGCCACTGTCCCTCCAGGCAGGGGCCGCAGCGTGTAGCACTGACCGTCGGTGTATAGGACCTGCACAGAGACACAGACATGACGTGTCTAGCACGTGCCACTGTCCCTCCAGGCAGGGGCCGCGTTGACGCAGCGTGTAGCACTGACCGTCCGTGTATAGGACCTGCACAGAGACACAGACATGACGTGTCTAGCACGAGCCACTGTCCCTCCAGGCAGGGGCCGCAGCGTGTAGCACTGACCGTCGGTGTATAGGACCTGCACAGAGACACAGACATGACGTGTCTAGCACGAGCCACTGTCCCTCCAGGCAGGGGCCGCAGCGTGTAGCACTGACCGTCGGTGTATAGGACCTGCACAGAGACACAGACATGACGTGTCTAGCACGAGCCACTGTCCCTCCAGGCAGGGGCCGCGTTGACGCAGCGTGTAGCACTGACCGTCGGTGTATAGGACCTGCACAGAGACACAGACATGACGTGTCTAGCACGAGCCACTGTCCCTCCAGGCAGGGGCCGCGTTGACGCAGCGTGTAGCACTGGCCGTCCGTGTATAGGACCTGCACAGAGACACAGACATGACGTGTCTAGCACGAGCCACTGTCCCTCCAGGCAGGGGCCGCGTTGACGCAGCGTGTAGCACTGACCGTCGGTGTATAGGACCTGCACAGAGACACAGACATGACGTGTCTAGCACGAGCCACTGTCCCTCCAGGCAGGGGCCGCGTTGACGCAGCGTGTAGCACTGACCGTCGGTGTATAGGACCTGCACAGAGACACAGACATGACGTGTCTAGCACGAGCCACTGTCCCTCCAGGCAGGGGCCGCGTTGACGCAGCGTGTAGCACTGACCGTCCGTGTATAGGACCTGCACAGAGACACAGACATGACGTGTCTAGCACGAGCCACTGTCCCTCCAGGCAGGGGCCGCGTTGACGCCGCGTGTAGCACTGACCGTCGGTGTATAGGACCTGCACAGAGACACAGACATGACGTGTCTAGCACGAGCCACTGTCCCTCTAGGCAGGGGCCGCGTTGACGCAGCGTGTAGCACTGGCCGTCGGTGTATAGGACCTGCACAGAGACACAGACATGACGTGTCTAGCACGAGCCACTGTCCCTCCAGGCAGGGGCCGCGTTGACGCAGCGTGTAGCACTGACCGTCGGTGTATAGGACCTGCACAGAGACACAGACATGACGTGTCTAGCACGAGCCACTGTCCCTCCAGGCAGGGGCCGCAGCGTGTAGCACTGGCCGTCGGTGTATAGGACCTGCACAGAGACACAGACATGACGTGTCTAGCACGAGCCACTGTCCCTCCAGGCAGGGGCCGCGTTGACGCAGCGTGTAGCACTGACCGTCGGTGTATAGGACCTGCACAGAGACACAGACATGACGTGTCTAGCACGAGCCACTGTCCCTCCAGGCAGGGGCCGCGTTGACGCAGCGTGTAGCACTGACCGTCGGTGTATAGGACCTGCACAGAGACACAGACATGACGTGTCTAGCACGAGCCACTGTCCCTCCAGGCAGGGGCCGCGTTGACGCAGCGTGTAGCACTGACCGTCGGTGTATAGGACCTGCACAGAGACACAGACATGACGTGTCTAGCACGAGCCACTGTCCCTCCAGGCAGGGGCCGCGTTGACGCAGCGTGTAGCACTGGCCGTCGGTGTATAGGACCTGCACAGAGACACAGACATGACGTGTCTAGCACGAGCCACTGTCCCTCCAGGCAGGGGCCGCGTTGACGCAGCGTGTAGCACTGGCCGTCCGTGTATAGGACCTGCACAGAGACACAGACATGACGTGTCTAGCACGAGCCACTGACCCCTCCAGGCAGGGGCCGCGTTGACGCAGCGTGTAGCACTGGCCGTCGGTGTATAGGACCTGCACAGAGACACAGACATGACGTGTCTAGCACGAGCCACTGTCCCTCCAGGCAGGGGCCGCGTTGACGCAGCGTGTAGCACTGACCGTCCGTGTATAGGACCTGCACAGAGACACAGACATGACGTGTCTAGCACGAGCCACTGTCCCTCCAGGCAGGGGCCGCGTTGACGCAGCGTGTAGCACTGACCGTCGGTGTATAGGACCTGCACAGAGACACAGACATGACGTGTCTAGCACGAGCCACTGTCCCTCCAGGCAGGGGCCGCAGCGTGTAGCACTGACCGTCCGTGTATAGGACCTGCACAGAGACACAGACATGACGTGTCTAGCACGAGCCACTGTCCCTCCAGGCAGGGGCCGCGTTGACGCAGCGTGTAGCACTGACCGTCGGTGTATAGGACCTGCACAGAGACACAGACATGACGTGTCTAGCACGAGCCACTGTCCCTCCAGGCAGGGGCCGCAGCGTGTAGCACTGGCCGTCGGTGTATAGGACCTGCACAGAGACACAGACATGACGTGTCTAGCACGAGCCACTGTCCCTCCAGGCAGGGGCCGCGTTGACGCAGCGTGTAGCACTGACCGTCGGTGTATAGGACCTGCACAGAGACACAGACATGACGTGTCTAGCACGAGCCACTGTCCCTCCAGGCAGGGGCCGCGTTGACGCAGCGTGTAGCACTGACCGTCGGTGTATAGGACCTGCACAGAGACACAGACATGACGTGTCTAGCACGAGCCACTGTCCCTCCAGGCAGGGGCCGCGTTGACGCAGCGTGTTGCACTGACCGTCGGTGTATAGGACCTGCACAGAGACACAGACATGACGTGTCTAGCACGAGCCACTGTCCCTCCAGGCAGGGGCCGCGTTGACGCAGCGTGTAGCACTGACCGTCGGTGTATAGGACCTGCACAGAGACACAGACATGACGTGTCTAGCACGAGCCACTGACCCCTCCAGGCAGGGGCCGCGTTGACGCAGCGTGTAGCACTGGCCGTCGGTGTATAGGACCTGCACAGAGACACAGACATGACGTGTCTAGCACGAGCCACTGTCCCTCCAGGCAGGGGTCGCGTTGACGCAGCGTGTAGCACTGACCGTCGGTGTATAGGACCTGCACAGAGACACAGACATGACGTGTCTAGCACGAGCCACTGTCCCTCCAGGCAGGGGCCGCGTTGACGCAGCGTGTAGCACTGGCCGTCGGTGTATAGGACCTGCACAGAGACACAGACATGACGTGTCTAGCACGAGCCACTGTCCCTCCAGGCAGGGGCCGCGTTGACGCAGCGTGTAGCACTGACCGTCGGTGTATAGGACCTGCACAGAGACACAGACATGACGTGTCTAGCACGAGCCACTGTCCCTCCAGGCAGGGGCCGCAGCGTGTAGCACTGACCGTCGGTGTATAGGACCTGCACAGAGACACAGACATGACGTGTCTAGCACGAGCCACTGTCCCTCCAGGCAGGGGCCGCGTTGACGCAGCGTGTAGCACTGACCGTCGGTGTATAGGACCTGCACAGAGACACAGACATGACGTGTCTAGCACGAGCCACTGTCCCTCCAGGCAGGGGCCGCGTTGACGCAGCGTGTAGCACTGGCCGTCCGTGTATAGGACCTGCACAGAGACACAGACATGACGTGTCTAGCACGAGCCACTGTCCCTCCAGGCAGGGACCGCGTTGACGCAGCGTGTAGCACTGGCCGTCGGTGTATAGGACCTGCACAGAGACACAGACATGACGTGTCTAGCACGAGCCACTGTCCCTCCAGGCAGGGACCGCGTTGACGCAGCGTGTAGCACTGGCCGTCGGTGTATAGGACCTGCACAGAGACACAGACATGACGTGTCTAGCACGAGCCACTGTCCCTCCAGGCAGGGGCCGGTTTGACGCAGCGTGTAGCACTGGCCGTCGGTGTATAGGACCTGCACAGAGACACAGACATGACGTGTCTAGCACGAGCCACTGTCCCTCCAGGCAGGGGCCGCGTTGACGCAGCGTGTAGCACTGACCGTCGGTGTATAGGACCTGCACAGAGACACAGACATGACGTGTCTAGCACGAGCCACTGTCCCTCCAGGCAGGGGCCGCAGCGTGTAGCACTGACCGTCGGTGTATAGGACCTGCACAGAGACACAGACATGACGTGTCTAGCACGAGCCACTGTCCCTCCAGGCAGGGGCCGCGTTGACGCAGCGTGTAGCACTGGCCGTCGGTGTATAGGACCTGCACAGAGACACAGACATGACGTGTCTAGCACGAGCCACTGTCCCTCTAGGCAGGGGCCGCGTTGACGCAGCGTGTAGCACTGACCGTCGGTGTATAGGACCTGCACAGAGACACAGACATGACGTGTCTAGCACGAGCCACTGTCCCTCCAGGCAGGGGCCGCGTTGACGCAGCGTGTAGCACTGACCGTCGGTGTATAGGACCTGCACAGAGACACAGACATGACGTGTCTAGCACGAGCCACTGTCCCTCCAGGCAGGGGCCGCGTTGACGCAGCGTTTAGCACTGGCCGTCGGTGTATAGAACCTGCACAGAGACACAGACATGACGTGTCTAGCACGAGCCACTGTCCCTCCAGGCAAGGGCCGCGCTGACGCAGCGTGTAGCACTGGCCGTCGGTGTATAGGACCTGCACAGAGACACAGACATGACGTGTCTAGCACGAGCCACTGTCCCTCCAGGCAGGGGCCGCAGCGTGTAGCACTGGCCGTCGGTGTATAGGACCTGCACAGAGACACAGACATGACGTGTCTAGCACGAGCCACTGTCCCTCCAGGCAGGGGCCGCGTTGACGCAGCGTGTAGCACTGACCGTCGGTGTATAGGACCTGCACAGAGACACAGACATGACGTGTCTAGCACGAGCCACTGTCCCTCCAGGCAGGGGCCGCGTTGACGCAGCGTGTAGCACTGGCCGTCGGTGTATAGGACCTGCACAGAGACACAGACATGACGTGTCTAGCACGAGCCACTGTCCCTCCAGGCAGGGGCCGCGTTGACGCAGCGTGTAGCACTGGCCGTCGGTGTATAGGACCTGCACAGAGACACAGACATGACGTGTCTAGCACGAGCCACTGTCCCTCCAGGCAGGGGCCGTTTGACGCAGCGTGTAGCACTGACCGTCCGTGTATAGGACCTGCACAGAGACACAGACATGACGTGTCTAGCACGAGCCACTGTCCCTCCAGGCAGGGGCCGCAGCGTGTAGCACTGACCGTCGCTGTATAGGACCTGCACAGAGACACAGACATGACGTGTCTAGCACGAGCCACTGTCCCTCCAGGCAGGGGCCGCGTTGACGCAGCGTGTAGCACTGGCCGTCGGTGTATAGGACCTGCACAGAGACACAGACATGACGTGTCTAGCACGAGCCACTGTCCCTCCAGGCAGGGGCCGCGTTGACGCAGCGTGTAGCACTGGCCGTCGGTGTATAGGACCTGCACAGAGACACAGACATGACGTGTCTAGCACGAGCCACTGTCCCTCCAGGCAGGGGCCGCGTTGACGCAGCGTGTAGCACTGACCGTCGGTGTATAGGACCTGCACAGAGACACAGACATGACGTGTCTAGCACGAGCCACTGTCCCTCCAGGCAGGGGCCGCAGCGTGTAGCACTGACCGTCGGTGTATAGGACCTGCACAGAGACACAGACATGACGTGTCTAGCACGAGCCACTGTCCCTCCAGGCAGGGGCCGCGTTGACGCAGCGTGTAGCACTGACTGTCGGTGTATAGGACCTGCACAGAGACACAGACATGACGTGTCTAGCACGAGCCACTGTCCCTCCAGGCAGGGGCCGCGTTGACGCAGCGTGTAGCACTGGCCGTCGGTGTATAGGACCTGCACAGAGACACAGACATGACGTGTCTAGCACGAGCCACTGTCCCTCCAGGCAGGGGCCGCAGCGTGTAGCACTGACCGTCGGTGTATAGGACCTGCACAGAGACACAGACTTGACGTGTCTAGCACGAGCCACTGTCCCTCCAGGCAGGGGCCGCGTTGACGCAGCGTGTAGCACTGGCCGTCGGTGTATAGGACCTGCACAGAGACACAGACATGACGTGTCTAGCACGAGCCACTGTCCCTCCAGGCAGGGGCCGCAGCGTGTAGCACTGGCCGTCGGTGTATAGGACCTGCACAGAGACACAGACATGACGTGTCTAGCACGAGCCACTGTCCCTCCAGGCAGGGGCCGCGTTGACGCAGCGTGTAGCACTGACCGTCGGTGTATAGGACCTGCACAGAGACACAGACATGACGTGTCTAGCACGAGCCACTGTCCCTCCAGGCAGGGGCCGCGTTGACGCAGCGTGTAGCACTGGCCGTCGGTGTATAGGACCTGCACAGAGACACAGACATGACGTGTCTAGCACGAGCCACTGTCCCTCCAGGCAGGGGCCGCGTTGACGCAGCGTGTAGCACTGGCCGTCGGTGTATAGGACCTGCACAGAGACACAGACATGACGTGTCTAGCACGAGCCACTGTCCCTCCAGGCAGGGGCCGCGTTGACGCAGCGTGTAGCACTGACCGTCGGTGTATAGGACCTGCACAGAGACACAGACATGACGTGTCTAGCACGAGCCACTGTCCCTCCAGGCAGGGGCCGCGTTGACGCAGCGTGTAGCACTGGCCGTCCGTGTATAGGACCTGCACAGAGACACAGACATGACGTGTCTAGCACGAGCCACTGTCCCTCCAGGCAGGGGCCGCGTTGACGCAGCGTGTAGCACTGGCCGTCGGTGTATAGGACCTGCACAGAGACACAGACATGACGTGTCTAGCACGAGCCACTGTCCCTCCAGGCAGGGGCCGCGCTGACGCAGCGTGTAGCACTGGCCGTCGGTGTATAGGACCTGCACAGAGACACAGACATGACGTGTCTAGCACGAGCCACTGTCCCTCCAGGCAGGGGCCGCAGCGTGTAGCACTGACCGTCGGTGTATAGGACCTGCACAGAGACACAGACATGACGTGTCTAGCACGAGCCACTGTCCCTCCAGGCAGGGGCCGCAGCGTGTAGCACTGACCGTCGGTGTATAGGACCTGCACAGAGACACAGACATGACGTGTCTAGCACGAGCCACTGTCCCTCCAGGCAGGGGCCGCGTTGACGCAGCGTGTAGCACTGGCCGTCGGTGTATAGGACCTGCACAGAGACACAGACATGACGTGTCTAGCACGAGCCACTGTCCCTCCAGGCAGGGGCCGCGTTGACGCAGCGTGTAGCACTGGCCGTCGGTGTATAGGACCTGCACAGAGACACAGACATGACGTGTCTAGCACGAGCCACTGTCCCTCCAGGCAGGGGCCGCAGCGTGTAGCACTGGCCGTCGGTGTATAGGACCTGCACAGAGACACAGACATGACGTGTCTAGCACGAGCCACTGTCCCTCTAGGCAGGGGCCGCGTTGACGCAGCGTGTAGCACTGACCGTCGGTGTATAGGACCTGCACAGAGACACAGACATGACGTGTCTAGCACGAGCCACTGTCCCTCCAGGCAGGGGCCGCGTTGACGCAGCGAGTAGCACTGGCCGTCGGTGTATAGGACCTGCACAGAGACACAGACATGACGTGTCTAGCACGAGCCACTGTCCCTCCAGGCAGGGGCCGCGTTGACGCAGCGTGTAGCACTGACCGTCGGTGTATAGGACCTGCACAGAGACACAGACATGACGTGTCTAGCACGAGCCACTGTCCCTCCAGGCAGGGGCCGCGTTGACGCAGCGTGTTGCACTGACCGTCGGTGTATAGGACCTGCACAGAGACACAGACATGACGTGTCTAGCACGAGCCACTGTCCCTCCAGGCAGGGGCCGCGTTGACGCAGCGTGTAGCACTGACCGTCGGTGTATAGGACCTGCACAGAGACACAGACATGACGTGTCTAGCACGAGCCACTGTCCCTCCAGGCAGGGGCCGCGTTGACGCAGCGTGTAGCACTGACCGTCGGTGTATAGGACCTGCACAGAGACACAGACATGACGTGTCTAGCACGAGCCACTGTCCCTCCAGGCAGGGGCCGCGTTGACGCAGCGTGTAGCACTGGCCGTCGGTGTATAGGACCTGCACAGAGACACAGACATGACGTGTCTAGCACGAGCCACTGTCCCTCCAGGCAGGGGCCGCAGCGTGTAGCACTGGCCGTCGGTGTATAGGACCTGCACAGAGACACAGACATGACGTGTCTAGCACGAGCCACTGTCCCTCTAGGCAGGGGCCGCGTTGACGCAGCGTGTAGCACTGACCGTCGGTGTATAGGACCTGCACAGAGACACAGACATGACGTGTCTAGCACGAGCCACTGTCCCTCCAGGCAGGGGCCGCGTTGACGCAGCGTGTAGCACTGGCCGTCGGTGTATAGGACCTGCACAGAGACACAGACATGACGTGTCTAGCACGAGCCACTGTCCCTCCAGGCAGGGGCCGCGTTGACGCAGCGTGTAGCACTGGCCGTCCGTGTATAGGACCTGCACAGAGACACAGACATGACGTGTCTAACACGAGCCACTGTCCCTCCAGGCAGGGGCCGCAGCGTGTAGCACTGACCGTCGGTGTATAGGACCTGCACAGAGACACAGACATGACGTGTCTAGCACGAGCCACTGTCCCTCCAGGCAGGGGCCGCGTTGACGCAGCGTGTAGCACTGACCGTCCGTGTATAGGACCTGCACAGAGACACAGACATGACGTGTCTAGCACGAGCCACTGTCCCTCCAGGCAGTGGCCGCAGCGTGTAGCACTGACCGTCGGTGTATAGGACCTGCACAGAGACACAGACATGACGTGTCTAGCACGAGCCACTGTCCCTCCAGGCAGGGGCCGCGTTGACGCAGCGTGTAGCACTGACCGTCGGTGTATAGGACCTGCACAGAGACACAGACATGACGTGTCTAGCACGAGCCACTGTCCCTCCAGGCAGGGGCCGCGTTGACGCAGCGTGTAGCACTGGCCGTCCGTGTATAGGACCTGCACAGAGACACAGACATGACGTGTCTAGCACGAGCCACTGTCCCTCCAGGCAGGGGCCGCGTTGACGCAGCGTGTAGCACTGACCGTCGGTGTATAGGACCTGCACAGAGACACAGACATGACGTGTCTAGCACGAGCCACTGTCCCTCCAGGCAGGGGCCGCGTTGACGCAGCGTGTAGCACTGGCCGTCGGTGTATAGGACCTGCACAGAGACACAGACATGACGTGTCTAGCACGAGCCACTGTCCCTCCAGGCAGGGGCCGCGTTGACGCAGCGTGTAGCACTGACCGTCGGTGTATAGGACCTGCACAGAGACACAGACATGACGTGTCTAGCACGAGCCACTGTCCCTCCAGGCAGGGGCCGCGTTGACGCAGCGTGTAGCACTGGCCGTCGGTGTATAGGACCTGCACAGAGACACAGACATGACGTGTCTAGCACGAGCCACTGTCCCTCCAGGCAGGGGCCGCGTTGACGCAGCGTGTAGCACTGACCGTCGGTGTATAGGACCTGCACAGAGACACAGACATGACGTGTCTAGCACGAGCCACTGTCCCTCCAGGCAGAGGCCGCGTTGACGCAGCGTGTAGCACTGACCGTCGGTGTATAGGACCTGCACAGAGACACAGACATGACGTGTCTAGCACGAGCCACTGTCCCTCCAGGCAGGGGCCGCGTTGACGCAGCGTGTAGCACTGACCGTCGGTGTATAGGACCTGCACAGAGACACAGACATGACGTGTCTAGCACGAGCCACTGTCCCTCCAGGCAAGGGCCGCGTTGACGCAGCGTGTAGCACTGACCGTCGGTGTATAGGACCTGCACAGAGACACAGACATGACGTGTCTAGCACGAGCCACTGTCCCTCCAGGCAGGGGACGCGTTGACGCAGCGTGTAGCACTGACCGTCGGTGTATAGGACCTGCACAGAGACACAGACATGACGTGTCTAGCACGAGCCACTGTCCCTCCAGGCAGGGGCCGCGTTGACGCAGCGTGTAGCACTGACCGTCGGTGTATAGGACCTGCACAGAGACACAGACATGACGTGTCTAGCACGAGCCACTGTCCCTCCAGGCAGAGGCCGCGTTGACGCAGCGTGTAGCACTGACCGTCGGTGTATAGGACCTGCACAGAGACACAGACATGACGTGTCTAGCACGAGCCACTGTCCCTCCAGGCAAGGGCCGCGTTGACGCAGCGTGTAGCACTGACCGTCGGTGTATAGGACCCGCACAGAGACACAGACATGACGTGTCTAGCACGAGCCACTGTCCCTCCAGGCAGGGGCCGCGTTGACGCAGCGTGTAGCACTGGCCGTCCGTGTATAGGACCTGCACAGAGACACAGACATGACGTGTCTAGCACGAGCCACTGTCCCTCCAGGCAGGGGCCGCGTTGACGCAGCGTGAAGCACTGACCGTCGGTGTATAGGACCTGCACAGAGACACAGACATGACGTGTCTAGCACGAGCCACTGTCCCTCCAGGCAGGGGCCGCGTTGACGCAGCGTGTAGCACTGACCGTCGGTGTATAGGACCTGCACAGAGACACAGACATGACGTGTCTAGCACGAGCCACTGTCCCTCCAGGCAGGGGCCGCGTTGACGCAGCGTGTAGCACTGACCGTCGGTGTATAGGACCTGCACAGAGACACAGACATGACGTGTCTAGCACGAGCCACTGTCCCTCCAGGCAGGGGCCGCAGCGTGTAGCACTGGCCGTCGGTGTATAGGACCTGCACAGAGACACAGACATGACGTGTCTAGCACGAGCCACTGTCCCTCCAGGCAGGGGCCGCAGCGTGTAGCACTGGCCGTCGGTGTATAGGACCTGCACAGAGACACAGACATGACGTGTCTAGCACGAGCCACTGTCCCTCCAGGCAGGGGCCGCGTTGACGCAGCGTGTAGCACTGACCGTCCGTGTATAGGACCTGCACAGAGACACAGACATGACGTGTCTAGCACGAGCCACTGTCCCTCCAGGCAGGGGCCGCGTTGACGCAGCGTGTAGCACTGACCGTCGGTGTATAGGACCTGCACAGAGACACAGACATGACGTGTCTAGCACGAGCCACTGTCCCTCCAGGCAGGGGCCGCGTTGACGCAGCGTGTAGCACTGACCGTCGGTCCCAACAAACATGATACTGCGGGACCCGTGCGGGAAAGTCAAGGGATGTGCGGGTTAACTGCTGGAAACGGGAAGATCTGGGATGTGCCGGTCAGGGCCTGCGAGGGAAGGCTTAGGGACGTCCCGCATCTGGGAAACTCACGGGATATCCCTCACGGGAAGCGCGAGGGAATGTTAAGGGATGTCCCTGTCTGGGAAAGTCACGGGACGTCCCGTACGGGAAGCGCTTGGGAATGATAAGGGACGTCCCGTGTATAGGAAAGTCACGGGACGCCCTACACTGGAAGCGCGAGGGAAGGGTAAGGGACGTCCCGTGTACGGGAAAAACATGGGATAACCCACATAGGATCCCGCGAAGAAAGGGCAAGATTTGGAAAAGATGTTTTTGTTACGTACGTCCGGGTAAACCATATAATTCTTTGTTCTTTATCTTTATCTTTTGATTGACGATAGATACCAATGATTTATTCGAGTATTTATTCGCTCTATACCACATTCAAAATTCCATTCACAAGTTAAAGTCCTTCATAACCATGAATAAGTAAATAAATGTATTAATAAAACCCATTTTATATTTCTAATAAATCCAAGTAGTTACAGAAATGGGAGTTGTTGGTAGTTATGGGGACTACTGGTTAGTAGTTGATAGTATACTTTCTAGAAATGTATTGTTTATTATTTTTTCCTGATTTGGCTTTCGATGGTTTTGATATGGTACGTTACATCAAATAATATTGTTAAAACGTTTTATGAATGGTATTACGATACGTCACAGTGATAATCAAAAACTTACTGATGATCGAATTGAGAAGATGAAGTAAATGAAGTTCTTAGATAAGGTAAGTATGAAACTATGAATACTATTATGATAATGCTGTTTATGTGAAAATTGTGTTTCGTAATGACAACGGCATAGGGGGAGGGATTTATACCTGTTTTGAGTGTTTTCCAGAAATATTTAAAATTACAGATGTTACATAGAATCAATGGATTTTAAATAGGCTAGCTGGTAATCACTCGTCTGCAACTATCTATTGTATTTGTATTGGTTCTTCATTTACAGATAAGACAACGAACAAATTAATTGAATTCAATGAACGATTTGAAGATTACAAAGTTTCCATGTATTATTGTAAAAATGTGTCGCTGAAGCTTAATTTCAAATTTAGCAACATCATGCACCTGACATTATAGCCAACTGTTATACCTCATATCTATACAATATGAGATTGATATACATTATAGAAGTGGTAATAAATAAGGTAAAAAAGTAACTTCTCAATATACGTCTACTGTAAGGAAGTATTGTTTACGTCCTATTCAATTCGAGAAAGTGAGACTAGTTTCAGTATGCACAACCTACAATGCATCGTACGCACGTTCATATTGTTAATTTAAAAAGCTCAGTTTAAAAAGTATCTTTGGTGCTTATAAACTGTAAGAAAACTGTAATGACAAAGGATACAGCACTATGAAGAAGGCTCTCTTTGTATTGTTATTATGTGTTGTGATATTGCTTATGTAGCTGATGATAACCGTACTTAATTCGACCACCACCGATAAGAAATTACAACGTGTTCATTCATTATCTATGCTACAAGTCCTACTAAGCTTTGTAATACGGTGCCGCTCGCTATAGTGGTGATAAGATTCGGGCGGAGTGGGGTGGGAATCCCACCGTGGTAAGCAAAACAGTCCAAAACACTGACTGGACTACACAACAAGTTTATACTTCGTGGGTGTTAGACGTTACTTATACGTGTGCTATCATGTTCTTTCGTGAAAAAATAAAATAAGTTAGGGCTTTATTAGTATCATAATCTTATTGCGATTTTTTTTAATCCATTGAATATTGATCCGTGTCGTGGACTGTGTATGTGTGTGAGTGTGTGTGGTCGGAAGAAAGGAAAGAAGAACAAAACTGACTGGCAAGTGGCAACGGTATATTGACGACTCGTGTTTTTAAAACGAAAAATAGGATTCAACTTCGTTATGGACAAGTTCATTATTATAAAAATCACGTAAAGACGCAATTGTTCCTGAAAATCAAGAATACTAAGGTAGGTTTCTTCTAAGTTCGTATTCATATTTTCAAGATGCTATCAAATATTATCTTCAAAATCCTGTTGTGTTTTTGGGTTGCTTTGCTAACACGGTTTCGTTCACTTTAACATCAGGCTGAAGACCGAAGTTGAGCTATTCGATCGGAAATTACTAATTTGGTTGGACGAATGTACATCGAATTTTATTTACGACTAATAATAATTGCATTACATTTTGCTTCAATATTTTCCTTTTTTTAATATAACATTAGTTATAGGTAAATAAAAATACATACATACAAGGAAGCATACAATCTCAAATTAATATGCATTGATTGATTAATACGATGATCTAGACTAGACAGGGATCTAACATAATTTAGTAGTATAAAAAATAGTTACGGCTGTGGCTTCGTCTCACATACTTTGCTTATCAAAATATATCTTTTCTGGCAGGATTTTAACTAGCCAGAGTCGACAACTATTCGCTTAAGTTCAATCTTTTGCAAACGCGCCGTTTGAATAAGGATTTGGTTTGATTAGGAAATGGGTTTGATGTTCCATTTTGGTGTGTACTAACAGGTAATATGTGCTCGTATAAATAAATTAAAAATTATACTACATGACGGAAATCATCAAAACGTAGGACCAATATCTTGTGACTAGTCACAAATATAGAATGCCTGCGTAGTTGTTATATATAAGTTGAACAAAACACAAGGAAAAGCAATTATAAACACGTAGGAACAATATCATTTGAGAGCGTGGCTCGTCTGGCTGTGATTGACTATAGGTACAAAAAGTAAAATGCATATATAATGCAATGTAAGTATATAGAAAAAAAAACATAAGAAATGTTGATAAAAGGATAGGAGGCTAGTCCGTGAGCATGTGACGAGTGGTGCGGGGGCCGGGGGTGGCGTGCTCATATTGCCCCCGGTCGTAACAGTCAAGTCAGTGGTTCTTTCATTTATGTAGGCCTATACACAACAAATAACAATTTCATCGGATCGCGTTAAAATAACAGTTTCGTGACGGGACGGATAAACTAGAAAATATTTGTTATTTAGTTATCTTATTTTTTATTTACATAATTTATATGAAATGGCGCATCTGGCGCGCATCGTATAGTCAGTTAAAATTTTGAATTCCTCAAATCCAAGGGGGGCAAATGCCCTTTTGCTTCCCCTTGCGGCGCCCATGTTAATACCTACGATAAGCTTTGCAATGAACCTCTAGTGTTCTGATTTTTGTTTTTGTTTTTTTTACGAATAAATAAAATGTGTAGACAAAGTTTAAGCACATATAACAAAGTAAAAATAAGACAATATATTCACAGAGTCACTTCAAAACGAGATATTCTTTTATAAAACAAACTGACAATTTTTTTCATTCTACTGCTCTAAAACACACAGATTATCACAAAAATGACGTTGAAAAATGCATTTTCCGGGGGCCAAACACCCCCGACCCCCCCGTCCCCCTTTCAGTTCGGGCCGTCTACTACACACTACAATTTAGGTCTTCACCCATATTGGGGGGGGGGGGGGGGGGGGGGAGGAAGAGCGTTGTGAGTGGGTGGTGTGGGTCGATAATAAAAATATAAAAATAGCAATGAATTATTATATTTTTGTAACAAATTGTCCAAAAGTGTTAATCATATTTCTCACGCTTGCACGCCCTGCTTAGTGCATACTAGCGCTTTTCAGCTTGTCTCTTCAGAATTACATAATTTTATTTTGTAAAATAAACAGCAGCACCTAACATAAAAAGCACCTTATAGCCATATGTCCACTGCCCTCAGATGAAACCTTTTTGTGGTGGTTATTGACACTTTGCCCTCCATTGTGGTTATTAATTGCCATTTGACGGTAAAATAAATAATTGTTCTCTAATCTAGCTAGGCCGTTTTTTAATACTCTATTATTTTTATTGTATTGACGTGAATCCTTTAGTTTTAGCAAATGGGTCTACAAAACCACCAAAATTATTTAAAGCCTTACTGTGACTTGATACAGTTTTGTAATTTATCTTTAACTTTATTTTAGTTGCTGTGAGAGCCAACTCCAAAACTGCCCAAGTCAATGACATTGAAAAAATCTTAATATTGTGGCTGGCAAATGCCAGGGATCGTCATGGCGGAAGAACGGTACGCGCAAAGAAGCGGGTCGTTGATGGCAACAAAGGCTGAACCCCCACTCGCAGCCCTCAAATATGTATCGTTATATTATTATTTTCAAGTGCAGAGGAATCGAATACGTGACGTTAAAATCGTTATGATTTTTTTTTAATGTTATGCAGTTGCCTATTTATTAATTTTGGATTTTATTATGAAAATAGAAATGTCAGTTAACCGTTTAAACGTGATTGGTTTAAGGGGTTAGCCTAAATGTTAAGGAATAAATCGTTCTTTCCCATCCATACTTCAGGGTTATATGTAAATAGATAGCCTACTACTGAATATTCTATTAAATTAATTAATTGTATTGTATCAAAATTGTATTAGTAATACTCAGTACTGTATTGAATATTGTGTAATAGTAATGAGCAAAACATGGAGTAATAACGTGTAAATATATTTATGTTGCTTTGCTTTTGTTCATAATTGCTCATTTATGATTAACAACTCAACTTGCATCTTGTGGATGTAGTAATGTATAACAAACGTGTCATGAATAGCATTTTCCTAATTCGAATAGTTGGTAGGTAGATCCGTGATGATGTATCACTCTGTGTGTATTGAACTTATTTAAACGAGTAGGTACACATGCTACCCCTTATTGCTTGTATATAACTAGGGAATACATACATAGACACATTCTCTATCAGCTCGATCACATAGCACTATAATATATATATATATATATATATATATATATATATATATATATATATATAGTGTTATTATGCTATATGCCTATCTACATTATTTTATGAACATTTTATTAAAAAGTGTCTGCTGCAAAAACATGATCTCATGTCGTGGTGATCTATGGTAGTGTATCAGGGCATTGAACTGTTATTATTTCAGTTTGTGAGGACCTAAAAAAAATATAATAAATATACCAGTTTGGTGTGTTAAACTTAATACTGGTTCGATAACAATCTTGTTTTCCTTGTTAAGGCAAAGTAGGAGAATAAGAACATGTCACACTTACTACATAACATAATTTTCAGATTCTCCAAAGTAACAGTAATCAATAATTCAGTAACAGTATCAGAGGCATTACATAACAACTGTACATTATTACGTATTTTAGTAATAAAATTCATTTGCACTTTATATAAACATTATTGCTTTTGTTTCTTTATTTTTAAACCCAATATCCTTGTCCAATAAGAACACTAGGAACTTAATCCAATTTTAGAATCAATTGCTGTATTAGGCTAGAGACTATAATTGCATTTATTTAAAAGAGAAACTACTGGATTTAATAAAATAGAATTTTGTTGCTAATTGGCTTTACCTATAAATAGATTAAGTTTCACTCCAATGTTCACATTATGTTCATTCCTATCACACCTCGACCACAGATAAATATAATTACTCTACTAATAATAACCATAAAACGCTTATTTGAGAAAGGGGTAAATAAGAAACTAAACTGAAAACTAAAAACTGTGTTACTTTTCAGTTTGTTTCGATGTCATGCACTGATGAGGGGCGGCCGGGGGACGGGCCCCGGGAAGATAGCGGGCAGCCCATGCGGGAAAGCTGCGGGATATTAGCGGGAAGATAGCGGGCAATCCGAGCGGGAAGGTTGAGGAATACTAGTGGGAAAGCTGCGGGATACTAGCGGGCAGACTGTGCGGGAAAGTTGTGGGATACTAGCGGGAAGATAGCGGGCAGCGTGTGCGGGAAAGTTGTGGGATACTAGCGGGAAGATAGCGGGCAATCCGTGCGGGAAGGTTGCGGGATACAAGTGGGAAGATTGCGGGAAGATGGCGTGCAACCCGTACGGGACCCGACATCGGCCAGTAGGACACTTCTAGGCGGGGCCTGTACGGGTTTCCCTTACAGGACCCGCATATGCAATGTGCGGGAAAAGACATCGGGAAAAGTGCGGGAAGGCACCAAAATGTTTGTTGGGGTGTATAGGACCTGCACAGAGACACAGACATGACGTGTCTAGCACGAGCCACTGTCCCTCCAGGCAGGGGCCGCGTTGACGCAGCGTGTAGCACTGACCGTCGGTGTATAGGACCTGCACAGAGACACAGACATGACGTGTCTAGCACGAGCCACTGTCCCTCCAGGCAGGGGCCGCGTTGACGCAGCGTGTAGCACTGACCGTCGGTGTATAGGACCTGCACAGAGACACAGACATGACGTGTCTAGCACGAGCCACTGTCCCTCCAGGCAGGGGCCGCGTTGACGCAGCGTGTAGCACTGGCCGTCGGTGTATAGGACCTGCACAGAGACACAGACATGACGTGTCTAGCACGAGCCACTGTCCCTCCAGGCAGGGGCCGCGTTGACGCAGCGTGTAGCACTGGCCGTCGGTGTATAGGACCTGCACAGAGACACAGACATGACGTGTCTAGCACGAGCCACTGTCCCTCCAGGCAGGGGCCGCAGCGTGTAGCGTGTATAGGACCTGCACAGAGACACAGACATGACGTGTCTAGCACGAGCCACTGTCCCTCCAGGCAGGGGCCGCGTTGACGCAGCGTGTAGCACTGACCGTCGGTGTATAGGACCTGCACAGAGACACAGACATGACGTGTCTAGCACGAGCCACTGTCCCTCCAGGCAGGGGCCGCGTTGACGCAGCGTGTAGCACTGACCGTCCGTGTATAGGACCTGCACAGAGACACAGACATGACGTGTCTAGCACGAGCCACTGTCCCTCCAGGCAGGGGCCGCGTTGACGCAGCGTGTAGCACTGACCGTCGGTGTATAGGACCTGCACAGAGACACAGACATGACGTGTCTAGCACGAGCCACTGTCCCTCCAGGCAGGGGCCGCAGCGTGTAGCACTGGCCGTCGGTGTATAGGACCTGCACAGAGACACAGACATGACGTGTCTAGCACGAGCCACTGTCCCTCCAGGCAGGGGCCGCGTTGACGCAGCGTGTAGCACTGGCCGTCGGTGTATAGGACCTGCACAGAGACACAGACATGACGTGTCTAGCACGAGCCACTGTCCCTCCAGGCAGGGGCCGCGTTGACGCAGCGTGTAGCACTGACCGTCCGTGTATAGGACCTGCACAGAGACACAGACATGACGTGTCTAGCACGAGCCACTGTCCCTCCAGGCAGGGGCCGCGTTGACGCAGCGTGTAGCACTGACCGTCCGTGTATAGGACCTGCACAGAGACACAGACATGACGTGTCTAGCACGAGCCACTGACCCCTCCAGGCAGGGGCCGCGTTGACGCAGCGTGTAGCACTGACCGTCGGTGTATAGGACCTGCACAGAGACACAGACATGACGTGTCTAGCACGAGCCACTGTCCCTCCAGGCAGGGGCCGCGTTGACGCAGCGTGTAGCACTGACCGTCCGTGTATAGGACCTGCACAGAGACACAGACATGACGTGTCTAGCACGAGCCACTGTCCCTCCAGGCAGGGGCCGCGTTGACGCAGCGTGTAGCACTGACCGTCGGTGTATAGGACCTGCACAGAGACACAGACATGACGTGTCTTGCACGAGCCACTGTCCCTCCAGGCAGGGGCCGCAGCGTGTAGCACTGACCGTCGGTGTATAGGACCTGCACAGAGACACAGACATGACGTGTCTAGCACGAGCCACTGTCCCTCCAGGCAGGGGCCGCGTTGACGCAGCGTGTAGCACTGACCGTCGGTGTATAGGACCTGCACAGAGACACAGACATGACGTGTCTAGCACGAGCCACTGTCCCTCCAGGCAGGGGCCGCGTTGACGCAGCGTGTAGCACTGACCGTCGGTGTATAGGACCTGCACAGAGACACAGACATGACGTGTCTAGCACGAGCCACTGTCCCTCCAGGCAGGGGCCGCGTTGACGCAGCGTGTAGCACTGGCCGTCGGTGTATAGGACCTGCACAGAGACACAGACATGACGTGTCTAGCACGAGCCACTGTCCCTCCAGGCAGGGGCCGCAGCGTGTAGCACTGACCGTCGGTGTATAGGACCTGCACAGAGACACAGACATGACGTGTCTAGCACGAGCCACTGTCCCTCCAGGCAGGGGCCGCGTTGACGCAGCGTGTAGCACTGGCCGTCGGTGTATAGGACCTGCACAGAGACACAGACATGACGTGTCTAGCACGAGCCACTGTCCCTCCAGGCAGGGGCCGCGTTGACGCAGCGTGTAGCACTGACCGTCCGTGTATAGGACCTGCACAGAGACACAGACATGACGTGTCTAGCACGAGCCACTGTCCCTCCAGGCAGGGGCCGCGCTGACGCAGCGTGTAGCACTGGCCGTCGGTGTATAGGACCTGCACAGAGACACAGACATGACGTGTCTAGCACGAGCCACTGTCCCTCCAGGCAGGGGCCGCAGCGTGTAGCACTGGCCGTCGGTGTATAGGACCTGCACAGAGACACAGACATGACGTGTCTAGCACGAGCCACTGTCCCTCCAGGCAGGGGCCGCGTTGACGCAGCGTGTAGCACTGACCGTCGGTGTATAGGACCTGCACAGAGACACAGACATGACGTGTCTAGCACGAGCCACTGTCCCTCCAGGCAGGGGCCGCGTTGACGCAGCGTGTAGCACTGGCCGTCGGTGTATAGGACCTGCACAGAGACACAGACATGACGTGTCTAGCACGAGCCACTGTCCCTCCAGGCAGGGGCCGCGTTGACGCAGCGTGTAGCACTGACCGTCGGTGTATAGGACCTGCACAGAGACACAGACATGACGTGTCTAGCACGAGCCACTGTCCCTCCAGGCAGGGGCCGCGTTGACGCAGCGTGTAGCACTGGCCGTCGGTGTATAGGACCTGCACAGAGACACAGACATGACGTGTCTAGCACGAGCCACTGTCCCTCCAGGCAGGGGCCGCGTTGACGCAGCGTGTAGCACTGGCCGTCCGTGTATAGGACCTGCACAGAGACACAGACATGACGTGTCTAGCACGAGCCACTGTCCCTCCAGGCAGGGGCCGCGTTGACGCAGCGTGTAGCACTGACCGTCCGTGTATAGGACCTGCACAGAGACACAGACATGACGTGTCTAGCACGAGCCACTGTCCCTCCAGGCAGGGGCCGCAGCGTGTAGCACTGACCGTCCGTGTATAGGACCTGCACAGAGACACAGACATGACGTGTCTAGCACGAGCCACTGTCCCTCCAGGCAGGGGCCGCGTTGACGCAGCGTGTAGCACTGGCCGTCGGTGTATAGGACCTGCACAGAGACACAGACATGACGTGTCTAGCACGAGCCACTGTCCCTCCAGGCAGGGGCCGCGTTGACGCAGCGTGTAGCACTGGCCGTCGGTGTATAGGACCTGCACAGAGACACAGACATGACGTGTCTAGCACGAGCCACTGTCCCTCCAGGCAGGGGCCGCGTTGACGCAGCGTGTAGCACTGACCGTCGGTGTATAGGACCTGCACAGAGACACAGACATGACGTGTCTAGCACGAGCCACTGTCCCTCCAGGCAGGGGCCGCGTTGACGCAGCGTGTAGCACTGACCGTCGGTGTATAGGACCAGCACAGAGACACAGACATGACGTGTCTAGCACGAGCCACTGTCCCTCCAGGCAGGGGCCGCAGCGTGTAGCACTGACCGTCGGTGTATAGGACCTGCACAGAGACACAGACATGACGTGTCTAGCACGAGCCACTGTCCCTCCAGGCAGGGGCCGCGTTGACGCAGCGTGTAGCACTGACCGTCGGTGTATAGGACCTGCACAGAGACACAGACATGACGTGTCTAGCACGAGCCACTGTCCCTCCAGGCAGGGGCCGCGTTGACGCAGCGTGTAGCACTGGCCGTCGGTGTATAGGACCTGCACAGAGACACAGACATGACGTGTCTAGCACGAGCCACTGTCCCTCCAGGCAGGGGCCGCGTTGACGCAGCGTGTAGCACTGGCCGTCCGTGTATAGGACCTGCACAGAGACACAGACATGACGTGTCTAGCACGAGCCACTGTCCCTCCAGGCAGGGGCCGCGTTGACGCAGCGTGTAGCACTGACCGTCCGTGTATAGGACCTGCACAGAGACACAGACATGACGTGTCTAGCACGAGCCACTGTCCCTCCAGGCAGGGGCCGCAGCGTGTAGCACTGACCGTCCGTGTATAGGACCTGCACAGAGACACAGACATGACGTGTCTAGCACGAGCCACTGTCCCTCCAGGCAGGGGCCGCGTTGACGCAGCGTGTAGCACTGGCCGTCGGTGTATAGGACCTGCACAGAGACACAGACATGACGTGTCTAGCACGAGCCACTGTCCCTCCAGGCAGGGGCCGCGTTGACGCAGCGTGTAGCACTGGCCGTCGGTGTATAGGACCTGCACAGAGACACAGACATGACGTGTCTAGCACGAGCCACTGTCCCTCCAGGCAGGGGCCGCGTTGACGCAGCGTGTAGCACTGACCGTCGGTGTATAGGACCAGCACAGAGACACAGACATGACGTGTCTAGCACGAGCCACTGTCCCTCCAGGCAGGGGCCGCAGCGTGTAGCACTGACCGTCGGTGTATAGGACCTGCACAGAGACACAGACATGACGTGTCTAGCACGAGCCACTGTCCCTCCAGGCAGGGGCCGCGTTGACGCAGCGTGTAGCACTGGCCGTCGGTGTATAGGACCTGCACAGAGACACAGACATGACGTGTCTAGCACGAGCCACTGTCCCTCCAGGCAGGGGCCGCGTTGACGCAGCGTGTAGCACTGGCCGTCGGTGTATAGGACCTGCACAGAGACACAGACATGACGTGTCTAGCACGAGCCACTGTCCCTCCAGGCAGGGGCCGCGTTGACGCAGCGTGTAGCACTGACCGTAGGTGTATAGGACCTGCACAGAGACACAGACTTGTTGGAGAGCAGTATTCAATAATTGGTAAAACACATGTAAAAAAAAAAACACACATACTTAGAGTAGGCACACCCCGTATGGCTGTATAACGATTCTTCATACCTAGATGTTACAGACTCTTTACTGTCACTTTGCTTAAATTTTTAGAAAATATTAACTTTGATCAAAGAAAACCCCTGGGTTCATAAACTGAGTTTCAGTTTTGGGAGGTGATAAAAGAATACATCAGGGTTAGTTTTTAAAGTGACACTTAGGAATCCTTGTAATATCTAGTAGGCTCACGCAGGACAGGCAAACTGATATGTTCTCGTGTGTTATTGGAAGTATTCTGTGTACAAGATGTGAAGAGGATGCAGGTGAAGTGTTGGTACCTTCGCCTCAGCCCGTGGACTGTTATCTTATCATGGTGCTTTGCTGATCACGAGGGCTATGCTGGGGGAAGCGTATGCTTCTGGTAGACCCACTCTAGCCGGAGACGTCGGGGGAAGAAGTGAGACCAATTGCAGCCGACGTACTCCTATTACCTCTGAACTCACCGTTAGGTGCTACTTGTCTTCGTTCCTTTCCTCACCATTAGGTGCTACTTGCGCCTGATCCTTCCTCACCATTAGGTGCTACTTGCGCCTGATCCTTCCTCACCATTAGGTGCTACTTGCGCCTGATCCTTCCTCACCGTTAGGTGCTACTTGTCCCCGTCCCATTCTTCTCATCATCAACGCACCGTCGTAGGTTCTGGTGGGCGAGTACGTCCGTTGCTCAAGAACTAGATCCTTGCCCGATTGGAGGTGATTGCAGCAAACGGACAAGTTAAACGGCAAAGGCATCATAGGAAAAGGGGAGGAAAATGACGCGGGGAGTATCTATCCTGACTATCGTCTGTCTTCTCCACCTCGACCTGTCTAGATAGGGCGGCCCTACCAGAAGCATATGCTTCCGCCGGCATAGCTCTCGGGATCACCATTCCCCGTTTGGGCTGAACGTCCGGCACCATACTCGGCAGACTAACCTTTTCCTGCGCGAAGCATTGGAGCTCATTGTCTGTGAACGATTTCGAAGGCGCGCGCGCTGATTGGCCGCGCACTGTTGCCGCAGCGAGGCTGGACGCTGATTGGCCGCGCACTGTTGCCGCAGCGAGGCAGGACACCAACAAGGTCAGCAATAGAGTCAGCATCGTGACGTTATACCTGTAACATGACGTTACAGGCTCACTATATGATGACGTTGCGTATTTTATTTTTAATAATCCGTGCCACGAATGCCTAAGTGTTTGAAGAAGCACATACATTTATAATACATATGAAAAACAACCAATTTATAAACTATATAAAATTGTAATACAAGATTAAATCGACCGCTTTTTGTGGCGTTAACACACACTGGAAAAGTCTGACTCATAATTTAGTGACGAGGTATAACTGAAAATAGAATGTACGAGGTTTAACTGTTAATGTGCAAGGAGCCCTTTAATTTTTGCTTTAAATAGAAAAAAGGAGTTATATTTTTTACATCAACTACCCATCAACATCAACTACATCAACTACATCAACTACCCTACATTAAACAAAGCAGAGTAGCGTACCGAATAAACATATCAAATAAAAAAACACTTTTCCAGTACGCGAACCAAACGGATTTTGACATGGCTTGAGTTTTTAAAGGCTTGAGAAAAAAATGTTTTAAAATTAGATAATAATCCAGCACCTGCCCAGGGACTGCCACCTTATCGCGGTGGGCAGGTTTGCGTGCTTTGTTGATCCCGAGAGCTATGCCGGCGGAAGCGTATGCTTCTGGTAGGGCCACCCAAGCCGGACTGGTCGAGGAGGAGAAGTCAGACGAAGTGCAGTCCACACCCCAATCCCCTTTCCCCCCCCCTGTCCCATTGAATATTTCTCCTCCCACTTGGCCCTGCCCTCCCTTGCTGGACTCCCGTATGACGACTCACGCGACGTACAATGGATCTGATTCGGATGTGGCTTTATTCTTCATTATCATCTTCATTATCACCCGCTCATCGTCTCGATTAGCCATCGTTGCATAAATATGAAACGTTAAGCACCATTAATCAATCAATAATCCAGCACAATCAAAATTATTTTTAAATTTGCATAAACCACAGCACGCATGACTGTGCTTGTTTACTTGTTAGTCAAAGCGTTGCCATTGCACCGTTGAATGATATCACTGCGGCCGCATTGCACCGTTGAATGATATCACTGCGGCCGCATTGCACCGTTGAATGATATCACTGCGGCCGCATTGCACCGTTGAATGATATCACTGCGGCCGCATTGCACCGTTGAATGATATCACTGCGGCCGCATTGCACCGTTGAATGATATCACTGCGGCCGCATTGCACCGTTGAATGATATCACTGTGGCCGCATTGCACCGTTGAATGATATCACTGCGGCCGCATTGCACCGTTGAATGACATCACTGCGGCCGCATTGCACCGTTGAATGATATCACTGCGGCCGCATTGCACCGTTGAATGATATCACTGCGGCCGCATTGCACCGTTGAATGATATCACTGCGGCCGCATTGCACCGTTGAATGATATCACTGCGGCCGCATTGCACCGTTGAATGATATCACTGCGGCCGCATTGCACCGTTGAATGATATCACTGCGGCCGCATTGCGTCGCCATTGCACCGTTGAATGATATAACTGCGGGTGCATTGCACCGTTGAATGATATCACTGCGGCCGCATTGCACCGTTGAATGATATCACTGCGGCCGCATTGCACCGTTGAATGATATCACTGCGGCCGCATTGCGTCGCCATTGCACCGTTGAATGATATAACTGCGGGTGCATTGCACCGTTGAATGATATCACTGCGGCCGCATTGCGTCGCCATTGCACCGTTGAATGATATAACTGCGGCCGCATTGCACCGTTGAATGATATCACTGCGGCCGCATTGCGTCGCCATTGCACCGTTGAATGATATCACTGCGGCCGCATTGCGTCGCCATTGCACCCTTGAATGATATCACTGCGGCCGCATTGCGTCGCCATTGCACCGTTGAATGATATCACTGCGGCCGCATTGCACCGTTGAATGATATCACTGCGGCCGCATTGCGTCGCCATTGCACCGTTGAATGATATCACTGCGGCCGCATTGCACCGTTGAATAATATCACTGCGGCCGCATTGCACCGTTGAATGATATCACTGCGGCCGCATTGCCCCGTTGAATGATATCACTGCGGCCGCATTGCCCCGTTGAATGATATCACTGCGGCCGCATTGCACCGTTGAATGATATCACTGCGGCCGCATTGCACCGTTGAATGATATCACTGCGGCCGCATTGCACCGTTGAATGATATCACTGCGGCCGCATTGCACCGTTGAATGATATCACTGCGGCCGCATTGCCCCGTTGAATGATATCACTGCGGCCGCATTGCACCGTTGAATGATATCACTGCGGCCGCATTGCACCGTTGAATGATATCACTGCGGCCGCATTGCACCGTTGAATGATATCACTGCGGCCGCATTGCACCGTTGAATGATATCACTGCGGCCGCATTGCACCGTTGAATGATATCACTGCGGCCGCATTGCACCGTTGAATGATATCACTGCGGCCGCATTGCCAAGTTGAATGATATCACTGCGGCCGCATTGCACCGTTGAATGATATCACTGCGGCCGCATTGCACCGTTGAATGATATCACTGCGGCCGCATTGCACCGTTGAATGATATCACTGCGGCCGCATTGCACCGTTGAATGATATCACTGCGGCCGCATTGCACCGTTGAATGATATCACTGCGGCCGCATTGCACCGTTGAATGATATCACTGCGGCCGCATTGCACCGTTGAATGATATCACTGCGGCCGCATTGCACCGTTGAATGATATCACTGCGGCCGCATTGCACCGTTGAATGATCTCACTGTGGCCGCATTGCACCGTTGAATGATATCACTGCGGCCGCATTGCGTCGCCATTGCACCGTTGAATGATATCACTGCGTCGCTACATTGCACCGTTGAATGATATCACTGCGGCCGCATTGCACCGTTGAATGATATCACTGCGGCCGCATTGCACCGTTGAATGATATCACTGTGGCCGCATTGCACCGTTGAATGATATCACTGCGGCCGCATTGCACCGTTGAATGATATCACTGCGGCCGCATTGCACCGTTGAATGATATCACTGCGGCCGCATTGCACCGTTGAATGATATCACTGTGGCCGCATTGCACCGTTGAATGATATCACTGCGGCCGCATTGCGTCGCCATTGCACCGTTGAATGATATCACTGCGGCCGCATTGCACCGTTGAATGATATCACTGCGGCCGCATTGCACCGTTGAATGATATCACTGCGGCCGCATTGCACCGTTGAATGAAATCACTGCGGCCGCATTGCACCGTTGAATGATAGCACTGCGGCCGCATTGCACCGTTGAATGATATCACTGCAGCCGCATTGCGTCGCCATTGCACCGTTGAATGATATCACTGCGGTCGCATTGCACCGTTGAATGATATCACTGCGGCCGCATTGCACCGTTGAATGATATCACTGCGGCCGCATTGCACCGTTGAATGATATCACTGCAGCCGCATTGCGTCGCCATTGCACCGTTGAATGATATCACTGCGGCCGCATTGCCCCGTTGAATGATATCACTGCGGCCGCATTGCACCGTTGAATGATATTACTGCGTCGCCATTGCACCGTTGAATGATATTACTGCGGCCGCATTGCACCGTTGAATGATATTACTGCGTCGCCATTGCACCGTTGAATGATATCACTGCGGCCGCATTGCACCGTTGAATGATATCACTGCGTCGCCATTGCACCGTTGAATGATATCACTGCGGCCGCATTGCACCGTTGAATGATATCACTGCGGCCGCATTGCACCATTGAATGATATCACTGCGGCCGCATTGCACCGTTGAATGATATCACTGCGGCCGCATTGCACCGTTGAATGATATCACTGCGGCCGCATTGCACCGTTGAATGATATCACTTCGGCCGCATTGCACCGTTGAATGATATCACTGCAGCCGCATTGCGTCGCCATTGCACCGTTGAATGATATCACTGCGGCCGCATTGCACCGTTGAATGATATCACTGCGGCCGCATTGCCCCGTTGAATGATATCACTGCGGCCGCATTGCACCGTTGAATGATATTACTGCGGCCGCATTGCACCGTTGAATGATATCACTGCGGCCGCATTGCACCGTTGAATGATATCACTGCGGCCGCATTGCACCATTGAATGATATCACTGCGGCCGCATTGCACCGTTGAATGATATCACTGCGGCCGCATTGCACCGTTGAATGATATCACTGCGGCCGCATTGCACCGTTGAATGATATCACTGCGGCCGCATTGCACCGTTGAATGATATCACTGCGGCCGCATTGCACCGTTGAATGATATCACTGCGGCCGCATTGCACCGTTGAATGATATCACTGCGGCCGCATCGCGATATTATATACACTATAATTTACATTGATACTATACATTAAATAAAAAAATTGAAAAATAAATTCATATTTAGAGTCTACCCACTCGAGTAGTAACTAAACTGATTTGCAGTGGGGGAGTCTAATGTAAAGCGACTAAACCAACCCTGTGGGCTCCGAACACCATCGACGAGTGAGCGATAACCAATCAAAGATCGATATTTCAAATACGAAACATATGAATCAGTGATTGGACAGTGCGAACACCTGCGGACAAATGCCAGAATCAACAAGGCTGATTCAGGACAACTTTGAATTTATTGAGTGCTTCGTTGCTAGGACGGCTCCAAAGTCACCGTTTACTTATTCCTAAGCCAAGAAGTAATGGAATTGAATCCATATTAGAAGTTAAAAAACTTCTGCCTGAAGCGGGATTTGCACCTGGGAGCTTCTGCATTGGAAGCAGGGATGCTAACCAATGGGCCGACGAGCCATTGATAATGGTCTTGTGGAGACGCTCGCTTAATTAGTTTTAAGTAGGGATTAACAAGGTAAGAACATGGCAATACTTGACTTTTAAGTCCGTACAACATGTTATACCGGTTTTGACCGGGTTTGTTTGTATTGCAACAATAAAATAATAATAATAATAATTATTATTATAATTATAATTATAATTATAATTATATAAAAATAACAATAATAATAATAACAATAGTAATAATAATAATAACAATAATAATAATAATAATTATAATAATAATAATAATAATAATAATAATAATTATAATAATAATAATAATAATAATAACTAGGAAAACGCTCTGTTTGACGCGTTGATAAGCGAGCGCGTCCATATCTACGAACTTTCTGGCGAAAAGATCTCAAAGCTTATAAAAACAACAATAAACAACAATTCAAGAATGCGCATTGCAAAAACTTCTCTAACTTTCATAGCTATTATACTTCCCGACATTGTTGAATGCAGTGCAATGTGCGTTGCTAAGAATGTTCGTTGTAATTCTGTCTAGTGTTTTCAACACGGTCCGCCACCGTTACTTACAGTTATTGACAGCAATAGAAATGTAATTTCTGCCTCTAATACGTATTAGATCGCGTTTAAATTAGTATATTTGTGGCCGGACGAAAATTTTCTATAATATATCCACCTCACATTTTGCCATTACTGCGTTTGAGAGAAATATTTTCGAGTAACTTTTGTGTAGGGAGTATGCAATAACGTTATTTCCGGTATCGCACGGTGGCCATACTGAGGTACTCTGTAAACATTTGTTTACGTTCTTCCGACTCTGCATTGTTGCAATATTGCAGATGTCTTTGACTGACACATCAACTGTTTTCAAACAAAGGTTCTGTATTATGACTGAAAACAAAATAAGAACGCGTGAACTCTGTTTGAAGACAATCATTTGCATGTGTTATCATTTACTTGAACTTTTACCTGCACACATCAATCTATACGGCTTAAAAATGTGTCTTCTATTGAAAGAACAAATGTAAACAAGCAATGTGTACCTCATAATGGCCGCCACGTGACGTCTTTTGAATACTTTATTTATTTTTCAGATCGCCATAAAATGAACATATTCGTGGCCGAAAAAATCTGTAAAAAAACTATGGCTATCTCACATTTTGCCGACATTTTGTTTCAGAGAAATATTTTGCAGTAACTATGTTGTAACTTTGTAACTTTTCAAACAATTTTGCCTTAAAATTATACACCTTCAATCCACATCGAGGCTTGTGTATGGTTCCAATTTCAAGTAGATCAGACTGATTGTTCGACTGCTATCGACAGATATAAAAAAAATTAAAGGCCAAATGGAGACGCTCGCTTAATAATAATAATAATAATAATAATAATAATAATAATAATAATAATAATAATAATAATAATAATAATAATAATAATAATAATAATAATAATAATAATAATAATAATAATAATAATAATAATAATAATAATAATAATAATAATAATAATAATAATAATAATAATAATAATAATAATAATAATAATAATAATAATAATATTAATAATAATTGAAGCTGGATCTGGACACGTCAAGGTCTTGTACTTATAATTTGATTCGATAATATTGTAACTAGATATATGTTTTACGGTTGTATGTAAGCACTTTTTATTTGTTTCCAGAATTAAGAAGATTTCGTCTTCAAAATCTGTGAAATTTGAAACTGTCATTCAACTCCAACTCAGCGCCTTGTAATTGCGTGTGTTATTTATTGACGGGGCACGGCCAAGTTGTGAGTGTAAAGAAAAGTGTGACATTAAGTGCTTTGATTTCTTTGAAAAACAATATTAACTTTCTGTGACAAAGAACTTAGTTTGACAGGACAATGAACTTTGACATTTAGTAAATAAACAAACAGATTATGGATGCTTCTGATGTATTATCGCAACAGACCACCAAATCTGGAAGAGTGAGGCAGCGTATCAAATGGACAGATAATATGAACATTTGTGTGATGCGCAACTACTATAGAATTACGTTATTAGAAACTAGATTAGTTGGATATCGACAAGAACTGCACCGAGCGTTTACACGTGAATACCCATTAGTAGATGTAACCGAACAAAGAGTAGCAGACCAAAGGAGAATAATTGTAAGTAATGGTATGCTACCATTTAATCTATTGAACGTAATAAGACATGAAGTAGAGGAAGAACTACAAATAGATCAAGAAAATGAAGAGGATTTGGCGAACGAGGAGCACATCATGGAAGCATCAAGAAACGATGACCATCTACGACAAGAATTAATGGAACAAGTAGATCTACCAGAAGGCCAGAACACACAAGAGGTACATCACCAACATCCACCTATTAATAACATTGAACAAGAAGAGAATACAAGAGGGAACACACAAGAAATAGACGAGTTAAAGAACATATTACATTTAGCTTTTGAAAATGCTTTGACAGAATTTGCACATATAGAACCGAACAAGAGACCTAGAATTCCTAAACCTAAACAGTCTAAGCAAATGGACATAGTAATGCACGTAATGAACGCACATATATTGTTAGATTACGCGAAGAAAGAATTGTCGTTCGAGGAAGTGCATGCAGCAATATATTGTGGAGCCGTAGCAGTGGTCAGACAATTAGGATTAAAAATAAAGTTGGTACATTCTCAGAACATAAAAACAAATAAGACTCCAAAATGGGAACGAAGATTAGTCAAACGCATCAACGAGTTAAGGAGAGATATTGGGAGATTAGAACAATTCAGGATGGGTAATAGATCTAAAAAGATATTACAATATTGCCAACACATATTTGAAAGGTTTAAAATCCATACTATACATGAAACACCGAACGAGGCTACAAACGAATATTTGGATACTCTAAAGCAAAAAGTAAGTGCATTAGCCAAAAGACTACGAAGATATAAAGAGTGTAGTGATAGAAAAGAACAAAACGAAATGTTTAAAGAAAAAGAAAAAGAATTCTATCAGCAAATTAACAATAAAGAAGAAATAGTAGGCAATGGTATACCATCGAAGACAGAGATTGAGCAGTTTTGGGGTGGGATATGGAGTAACCCATTAATGCACAATCACAATGCAACATGGATTCAAGATGAAATTGAGGCAATGAGTGATATCGAAGAAATGACATTTGATGGCATCAGTGTAAATGATATAAAATCAACGATACGAAATACTCATAATTGGAAAGCACCCGGTAACGATGACATTCAAAATTTTTGGTACAAGAAGTTTTCAAACATGCACACCCAGATTGCTAAATGTCTTAATGAATTTTTATTAGGAGACAAGGATTTACCAGACTTCTTTACTGAAGGAATAACATTTCTTAAACCAAAAGATAATGACACCAAAAATCCAAGTAAATATAGACCAATTACATGCTTACCTACTATTTACAAAATCTTGACATCGTGCATAACAAATAAAATATATAGTCACTGCGAAGAACACAATATATTAGCTGAAGAACAAAAGGGATGTCGTAAAAGTCGCAAGGGTGTAAGGAACAATTAATTATCGATTCTGTTGTAATGAACCAAGCTTTCAACAAGAGGAGAAACATTCACGTTAGCTATATTGATTACAAGAAAGCGTATGATTCGTCACCACATTCGTGGCTAATACAGATACTGGAAATTTATAAAGTAAACCCATTGATAGTAAACGTTTTGCGAACAGCGATGACGAGTTGGAAAACAACCTTAAAGTTAAACGTAGGCAAAGAGCAGATATGTACTGACCCAGTTAACATCCGACGAGGTATTTTTCAAGGTGACTCGTTTAATGCGTTATGGTTTTGTCTTTCATTAAATCCATTATCTCATATACTAAACAAATCTACACATGGTTTCAAGATAAAGGACGGTAATACGGTTTGCCACACACTTTCACATCTATTCTACATGGACGATCTCAAGCTATATGCTTTAAATGCGACACACATGACGAATCTTCTTAACTCAACGTTAGAATTCAGTAGAGATATATGTATGGATTTTGGAATTGATAAATGTAAGTCACTTCATGTCATCAAAGGAAAGATTACGAAATTAGAAGAGTTTGAAATTGACGAAGACAACCGGATTGGAGTAATGGACGAAGAAGATATATACAAATATCTAGGATTTGCGCAGGCTAAACGAATTGATCATAAACTGATGAAAAGTAAACTAATTTCTGCATACAAGAAACGAATAGGATCCATTTTAAAAACACAATTGAATGGTAAAAACAAGATCAAAGCAATTAACACTTATGCTATACCGGTACTAACATATTCATTTGGAATTATTAACTGGACACAGACAGAACTTCATGCCCTAGAAATTCTCACCCGCACAACATTCACCAAATACAGAAGTCATCACCCTAAGTCAGCAATAGAACGAGTGACTCTACCTAGAGAAAAAGGGGGAAGAGGCTTGATTGATTTAAACAATTTATATTATAAACAAATTGAAATTCTGAGAAAGTACTTTTATACAAAATGCCCACATTCACAACTTCATAGAGCTATAGTATCGGCAGACAAGTCGCTTTCTCCCCTCAATTTAAATGACGGAAATTTCAACTTGCTTCAAAAACTAAATTCTGACTCAGCAAAAGAGATCAGAATATCAGAAAAGACGTTACATAGCAGACATTATAAAGAACTTCTTAAGGATAGCGTCGATAGGGTAGCATCGAACAAATGGTTAACGTCCGGGGACATTTTCAGCGAAACAGAGGGATTTATGATCGCTATTCAAGATAAAGTAATCAAGACTAACAATTACAAAAAATACATACTGAAAGACATCACAGTGGAAGATAAATGTAGAAAATGTAATTTGAACGGCGAAACAATTGAACATATCGTATCTGGGTGCAAAATGCTTTGTCAAACAGATTATCTTCATAGGCATAACCAAGTTGCAAACATTGTACATCAAAAATTAGCCATGAAGTATAAACTTATAAACACAACCACTGCGTATTACAAATACAAGCCTGAAAAGGTATTAGATAGTAAAGACTACAAATTATTACGACCGGGCAGTTATTACAGACCAAACCATACATCACAATAGACCGGATATTATATTTATTGACAA
Source organism: Isoperla grammatica (assembly GCA_945910005.1). NCBI lineage: Eukaryota > Metazoa > Arthropoda > Insecta > Plecoptera > Perlodidae > Isoperla > Isoperla grammatica. The sequence continues at coordinate 9,474,696 of OX246749.1, forward strand.
GAAGAAACAAGAAACGATTTTAATTGATGTTGCCGTCCCTTTATGCCACAATGTAGAGACAACTTGGCGGGAAAAGATAAACAGATATAAGGAATTATCTATTGAAATAAAAAGGTTGTGGAAGCAGAATAATGTAACTGTTATACCGTTAATTATATCAGCAAATGGCATTGTTCCACGTAAACTCCATGACAGTATTAAACTAATTGGTCTCCAACCGAACATATACATCGAGATGCAAAAAGCAATTATTTTGAACACGTGTAGGATAGTGCGAAAATTTTTGAACTAAGAAGAATGAAGACTTCAAGAAGTTCTCCATCCCGATGGTGGTTTTCGTGGTTTCCACCGTACAAAGAGCGAATGCTGGGATGAGTACAAATCGGCCACGACCGTACATAGCATCCACAGTTCGGTTTGGAAAAAATAATGTGGACAATGATATATTAAGTAGTATAGCCAAATGTGGGCATTTGAGAAGCAGAAGAAGAAGAAGAAGAAGAAGAAGAAGAAGAAGAAGAAGAAGAAGAAGAAGAAGAAGAAGAAGAAGAAGAAGAAGAAGAAGAAGAAGAAGAAGAAGAAGAAGAAGAAGAAGAAGAAGAAGAAGAAGAAGATATATTAACCCTTTCAGACACCACGTCCACAATAGTGGACACCAATTTTTGGATTTTATTACAGTTAAACGGGACGTTAGTTCTCATTGATCGCTGTTTAAAAAAATCAAATGTTTAGATTCAAACAGTTTCATTTTTTCCCCGCTGCAATGTGACGAATGGTACCTTTATTAGAGACGTTTCAAAATTCATACTTGCAAAAACAGCTAAAAACAAGAGAATTTTGATATGTCCCGGAAATTTGATTTATTTCTAGTTTGTGTTGCATTTGAGGGAAAAAGATATGAAAATAAGCAAAAAATTGCAAAAAAAATCTATTTTTTTTAACTACTGAGCAAAATTTATTTTGGTCCCAAATTTTGGATTTATATCCAATCCAAAATTTCCCAAAAAATCTTAAAAAATCATGGCATTTTTATTAAAAAAAATCTAAAAATCATTAAAAAAATCAGGGAATTGATTGTTAGTGTTTTTAAGTAGCGTTATCTGCTCAAAAAAAAGAATGACTGAAAGGGTTAAGTAGTTCTAAGTAGATTTTAATAAGGTAAACACATGAAAATACTTGACATTTGTGTCTGTACAACATGTTTATGCCGGTTTTGACTGAGTTTGTATGTATTGCAACAATAAAATAATAATAATAATAATAATAATAATAATAATAATAATAATAATAATAATAATAATAATAATAATAATAATAATTATAATAATAATAATAATTCAACTATATTTGATTTATGTGTAATATAATAATCTTTGTGATATGTAAAATCTTTTTAAAATGTAATTATCTTTGTAATGTGTAAAATCTTTGTAATGTCATATTTTGTAATGTGTGGTTGCAGCACCTAAGAGGTGAGGATCACCTTTGGTGCTGTAGACTAATAATGTACCTGCCATCTGGTGATGTGATAAATAAAGATAATAATAATAACTAGGAAAACGCTCTGTTTGACGCGTTGATAAGCGAGCGCGTCCATATCTACGAACTTTGTGGCGAAAAGTTCTCAAAGCTAATAAAAACAACAATTCACAACAATTCAAGAATGCGCATTGCAAAATGTTTCCTAATTTCCATAGCTATTTTACTTCCCGACATTGTTGGATGCAGTGCAATGTGCGTTGCTAAGAATTTTCGTCGTCATATTTTCAACACGGTCCGCATCCGTTACTAACAGTTATTGACAGCAATAGAAATGTGATTTCTGCCTCAAATACGTATCAAATCGCATTTACATTAGTATATTCGTAACCGGACAAAAATGTACTATAAGATAGCCACCTCACATTTTGCTGTTACTGTGTGCCAGAAAAATATTTTCGAGTAACTTTTGTGTAACTTTGTCAATATTTATCAAATTGCTATAAAGTAAACATATTCGTGACCGGATAAATTTGTAAAAAAATATGGCTATCTCACATTTTGCCGCCATTCCGTTTCAGAAAAATATTTTGCAGTAACTATGGTGTAACTTTGTAACTTTTCGAACGATTTTGCCTCAAAACTATACACCTTCAATCCACATCGTGGCTTGTTTGTGGATGGTCCAAATTTGAAGTCTATCGGACTCTCCGTTTGGCCGCTATCGACAGACATAAAAACAAAAAAACAGAACGAAGTGCCATAAGAGTATAGTGGAGACGCTCGCTTCGCTCGCTTAATAATAATAATAATAATAATAATAATAATAATAATAATAATAACAATAATATAAAAAAAATAATAATAATAATAATAATAATAATAATAATAATAATAATAATAATAATAATATAATAATAATAATAATAATAATAATAATAATAATAATAATAATAATAATAATAATAATAATAATAATAATAATAATAATAATAGTAATAAAAAACAAATATTATTAAATGGTTTATAATCACTTATCAAAAATATTATTGCATCACTATTAACAACGGAATCTCTATTAAAAACCTTTGAATTTGCGCGGTTCTAAAGTTGAGAGCGACTCACCTTCCCTCTTACTGGACTCGTAATCCTAAGGTTGTGTTATTGCAGCGACCAACCTTGACGGAGACTTGGCCTAGAATGTCCGTGTTTGTGCCTACCTTAGGTCATTCAAGTCACCAACAAGTTGCCACCTTCCGCTGCCGGTACAGTCACAGCACAAACCGACCACACTCGCGAGCCGTTGCATATTATATGATTCCTACAATCAGGAACAATTCGAGCCTGTTTTAGAGTGGGGTAGGATCTGAACCATGGTGACTCTGCCAGTCGTAGCAGGCGACAATGATGTCATTCCACCCATAAACCCATTTCCATTTGTTATTCTTTCCCTTTCCTCAATGTCTTCTGACGTCATGATCTAGTTGTCTAGTAGTCACAGCACCAACCAACTATATAGCCTACAGGACAGTACAGTAACGTACAAGTAATTCATATAACTGTTTGAATTGCTGCTAATTGATAAGGATGTAGATTTCCTGTTATTTTTTTTGCATATTTTAATAATCCCCTTGCTACCCGAAAACGACCTAAAACTGACTTATTAGTTACTGTTCATAGCAACTCAATTGTTTTAATATTTTATTTTTTGACAGCCTTTAATTTGAATTTGTTATGAGATGTCTCTAATGCTGAGTGCTGACGTCGTATGACCTAGCTGTTCAATACGTCATAGCACAACCAATTATATTGAAATAAACATCTTGTAAAGCCAACTAAGTCAACTTTTTCAGGGGCGGATACAGGGGGGAGGCGGGGGGGGCGACCGCCCCCCCCCCCCATGACCCCAAAAAATGGAAATTTTTAATAATTATTATTTTAGCCATGCTTTGTGTAACTAATCGAGCCTGTATCCGCCCCTGCCGACGTATGCGCATGCCATACTAAGGTTCTCTTACAGATCGCTACTATGTGTGAAATTAAGTGATTTTCGAATGACAGCCCGTTAGACTTACGTAATTATCTCAACATTTGTAGTATGTCACGCAGGTATGTTTATATGTGATTAAACAAGATCTAAGTGAGATTAATTGGCAGGAATCAAATTAAATGAATATACTCTGGTTCTCTTACAAATCGCTACTGTGTGTGACATTTGGTAATTTTCCACTGACAGCCCGTTTAACTTCTGTAATTATCTCAAAATCTGTGGTATGTCATGCACGTTTGTTTGTATACCCTTAAATTAGATGTAAATGAGATTAATGGAAAGGAACCAAATTAAATGAATATTCTCAGGTTCACTTACAAATCGATACTTAGTGTGAAATTACGTTATTTCCAAATGACACCCCTGAAACTTCCGTAATTATCTCAAAATCAAAAAAAATATGACGTGTGTTGTTCGTTTATACGTCAAAATTAGGGACAACTATGTTATTGCTTCACCCAAAATGTGACAATGTCAGTATTGACTGAAGTAAAGTATGTTTTGAAAATGTGATTGATTAAATTAAACATTATGTACATTACTCCCCAAAACTTGTATATATAGCATGCACTTAATTAAGCCCCCCCCCCCCCCCTTTTATAATAATTGGCAATCGCCTTCCATGAAACCACCCCCCCATAAATTAAGGCTAGATCCGCCCCTGAACTTATTATACAATGTTTCTCGGGTTGGGTAACTTATTCAAGTCCCAACTGTGCATGCTAGTGTAATCTTTCGTTATGTTTATGTGCAATATAACCTAGCAGACTTCAACGAGTATGCTGAAGTCTGCTAGGTTATATTGCACATAATACTTTGGGCCTGCGTAGAATTTTGCTCAGGGTGACTTTGCCAATCGTACGAGGACGAATAGTGACGTCCTATAATGTATTTCAGCAGCTCTCAACTGGCTGCACAACTTTTATTTTACTTTATTTAATTGTAATTAAGTCCAGTGTAGGGCACAATGACCTCTGAAGCTTGATGAGTAATGATTGATGAGTGATGATGAGCAAGGGAGGAGGGGAAGCCTGGTACCGGCACGTAGCCTACTCCTGTCGAAAAGTACCAAGGGAACCATCGGCTTTACGTCCCATCCGAAAGGACGGTGTAACTTTGACCAGTCATATAGGTTCCTCCACTAACCTGGACTGCCGAGCAGTTGACGAGAAGAACAAAGCTGTTACACGAGCTTTCGAACCCTCAAAGTGCTCTAACCAACGGTAGCTAGTGTTTCAGAGGAGAGTGGTCACCCATCCACCTCCTGACCTAGCCCGAGGTTGTTTAACTTCTGTGTTCGTATGGGAACCGACTGCTAAACCGTTGTCTGCTGCACAACATGTGTTCGTCTGTAATAAAGTGTTCTAATAATATACCCGGATATTCCTTAAGAGATACAGAGATCATAGGTCAGGCTCGGTTGAGTCCCGCCCTGGTTATCAGTCGCCCTGGGTACTGATACGATTATGCATGCGTACTGTTGTTGTTGATAACATTACTAGAAGTATTATTATTGTCAGTCAATCGCGGTCAAAACCGGTGTTAACATGTTATACGGACGTAATGTCAAGTATTTATGTGTCTACCTTATTTAACTTCACTAATCACATGTAACTAGTTTAAACAGTCATCAATCTTGGTCGAAGTCGATGTTTACATGCAATTAAAACGAAAGATCAATATCTTGTAAAATGCAAAAAATTGTAACTGTCCATGATTGATAAGCCACACACCTATATATATATATTATTATATATGATATATTATTATTATTATTATTATTATTATATAAATATATATATATATGTGAGAAGCATATAACTTACGCAGTGTTGTGCAAGTTGCGTACACGGAGTGTTGTGTAAGTTGCGTACACGGAGTGTTGTGTAAGTAGCGTACACGGAGTGTTGTGCAAGTAGCGTACACGGAGTGTTGTGCAAGTAGCGTACACGGAGTGTTGTGCAAGAAGCGTACACGCAGAGTTGTGCAAGTAGCGTACACGCAGTGTTGTGCAAGTAGCGTACACGGAGTGTTGTGCAAGTATCGTACACGCTGTGTTGTGCAAGTAACGTACACGGAGTGTTGTGCAAGTAGCGTACACGGGGTGTTGTGCAAGTAGCGTACACGGGGTGTTGTGCAAGTAGCGTACACGGAGTGTTGTGCAAGTAGCGTACACGGAGTGTTGTGCAAGTATCGTACACGCTGTGTTGTGCAAGTAACGTACACGGAGTGTTGTGCAAGTAGCGTACACGGGGTGTTGTGCAAGTAGCGTACACGGAGTGTTGTACAAGTTTAGCGTACACGGAGTGTTGTGCAAGTAGCGTACACGGAGTGTTGTGCAAGTAGCGTACACGGAGTGTTGTGCAAGTAGCGTACACGGAGTGTTGTGCAAGTATCGTACACGCTGTGTTGTGCAAGTAACGTACACGCAGTGTTGTGCAAGTAGCGTACACGGAGTGTTGTACAAGTTTAGCGTACACGGAGTGTTGTGCAAGTAGCGTACACGGAGTGTTGTGCAAGTAGCGTACACGGAGTGTTGTACAAGTTTAGCGTACACGGAGTGTTGTGCAAGTAGCGTACACGGAGTGTTGTGCAAGTTGCGTACACGGAGTGTTGTGCAAGTAGCGTACACGGAGTGTTGTGTAAGTAGCGTACACGCAGTGTTGTGCAAGTAGCGTACACGCAGTGTTGTGCAAGTAGCGTACACGGAGTGTTGTGCAAGTAGCGTACACGCAGTGTTGTGCAAGTAACGTACACGCAGTGTTGTGCAAGTAGCGTACACGTAGTGTTGTGCCAGTAGCGTACACGGAGTGTTGTGCAAGTAGCGTACACGGAGTGTTGTGCAAGTAGCGTACACGGAGTGTTGTGCAAGTAGCGTACACGCAGTGTTGTGCAAGTAGCGTACACGGAGTGTTGTGCCAGTAGCGTACACGGAGTGTTGTGCAAGTAGCGTACACGGAGTGTTGTGCAAGTATCGTACACGGAGTGTTGTGCCAGTAGCGTACACGGAGTGTTGTGCAAGTAGCGTACACGGAGTGTTGTGCAAGTAGCGTACACGCAGTGTTGTGCAAGTAGCGTACACGGAGTGTTGTGCCAGTAGCGTACACGGAGTGTTGTGCAAGTAACGTACACGGAGTGTTGTGCAGGTAGCGTACACGGGGTGTTGTGCAAGTATCGTACACGGAGTGTTGTGCAAGTAGCGTACACGGAGTGTTGTGCAAGTAACGTACACGGAGTGTTGTGCAGGTAGCGTACACGGAGTGTTGTGCAAGTAACGTACACGGAGTGTTGTGCAAGTAACGTACACGCAGTGTTGTGCAAGAAGCGTACACGCAGTGTTGTGCAAGTAGCGTACACGGAGTGTTGTGCAAGTAACGTACACGGAGTGTTGTGCAAGTAGCGTACACGGGGTGTTGTGCAAGTAGCGTACACGGAGTGTTGTACAAGTTTAGCGTACACGGAGTGTTGTGCAAGTAGCGTACACGGGGTGTTGTGCAAGTAGCGTACACGGAGTGTTGTACAAGTTTAGCGTACACGGAGTGTTGTGCAAGTAGCGTACACGGAGTGTTGTGCAAGTAGCGTACACGGAGTGTTGTGCAAGTAACGTACACGCAGTGTTGTGCAAGTAGCGTACACGTAGTGTTGTGCAAGTAGCGTACACGGAGTGTTGTGCAAGTATCGTACACGCTGTGTTGTGCAAGTAACGTACACGGAGTGTTGTGCAAGTAGCGTACACGGGGTGTTGTGCAAGTAGCGTACACGGAGTGTTGTACAAGTTTAGCGTACACGGAGTGTTGTGCAAGTAGCGTACACGGAGTGTTGTGCAAGTAGCGTACACGGAGTGTTGTGCAAGTAGCGTACACGGAGTGTTGTGCAAGTAGCGTACACGGAGTGTTGTGCAAGTAACGTACACGCAGTGTTGTGCAAGTAGCGTACACGTAGTGTTGTACAAGTATCGTACACGTAGTGTTGTGCCAGTAGCGTACACGGAGTGTTGTGCAAGTAGCGTACACGGAGTGTTGTGCAAGTATCGTACACGCTGTGTTGTGCAAGTAACGTACACGGAGTGTTGTGCAAGTAGCGTACACGGGGTGTTGTGCAAGTAGCGTACACGGAGTGTTGTACAAGTTTAGCGTACACGGAGTGTTGTGCAAGTAGCGTACACGGAGTGTTGTGCAAGTAGCGTACACGGAGTGTTGTACAAGTTTAGCGTACACGGAGTGTTGTGCAAGTAGCGTACACGGAGTGTTGTGCAAGTTGCGTACACTTAGTGTTGTGCAAGTAGCGTACACGGAGTGTTGTGCAAGTAGCGTACACGGAGTGTTGTGTAAGTAGCGTACACGCAGTGTTGTGCAAGTAGCGTACACGCAGTGTTGTGCAAGTAGCGTACACGGAGTGTTGTGCAAGTAGCGTACACGCAGTGTTGTGCAAGTAGCGTACACGGAGTGTTGTGCAAGTAGCGTACACGCAGTGTTGTACAAGTATCGTACACGTAGTGTTGTGCCAGTAGCGTACACGGAGTGTTGTGCAAGTAGCGTACACGGAGTGTTGTGCAAGTATCGTACACGCTGTGTTGTGCAAGTAACGTACACGGAGTGTTGTGCAAGTAGCGTACACGGGGTGTTGTGCAAGTAGCGTACACGGAGTGTTGTACAAGTTTAGCGTACACGGAGTGTTGTGCAAGTAGCGTACACGGAGTGTTGTGCAAGTAGCGTACACGGAGTGTTGTGCAAGTTGCGTACACGGAGTGTTGTGCAAGTAGCGTACACGGAGTGTTGTGCAAGGCGTACACGGAGTGTTGTGCAAGTAGCGTACACGGAGTGATGTGCAAGTAGCGTACACGGAGTGTTGTGCAAGTTGCGCTCTCCGAGCTCAAGGTCAGCCGGCTGATCCAGTAGGCCAGAGGTCAGTATTGCATCAACTGTCGTCTCGTGAGCTCGCTCGGTTCGACTTCCCCTCAGTCGGTGTCCGTGTGCTAAGAAAGCTCAGTCAGGCGGTACTCAGTCAGACTTAAGCGTGTCAGAATATACTATAGAATAGTGTCCGTGTGCTAAGAAAGCTCAGTCAGGCGGTACTCAGTCAGGCATGCGTGTGTGAATATACTATAGAATAGTGTCCGTGTGCTAAAAATACTCAGTCAGGCGGTACTTAGTCAGGCATGCGTGTGTGAATATACTATAGAAAAGTGTCCGTGTGCTGAAAATACTCAGCCAGGCGGTACTCAGTCAGACTTAAGCGTATCAGAATGTACTATAGAATAGTGTCCGTGTGCTAAAAATACTCAGTCAGGCACGCGTGTGTGAATATACTATAGGATAGTGTATGTGTGGAAAGCTCAGCCATAACTTAAGGCTAAGCTACAACTTAGTCAGTGAAAGTGTGACAGATTGTCCCAGGCAGAGGATTAGTGAACTATTAAGGTAGGTCCAATGGAAGGGCATTGATTTCAAGGCCAACGGCGCTGGTTTAAATCCCGCCTAAGGTTTTTATTTAGAAGAACAACATTAACATCAACATCAACATCAACATGATTGTATAGATAATGTTGACAACCGTTAAAAAGCCGTCCTCAAGATTCCTCGTAGAGAAATATTCCACTCTCTGGACAATGGGAACCCACGACAACCACGGTCGTTGTCTCCAAATATTCACTCTTCTAAATTTAAATTTTAAACTTGATCTAAATTAAACCGCCCGAAATTAATATTTTTTAAATAATCATGAGAACGCTTCCAAATATTGAACAATTGATTCTGGTCCTGTCTTTGGTTTTGTATCAGCTACACAACGGGTATTAATACATTCACATCTTGTTATCGTTACGATTGTTATTTTATTTATAATTTAATATATAATAATTAACAAAAAATAATATAACGACCGTAAAACTATTTAATTTGTTAACTTTTTAAACCCGTTGTGTAGCTGATACAAAACTAAAGACAGAACAAGAATCAATTTTTCAATATGTTGTAGCGTTCTCATGATATAATAACAAACATTAATTTTGCGCAGTTTTAATACCAGTCCCGGACTACTAGCCAATATTAAAACCCGCGAAATTAACGTATTATCGTTGTATCTCAATAACGCTACACAATATCGAAAAAGTGACAACTACGCTTATTTTGGATTCGTGAGAGCTCAATACCGTATGAAAAAGATTTCGTAGATTGTAGTAATTATAGTTGTTATTTCTAACTAACTTGTGAATTAATTAAATTAGAAATAATAATTATAATTACTGAAAACTAATAAATCTTTTTGCTACGGTATTGAGCTCTCACGAATTCAAAATAAGTGTAATTGTCACTTTTTCGATATTGTGTGGCGTTATTGAGATATGATGAAAATACGTTAATTTCGCGGGTTTTAATATTGGCGAGTAGTCCTTCCTCTTAATGTTAATATCATAACAGGGAACACGCGTACGATTTTGTTTGTTAAACCAAGCACTTAGTTTAATAGTATATGATACACAAAGTATATTAATGCAAGTCCCAACTAAAATAGGACTTTTTAAATAGGTTTAATATTGGACTAAAGTCGCGATTATTCGAATTGACAAAACGCCCCGTGATTGGCTAGAGACAGTTGTGACGTCAGGGTTTTGTAGCTAGCCGACAGTCCGTGCGGTGAACCATAGGCGGAGCGCGTACACAAGTACGATCGGCGATATGATAAAGCTAATTACTAGGAGAACGCTCTGTTCGACGCGTTGATAAGCGAGCGCGTCCATATCTACGAACGTTCTGGCGAAAAGATCTCAAAGCTAATAAAAACAACAATTAACAACAATTCAAGAATGCGCATTACAAACATTTTTCTAATTTCCATAGCTATTATACTTCCCGATATTGTTGAATGCAGTGCAATGTGCGTTGCTAAGAATTTTCGTTGTCATTCTGTCTAGTGTTTTCGCCGCGGTCCGCCACCGTTACTAACAGTTATTGACAGGAATAGAAATGTAATTTCTCCCTCTAATACGTATGAGATTGCGTTTACATTAGTATTTACTATAAGATAGCCACCTCACATTTTGCTGTTACTGTGTTTCAGAAATATATTTTCGAGTAACTTTTGTGTAAGTTTGCCAATATTCATCAGATCGCCATAAAATGAACATACTTATTCGTAACCGAAAAAAGCTTTAGAAAAATATGGTTATCTCACATTTTGCCGCAATTTTGTTTCAGAAAAACAATTTGCAGTAAGTATGGTGTAACTTTGTAACTTTTCGAACGATTTGGCCTTAAAACTATACACCTTCAATCCACATGGAGGCTTGTGGATGATTCAAATTTCAAGTTGATCGGACTTTCCGTTCGACCGTTATCGACGGGCATAAGAAAAAAAAAAAAACACATAACGAAGTGCCATAAGAGTCTCGTGGAGACGCTCGCTTCGCTCGCTTAATTACTAACAGCCATTCGGACTATGATGACGACGATTGTGGAAATGACAATAATGATGTGACAACAAAATATTGGCCCGGCCTATTCTCATCCCCGATTAATTTTCCCGACCTCTTTGTTTTCGGAAATATTCTTTCTCTTGACGTAAAATGGAGTATCATCAGAATTGCCTGCAAATTATATATATTTATAGTTCGTTAATTACACTTCTTGTTCAATACTGTTGACCTAAATCAATCGTCGAAAGGAAAGCTAAACAGGAAAATAGTCTGGCCTAGGACCTATGGCTCCAGCACTACCTAGATCTAGTCTAGGTATTTATAATTGCCTGGAAACGAGTTGTTTCTTAAGTAATTGTTTTTTCAGGCCTAGATTAAGGGCCTAGTCTAGCAGGCATGACCCTACCAATGTTTTTTTTTTTAATTTAGCCGTATGCTTCCATACTTTTTGTCGACAAATTGTGGGGTTATTCTTCAAAGTAAATTAAGATAAAAATAACTACGTAAACCCTCCGCGTTGCCAGATGAGCGATTTTTTTTCAATAAGTTAAAAACGTCATTTTTTACATATCATATTACTCTTACAAAAAAATGATACCTTTATAATAAACATTTAATGTATTTACAAGATGGTGGTTTAAGTTACAGCCTTAGAATTTGTGAACATTATTTCTTGATATGTTGCTAATAATTGCAAGAAAAATTATTTAAATCCGTTGAGAAGTTTTCTTTAAATAAATTAAAATCTTCAAGTTGATTTTTTTCAAATGGATTTCCGCATAATTTCATTCAAACGTGCTTATTCTTATCTGTGTATAAGAAGTTGCATAATGTAGATACAGACTATTATGGGTTTCACTGCGAGCTGCGATCACCTCAGGCTACGAAAACTCGTTTCCATCACTAGCCCAGGCTGTACACTCATACACCCTCTCGACTCGCCAGATGTTTTGGAACTGCTGATGGTAAGATAAGAATGCGGGGAGGAACTGTTGTGTCAGATTAGTGCGGTTGATTGGAACTGGGAAGGTTGTTCAATTGTTATCTCAGACGGAACTGTTAGAATTTCGGTTTTCAAAAACTATATGCATTTTTGTTATTGAAGTCCTTTCCCATCATTGTTGAAGCCACTGCTTCTTTATTAATTCCACATTGTCCTTGTACTCCATCTGGCGATCTCTGCTTATGGAAAGATCTTCTAAACGCAGGAATGGTTGTCATCCGATTGATATAGGCAACCCAAGACTACCTTACATATGCTTTCGTCACAGGCGAGGTATTCGTAGCTAATCAGCGATCGGTATTTGCGCGCTATTGTCTCGGGCGGTCCGCTGGTTGGCTAGGAATACCCCGGATGTGACGAAAGCATGTGTAAGGTTGTCTTGGGTTGCCTATATCCTCCTCTGCCAGGCTTGAGCTATCCATAAAGGTGTCTTGCTCGAATTCACCACTCATATCCTTATCCGTGCCTTGTCTCTCATCCTTTTGCTTAATTCTAGGGTTGCTAGGTATCATTTTGTTTCCCGACTTATCAGTTATCGGTCAGCCCCCACTGTGCGCCGTACGAAGGAAGGCCATCTATCCCAACGGGGGCGCCAGATGCCGGGGTTAAGGGTGGTCTAGACCGCTCATCACACTCTCGGTCAATGAACACTTAGGCCCAGTTTCCCAACCTATTGAGTTTAGTAGGTTTTATACAGTTCTCCATCTGCCAGGCTCAGCCAACCAATAAAAGCAAGCCTCGGCCCGGTTCTTACTTCAGAAGACGTGAGGATTTGAAACCGCATATGCTCTAACCAGCAGACAACGTCTCCTCCCTCATTGTCAACCTTAACAGCCGTACAACGTGAAGGGGAACCATAGGCTAGGTGGGTCAGAAGCAGATGCATCGTTAAGGGAGATGACATCCATCTGCAAGGGCCCCCCTTCAGGTCAAAGAACCCTACCAGCCAGATCCCAGTGCCACCTAACCCCGGAGCTCCCCCTCCATACCGAGAACTTGCTCAGTCGCTGCCCACTGAAAGTATTTTTTTTTTTTTTTTTTTTTCATTAATACATCTGTACGCCTGGTGTCACCGAAGCCGAGGCTTATCTACACCCAGGTCCCCTGACTTGTATTATCCTCTTCCATTCTCCTGACCACCTCTTGGCTGGAGTCTTCAAGTAAGTATATCTCCATCCTGGTTTGTCGCTTATGTTGTTGTGTCGACTCTTTGGGCTTCTTCTTCTTTACTATGAGGACCTCCTTCTCTTCGATTCTGAAGTATTAATAAACACTGAACTGTTAATGTTCCAGCGCACGAGACAAGGATGGAACAAAGATTGGCGCTCTACCTGATACTGTTGAGTGTGAGCCAGGCTATCGGAGATACCCCCTCGCTACCCAGGGCAGCGCCAACATTCAACAACAGCGAGCTGCAGTGTTTTCTACAACAGAAGGTAGGCTAAAGGAACATTTTTCTAAAATCCTGTTACGGAGGGTGAAAAGGTGGTGAAGTGGGAGGGGCGGGGGGGGGGGGGGGGGGGGGTGTTGAATTTTGTATTTCGAAAAACGAAGATATTCGAGACACTTGTTACATGGATTCTTCTTTGCACATAAAGAAACACAAATTTTACCATTTTTCGCAAATGCAGTAAAAAGTGGCGAGAAGGGGGTGTTTTTATCAAAATGAAGATATTACTTAAAAACTGATGCATTTACAGCCGTGAAAATTGGTATTTAAATTCGAATTAAAAATTTATCACATGTTATACTGTTTTCTGAAAATCCAGGTAATGGGGTTGACAAGCGGGCGTTTATTTTTTTTTTTAAGTTTCCTCTATCCGAAAAAATGATGATAAACGTAACAGACTTTAAAATCGGTATAGATATTTCTCGAAACATACGAAAGTAAGTCTTTGAATATTTCTAGAAAATTCAGTTATGGGGGTGTAAGCGGTTTTTTTGTTTTTAACACACAAACTGAACATGTTTAGTCGTTTTATATGCTATTAAGATTCTACTTAAAAAAATACGTAAAAAATTGTCTTAGAATTTTATGAAAACCCACCGGTAAACAGGCGGTAAACATAGGGGTGAATTTTGTATTAAACAAACAATTTGTTATAGACGTGAAGCTCAAGGATTAGGTTATCCTTTCAGACTAAAACAACACAAGATTCACCATTTCCTAAAAGTCTAGTTGAGAGGGGTGAATAAGTGGTTAGGATTTTATTATTACTCCACGTCAAACTAAAACAACAAATGTTACAGACATAAAAATTGTTCTTTATATTCTCCTTTAAAATCAAAGAATTATGTTTACCGTTTTCCGAAAATCACTTTAAGGGATGTGAAAGGGCGAGGGAAATTCTTTTATGATACAATCTTAACAACCGACCTTCAAAATTCATATTTAGATTCTCATTTACAAATTAAGAATTATGTGTTTTACTATTTTACGTACCACAATAATTGTACAAAACCCATAAATCCACGTGAGTGAAGCCACCGCAGCAAATGCTAGTAATGTAATAATACCCTGCAGGTGCTGCACAGCAACGGCAACTGCTAGTAATATAATAATACCCTGCAGGTGCTGCACAGCAACGGCAACTGCTAGTAATATAATAATACCCTGCAGGTGCTACACAGCAACGGCAACTGCTAGTAATATAAAAATACCCTGCAGGTGCTACACAGCAACGGCAACTGCTAGTAACATAATGATACCCTGCAGGTGCCGCACAGCAACGGCTACTGCTAGTAATATAATAATACCCTGCAGGTGCTACACAGCAACGGCAACTGCTAGTAATATAATAATACCCTGCAGGTGCTACACAGCAACGGCAACTGCTAGTAACATAATGATACCCTGCAGGTGCCGCACAGCAACGGCTACTGCTAGTAATATAATAATACCCTGCAGGTGCTACACAGCAACGGCAACTGCTAGTAATATAATAATACCCTGCAGGTGCTGCACATCAACGGCAACTGCTAGTAATATAATAATACCCTGCAGGTGCTACACAGCAACGGCAACTGCTAGTAACATAATAATACCCTGCAGGTGCTACACAGCAACGGCAACTGCAAGTAATATAATAATACCCTGCAGGTGCTGCACAGCAACGGCAACTGCTAGTAATATAATAATACCCTGCATGTGCTTCACAGCAACGGCAACTGCTAGTAATATAATAATACCCTGCAGGTGCTGCATAGCAACGGCAACTGCTAGTCATATGAACATACGCTGCAGGTGCTGCACAGCAACGGCAACTGCAAGTAATATAATAATACCCTGCAGATGCTGCACAGCAACGGCAACTGCTAGTAATAAAATAATACCCTGCAGGTGCTACACAGCAACGGCAACTGCCAGTCATAATAATACCCTGCAGGTGCTGCACAGCAACGGCAACTGCTAGTAATATAATAATACCCTGCAGGTGCTGCACAGCAACGGCAACTGCTAGTAATATAATAATACCCTGCAGGTGCTTCACAGCAACGGCAACTGCTAGTAATGTAATAATACCCTGCAGGTGCTGCACAGCAACGGCAACTGCTAGTAATATAATAATACCCTGCAGGTGCTTCACAGCAACGGCAACTGCTAGTAATGTAATAATACCCTGCAGGTGCTACACAGCAACGGCAACTGCTAGTAATATAATAATACCCTGCAGGTGCTTCACAGCAACGGCAACTGCTACCGTATCCGCCACCAGGGCCCCTGTGCAGCGGACCAGTGGTTGGTGCTGGACAAGAACGAAAACTTCGTCCCCAATGGACAGAACAGGAGGCGGCTGGTCTGTAACACGAAGCCATGCGGAGGCGGATCAAGGGTCTTCTGGCCTGAGGACGAGCAGTGTTACAAGATGGCGGACAAGGCGAGGCTATGTCCCTATACAGGTATAGTTCCCCCGCGCTAACTGTTCTCAAGCTACTACAGGAGGTGGTTTGCGGACAAGGGGAATTACTGGACTTCTAGCAACCGGAACCTCTGTTCCTGTTAGCACAGATAACAAATTACTACGTTTTATCCGTGTAGTTTGTATTCAAGTCACAAGAACTGCGATATATCTACCACATGAGATCCCATTCTATTATGCCATGTCACGGACTTATGTTCAATGGTAACTATTGCATTGTATGGTGATCTCTGTCAAGGTTAATTTTGAGATATCAATATTACTTAAAACGTTGTTAGAGGGTCTCACGACGCATTGAAAAATATTTAGTTTCTTTGTAAAATCAAAGTCACAAGAATAAAGTCAACAAAACGTCATCTTATGATGGCGAACGACATAGAAGCTGTTTTACGCAATAGACATAGCGCCCCGTTGCTAACGTATTATATCTATTCTCTGGCATGGTAGACATACCATGACTATGCTCATGTTACGATGCGTGTATTGCTACAGCATATTATGTTATCCGACAGCTGCTAATAAATACAAATACAAATACAAGCTTCAGTTGGCTCGTGGTAGGCATCTCTGCTTCCAATGCAGAAGGTCCCGGGTTCAAATCCCGCTTCAGGCAGAAGTTTTTTTAGCTTCTATTAAGTATTCAGTTCCATTACTTCATGTCTATTAGGAATAAGTAAACGGTGACTTTGGAGCCGTCCTAGCAACGAAGCACTCAATAAATTCAAAGTTGTTCTGAATCGGCCTTCTTTTCTGGCATTTGTCCGCAGGTGTTTGCACTGTCCAATCACTGATTCATATGTTTCATATTTGAAATATCGATCTTTGATTGGGTATCGCTCACTCGTCAATGGTGTTCGAAGCCTACAGGGTTGGTATAGTCACTTTAAATTAAAGTACCCCACTGCAAATCAGTTTAGTTACTGAGTGGGTAGACTCTAAATGTGAATGTATTTATTTAATCACCTTCCCGTGTCCAGGCAACGAGCTGAGGCGCGACTCTTACGGCGAGGGCGAGTGCGCATGCGTCAAGGCTCACATCCGGTTCAAGCAGGAAGTGGTGGGGGGCGCTAACGGGACGACCGTGTGGGACGGTGCCTGCCACCCCCTCTACCAGCGTGGACCCTGCCCGGACCGCCGTGTCCTGATGGCGGAGTACTTGGAAGGTAGACCACACCTCATATTATTCCCTTATTATTATGGCTTTATTATTATTATTATTATTATTATTATTATTATTATTATTATTATTATTATTATTATTAATATTATTATTATTGTTATTATTATTATTATTATTATTATTATTATTATTATTATTATTATTATTATTATTATTATTATAATAATTATTATTATTATTATTATTAATTATTATTATTATTATTATTATTATTATTATTATTATTATTATTATTATTATTATTATTATTATTATCTCATTAATCAAAATTGGGACAGTGTTTTAAATAATGTCGACGCTGTGAATTCATTTCAGTCATTCCATAATATTGTGAGTCAACTTATTACTAAGGCTCAGGTTAAACTGAATCTCACAAGCAGGACGAGAAAACGTCATCAGTGGATCTCAAATGCAACAATACAACTGGTAAATAGAAAGCAGGATTTGTACAAAGCTTTGAAGTTACGTCCGCATGATGAGCTATTGCGTCATCGTTACAAGCTGTTAAGTTTAGAAGTTGATAGGGCGGTTCAGCAGGATAAAATTGAGTTTTATTCTGATGAGTTGATAAAAGCTAAGCAAAAAGGTACTAATTTTTGGCAAGTTGCAAACAAAATACTAAAATGTAACGATAGGGATGAAGTGCGTAACATAACTATAAGCGGTAAGAGTGTGTCTGCTGATGATCATCCACAGTTGGTGGCTGAACATTTCAACAATTTTTTTGTTAACGTCGCAAGTAATGTTTTGGTAAAAAGCAATCGGCAAGTACAGGATGTGTGCCAAAACTCTAAAGTTGAATCTGCAAGATGGGTAGACAAGTCTTTGCGCTGTGATGAGATTACAGAAAGCGAGTTAGTAGAGATTATACGTAATATGGAATCTAAAAAGAGTGCAGGCGTCGATAAACTCAATGTGCGTATGGTTAAGAATAACATTGATGTATTTGTTCCTATTTTAAAGCATTTGTTTAACTTATCTATTTTGCAAGGCTGTGTACCGGATATACTGAAAGAAGCTCTAATAACTCCGATATTCAAATCAGGAAGTAAGGCTGAAGTTAACAATTACTGTCCAATATCTACAGTACAGTAGTTCTTCTTACAGTATCAAAAATTTGAGAAATTTGTGTAAAGAATAGGGTCATGCATTTTTTAACATCTGTTAACTTCTTTTCTCCTGATCAATTTGGATTTTTACCTAATAGAAATTGCGATATGGCTATTGATAACCATGTGCGATTTATAACAGCGTCATTGGAAAAGGGACATAAAACTTTAGCTGTATATTTAGATCTAGCCAAGGCGTTTGACATGGTGTCCCATGAACTTGTTTTGGACAAGCTTTATCATTGTGGTATCAGAGGTGTTATGGGAAAGTGGTTTAGTTCTTATTTGTCGAATAGAGTGCAAAGGGTAATGATGAAAGGGGTGTGAAGCTCGACGAAGATTGTGACTCATGGTGTACCACAAGGGTCAGTTCTAGGTCCTGTAATTTTTCTCATTTTTATAAACGAACTCTCTTACTTGCCATTATATTCTAAAGTCACAATTTTTGCCGATGACTCAGCACTGGCTCTTTCCGCAATATCGTACAGTATTCTTGAGGCCCTTATATAAATGAAGACATGCGTGTGTTGTCCGTCTTCTTTGGTCTCAATAAACTTGTTCTAAATATTTAAAAAACTAAGTTCATAATTTTCCGTTTTAAAGAGGATCTGCAAATACCTAATTTGACAGTAAAATATCACTTCCCAGACTGTACATCTGCTATCTGTAATTGTAGTGAAATTGAAAGGTGCGAATCCATTAAATACCTGGGTGTATTCATTGACTCGGCGTTACATTGGTATGATCACATAAATTATTTACAGTCAAAAATCAGGCCTATAATACTTTTGTTTTATCACATGAGGAAATTTATGCCAGTGGAGGTGTTGCGGCAGTTGTATTTTGCGTTGTATCAGAGTAACCTGCAATATGGAATAGGGAATGTGCATGAATTTTCTACAGCTCTGAAAGTACGTGGAATATATTGTTATTCATCTAAAGACATCACAAACCTAATTTAAAAGTTTTAAAATTAATTCATTATACTTCTATACATGTTCAAAGATTTTGATTATCTGTTTCCCGCACTTTTATTTTTAAACGGTATGTGACGTCACGATCCATGAAAATCACTGCTTATATGAATGACTTTGCATATAACCTCCTTGGAATTTGCCACCACCTCCTAGACGAAACAATCAAATATTCAAGGTTATCAAGCTAACCTTGTCAAAATTTTTACTCTAGCCGTTGTCAAGTCTTTTTCATATGAATAACAACACCCAATATTTACTGATATTCTATGAAAATAGGTTTGGTATAATTGTGTTTATAGTAATTGGGCTTCAAAATTTATTACTAGGCGTACTAGACATTAATTCGATTTTATATGATTATGGATACGATAATTTCCAAATAAGCGTTAATTTATTTATCATTTTACGATTGGTTGATTGCTGATACATGGCAGGTGACGTATGCCCCGTTTTTCCGCCATAAATATGTGTGAAACTTTCAGCTCGTTTTTATAAATGAAATTTTATTCTATGTCATCGAAATAAAATATTTTTGTATTCAGGAAGTCAATCCTAATCTATAAAACACTAAAAAAAAATTATGCATATTCCCCATTGTTCACTGGGGAGGTGCCTCTGCTAGCAAGTTACACCCATTAATTACGTCACAGAACTTTGCACTAAGAACTATCTGAAATATGCGGAAAGGAGATTCCACCACTTTTCTATATTCGATGTTATGTATTTTACCTTTGAAACATTTGTATATTTTTAAGACTGTCATGTATGTTTTTAATAATTCTTGTTTATATAAACCAGTGGTCAGTTCCTCTAATACATGACAAGCTACATTGTATAAAATTAATGTCCCAAAGTTTGCAATGTCAAATGCTCGCAATCAACTGTCATATAGAGGACCAACTCTTTTTAACATAATGGTTAAGTGTATGCCTGACTTTAATGCTAGGATGACTCTAAGGTTGGAATTCATAGTCGGCCCCTACACCTAGGGCCACCCATTGTTGCTATGGATTTGTTTTTTTTATGGGAAATAACATGCAAACAATTGTTACCTTGGTAACAATGGGCGCCCCTAGGTGTAGGGGCCGACTATGAATTCCAACCTAAGTAATTTCAAAATGAAAGCTAGGGATGTTTTAAAGCAAATCGAATCAACATTTTCAACAGATACTTTTTTAATAGAGTGATGCAAATGCTGTTTTTATATCTATTTGTAGTTTTACATTTTAAATGTTTTAGTTTTTAGTTTTTAGTTGTGTGTATTATGTTATGTGGTTATTAGTAGGCGGCGGCACAGCAAATAAATATGGTTTTAATGACATGTGAGCTTACCACCGCGCGAGTAAAGTACTCATGGTGGGTATTATGCCAAAATAAATATAAGTATAAATGTATTTTTGTGTCAATGAAATAAATGAAATAAATAAATAAATAAATGAAATTATTATTATTATTATTATTATTATTATTATTATTATTATTATTATTATTATTATTATTATTATTATTATTATTATTATTATTATTATTATTATTATTATTACTATTATTATTATTATTATTATTATTTTTATTATTATTATTATTATTATTATTATTATTATTATTATTATTATTATTATTATTATTATTATTATTATTATTTTTATTATTTTTATTATAATTATTGTTATAACTTCTTTGATGTTATAAATCTGTAGATTAGTTTAAAATAAGTCTCCTTTTTTCCCCAGTCGAGGTATGTCCCTGCTCATGGTGACCGGTGCCCGGAAAGGGGGCTCTCTTGTCCATATTTTATCATATAATTATTCATCCCATGTGGCCTTGATCATCCGTCCTCTTACTGTTTTATGTTCTTCATACTCATCTTGCGGTTTTCTTGGCGACCTGAAAAATCACCCTACCGACGTCATAGACCCTATACCCTCATACCATTAGGAGGATCCCGTTATGTGATGGTTAAGTTGCTGCAGTTACCTGGCTGCAGCAGTTTGGCCGGTACTAATGACAATGTCGCCTGCAGGGTTGGCCGGTACTAATGGCAATGTCGCCTGCAGGGTTGGCCTGTACTAATGACAATGTCGCCTGCAGGGTTGGCCTGTACTAATGACAATGTCGCCTGCAGGGTTGGCCGGTACTAATGACAATGTCACCTGCAGGGTTGGCTGGTACTAATGACAATGTCGCCTGCAGGGTTGGCTGGTACTAATGACAATGTCGCCTGCAGGGTTGGCCCGGTACTAATGACAATGTCGCCTGCAGGGTTGGCCGGTACTAATGACAATGTCGCCTGCAGGGTTGGCCGGTACTAATGACAATGTCGCCTGCAGGGTTGGCCGGTACTAATGACAATGTCGCCTGCAGGGTTGGCCGGTACTAATGACAATGTCGCCTGCAGGGTTGGCCGGTACTAATGACAATGTCGCCTGCAGGGTTGGCCGGTACTAATGACAATGTCGCCTGCAGGGTTGGCCCGGTACTAATGACAATGTCGCCTGCAGGGTTGGCCGGTACTAATGACAATGTCGCCTGCAGGGTTGGCCCGGTACTAATGACAATGTCGCCTGCAGGGTTGGCCGGTACTAATGACAATGTCGCCTGCAGGGTTGGCCGGTACTAATGACAATGTCGCCTGCAGGGTTGGCCCGGTACTAATGACAATGTCGCCTGCAGGGTTGGCCGGTACTAATGACAATGTCGCCTGCAGGGTTGGCCGGTACTAATGACAATGTCGCCTGCAGGGTTGGCCGGTACTAATGACAATGTCGCCTGCAGGGTTGGCCGGTACTAATGACAATGTCGCCTGCAGGGTTGGCCGGTACTAATGACAATGTCGCCTGCAGGGTTGGCCGGTACTAATCACAATGTCGCCTGCAGGGTTGGCCGGTACTAATGACAATGTCGCCTGCAGGGTTGGCCGGTACTAATGACAATGTCGCCTGCAGGGTTAGCCGGTACTAATGACAATGTCGCCTGCAGGGTTGGCCGGTACTAATGACAATGTCGCCTACAGGGTTGGCCGGTACTAATGACAATGTCGCCTGCAGGGTTGGCCGGTACTAATGACAATGTCGCCTGCAGGGTTGGCCGGTACTAATGACAATGTCGCCTGCAGGGTTGGCCGGTACTAATGACAATGTCGCCTGCAGGGTTCGGCCCGGTGGGCGCGTGCCTTGAGGATCCCTGCCGCAGCGAGAACGCCCTTGAGCCGGGCACGTGGTACGCCCGTCACGCCCCCGACGGCCGCTGCTACAAGCTGGGGTCGCAGGGTCCGTGTGCTGACAAGAGCACGTTCAAGGTCAGCCCGCGGACTCACCGGGCGCAGTGTCAGTCCGGCGGGCACCACACCCTCTCGCTGCTCGGGGACTCCCCTCTGCTGTGCGACGGTAACTACAACAACATCACGAAGGTGTGTCGGACTGAGCTCGTCGTGGCCGTGCAGTGGATGCCCTACGCCACTGACTCGACGAGTAGACGGAGGCCGCGGAGGAGGGCGGTCTCGATGGGGCGGACCTAGGGGCTGTGTTTTGAAGAGGGGGTGGAGCCAAGGTCTGCGCTGTGAGAAGGGGGAGTAGAGAGGGTGGAGCCAAGGGCTGCGCGGTGAGGAGGGGGAGTAGGGGGGTTGGAGCCACAAAGGCTTTGCTGTGTGTGGGGGGGGAGTAGAGGGGTTGGATACAAGGGCTGCGCTCTGAAGAGGGGGAGTTTAGGGGGTGGAGCCAAGAGCTGCGCTCTTAGGAGGGGGAGTATAGGGGGGGAGCCATAGGCTGCGCGGTGAGGAGGGGGAGTAGGGGGGTGGAGCCTAGGGCTGCACTGTGAGGAGGGGGAGTAGAGGGGGTGGAGCCTAGGGCTGCGCTCTGAGGAGGGAGTAGAGGGGGTGGAGCCAAGGGCTGCGCTGTGAGGAGGGTGAGTAGGGGGGTGGAGCCTAGGGCTGCGCTGTGAGGAGGGGGAATAGAAGGGGTGGAGCCTAGGGCTGCGCTCTGAGGAGGGAGTAGAGGGGGTGGAGCCAAGGGCTGCGCTGTGAGGAGGGTGAGTAAGGGGGTGGAGCCTAGGGCTGCGCTTTGAGGAGGGGGAATAGAGGGGGTGGAGCCTAGGGCTGCGCTCTGAGGAGGGAGTATAGGAGGTGGAGCGTAGGGCTGCGCTGTGAGGAAGGAGTAGAGGGGGTGGAGCGTAGGGCTGCGCTGTGAAGAGGGGGTGGAACTATGAGTTCCGAGTTACGGCGTGAGGTGGGCCGAGTAGTGAGGATAAATTATTTATTAAGATCTTTATTGTTGACGTTTAGGTTTTCACAATTTACAACCATTTTTATGGACAATACACATTATATGTATGCTAGAGAGTTGGTTTTTCTTATGGATAATAGCATGTTATAAAACATCTACACAGCAACAAATCGCAACATGACAGCATTACAGGCACAACTCAAAACTGATAGTTTTGAGTTATTCGCGTTTGAAGTTTCAAACTGTTACAATATTCTTTATATATTTCAGGAACCCCATACTTAACGTGTATAACATAAACAAGTGGTAATGTGGATTGTAATGCATTTTACTTAGTTCATATATTATTTTAAAAAAAGTTATTGTAATTGAGTAATGTGGGTACTTGTGTAAGGAAAAATAGTGTACATTGGCTTGTTATGTTGACAATGTTTTATTGCTTCCAAAAAAGTTATTTGCTTCTTCCTTGAACATTCGAACATTAGAAACAGATCGTAGAAACTGGAAAAGATACAGTAATGTACTGACTTTTAATATTTTGAATTTTTGAGTTACTACACTATTGAACCAGGTAAAACTAAGTAAGAGATACATTTTGCATATTAAATACAAAAAATAGTTTTTTTTTAGCTTTGCCACTAATGTTCTGATGGTGCGAAATTCTATGCCTAACTTGACAGTTGACTGTGCATCTGGTATATACTATACTACAGTGGCCGTCACCTAGAGATGAACCCCAGGTATAGACATTTCCCCTAGCAACCTTTCCCCCACCACCTTCCGCAACTCGACAGACCAGACCCGTCCCATCTGTTTACAAACCGCAGAAAGGTTCAACTACCTGCTCAATTAAAAGTGAAGTTGCGTACCAAAAAAATTAAAATTGTTATAACAACATTAAACTTCTTGTGGTTATGAGATTGTTGTTTCAATTAAAAAATCAAGCAAACTGCAATTTTATTTTTTATAATTCGTCCATATTTGACTGACAAAATCCGATAAATGTTTCAGCACATTCATTCAAATATGGACGAATTAAAAAAAATAAAATTGCAGTATGCTTGATTTTTTAATTGAAACAACAATCTCATAACCACAAGAAGTTAAATGTTGTTATAACAATTTTAATTTTTTTGGTACGCAACTTCACTTTTAATTGAGCAGGTAGTTGAACCTTTCTGCGGTTTGTAAACAGATGGGACGGGTCTGGTCTGTCGAGTTGCGGAAGGTGGTGGGGGAAAGCTTGCTAGGGGAAATGTCTTTACCTGGGGTTCATCTCTAGGTGACGGCCACTGTAGTATCTCTACTCTAAAATTAAATTTTATGTTACTCTTAAGACAAACGTACTATATGTCTTGTTACCAATTATATTGCTAATTAAACAACTAAAGAACAATGCTAATATAAATATTTACAATTGAAAATAAAAAGAAATTCACTTGATGAGCCATAGTATTTAGTACAAATACTTAAATATTCCCTTCCCTTTCATTTTTCTTCCCACTTCTCTTCACTGTGCAAGAAGCACGTTTGGCAAACTTTTGACGTGTGACGTGTTACTTTAGTTTAGGTAGTTGACGTGTTAGTAGTGTTGAGTGTTTAGTAGGCTCTAAGCGGCACAGGACATCCTAGGATTTTAAGTGTTTTAGCATAATGTTTGCTAGCATCGATACCGTTTCATGCCAAGAGACTTTTGGTTTTTTGTTTTGTTCTGTGCCACTGAATTATCCGTTCCCCTAACTATTCTTTTTAAGGTGAAGGACTACTAGCCAATATTAAAACCCGCGAAATTAACGTATTTTCGTTGTATCTCAATAACGCCACACAATATCGAAAAAGTGACAACTGCGCTTATTTTGGATTCGTGAGAGCTCAATACCGTATGAAGAAGATTTCGTAGATTGTAGTAATTATAGTAGTTATTTCTTATTAACTTGTGAATTAATTAAATTAGAAATAATGATTATAATTACTGAAAACTAATACATCTTTTTGCTACCGTATTGAGCTCTCACGAATTCAAAATAAGTTTAATTGTCACTTTTTCGATATTGTGTGGCGTTATTGAGATATGATAAAAACCGTTAATTTCGCGGGTTTTAATATTGGCGAGTAGTCCTTCCTCTTAATCGTATATTGTCGTCAGGAATGTACCCTATAGGTGGAAATGTTCTAATGTAACACCTGTGTTTAAAAGTGACGACAAAAAGGACGCCTGTAACACAGGCCTCTACTCTATCTCTACTACCCATTTTTTCTAAAATGTTTGAGAAATTTCTGCATAATTTAATGTTTTCTCATGTTAAGGCTGTTATTCCTAACTCCCAGCACGGGTTTATGCCTACTAGATCTTCTGTTACAAATCTTGTTGGATATTGTAACACGATATCAGAAAGTATTGATAGGGGTGTGCAGGTGATGCTATCTACACCGACTTTTCTAAAGCTTTTGATTCTGTGGATCATGCTCTTCTCATTTACAAGCTTAGACATTTTGATATATCTGGCTCTTTAATTGATTTATTACCAAGCTATCTAATTGCCCGTAAGCAGTATGTTGTGATTAATGGGGTTAGTTCTCTTCCCGAGGAGGTAACGTCCGGGGTTCCCCAAGGCTCTATTGTAGGGCCGTTATTGTTCAACATTTTTGTTAACGATATACGAAAAACTGTACTGTCTCAATGTCTTATGTACGCTGATGACGTCAAACTGTTTGCTCCAGTTAGATCCCTTCAAGACTGTTTACAACTTCAGGAATCTTTTTTAGCTTTATGTCATTGGAGTGCTACTTGGAATTTAAATCTTAACCTCCAAAAATGTTTTGTTACATCTTTTACAACGAGGAGAAACCCAATACATTTTAATTATTCCTTTAGCGATGATACACTAAATAGAGTATTTAGTGTAAATGATCTTGGTGTTTTGTTAACCTCTCATTTTTCTTTTAATGACCACATAACTGCAATCCTGTCAAAAGCTTATAGATTGCTTGGATTTTCGTAATCTGCACTCTGTCTTTTCTAAAGAAACTATACGACGTGTTTACCTGAGTCTAGTGCGGCTTTAGGTGGAGTACGCTAGTATTATTTGGTCTCCACATCAAAAGACAAGGGTGGATATTCTAGAGCGACTCCAGCAGCGATTTGTTAAGTGGCTGTCACGCCTTGACGACCCCACATTTGTGTACCACAGGAAGGACTATGTAAGAATATGTGAAGACCTACACTTGCAAACGCTGTCTGGTAGAAGACAGGCTGCTGATTTTATGTGTTTACACAAACTTTTGAACAATGGTATAGATTGTTCTGAGGTTTTAAGATTAATTCATTTAAATGTGCCAATTCGTAGGTAAAGAAGTACTTGTTTGTTTTATCCGCCAAAGGTCAGAGTTGACCTTTATAAATACTCATATCTACCACGAGTACAAACAAATTTTAATAACCTTCTGTCCCAACGAGATGACTTAGGTATAGATGTTTTTAATGACTCAACTTTTACTTTTAAGAGAAAGTGTCGTTCATTGTAATGTGATGTTTCTTTGTTATGTATAGTTCTATGAGTCTATTTATCTTGTGATGATGTTTGTATGTGTTTTTATTATATCTGTTGTGCCGACAATCAGATTGATTACCAGTCAATCTATTATCGACACCTGGAGCTTGATTTACTTACTGATATCGGGAATGAGAGGGAAGGATTTGCTGGGTTAAGTCATAAGCCTTGTAAAGTTAAACTACTATTTAATAAATCAAATACTTACAAAAGCTTACTAATATTATTATTCCTAACATCCTAATGAACACCCTATCTACTTGGCTGCCAGATCTCAAGAGAGCGATTGCAAGCTCTTGCAGCCAGGAGTGGGGGAGAGGGGGTTACCTCATCCGCTCCTTGTTCCCATAATGTTAGCTTATGGAGTACAGTCATATGTAATAATTAAACAGTGATCTGCCTGAAATCCCCATATGCTGCTTGTCAGTCTACAAACATGTGGAGAGGCTTGTACTGTCTACTCAGCGATCTCGAGTAGCAAGGATCCAGTGACCGAGGCCTGCAGGTTGCAAGCTTATCAGCTGGACGGGTTGAAGGCTGAGCAATAAGTCTACAATGTTCTTGAAAAGTTATCTAATCATATTCATGATGACCAAATTATGATTTACCAATCAATCAATGGATATTGATTGAAAGATTTCCCTGCCCACATCACATATCCTATGTATTTCTGGTTGTATAAACTGTGCTGAGATAATGAAATAACAATAATAATAATAATAATAATAATAATAATAAAAAAAATAAAAATAATAACAAAAATAATAATAATAATAATAATAATAATAATAATAATAATAATAATAATAATAATAATAATAAAAATAATAATAATATCCGGTTCGCGGATTGCGAACCGTTACCACAAATGCGTGACGTCACTATCTCTGTAGAGGACGTACGAACTGCTGTTAAGAAGACGCAGAATTGGAAGGCGCCAGGTATCGACGGCATCCACAACTTCTGGTGGAAGTACTTCAAGAGTACGCACACTGTTTTGGCCGCACGGTTCCAGGAAGCGCTCGACGATCCATCCGTTATCCCAAAGTTCTTGGGCACCACAAACAACGTTCTCGCGGACGAGCAAAACGGCTGCAAGAAGGGTACCCGAGGATGCGCAGAGCTGCTGGTGATGGACACCGTAGCATCGCGACAAGCTCGCCACAAGATACGCAACCTTTCCACAGGTTGGGTAGATTACAGGAAGGCGTTTGACTCCGTTCCACACTCATGGCTACTGCGCGTCTTGCGACTGTACAAGGCCGACCCTCGTCTCATCCGGCTTCTTGAGTATTGTATGGCTACCTGGAGAACCACTCTTCATTATTATTATTTATTTACCCAATAACAGACATACATGGTACATAGTACAGTCCAGAAAACATTGGATATAATAGATTAAACCATAGGATTAACATAAAATGACGACACTACACATACAAGCGGAAATTGATTAATTAATAAAATAAAAACACATTTATAAAATAAAATAAACTAAAATTGAGTTGAAATACATACAAGTTGACCTATTTAATATATTTACATTTCTTTTTGATGGTGTAAGCATTGTCGTTATAAACATCGACGTGCGAAAACTGTGAGCTATTGCAGAGACTCATAGCCCTAGGAAGAAAAGAGTATTTAAATACATCTAGCCTAGCAGCAGGGGGGTAAAATAACGGGGTGTGGCGAGAGCATCTGACTGGAACGTACAAAGGAATTGCTCCTAGCAGATCAGGGCAATCTAGCTCACCACAAACAAGGTTTTTAAACGTTATTACGTCCAGCACTTTGCGTCTAGCATCAAGGGTTTGCAAGTGGATGTCTTTGCACAGACTTGGGTAGTCCGCACGGTGGTACATTACACGGTCCCGATAACAGAGCCACTTGACAAACCTTTGCTGCGCGCGTTCAATGGCAAGAGTCTTAGTGATATGGTGGGGAGACCAAACTACACTTGCATATTCAAGAACAGGTCGCACTAAACTAATATATAATCTACAAATTACTTCATTAGAGAACTGACTATCGCAAGTGCGTTTCAGGAATCCTATGGTTTTGTAAGCTCGAAGAAGTGTTTGTTCAAGATGAGAGTTGAAAGAAAGGTCACTGTTAATCAGAACTCCCAAGTCACATACACTACTGACTCTATTAAGTGTCTTACTATCAAGATAGTAATTGAAGCATATAGTGTTCTTTTTGTTCGTGAAAGAAATGACTTGACACTTGAGTGGGTTTAGGTCTAAACACCACTTACGGCACCATTCGACAAGGTTTTGAAGATCATGTTGTAGTAGTAGGCAATCAGCTACACTGTTAATTACATAAAACAGTTTAACATCGTCGGCATACATCAGCACAGAAGCGTTTCGGCAGACCGAGGGTAAATCACACACAAAGATATTGAAAAGTAAAGGTCCTAGGATAGATCCCTGAGGCACACCGGAAGTAACAGGGGTAGTGTCTGATGACATACCATCGATCACGACCGATTGCACACGATCAGTAAGATAGCTGGTTAACACTTTTAGGAGTTGGCCCGTAACCCCAATATTATCTAACTTATGTATTAACAGTTTGAGGTTTACACAGTCAAAGGCCTTGGAAAAATCTGTATAAATTACATCTGTTTGTAGTCGACTATCAAAATTAATTGCCAAAGTGTTGATCAAAGAGGATAAATTTGTGACTGTGGAGCGCTTTGGTACGAAGCCGTGCTGTGATGAAGGTAAGTATTTGTTGGCGTGGTGAAGCAGTCGCTCAAGGATACATTTTTCAAAAACTTTCGAAAAAACGGGAAGTAAAGAAATAGGCCTGTAATTCCGAGCTAGCGTTTTATTACCACCTTTGTGTACGGGCGTAACGAGAGCGTGTTTCCATCGGTCAGGGTATACTCCTTCACTCATAATGGAGTTGTAGAGGTACGCCAGAGGGGTTGCGAGTTCTTGAGCACAAGCCTTAATTATTGAGACAGGCATGTTGTCAGTCCCGGGAGATTTGCCAGCTACGAGATTACGTAGTTTTGCAGTGACTTCGCGCGTAGAGATTGAGGAACACCCAAGTGAGTCTAAATTAACTCGATCGTGAGTAGGGGGGAGAGGTGTACCATCGTCATTGGGTTTAAACACAGATTTGAAAAAATCGGAAAATATTTTACAAGCGTCTTTTACGTCGTTAGCGATTTTGCCGTCAGCTGTTATTCCAGCAGGAATACGCCTAGAGCGTGATTTGTTACGAAAGAATTTCCAGAAATATTTAGGATCACGGGAAATTGAGTCCTGGACACTATTGATGTGTTCGCGATATTTTAATGATTGCAGCCGTTTAAATTCCCGCCTTTTCAGGCTGTACTCCACGTAATCTGATTACAAGGTCGCGACGGAGGAAATCCGCATCAAAAGGGGAATTTTCCAGGGAGACAGTCTCAGCCCGCTGTGGTTCTGCCTCGCGCTGAACCCACTCAGCGAAATGCTGAGGAAAGCCGGATACGGTTACCAACTCCAGAAAACCCCCAAGGTCACGATCACGCACTTGTTCTATATGGATGACCTCAAGATGTACGCGTCCAGCCCTGATGAACTTCAGAGCATGTTCGAACTTGTCAAGAGCTTCAGCGACGCAATCTGTATGGAATTTGGACTCGACAAGTGTGCCGTCTTACACGTGAAGAAAGGCAAGGTTCAAGAACCTCAGGGAGGCCTGCAACTCATGGAAGGGGATGTGATTCAAGATCTGGGCGTTGAAGACAGCTACAAGTATTTGGGTTTTCAACAGCTGCTGGGCATCAGCGACACCGATGCCAGGAAACAGGTTGAGAAGAAGGTCCTCGCCAGGGTGAGCAAGATCTGCAGGTCGTACTTGGGTTCTAGAAATAAAATCACGGCGATAAACATGTGGGCACTGCCCGTGGCTTCGTACACATTCGGATCGGTGAAGTGGTCCGACACAGCCCTGCAGGCGTTCGACAGGAAAATTCGAACCATCCTCACAAAGCACAGGATGCAACATCCGAGGAGCTCCGTGGAGCGACTGTACCTGTCGCGCAACACTGGCGGACGAGGGCTGCTCAGCGTCGAGATGCTGTGCCACAGCAAGGAGAAGCGACTCCGAGCTTACTTTTTAACTCGAGAGAGTCAGCTACACCATGCCATCTGCACGCAGGACCAAGATTATACGCCACTTCATCTGCGCGCCGAAGAAGTACACCTCAGCATTAAGACGCCGGCAGAGAGAATGCAACAGTGGAGGGAGAAGCCCCTTCACGGCAGGTTTGCAGCCGAGCTCACTGGGGAGCACACCGACTTGAAAGCCTCGACGGAATGGCTCCGAACTGCGGGCCTCTTCGCTGAAACGGAGGGGTTCGTCTTTGCCATTCAGGATCAAGTGGTGCGCACCAAGAACTATGAGCGATACATCCTCAAAGCCGACGTCCATGATCGCTGTCGTCTCTGCAAGAAAGCTGGCGAGACCATCCAGCACATCGCAGGTGGATGCCCGGTGCTAGCTCCCAGAGAGTATTTGGAGCGTCACAACGCAGTTGCGAAAGTGGTCCACCAAGCGCTGGCCAAGGAGTACAGCCTGGTAGAGGTAGAAACACCGTACTACAAGTGCAAGCCCGAGCAAGTCCTGCGTAACCAATGTGCCAAGCTGCTGTGGGACTCACCCATTGTCACGGACAGAGCGGTCGAGGCAAATCGGCCAGACTTGGTTTTGTTTGACAAAAAGGCTAAAACAGCAACCATCATCGACATCGCCGTCCCGCTAGACAACCTTGTGATCAACACGGTAGCTGAGAAGAGGCGTAAATACCAACCACTCGCCGTCGAACTCAAGGACATATACAAGCTGAGGTCCGTTGAGATAGTTCCTGTCGTCGTCTCCGTCAACGGTCTGGTCACCGAAGAGTGGTCAGCTGCGAAAGAGAAGCTCCACCTGAAGGACAAGCACGTGCGTGGCATGCAGAAGGCTGCAATCCTCGGCACAACTAATATCGTACGGAAGGTCCTCAGCCTATGAGCTACATTGTCACCGCCATCTTTCGGCCGCCACGCTAGGGTGCACTCTCGCATCGTCTTGGCTCAAGAGGAGCCCGATGGTGCAAATGAGAGAAGAGAAGAAAGGAAATAATAATAATAATAAAAATAACCTTGACTTTTTGTCCAGGTATAAATTTTGGCATTAATTGCTTTTAAACGCTTTAACATTTAATACTAAAAAAAGGTTTTGGCATTAAAGTATTTGGCATTCGGGGAGACAACCGACTGAGCAAGTGGTCTTACCCGTACCTCAAAGTAGATGAAACACGTGGAGCCCACCTATCGTCAACTTCGCCGCGGACATCCGGACAACCTTTGTGCCAGTCTACCACCCACCCCCAGCTGTACACATTGTTTACTTAGCCGTACTTCACTATGACTCGCGTAGACAAGTTAAGGCGCGTCTCCACTGCGTCGACTTGGCCGATCGGCCTGGCCGCGTGGCAAAAGCCGCGCGGCTAAAGCCATCTTGACCGTCTCCACTGCGTTCGGCACTACAAGAAAAATGTATGACGACGAGACTACATTTATAATTGTTGCAGTAAATAAAAAACGCCGTAAACCACGCTTTTGGGTCATCTGAGTTTCCGCAGTAGGGACAGATACAGTGCAAGGGTGATCTAATAAATGTCTGATATTGATCTGTTAAACCTCGAGCTCGAATATAGGTGCAATGGGGTTTTTATAAACTTTTTTAGAACGTCAAGTTGTAATTTCCAATATTTATTGGATTCAATTCGTCCCAAAATCGGTAAACAGGATACAAACTTCAACTTCAGGTGTACTGCAACTGCATGTGTGCATGTGTAATCCCTTTGTCACTCAGTCAGCGTCCAATTGCCAGTCAATGACAATGCATGCACTGGGGGTGGCAGTTGGACCCACGATAGGCAATGTTGGGTTTATATTTTAAGTTGCGCGCGTTCAAATCTACCCCTTCCACCATACCACCCTGATTGGTTCCTTGAGCTCGACGAGGCATTCGGCACGATTTCCTTTGATATTTACCGACATTAGTCGTGAAACGATTCGGCCTGCCGATCGGCTTTTTAGGCCGCTCGGCCTGGCCGACGGACACGTCTCCACTGCGTCGGCAAAAGCCGCGCGGCCAGGCCGAGCGGCTTTTGCCGACGCAGTGGAGACGCGCCTTTAGAGGTAGGAGTTGATTGAGGACAGGGGCGCCAGACATGACGGGTCTACCGTGGTTAAAGACAAGGCAATGGTTTTAATGCTGTAACACACTTTATTATGTAATATTTGTGCACAATGCAAACACACAGAGCAAATATACATTATTATACTGTATTTCTAAGACTCGAACCTTCACCGTTCTACAACACAGCGATCTCCAGACTATAAGAAACTACACAGTTGGAAGTAAGTTATGCACATATAATCACAAACATGTAAGCAATCTAATAAAATATCGGAAATGTGTATTGGATAATAAGAATGAAGTGCTGTTTTATGGTGTTGTGTACCCTTTAGATAAATTTAAGTTGTGAGGTGCGAGAAAAACCGCTGTAACTAAGATCTCCTGCAAGCCAGGCCCGCACACATTTGAGCAACAACATGCAGCCTATGGGTGCAGGTAACTCATCTAGGGGAGGAAGGATGGGGGCGTCGGCAGGGTGGTCAGGTCCGACGGCACCGAGACCGTGGGGGTCACTACGTCGATGCCCGGGACGCTGACGGTGGGCAGCGTCGGCAGCGTCCCGACGGTGGGGACGGTGGGGAGGCCGACGACGGGGCAGGTGGGGTCACGCTTCACCTCCACGGCGAACCTGAGGCACGAGGACTGCGTCAGACTGTGCTTGGCCTTGAGCGTGCCGGCGAGGGGGCCCATCTTGGAGGCCATCTCGAGCACCTCCATGGAGAAGGGGAGCAGGGCCACGTTCACGTTGGTCACGGGCGGGACGAAACAGACCTTGTTCTGCGGGCAGACATACACGATACAGCACAGTATCAACATCGCATTGTCTATACTCTTCCAACTATTGCACGCTTCTTATACTCTTTGCTATCCAAACTCACAGCAACCCTCTAAGTTCTAAGGTCTCAACCCCCCCCCCCCCCCCCCCCCCCAACACTTCTTTCGACGCCCCAATGCAATGTGCAATGGGTCTGATTAGGTCGACGTCAAATACTGAATACTTATACTTGTTCTACACTCACCCACACAAACACTCACACTCACATTCACACTCACACTCACACAAACCCACACACACACTTACACTCACACTCACACTCAAACGCACACACACTCACACTTACACTCACACTTACACTCACACTCACACTCACACTCACACTCAAACGCACACACACTCACACTTACACTCACACTTACACTCACACTCACACTCACACTCACATTCACACTCACACTCACACAAACACACACACACACACACACTCGACCTCACTTACCGGTGCCAATATTGGGCAGGATATGTCTATTTTGAGAACCTTGAGCAGAGTCACCAACTCTTGTGGTAGGACGGTCATCAACTTGCATCCGTCAATCTTGTGCGTGGCTGAGTACCCGGTGCCCTGGTTGGTGATGGTCGCAGTGATCTGTCAGTACAAGAACATACAAGTCATGTTGGAGGCGTTGAAGCGGGTGCAGGCAAAGCAGCCCTCAGGGACCAGGGAACAGTGCCGGGAACAACTCTAGCTAGCGCTACGGGGGTGTCTGTACTCACGTTGGAGGCGTTGAAGGGGGTGTAGGCGAAGCAGCCCTCAGGGACCAGGGAACAGTGCCGGGAACAACTCTAGCTAGCGCTACGGGGGTGTCTGTACTCACGTTGGAGGCGTTGAAGGGGGTGTAGGCGAAGCAGCCCTCAGGGACCAGGGAACAGTGCCGGGGACAACTCTAGCTAGCGCTACGGGGGTGTCTGTACTCACGTTGGAGGCGTTGAAGGGGGTGTAGGCGAAGCAGCCCTCAGGGACCAGGGAACAGTGCCGGGAACAACTCTAGCTAGCGCTACGGGGGTGTCTGTACTCACGTTGAAGGCGTTGAAGGGGGTGTAGGCGAAGCAGCCCTCAGGGACCAGGGAACAGTGCCGGGGACAACTCTAGCTAGCGCTACGGGGGTGTCTGTACTCATGTTGGAGGCGTTGAAGCGGGTGCAGGCAAAGCAGCCCTCAGGGACCAGGGAACAGTGCCGGGGACAACTCTAGCTAGCGCTACGGGGGTGTCTGTACTCACGTTGAAGGGGGTGTAGGCGAAGCAGCCCTCAGGGACCAGGGAACAGTGCCGGGGACAACTCTAGCTAGCGCTACGGGGGTGTCTGTACTCACGTTGATGGGGGTGTAGGCGAAGCAGCCCTCAGGGACCAGGGAACAGTGCCGGGGACAACTCTAGCTAGCGCTACGGGGGTGTCTGTACTCACGTTGATGGGGGTGTAGGCGAAGCAGCCCTCAGGGACCAGGGAACAGTGCCGGGGACAACTCTAGCTAGCGCTACGGGGGTGTCTGTACTCACGTTGGAGGCGTTGAAGGGGGTGTAGGCGAAGCAGCCCTCAGGGACCAGGGAACAGTGCCGGGGACAACTCTAGCTAGCGCTACGGGGGTGTCTGTACTCACGTTGGAGGCGTTGAAGGGGGTTAGGCGAAGCAGCCCTCAGGGACCAGGGAACAGTGCCGGGGACAACTCTAGCTAGCGCTACGGGGGTGTCTGTACTCACGTTGGAGGCGTTGAAGGGGGTGTAGGCGAAGCAGCCCTCAGGGACCAGGGAACAGTGCCGGGGACAACTCTAGCTAGAGCTACGGGGGTGTCTGTACTCACGTTGAAGGGGGTGTAGGCGAAGCAGCCCTCAGGGACCAGGGAACAGTGCCGGGGACAACTCTAGCTAGCGCTACGGGGCTGTCTGTACTCACGTTGGAGGCGTTGAAGGGGGTGTAGGCGAAGCAGCCCTCAGGGACCAGGGAACAGTGCCGGGGACAACTCTAGCTAGCGCTACGGGGGTGTCTGTACTCACGTTGAAGGGGGTGTAGGCGAAGCAGCCCTCAGGGACCAGGGAACAGTGCCGGGGACAACTCTAGCTAGCGCTACGGGGGTGTCTGTACTCACGTTGGAGGCGTTGAAGGGGGTGTAGGCAAAGCAGCCCTCAGGGACCAGGGAACAGTGCCGGGGACAACTCTAGCTAGCGCTACGGGGGTGTCTGTACTCATGTTGGAGGCGTTGAAGCGGGTGCAGGCAAAGCAGCCCTCAGGGACCAGGGAACAGTGCCGGGGACAACTCTAGCTAGCGCTACGGGGGTGTCTGTACTCACGTTGGAGGCGTTGAAGGGGGTGTAGGCGAAGCAGCCCTCAGGGACCAGGGAACAGTGCCGGGGACAACTCTAGCTAGCGCTACGGGGGTGTCTGTACTCACGTTGAAGGCGTTGAAGGGGGTGTAGGCGAAGCAGCCCTCAGGGACCAGGGAACAGTGTCGGGGACAACTCTAGCTAGCGCTACGGGGGTGTCTGTACTCACGTTGAAGGGGGTGTAGATGAAGCAGCCCTCAGGGACCAGGGAACAGTGCCGGGGACAACTCTAGCTAGCGCTACGGGGGTGTCTGTACTCACGTTGAAGGGGGTGTAGGCGAAGCAGCCCTCAGGGACCAGGGAACAGTGCCGGGGACAACTCTAGCTAGCGCTACGGGAGTGTCTGTACTCACGTTGGAGGCGTTGAAGGGGGTGTAGGCGAAGCAGCCCTCAGGGACCAGGGAACAGTGCCGGGGACAACTCTAGCTAGCGCTACGGGGGTGTCTGTACTCACGTTGGAGGCGTTGAAGGGGGTTAGGCGAAGCAGCCCTCAGGGACCAGGGAACAGTGCCGGGGACAACTCTAGCTAGCGCTACGGGGGTGTCTGTACTCACGTTGGAGGCGTTGAAGGGGGTAAGGCGAAGCAGCCCTCAGGGCCCAGGGAACAGTGCCGGGGACAACTCTAGCTAGCGCTACGGGGGTGTCTGTACTCACGTTGGAGGCGTTGAAGGGGGTGTAGGCGAAGCAGCCCTCAGGGACCAGGGAACAGTGCCGGGGACAACTCTAGCTAGAGCTACGGGGGTGTCTGTACTCACGTTGAAGGGGGTGTAGGCGAAGCAGCCCTCAGGGACCAGGGAACAGTGCCGGGGACAACTCTAGCTAGCGCTACGGGGGTGTCTGTACTCACGTTGGAGGCGTTGAAGGGGGTGTAGGCGAAGCAGCCCTCAGGGACCAGGGAACAGTGCCGGGGACAACTCCAGCTAGCGCTACGGGGGTGTCTGTACTCACGTTGGAGGCGTTGAAGGGGGTGTAGGTGAAGCAGCCCTCAGGGACCAGGGAACAGTGCCGGGGACAACTCTAGCTAGCGCTACGGGGGTGTCTGTACTCACGTTGGAGGCGTTGAAGGGGGTGTAGGCGAAGCAGCCCTCAGGGACCAGGGAACAGTGAAGGGGACAACTCTAGCTAGCGCTACGGGGGTGTCTGTACTCACGTTGAAGGGGGTGTAGGCGAAGCAGCCCTCAGGGACCAGGGAACAGTGTCAAGGAAAACTCTAGCTAGCGCTACGGGGGTGTCTGTACTCACGTTGGAGGCGTTGAAGGGAGTGTAGGCGAAGCAGCCCTCAGGGACCAGGGAATAGTGCCGGGGACAACTCTAGCTAGCGCTACGGGGGTGTCTGTACTCACGTTGGAGGCGTTGAAGGGGGTGTAGGCGAAGCAGCCCTCAGGGACCAGGGAACAGTGCCGGGGACAACTCAAGCTAGCGCTACGAGGGTGTCTGTACTCACGTTGAAGGGGGTGTAGGCGAAGCAGCCCTCAGGGACCAGGGAACACTGCCAGGGACAACTCTAGCTAGCGCTACGGGGGTGTCTGTACTCACGTTGGAGGCGTTGAAGGGGGTGTAGGCGAAGCAGCCCTCAGGGACCAGGGAACAGTGTCGGGGACAACTCTAGCTAGCGCTACGGGGGTGTCTGTACTCACGTTGAAAGGGGTGTAGGCGAAGTAGCCCTCAGGGACCAGGGAACAGTGCCGGGGACAACTCTAGCTAGCGCTACGGGGGTGTCTGTACTCACGTTGGAGGCGTTGAAGGGGGTGTAGGCGAAGCAGCCCTCAGGGACCAGGGAACAGTGCCGGGGACAACTCTAGCTAGCGCTACGGGGGTGTCTGTACTCACGTTGAAGGGGGTGTAGGCGAAGCAGCCCTCAGGGACCAGGGAACAGTGCCGGGGACAACTCTAGCTAGCGCTA
The DNA here is from genome assembly GCA_945910005.1 of Isoperla grammatica. Classification (NCBI taxonomy): domain Eukaryota; kingdom Metazoa; phylum Arthropoda; class Insecta; order Plecoptera; family Perlodidae; genus Isoperla; species Isoperla grammatica. The sequence goes on from OX246749.1 coordinate 9,512,849, forward strand.
CGGGGGTGTCTGTACTCACGTTGATGGGGGTGTAGGCGAAGCAGCCCTCAGGGACCAGGGAACAGTGCCGGGGACAACTCTAGCTAGCGCTACGGGGGTGTCTGTACTCACGTTGATGGGGGTGTAGGCGAAGCAGCCCTCAGGGACCAGGGAACAGTGCCGGGGACAACTCTAGCTAGCGCTACGGGGGTGTCTGTACTCACGTTGGAGGCGTTGAAGGGGGTGTAGGCGAAGCAGCCCTCAGGGACCAGGGAACAGTGCCGGGGACAACTCTAGCTAGCGCTACGGGGGTGTCTGTACTCACGTTGGAGGCGTTGAAGGGGGTTAGGCGAAGCAGCCCTCAGGGACCAGGGAACAGTGCCGGGGACAACTCTAGCTAGCGCTACGGGGGTGTCTGTACTCACGTTGGAGGCGTTGAAGGGGGTGTAGGCGAAGCAGCCCTCAGGGACCAGGGAACAGTGCCGGGGACAACTCTAGCTAGAGCTACGGGGGTGTCTGTACTCACGTTGAAGGGGGTGTAGGCGAAGCAGCCCTCAGGGACCAGGGAACAGTGCCGGGGACAACTCTAGCTAGCGCTACGGGGCTGTCTGTACTCACGTTGGAGGCGTTGAAGGGGGTGTAGGCGAAGCAGCCCTCAGGGACCAGGGAACAGTGCCGGGGACAACTCTAGCTAGCGCTACGGGGGTGTCTGTACTCACGTTGAAGGGGGTGTAGGCGAAGCAGCCCTCAGGGACCAGGGAACAGTGCCGGGGACAACTCTAGCTAGCGCTACGGGGGTGTCTGTACTCACGTTGGAGGCGTTGAAGGGGGTGTAGGCAAAGCAGCCCTCAGGGACCAGGGAACAGTGCCGGGGACAACTCTAGCTAGCGCTACGGGGGTGTCTGTACTCATGTTGGAGGCGTTGAAGCGGGTGCAGGCAAAGCAGCCCTCAGGGACCAGGGAACAGTGCCGGGGACAACTCTAGCTAGCGCTACGGGGGTGTCTGTACTCACGTTGGAGGCGTTGAAGGGGGTGTAGGCGAAGCAGCCCTCAGGGACCAGGGAACAGTGCCGGGGACAACTCTAGCTAGCGCTACGGGGGTGTCTGTACTCACGTTGAAGGCGTTGAAGGGGGTGTAGGCGAAGCAGCCCTCAGGGACCAGGGAACAGTGTCGGGGACAACTCTAGCTAGCGCTACGGGGGTGTCTGTACTCACGTTGAAGGGGGTGTAGATGAAGCAGCCCTCAGGGACCAGGGAACAGTGCCGGGGACAACTCTAGCTAGCGCTACGGGGGTGTCTGTACTCACGTTGAAGGGGGTGTAGGCGAAGCAGCCCTCAGGGACCAGGGAACAGTGCCGGGGACAACTCTAGCTAGCGCTACGGGAGTGTCTGTACTCACGTTGGAGGCGTTGAAGGGGGTGTAGGCGAAGCAGCCCTCAGGGACCAGGGAACAGTGCCGGGGACAACTCTAGCTAGCGCTACGGGGGTGTCTGTACTCACGTTGGAGGCGTTGAAGGGGGTTAGGCGAAGCAGCCCTCAGGGACCAGGGAACAGTGCCGGGGACAACTCTAGCTAGCGCTACGGGGGTGTCTGTACTCACGTTGGAGGCGTTGAAGGGGGTAAGGCGAAGCAGCCCTCAGGGCCCAGGGAACAGTGCCGGGGACAACTCTAGCTAGCGCTACGGGGGTGTCTGTACTCACGTTGGAGGCGTTGAAGGGGGTGTAGGCGAAGCAGCCCTCAGGGACCAGGGAACAGTGCCGGGGACAACTCTAGCTAGAGCTACGGGGGTGTCTGTACTCACGTTGAAGGGGGTGTAGGCGAAGCAGCCCTCAGGGACCAGGGAACAGTGCCGGGGACAACTCTAGCTAGCGCTACGGGGGTGTCTGTACTCACGTTGGAGGCGTTGAAGGGGGTGTAGGCGAAGCAGCCCTCAGGGACCAGGGAACAGTGCCGGGGACAACTCCAGCTAGCGCTACGGGGGTGTCTGTACTCACGTTGGAGGCGTTGAAGGGGGTGTAGGTGAAGCAGCCCTCAGGGACCAGGGAACAGTGCCGGGGACAAATCTAGCTAGCGCTACGGGGGTGTCTGTACTCACGTTGGAGGCGTTGAAGGGGGTGTAGGCGAAGCAGCCCTCAGGGACCAGGGAACAGTGAAGGGGACAACTCTAGCTAGCGCTACGGGGGTGTCTGTACTCACGTTGAAGGGGGTGTAGGCGAAGCAGCCCTCAGGGACCAGGGAACAGTGTCAAGGAAAACTCTAGCTAGCGCTACGGGGGTGTCTGTACTCACGTTGGAGGCGTTGAAGGGAGTGTAGGCGAAGCAGCCCTCAGGGACCAGGGAATAGTGCCGGGGACAACTCTAGCTAGCGCTACGGGGGTGTCTGTACTCACGTTGGAGGCGTTGAAGGGGGTGTAGGCGAAGCAGCCCTCAGGGACCAGGGAACAGTGCCGGGGACAACTCAAGCTAGCGCTACGAGGGTGTCTGTACTCACGTTGAAGGGGGTGTAGGCGAAGCAGCCCTCAGGGACCAGGGAACACTGCCAGGGACAACTCTAGCTAGCGCTACGGGGGTGTCTGTACTCACGTTGGAGGCGTTGAAGGGGGTGTAGGCGAAGCAGCCCTCAGGGACCAGGGAACAGTGTCGGGGACAACTCTAGCTAGCGCTACGGGGGTGTCTGTACTCACGTTGAAAGGGGTGTAGGCGAAGTAGCCCTCAGGGACCAGGGAACAGTGCCGGGGACAACTCTAGCTAGCGCTACGGGGGTGTCTGTACTCACGTTGGAGGCGTTGAAGGGGGTGTAGGCGAAGCAGCCCTCAGGGACCAGGGAACAGTGCCGGGGACAACTCTAGCTAGCGCTACGGGGGTGTCTGTACTCACGTTGAAGGGGGTGTAGGCGAAGCAGCCCTCAGGGACCAGGGAACAGTGTCGGGGACAACTCTGGCTAGCGCTACGGGGGTGTCTGTACTCATGTTGGAGGCGTTGAAGGGGGTGTAGGCGAAGCAGCCCTCAGGGACCAGGGAACAGTGCCGGGGACAACTCTAGCTAGCGCTACGGGGGTGTCTGTACTCACGTTGAAGGCGTTGAAGGGGGTGTAGGCGAAGCAGCCCTCAGGGACCAGGAAACAGTGCCGAGGACAACTCTAGCTAGCGCTACGGGGGTGTCTGTACTCACGTTGAAGGGGGTGTAGGCGAAGCAGCCCTCAGGGACCAGGGAACAGTGCCGGGGACAACTCTAGCTAGCGCTACGGGGGTGTCTGTACTCACGTTGAAGGGGGTGTAGGCGAAGCAGCCCTCAGGGACCAGGGAACAGTGCCGGGGACAACTCTAGCTAGCGCTACGGGGTGTCTGTACTCACGTTGGAGGCGTTGACGGGGGTGTAGGCGAAGCAGCCCTCAGGGACCAGGGAACAGTGCCGGGGACAACTCTAGCTAGCGCTACGGGGGTGTCTGTACTCACGTTGAAGGGGGTGTAGGCGAAGCAGCCCTCAGGGACCAGGGAACAGTGTCGGGGACAACTCTAGCTAGCGCTACGGGGGTGTCTGTACTCACGTTGAAGGCGTTGAAGGGGGTGTAGGCGAAGCAGCCCTCAGGGACCAGGGAACAGTGTCGGGGACAACTCTAGCTAGCGCTACGGGGGTGTCTGTACTCACGTTGAAGGGGGTGTAGGCGAAGCAGCCCTCAGGGACCAGGGAACAGTGCCGGGGACAACTCTAGCTAGCGCTACGGGGGTGTCTGTACTCACGTTGAAGGGGGTGTAGGCGAAGCAGCCCTCAGGGACCAGGGAACAGTGCCGGGGACAACTCTAGCTAGCGCTACGGGGGTGTCTGTACTCACGTTGAATGGGGTGTAGGCGAAGCAGCCCTCAGGGACCAGGGAACAGTGCCGGGGACAACTCTAGCTAGCGCTACGGGGGTGTCTGTACTCACGTTGGAGGCGTTGAAGGGGGTGTAGGCGAAGCAGCCCTCAGGGACCAGGGAATAGTGCCGGGGACAACTCTAGCTAGCGCTACGGGGGTGTCTGTACTCACGTTGAAGGCGTTGAAGGGGGTGTAGGCGAAGCAGCCCTCAGGGACCAGGGAACAGTGTCGGGGACAACTCTAGCTAGCGCTACGGGGGTGTCTGTACTCACGTTGAAGGGGGTGTAGGCGAAGCAGCCCTCAGGGACCAGGGAACAGTGCCGGGGACAACTCTAGCTAGCGCTACGGGGGTGTCTGTACTCACGTTGGAGGCGTTGAAGGGGGTGTAGGCGAAGCAGCCCTCAGGGACCAGGGAACAGTGCCGGGGACCACTCTAGCTAGCGCTACGGGGGTGTCTGTACTCACGTTGAAGGGGGTGTAGGCGAAGCAGCCCTCAGGGACCAGGGAACAGTGCCGGGGACAACTCTAGCTAGCGCTACGGGGGTGTCTGTACTCACGTTGGAGGCGTTGAAGGGGGTGTAGGCGAAGCAGCCCTCAGGGACCAGGGAACAGTGCCGGGGACAACTCTAGCTAGCGCTACGGGGGTGTCTGTACTCACGTTGAAGGGGGTGTAGGCGAAGCAGCCCTCAGGGACCAGGGAACAGTGCCGGGGACAACTCTAGCTAGCGCTACGGGGGTGTCTCTACTCACGTTGGAGGCGTTGAAGGGGGTGTAGGCGAAGCAGCCCTCAGGGACCAGGGAACAGTGCCGGGGACCACTCTAGCTAGCGCTACGGGGGTGTCTGTACTCACGTTGAAGGGGGTGTAGGCGAAGCAGCCCTCAGGGACCAGGGAACAGTGCCGGGGACAACTCTAGCTAGCGCTACGGGGGTGTCTGTACTCACGTTGGAGGCGTTGAAGGGGGTGTAGGCGAAGCAGCCCTCAGGGACCAGGGAACAGTGCCGGGGACAACTCTAGCTAGCGCTACGGGGGTGTCTGTACTCACGTTGAAGGGGGTGTAGGCGAAGCAGCCCTCAGGGACCAGGGAACAGTGCCGGGGACAACTCTAGCTAGCGCTACGGGTGTGTCTGTACTCACGTTGGAGACGTTGAAGGGGGTGTAGGCGAAGCAGCCCTCAGGGACCAGGTAACAGTGCCGGGGACAACTCTAGCTAGCGCTACGGGGGTGTCTGTACTCACGTTGGAGGCGTTGAAGGGGGTGTAGGCGAAGCAGCCCTCAGGGACCAGGGAACAGTGCCGGGGACCACTCTAGCTAGCGCTACGGGGGTGTCTGTACTCACGTTGAAGGGGGTGTAGGCGAAGCAGCCCTCAGAGACCAGGGAACAGTGCCGGGGACAACTCTAGCTAGCGCTACGGGGGTGTCTGTACTCACGTTGGAGGCGTTGAAGGGGGTGTAGGCGAAGCAGCACTCAGGGACCAGGGAACAGTGCCGGGGACAACTCTAGCTAGCGCTACGGGGGTGTCTGTACTCACGTTGAAGGGGGTGTAGGCGAAGCAGCCCTCAGGGACCAGGGAACAGTGCCGGGGACAACTCTAGCTAGCGCTACGGGGGTGTCTGTACTCACGTTGAAGGGGGTGTAGGCGAAGCAGCCCTCAGGGACCAGGGAACAGTGCCGGGGACAACTCTAGCTAGCGCTACGGGGGTGTCTGTACTCACGTTGGAGGCGTTGAAGGGGGTGTAGGCGAAGCAGCCCTCAGGGACCAGGGAACAGTGCCGGGGACAACTCTAGCTAGCGCTACGGGGGTGTCTGTACTCACGTTGGAGGCGTTGAAGGGGGTGTAGGCGAAGCAGCCCTCAGAGACCAGGGAACAGTGCCGGGGACAACTCTAGCTAGCGCTACGGGGGTGTCTGTACTCACGTTGGAGGCGTTGAAGGGGGTGTAGGCGAAGCAGCCCTCAGGGACCAGGGAACAGTGCCGGGGACAACTCTAGCTAGCGCTACGGGGGTGTCTGTACTCACGTTGAAGGGGGTGTAGGCGAAGCAGCCCTCAGGGACCAGGGAACAGTGCCGGGGACAACTCTAGCTAGCGCTACGGGGGTGTCTGTACTCACGTTGAAGGGGGTGTAGGCGAAGCAGCCCTCAGGGACCAGGGAACAGTGCCGGGGACAACTCTAGCTAGCGCTACGGAGGTGTCTGTACTCACGTTGAAGGCGTTGAAGGGGGTGTAGGCGAAGCAGCCCTCAGAGACCAGGGAACAGTGCCGGGGACAACTCTAGCTAGCGCTACGGGGGTGTCTGTACTCACGTTGGAGGCGTTGAAGGGGGTGTAGGCGAAGCAGCCCTCAGGGACCAGGGAACAGTGCCGGGGACAACTCTAGCTAGCGCTACGGGGGTGTCTGTACTCACGTTGGAGGCGTTGAAGGGGGTGTAGGCGAAGCAGCCCTCAGGGACCAGGGAACAGTGCCGGGGACAACTCTAGCTAGCGCTACGGGGGTGTTTTACTCACGTTGGAGGCGTTGAAGGGGGTGTAGGCGAAGCAGCCCTCAGGGACCAGGAAACAGTGCCGAGGACAACTCTAGCTAGCGCTACGGGGGTGTCTGTACTCACGTTGAAGGGGGTGTAGGCGAAGCAGCCCTCAGGGACCAGGGAACAGTGCCGGGGACAACTCTAGCTAGCGCTACGGGGGTGTCTGTACTCACGTTGAAGGGGGTGTAGGCGAAGCAGCCCTCAGGGACCAGGGAACAGTGCCGGGGACAACTCTAGCTAGCGCTACGGGGTGTCTGTACTCACGTTGGAGGCGTTGAAGGGGGTTTAGGCGAAGCAGCCCTCAGGGACAAGGGAACAGTGTCGGGGACAACTCTAGCTAGCGCTACGGGGTGTCTGTACTCACGTTGAAGGGGGTGTAGATGAAGCAGCCCTCAGGGACCAGGGAACAGTGCCGGGGACAACTCTAGCTAGCGCTACGGGGGTGTCTGTACTCACGTTGGAGGCGTTGAAGGGGGTTTAGGCGAAGCAGCCCTCAGGGACCAGGGAACAGTGCCGGGGACAACTCTAGCTAGCGCTACGGGGGTGTCTGTACTCACGTTGAAGGGGGTGTAGGCGAAGCAGCCCTCAGGGACCAGGGAACAGTGTCGGGGACAACTCTAGCTAGCGCTACGGGGGTGTCTGTACTCACGTTGAAGGCGTTGAAGGGGGTGTAGGCGAAGCAGCCCTCAGGGACCAGGGAACAGTGTCGGGGACAACTCTAGCTAGCGCTACGGGGGTGTCTGTACTCACGTTGAAGGGGGTGTAGGCGAAGCAGCCCTCAGGGACCAGGGAACAGTGCCGGGGACAACTCTAGCTAGCGCTACGGGGGTGTCTGTACTCACGTTGAAGGGGGTGTAGGCGAAGCAGCCCTCAGGGACCAGGGAACAGTGCCGGGGACAACTCTAGCTAGCGCTACGGGGGTGTCTGTACTCACGTTGGAGGCGTTGAAGGGGGTGTAGGCGAAGCAGCCCTCAGGGACCAGGGAACAGTGCCGGGGACAACTCTAGCTAGCGCTACGGGGGTGTCTGTACTCACGTTGAAGGGGGTGTAGGCGAAGCAGCCCTCAGGGACCAGGAAACAGTGCCGGGGACAACTCTAGCTAGCGCTACGGGGGTGTCTGTACTCACGTTGAAGGGGGTGTAGGCGCAGCAGCCCTCAGGGACCAGGGAACAGTGCCGGGGACAACTCTAGCTAGCGCTACGGGGGTGTCTGTACTCACGTTGAAGGGGGTGTAGGCGAAGCAGCCCTC